>JAHLJS010000003.1:90613396-91245268 GCA_038502445.1 Eremochloa ophiuroides
CAACAATCCCAAGCTCTTTTTCAGCACTGAGAATTAGATTAGGTCTCATTTCAACTTTTATTAGATGTCTGACATCATAGAAGTCAAGAAGGCAGCTTAGAGCAGCACAAACAATCGCGCTCGAACCTGACAGCCCAGCCTACAGAACAAAAGAATCAAGACAATATGCATTTAATCTCCAACTCATCAACATATCAAGAAAATGCTTTTAGGCAGGATTAATCTACAGCTGCCAATATATAATGCGAGTAAAAGTGGGAAACAGATGAAGTGGATCCCGATTAGTTACCTGCCGAGGAATATTAGTATCATATGATAAGGTGAAATTTTCAGCTTTTAAACTGATATTGTTTTGAATACAGTGATTGTAGAAAACTTTACAGATAGCCATCAGCAGCCGAACGCCTCCATAATATCCTTCACTTTGCAAACGACTCACCTGAACAAAAAGGAAAAAAAAAATAATACCAACATAAGCTATTTGCTTAAATAATAGTAGTGATAGCTAAATTTGAACTTGGCATATTTCAATATAATGTTCAGGCCGGCAATCGCCTTCCGTAGTTTCTCTAAAAAAATAGCAAAATGCCTTGATGTTTCAGCAAGATTGTTTGTCTGAACATATTTCTTCCTAGCCAAAACGCAAACCGATTCAAGTGTTTGCCCTTGTATTTGGACTAGATGGTTCATTTCATTTGTAATGAAAAATGGTTCAAGAATAGTTTGCCTTGCGCCGAAATTTTAAGAAAGACCCTATTCACTGTATTGTAAGCTCTGATTCTTTTCTTCTTTGGCATACTAGGTGTGGGTGTCCCGAATTCATAATTCATATGGAAAACTGGATATACCGGAGTGCAACTTGTTCCCTCATGGCTCATATGGATTCCACAGACAGAAAATGTGCACATAAGTGAGATGCACAAATACATTATCTGATTGGGTTCAACAGAATTGATTCATTGCAATGATGCATGATGGTCATCAGTGGGAGGGAACAGAATCTTGTTTGATTTGGTGAAAAGAGGACTAAATAAGACAAGAGAAACATGAGAATATATTCGTTGATCATGTTTTCTGGAATTGAGTGGAATCGAATCAAACCAAATCAAATCCCACATTGGTTTCATTAACTCCATCCGTTCTTTCATTGTAAAGTAATTCTGAAAGAAGCAAAGAGATTCTTATCTTGTCTCGAGAAAAGGAGAGGAAGGTGGGTGGAAAAGAAGCTTTACGAGTTACGAGCTGACGACCCGGGAGAATGTAGCAGGAACAGCTTGCCAATAAAAGCACCCTGCCCTCCTTCCTTTGTTAAGCGAAAGGAACTAAAGACAGGCAGTAGCCTAGCTGGGTTTCACCATCCATCCGGATCGACCTAGACTCGGCTCGGAGGTAATGTAAACACTAAGCACTGCCGCTGCCTTTTGTTACTGCTACACCAGACTAGGAACTCTCGTGCATCCTCAGTTATCTTGTTCTTTTCGATTAATTTAAAGTAGATAAACGGTGTCGACTGTCGATTAATTGAGTGGATTGGGAATCGCGGATAGCTAGGCTGATAGACGGATCGGCAGGAAGAAATCGAAGAGAGGAGGGACATGGCGCTTACGAGCTGAGGGAGGGAGGGGAAGGCGACGAGGTCGTGGTGCGGGTGCGGCTGGATGCGCAGCTCGGTCGAAGGGCGGAGGCGGACGGTGGCGGAGAAGTCGGCGATGGTGAAGGACAGCGCCCTGCCGCCGTACACGTCGCTGGGGTTGCCGAGGAGCCCCACCCGCGCGTACGCCCGCCGCTCCAGCCCCGCCTCCGCTTCCGCCGTCACTGCCATGTCTTCCCTTCTCTCCAGTTTCTCTCCTCCTCCACGGATCTCTATCTCGAACTCGACTCGTGAGCTTGTACGTACAGTAGTACGCATACATCGCGCCGGGCCGGGTTCGGATCGGAGTCGCGTGGTGGAGCCGCCGGTGGCAGAGGCGGCGTCAGCTCCCTAAGCCGACTGCTGGACTGGACCACATGCTCGAAGATTTAGCCAGCGCAAGCTTCTCAAATTTTCTACAATATTCTACTATATGCTAGTTGGACCATTTGGTCGGCCCACGGGCTAAAAGGGTTTCAACTCAGCATTTGTTCAGCGCAAAAAGAAAATTCCCTCAAAGAAAGAAAATCAGAGCAAAAGCAAAAAGAAAGAAAGAAAAATCTGCACCCACATGATATGATGACAGGTGACGTTGTGTGGTCAAGATATTCAAATGTCCTTAGTCTGCACCGTACCATCTATGTATTTATTTTGCTTCTAGAATTCTATTGATTTCTTCTCAAGGGGATACCTTCCTTGAATTGAGTTAGCAAGTATTCAATGCATTTATTTTTTTTATAAAAAATCATATTCATGTGGTATGCAACTAATTGCATCCTGATTGTAGTGATTTGCCAAGGAACTTAGAATAGGATGTCTATGCTATGGGTTTGATGCACAACCATGTTTCTAATAGAATGACCATTGGTTGCTTTCAATCACTCAATGTTGACACTTTGTCACCATTTATTTTATTTAGTTGCATTAGTTAATATGGCCCCACTATGGTAGCCAAATAGAGTACTTTTCACATTATAATGTACTAACTATAATAGTGTAATTTTTACTGTAAAATGAAAGACAATGGACAAAGAATTTAAAATTCCTAATTTCCATTTAAAAAGAGCAAACTTGTAGGGCAAGTTTTCCCATTTTGTTTTCATTGTGTCACCTTTGTCATTTTTAACCATATAAATTATTTATATTAATTATTACCTCATTATTTGTATGTGCATTTTCATACCGAACAATTTTCATTAATAATCATGGTGGCAGAACATGGGAGGTGGAAAGGACAATCATGATGCTGACAAAGGATGCTATCCTCCAATACATTCAACTGGATCATATGCATATGCGCCTCCAGTTGCATATCCATATCCATACGCACAACATGGATCTACATGTTCACCACCATTAGGATCATATCCATATCCTTCACCTATGTACTCTTCGCACAGTGGTTACCCACCATCTGAATATCCAGCATACAATCAAAGTCCTTACCCATCGATGGGTGGCTATCCTAGTGCTAGTTTATATGCTACTCAACATCATGGTACGTGTGCATTTATGATATTTTCCTATTCACCTCATCATGAGTGAGATCAAATTAAGAAGGATAACTAATCACATGACTAAGCGTGTTAATTCCTGATATTTGCATTGTGCTTTATCACTTTATGTATTAACATTGTTAGGTTAATAGTGTCAATTATTATACTATACAAGCCTAGTTTATTATGGGTTTCTTTTGTCTAACTATAGTGTGAAATATACATATAGAACTTGATACCACAATGTTCCATGTTCTCAGGTCATGGATCCAACATGGGGGCAACACTTGTTGGTGGAGCAGCAGCCGCTGCTGCCATTGCCTATGGTGTACATCACTTTACCCATGGACATCACCCTCACAATCACCATTTAGGACATTTTGGCAAGTATAAGCACCATCATCATGGACACTATCGCAAGTTCAAGCATGGAAAATTCGGGAAGCACATAGGGTTAGGAGGAAAACATGGCCTTCTAGGGTGGAAGCATCATCGCCACGGGTTCTTTGGAGGAAAATACAAGAGGTGGAAGTAGTCAAACTATAGGCAAGGGTATGCAATTGGATCCTGCAAGTATGATAACTAACATATGTCAAATAAAATGGTTGGTTCATATCAACATTATATGCGCATGCAGTGCTTTTATAAATTACTTGTTATATCTGTCATTATTAATATACAATAAGATACAAACTTTATTGATGGCTTATGCTAGGAATAATTGGTACAATTTCTATAAACCATTTAATGTTTAAACGTGTGAGCAATGCCTTTTTTCCATTGCCATTATTTTATAATATTTTCTCATATAAACACATTTTCAACACATAAGTTGATGACTTCTTCCTATTTTTGTTCAAAAATATTTAAAGGAAATTTTAACACATAATTCATACCTCCCTCCTATATCACCTCCCACGAATAGCCATGTCATCCCTCAAATTTCAATCTCTTAATGCAAACCATTCATATCGGCATAATTTAATTTCAAAATATAAGAAATATAGACTGCATTCATATGTTGATATTTGTTTTGTCATTCCATCATTCATATATTACTATTTATTTTTTCCATTCCATCATCTTATAATTTGATCTAATTCTAATATTTTTTTCATTGGCTTCTTTCATTGCATTACCCAATTATGATAAGAATGGATGTAAGAACATAAAGGTTTAATTCATACATGCAACAATGTTGTTTGTAAGAAAATTCCGCTGCAACATGCAAGGTATCCTTCTAGTTTGTTCTATTTGTAGCACCTTTCCTATTAGCATCCTGCTAGTAGTGGTGTTGTTGGCCTATGTGACACAATGTTGGTGTTGTTGTGGTGATTTAGAACTACCTTAGAATCAAAATTTAGGAGGATGAGGCCATCCTATAATTGTCATTGCACTAAAAAATAGAATCTCGGGGTCAAAACATTTACGGAAAAAGGGGATGAAGGTGTAAGAGAGATGTTATGCACATTGTAAGGTCAAGATAGCCAACTAGAGAGGGGTGAATCGTTGTTTATAAATCTAATCATGTTGGCTAGATAAAACAAATGCAGAATTAATTTGATCAAGCATCTTATAAAAGATCCTACGCAAGGCAAACTAAGGTGCTAAGCTAGTGCGTGGCAGAACCGCCTAAATTAGTTCACTCCCAACAATACTCGTTTTCCATTAGAGACAATACTCCAGTGAGTGCACTAATTTAAACAGTTATGTCAAGCAAACCCATGGGAGAACTCAAATATCCACAATTTTTCACCTAGGATACAATAATGAGCACAAAACTTACATCATTAATTTAGTTCATAAAATACAGTCTTAGAAAATTTTATTCATTACAATACTAATGTTCATAGTGAGGAATTTAAATAGCAGAGATGATACAAGGATCCATCTATGCCCACCAGAAGAATCCACCACACAAAGCTACTCCTCAGGCTGCTCCTGTAACAGGGTAAAATAAACTCTGAGTACACGATGTACTTGCAAGACTTACTCGACTAGTGGGAATAATTTCTCGACTCTCAAGGATATATTGGGGCTATATGATTTGTTGTTTTGTTTATTATTTGCAGAAAGCATTACTACACGTATGTCCTTATTTCCAGATTACTAGCACTCACTTTTAGATTCATTACCCTCAACTCCGTAAGCACCTGTTCAATTTCCAAGCAAGTGGTAAGCAATCAGATTCCTATTATCTCTTCCTTATTCCAGTTCTTACTACGGTGCTGGACCATAGCCAAGTCGTTACTATCTCATAGAAACAGCGATTCACGAATCAATGTATCCCAGCTAGTACCCCGAAACACACGTCTCGCCTGCGCCCTAGGCACAAGCAAAGACAAACTCGCTCCAGTCACATCACAGGTCCAGGGTGCCTGGCCAAACTTGGACCCCAAGTCCCCACGCATCAAGGCCCGGTGTCACTGGTGGTGCTTAGACCTCCTCCTTTCTCCGCCTCTATACAGTCGGTAAGGAAGGAGCCAGAACCTGTGGCAAGATCGTAGCGAGTCTTCCAAGCCCCCATAAGCAAGTATGTGCACAAGATAATAAGTATGTGACCTGACTACCATCCACAACAATGGTCGGTCCTCAACAAAGTATGTCACAAGTTGCTCCAGGATGTCCTCCGGTACGAGAGTCTACTCATTGTACTCCTTGATCACCTCCTTGAACTCCTGGTCTCCCACGGTGACGAACTCCACAAACTCGTTCTCTATATGCATGCAATGATGATGCAACAATTACTATTTAAGAAACAACTTTTAAAATAAGAACATACATGCTATACTACTAAGCTAACTCTAATGACTAAGAAAGTAAGAAATTATGATCTGCATCAAACAAGTATCAAGTTCATCATGCAAGGCCTAATTTCATAAATCAAATTACAACTTTATCCATATTAGTTTTCAAGGGACACTGAATTGTCATACAACTGTAAAAATTACAGGATGCTCATAATATTATGAGGAGCTACTGAAAATTTTTTAGGACCTTATCATTTACCAACTTTCCATAAAAATTCTTATAAGAATTAAATAACTAATTTAATCATTTTCAAAATGCACTATTATACCTTAGCATTATCAAAAATATACATGAACAAATTACACAAACAGATAGATACTGATTTTAGAAACCTAAAAATTAGTTTCAAAAATTTATATTAATTCTCAAAAATCAGCATGGGAAGGATTAAGAAAAAGATTTTAAAAATTAGGCAGTAAAGAGAAGGGAAAAGTCCACTTTACCTCCTGTTGGTATTTTTAACATCACTTCACGTTAAGTTGTCATCCCTAACATGAAGCCAAAAACCAAAGGTAAAATAATCTTCATTTGCCTCCTAAAAATAATACTATAGAATATATCCGCAAGCGCACAGATAATTCTCCCATTGTAGCACTTCACCCGGTAAGTATTCCGAGTATCGTTGATTTATTTTATGCCAAAAGGATAAAGAGGCATTCTACTCATTAGGATAATCTAATATAATAATTAGAAAGATAAATGTGCAGACCTATGATAACCCATAACTCTAGTGCTTTAGCGATAAATAAGTCAATGATAAATGGTAAATGATAACTGAGTAAATGAGGTAAATGATATTACAGAGATAGAATATAGAGACTCACTAATATAGTAAGACAATCTCGAGATTTGGCTAAAGTAAAGGAAACCTATGTAATTACTAAATACAAAGTCTACAGCCTACGCCACATTACACATTCTCATTTATAGCATAATCAACTCAGAAAAATTTATAAGGAGCATCATCTAATGAGGATATTAAGAGACAAGGGTCACCTTCTTCGCGACCGCGCTCTGCTCATCCTACGTACGGGGGGTGGACTACAAAGGAACCAACGCAGCAGTCACCTACGCGGACTACCATACGACCCGACACGTCAGGGTGCCTCCGTAGGTACACAATATATCTAGACACCACGTCTACATAATGTATACCACCTAACCCACTCGAATACTGAATTAGGCGCTTTAAGATCAAATGACAATAATCATCACCAATCACAACTATATCAAATATGCAACTAGAATAAACTAAAAACTGAATAAGTAGCAATATAATAAAATAAATCAAAGTCATAATGAGATATAAGATAAGATTACCGATCTCCAGACGAACGGATCTAGAATCCCGAGCGTAGCGCCCAACTCTACTTAAACCTTGCTAGACACTTAAACTATGAACTTGAAGAACTATAGCCCTATTTCTAATCTCTGGAAACCCTACCTTCTGTCTACTCTTGACAAATGAAACAGGAGGAATGAATTGGTGCTCTGGGAGGGGGGTCTGCCCCTCTATTTATAGCCCGGAGGGATGAACGTGCGCCGTGGGATCAAACCGACTTGAACAAAGGGCCCAGATGACTCCAGAGAGGCGGTAGAAGAAGACTCCAGAAGGTGGGCCGAAACCCTAGGTCGCTTCGGTCCCAGGTCGCTTCGGGTGTGTTCTGGACTCTTTCATGGTCTTCGTGATGATGTTTCCTTGGCGGTTAAGTTTCGTGGTAATTAAGCACTTTAATCCTTATTTTAAGCCTTCCTGGAATAATCCCTGAAAAATACATAATTCACCAAAACTCGTGGAATTTATCGGTAATAACCCCTATACTTCTATTATTGATCTTCCCTAGACATTAGTTGACGGTATAAAATTGGTACTTAACGACCATCAACAACACCCCCAAGCTAAGTCTTTGCTAGTCCCTTAGCAAAGTTGACTTGAAATAATTTATTCAGGGTTCCATAAAAATGTATAACTCCCAACAAATACTTTAATATTTAAACAGAAATTTTTCTCCGAATTGTAATTGATTAATCTACCTTTCAAACTTATTCCTATTCTTTTCAATCGTGGGGCTTTTAAACTAGATCTTAGGTAATTGAGAGACAGAATAATCAAGCAAGCACTAAGTCTTTCATCCTTTGTTTCAACCATTACTCTAGAGATTTTTTTAAGTAATTTTTATTTAAGAAATAATGAGAGTCTACTAATAAAATTGCAGAGGACTACTAACCTATAGATCATGATTGAATGTGTGAATGTGATCAAATTTCATTTTTTGAACTCGTATGTATTATCCTCTCTTTTCTGTCTTTCTGAAGAGTGTGGGCTATCTCCCCAGCGGATACTTTTTGTACCCAATTTTTTCTCTCAGACGGGTGTCTTTGTACCCATTGTTTTACTCTCTTTTTTTGGCATATATCCTTTTGATATGGTATCTTTCAGGCTCATACTTCTTTGGTATGACATCTTTTAATTTTATAACCTACACTCTCTGTTAGACTTCTAAGAGAGAAACTTGCGTATAGAGTAAAAAAACTTTTTGTGCATGTGAATTCAATCATGAATGCATAACAGAATAGTCTACTTAAATCATATTAGGAGAACAAATTATTATTATACTTATTTTGATTTTGATTTTTGAAATGTCTGAAGTTTAGGTATCACTCAGAATGAAATAAATAGCAACTCAACCCTTCTTATATCATATCCGTCAATTACTTAGAAAAAGTTTATACTACCTACTGATATCAAGTTCAGAATAAATTTTCATGGTAGATAAACTTCATGCAATTCGTAGGGGAATTTAAATTTAAACACTAAGCAATTGCAAGAAATTATATTTAAACAATTTAAATATCTTTTTGATTTTTTCTCTAGCTTCAAGTTCTAATTATTCTAAAAACAAATTGAATGCGGAATTTAAAGCAAACTTAATTATATAATCTATTATTATTATTTTTTTAGATTTTTATTTTTAAGCAAGCAGAAATTTAATGCAATAACTAAAGAAATCGGTAAATAATTTTTTTTTGTTTGTAGCAATATTAAAATTGACAGAATTAAAAACTGAATTAAATACTAAAAATAAAAAGCATATATAAAGGTGAGAGGTACTCACCTAGCGGGGATCTCCCCCAAGCTGGATGTTGCTCAGTAATGAGGTGAAAGTGGCGGCGGGTATCCCATCTGATGTATCAAATACTCTAATCCGCTCTGCGTCTGCTGCTGTCCCTGATATATCTGATCCAGTCATTGGTCCGTGCTGTGCTGCCATTGTTCATGCTGGTAGAACCTGTCGTCGACCTGCTACTGCTACTGCTCGTGCTGGTGTAGTGTGTCGCTTATTTCATTCTGTCCGTGTTCAATGTTAGTGAGACGCATAGATAAAGCTGGAAAATCGTTAGCGGTAGCCAAAAAGTGCTGCTCAGGTGGCCGATAGTAGTCATCTTCCGGTGGTGCATGGAACGGATACGGTCCACCGGTGGTGAAGTCCGTGTTCCCGCGTGTAGAAAAAGATGCTCGTCCTCTCTGAAAATCAGTTACTCCCCAATCTGCTGCTGCTGCTGATGAAGATTCTCCTTGCTGAAATGTGGACTGTTCCTCCCATCCTGCATGTGCAGTCCACTGCTGGCGTGGTTTCTGCGTCGATACCTGTTCACCAAAATCAACGTAGTGGGAATAAACTGGCTCAGATGGTGCTGGGTCAGCTCCAGTGAAATTAATTCTCGGCGCCCTGCTGATGCGCGCGGACGGACACCTACCAACATTAGCTCTAACAGCTGGAAAAACAAAATTCTGAATAGAATAAATTCCTAACTTCCTGTCTGGTAGTTCGTACTCATTGTCATAATTTTTATAGATCATAACTATTTTATTATTTCGGCGTTTGAGCATGTGAGCACGAAAAAATAAATCATAACCAATAATTCTGCAGGCATCAGAAATATAAACAAGTGAAGCATTTGATAATAAACCTAACCCTGCAGCTAAACGAGTAATCCAGGAAGTAAAATAAATACCGCACTTTCTTAAGGAAGGGACAATTCTCCAATAATTCAACATCATTTTTACAGGTGACGCCTTCCTCTTTTTAATCATGATATATAATAAATATAGTTCATCTTATTTAATAGTATTTAACTCCTCTCTAGGAAAGAATGTAAAGGCTAGCCATTTAAGCATGAATCTCAGTGTGGGGTGATGAACTTCTTCAATAGTATATTTTTGTTTTCTCTCTGTTTTCTTTGCAGTGATACTCTCCTAAAAATCATCTTTATCAAAATCTTGGAGAATTTCAGAAATATTGACCACACACTGATTATTGAATCCCAATGTTAAACTAAGAGTTTTCCATGAGAGGGTGAAAGGTTTATTAAACATTCTAAAATTAACCTCATCATCATCAAAGTCTAGGGAGCTAATAAATTTTATAGTGAGTGATTTGCTACCGTGCTCATTAATTTGCCATGCATTTTCCCATTCAACATTTCTAAAAATAAGCTCAAACTCGGAATCCATTCCGGTTTCATGGAGCAAAGTGGCATAAAAAATTGGAGTATGCGTAAATTCCTTGTTTTTAACCACATTTAATATCTCCCTCTGCGGTCTAGATGATAATAAAATTTGAGTTATGCTTGTGAGTTCATACCTCTCTTCCGATTGGGAAGAGGATGACGGATTATCATACGTGAAGGGTGACGGAAGATCGATATTCATGTTGGAGCCGACGAACGATGGCACTTGTGATGATGATTGACTTCGTGTTGTGCAGTGTGAGAAGGCTCTCCCAAGGGATCGAATGGGACCTTTTATTCTATTGCTCATCTTACCTGAAAAATGAAGAACACGAAGAACACGGCAAGAACGAACAAGAACACAAGAACAAAGCAAGAACAAGTGGAGAGAAGGAATCAAAGTGATGATCTCTCTTCAAGGTCTTCTTGCTAATCTTCTTCTCTACCCTTTTTCTTACTTAAACTTGAATCAAATGATAGGATTATGGGAGTTTGTGATCACGAGCAGCAAGGCAACTTGGCTATATGCTCTCTTGAGTTTATGTGAGTGAGTAAGTAAATGAGAAAAAGGAAAGGCAGAGAAGAGGCAGAGGGGCGCCGGCCGGCCCCATTTAGTGTGCTCTGGCTCTCAGCTTTGGCTAGTGTTGACACCACCTTGATGCATTTCCAAATGCATGTGGTTGTATGCTTTCTCTGGTGAAATGGCTGAATGGATGGATGGTGGGTAGTGTATGTGTGAATGGTGGAGTTTGGATGGTACTGAAAGGTGGTAGTTGATGATAGGACTTCAAATGACTTGATGTGATGACGTTGGGTCCCATATGTTTCCCATATTTATACCGTATAATGACACAAGAATGAAAAACTAAATTACTTCTATGAATCTATGAAAAATTAGAATTCTAATGATGGTCTTTTTATAATTTTCTGCCACCACAGTAAATTTCACTAACGGGGGTTTAACACTCCGTTAGTAATAATCACATGGGGCTTAAGCTTTAATCATGCTATGTTTATTTTTATTTCTTTTTATAATGCAATTTATGAGAAAGTAAATATGCAAATTTTAATGCAAGAATTAAATTACCGATAACTACCGAGTTACCTCCCGGTGATGGTTCGGGGTTTTTGAGTCCGCCGATCCAGACTTCTCCAGTTGAATTATTCTTCATGATTCATCTTCGGTGTTGGAGATGTTGTTGTATCTTGTTCTTCATGACACTTCAACGTTTGGCATTGCTCCAGTCTTGGCTTGAATGCGAATCGCTCTGCTTGCCCATTGATGGTGATTGTGATCTCTCTAGCTCCGACGTTGATGGTTGCATTTGCAGTGTTTAGGAAAGGTCGCCCGAGGATAAGGGTATATTCCTCTCTTCCTGCATGTCAAGTACTACAAAATCTATAGGAATGAAAAAGTTGCGGATTTTTACCGGAATATTTTCTGCGATTCCTGCGGGATAGCGGACCGATTGGTCAGCTCATTGCAAACACATCGTGGTTGGTGTGAGCGTAGAATAGTTGAGTTTGTCGAAGACAGTTTTGGGCATGACGCTGACGCTTGCTCCAAGATCACATAAAGCATTCTCGAACATCTGGTCTCCTATTGAACAATCAATAGTGGGACACCCTGGATCCTTCTTCTTAGTAGGAGAAGAACTCAGAATTGCCTCACTACACTCCTCCGTTAGCTTGACAACTTCAGTAAAAGGTAGTGGTCCTTTGTTGTTGAGGATGGTTCAAAGATACTTCGCGTATGTAGGTACCTGCATGGCATCTAACAACGGAATATTGACATATAACTTCTAAATTACCTCTACAAACTTACCAAATTGATCATCCATTTTAGCTCTTCTTCTTCTGCGTGGAAACGGTAGGAGGGTTGTGTCATGAAAATCTTGAGTTAATTCTTGTTCTTGTAGTTCAACGGGTGGTGAAGGTGGTATAACTTCTTCTTCTCTGTTGTCCTTTTCAATCTCTTCTTCTACCTGTACCAAATGTGATGGTCTACGTGCCCCTTTTGGGAAAGGTGGATCACGTGTAGACTTACCTCCTCTAGTAGATATTCCTTTTATTTGTCCATGGTTAGTGGTAAACAAAGTAAAAGATAATTGTTCAATTTGTAATTCTATCTTTTTATTAAATAATATTTGCTCTTTAACAACAGAAGAGAAATTATCCAACTTAGAATTAATTCCTTCTAAAACTTTATCATTAAAAGTAAGCTTCTTATAAATACTTTCATTAATCCTACCTTGTTCTAATATTAATTCTCTCAAGGGTGGTTGTCTATGATTTGAAAAAGTAGTATTGCCTTGGTACTTACCTTGACTGGTTGACCGAGGTTGATTCCTTCCTTGTTTCTGAGAAGTAGACTCGATGACTGTACTAATATCTTCTGGGGGATTTGCAGATTCAATTTCTAAAGATCCTTCATATTGATTCTGGGAATTGAATGCATCTTGAATAGCTTAACGATCTCTTTTATGATTGGCTCTTTGCTCTAACCAGTTCAACAGTACATCCATCTTGGTTGACAGTGCACACACTTCCTCTGGGACTTCTTCACTCTTATGGCATGTCTGAGTATTGTTTGTCCAATTCTGATTTTCTGCTATCTTTGCCATAATATCTTCAGCTCTTCCCGGGGTGAGTGACATAAATGATCCTTCAGTAGTGGCATTTAGTTGCTCGCGTGACCTTTGAGTTAGTCCGTGATAAAATGTTTGCATGAGTAACCAATTTTCCATTCCATGATGGGACAATCTGATATGTAATTTTGAAAACGCTCTCAGGCTTCTGAAATAGATTCACCTTTCTGCTGACAAAATTCTGAAATCTTTCCTCGTAGAGCATTGGTTTTGCCTACTGGGAAAAACTTTTCTAGGAAAGTTTTTGAACATTCTACCCATGTCTTGACTCGATCTTTATTCTGATAAAACCACTGCTTCGCCTTTCCCTCCAATGAGAACGGAAACAAACGAAGTAGCACGACGTCTTGAGGAATGCCTTTGATGTTGATAGTGTTGCCAATCTCCAGGAAATTCTGCAGATGGACACTTGCATCTTCATCTTTCTTTCCACTAAATATGATAACTTGCACCATTTTGATGAGGCTTGACTTGATCTCGTAATCATGATCTCCAATGTTGAAAGTTGGCCCAACGCGAATATTCTCAGTGCTTGGGGCAGAGAATTCACGGAGAGTATTCTCAGCCATGGCTTCACAAAATAATGTAAGACACTTCTTCCTATGGTTGTTCCTGATTGATAAGAGTTAAAGTACACAACCAATCCTGCACTTACCCTATATAAGATATTTAAATATAAACAAAACATGAGTAAGTCTGCTAAAGCAAAAGGTTATGATTATCTCTAAGTATTTATGTCTATAGTTATTTTTATGTTTTTTCTATAATATTATCTATGAAGAACTCTCCTATCTGAAATTCTAGAATAAATATCCTGGCGAATAAAATCAACGATCTCAATAAATTATCCTAATGAATACAAATGCCATTCCCCGGCAACGGCGCCAGAAATGCTTGTTGGTATTTTAAACATCACTTCACATTGAGTTGTCATTCCTAACATGATGCCAAAAACCAAAGGTAAAATAATCTTTACTTGCCTCCTAAAAATAATACTATAGAATATATCCGTAAGCGCACAGATAATTCTCCCATTGTAGCACTTCACCCGGTAAGTATTCCGAGTATCGTTGATTTATTTTATGCCAAAAGGATAAAGAGGCATTCTATTCATTAGGATAATCTAATATAATAATTAGAAAGATAAATGTGCAGACCTATGATAACCCATAACTCTAGTGCTTTAGCGATAAATAAGTCAATGATAAATGGTAAATGATAAATAAGTAAATGAGGTAAATGGTATTCCAGAGATAGAATATAGAGACTCACTAATGTAGTAAGACAATCTCGAGATTCGGCTAAAATAAAGGAAACCTATGTAATTACTAAATACAAAGTCTACAGCCTACGCCACATTACACATTTTCATTTATAGCATAATTAACTCAGAAAACATCATAAGGAGCATCATCTAATGAGGATATTAAGACACAAGGGTCACCTCCTTCGCGACCGCGCTCTGCTCGTCCTACGTACGGGGGGTGGACTACAGAGGAACCAACACAGCTGTCACTGACGCGGACTACCACATGACCCGGCACGTCATGGTGCCTCCGTAGATACACAATATATCTAAACACCACGTCTACATAATGTATACCACCTAACTCACTCGAGTACTGAATTAGGCGCTTTACGATCAAATGACAATAATCATCACCAATCACAACTATATCGAATATGCAACTAGAATAAACTAAGAACTGAATAAGTAGCAATATAATAAAATAAAGTAAAGTCATAATGAGATACAAGATAAGATTACCGATCTCCAGAGGAACGGATCTGGAATCCCGAGCGTAGCGCCCAACTCTACTTGAACCTTGCTAGACGCCTAAACTATGAACTTAAAGAACTAGAGCCCTATTTCTAATCTCTGAAAACCTTAACTCCTGTCTACTCTTGACGAATGAAGCAGGAGAAATGAATTGGTGCTCTGGGAGGGGGGTCTGCCCCTCTATTTATAGCCCGGTGGGATGAACGTGCGCCGTGGGATCAAACCGACTTGAACAAAGGGCCCAGATGACTCCAGAGAGACGGTGGAAAAAGACTCCAGAAGGTGGGCCGAAACCCTAGGGGGGCGCCGGCCGGCCCCACCCTGTGGGGGTTCACTCCCCGGTTGCTTCGGGTGTGTTCTGGACTCTTCCAGGGTCTTCGTGATGATGTTTCCTTGGCGGTTAAGTTTCGTGGTAATTAAGCACTTTAATCCTTCTTTTAAGCTTTCCTGGAATAATCCCTGAAAAATACACAATTCACCAAAACTCGTGGAATTTGTCAGTAATAATCCCTATCCTTCTATTATTGATCTTCCCTAGGCATTAGTTGACGGTATAAAATTGGTACTTAACGACCGTCAACACCTCCCTCATCTTTTGCCAAAGTCTGCTTTACTTCCCTCAACCCTAAAACCAGACAAATCACCTCCTTTAACTTTTTAAACCGTGCACTTTACCTCCTTGGAGCGGTTTTGCTACAGTGACGGTGGTTTTGTCTTTTTCTTTTTTAATTGTTTTGGCTAAATATTTGAAAAATCACAGTAAATCATAGAAAAATCATAAAATGAAAAATCCAGTTTTGTTGGATTTTACTTGAGTAGATCTAAGCAGTGAATATATATTATGGTATGCTTTAGTACAAAGTTTTTACTATAAAGGTTTTATCTTTTTCTTTTTTATTAATGTGGTTGAATATTTGAAAAATCATAATAAATCATAGAAAAATAATAAAATAGAAAATCTATTTTTTTTGTCTCCACATGAGTAAATAAACACAGTGAAACATATAATACGTATGCTTTAGTCCAACAAAATAATTATTGAAGCTACAACTATGAATTATATTTCAATTAATTATAGAAAATCATTAATCTAAAACTGCAACAAAAATTCTATACTAAAGCATACCATATTACAAGTTCATGAGAGATGTACTCATATGGAGTCTAGAGAAATTAGATTTTCCATTTTATGATTTTTCTATAATTTACTATGATTTATCAAAGATTTAGCCAAAATAAATAAAAAAGACAAAACCTTCCTTGTAAAAACTTTGTACTAAAGCATACCATACTATATGTTCACTGTGTAAATCTACTCATGTGAAGTCCGACAAAACTGGATTTTGATTTTATGATTTTTCTGTGATTTACTGTGAATTTTCAAAAATTCAACCGAAATAATTAAAAAAGAAAAAGACAAAACCATCATGGCTGTAGCAAAACCGCCTTCGAAACCGCCCCAGGGAGGTAAAGTGCACGGTTTAAAAAGTTGGAGGAGGTGGTTTGTCCGGTTTTGAGGTTGAGGGAGGCAAATCAGGCTTTGGCAAAAGATGAGGGTGGTAAAGTGGACTTTTTCCTAAAGAGAATAAGGGCAAGCAGCCCAAGATGGCCCAACAGCGCCACAGCTTGCCAGCTTGGTCCATGCGCGGAGAAAACCCGACCTCTTGATAAGTGTTTAGGAAAGACCCTGACTTTGGAACAAATTAACAATTCATCCTCTTCACTATTTCCCTCTCTCGATGACTTTCTCATTTAACCCCCAGGTCATGTTCTAATTCCTGCAGCGAGACCCCCGACGCAGATGCGAGCGACGACTTGCACCCGCCGGCGTCCCGCGGCTATGCCAGCTCAGCGTGACCCGCGCTGGACCAACCGAGGGTTCCACCTCCATATCCGACAAAATAAACGATGCTAGACCACGGTAGAGAGCTGGAGAGGACGATGACACACGTGGCGACGACATATGACCATTCACGGCGGCAACGCAGCCGTTCTGGCCATCTCGGGCAGAGAGGAGCTCAATGGTATATCTCTAGAGCATCAGGAGCTCACCGAGAACACGGCCATGGTGGTGGTTGGGACTGAGAGGGGCAGTTATGAGCTGGCCGCGTGCGACCCGATGGCACGGCAGCGCTCCGCAGTGACGTGACCACGTCAGTGGCGACGAAATAGCGGCAAAGACTCTGCGAGCGCGCGCATGATGGAGAGTGGATCGAGGCTGTTCTAGCAAGGCAGCTGATTGGGTGCAAGTAGGAACAAAGAGGCTTGTTACCAGTGCAGGTCGATATGGTCTTATCGGCTCTGGTGATGGGAGGAAAAATTCCAAATTGGGGCTCGGCTGACTCAATTCAAGGCGAGGTAGGGACGGGCAACTAGACGGCTCAAGGACGGAGTCATAGGCGCGACGAATTGACGCGAGACGACCGTTCCCTGCCGAGTTTGGAGGAAGTGGGCCCGTCGGCCATGGCGGCAGAGGAAAAGGGAAAAACGAGAAGGAGTGAAGAACAATGGCCTTGGCGATGCGATTCGAGGGCAGTGATACTCATGCTGCGCAGAGCCTTGGGGCCTAGGAACTCATGCTAGTAAATGTCAAAGCGACACGGCATGACAATGGCGGCAGTGGCACCAGCGAGTGGGCGGACGCGACGACACCACTGCGGTAGCGTTGTGCCATTGGCAGGCTTGGCTAGAAGCAACGTGTCGGAGAGCGAGGCAGCAATGCAGAGCGGCGGTAGCGGCCAAAGACGCTGACCAACCATCGGCCAGTAGCGCAGCGTGTCACGGCAGTGCACGTGGTGAGTGTGGCCAAACGGCCGAAACCGATGCCGTGCACGGTTTTAAAGCGGCTACTAAACCCAGCACAGCTCGATTGAGGCCAAACCTTCTCGACAAGGCCCAAGAGGATACTCAAGGCTGCTAAGGTGAACTATCGATTCAGACTAAGCCATCCCGATCAGGAAACTAGGAACGTGCCAAAATGACACTGCCGACCAACTAGCCAGTTCATGAACTTGGGATCAAACAATGTCTTCTTTTAACGTTTTTGCCAATTATTTGATGACCAAAACTTCCATTAATCGAACCAAGCCTCATATCATTTCAAAGCACTCACTTTGATGCAAAACACTAAATACAAACATGGCACTAGTGCTTAGTCGTATTTTCCAGAATTAAATTACCAAAACACCATTGTCACTATTACTTTTTAGACTTGAGAAAATAGTAAGGGTTGAATTGAATTTAGATTTCCATGCCAAAGCTTCTAAAAGAGCTATTCATCGACACCTACACTTGGAGATTAAGGTGGCATACTCATCCACATGGTTTGTACTTCAAATGTTATTTACATCCTACACATGAGTTTCGTAATATCATTGCCCAATAAAAATTGATTAGCAAACCTACTTGATATAACATGAATAATCATTCTCCTTTCCATTTTTCATTTCGTTAATAATTTTTAGAGATAAATGATTTATTTTCACACTTTATTAAATGCAAGACACACAAACATGATGCTCATGCCATGCTTAGTGAGTTCTTTAGCGCATAACACCAGGGTGTTACATAGTGGGAGCTCACCTAATCAATTTTAGTTAGCAAGGTCTATGTGACTAGTCAAGCAAGCAGATGGAACCTAATCAATTCTACACTAGCTGTACACTAGCATTATTCAACCAGCTACACTACGCAAGCACAACTAGACAACAAAGCTACTTAGGTACACAAACTAACTAGCACAAGAAGAACTACACTAGCACAAAATACACATTGTTTAAGTCACCATCATGCATCATCCTATCAACGACACCAGACTGTATCCAGAGACGACTTTTCTTGACCGGACGCATCCGATCTCGCTCACGCCAAGGAAAACACCTCACATCTAACGCAACGTGAGCACTGTTTATGCATACGGTGTGAGCGTCCGTTCACTATCCAGAGAATGGCCAGAGAGGTCCAGTTCCCTGGACTCGAAGAGAGGTATGGTGTTAGCCACCGAACGGGTTTGGTGCACGTTTTAGCACTTTCCCTTTCTCTTCTCACCGCTCTTGCTCACATGTGCTGACACATAAGTGTTTTACTTGTGTATGTGTTTTAGCATTTTCAAAGGCACAATTAGTTCACTCTAGATCCTAATGCAATATGCAAGAGTCAAATGATGTAGAGGCATTTGATAACAAAGAAAACCATGTTTTTCTCCCCTTGATGGTTGGCTATCTATCCTAAATGTAATCACACTCACTAAGCGTCTTGATCACTAAAACAAAGAGCTTCCTAAGGTCAAATACATTTTTCTTGAGCTCTTTTGCTTTGCACCATCACCTTCTCCATGCATGAGCACTTGATCATCACCATCTAGCTCACCACATGGTTTGGATAACCTCAAATAATCATACACTTAGATCAGTAGGTTAGTCCAAATAAGTTTCATCAATTAGCTAAAACCAAATTAGGGCTTTCAGCGGGGAGCCTCTCCCAGGGCACATGTTCAGCCCAAATGCAATGCAGCAGCACTGGTGCCACCAAGGCGGTGTGCCCAAAGTGCCCAAGACAATGTCATATGGTCACCAATCCTGGTCCACGTACCTAGTCACGAATGCTTGCTGATTCTAGGATGCAATTTCAAAGACAGGTGCCTTTTGTGTGTGGAACTGTGGATGGAGTCGAATGGTTGAAGTATGTGGAGCTAGGGGTATTTTTTCTTTCCACCATGGTCCACAAGGTCATTTAACAGAAAAGTAAATAGAAATGACAAAAGTGTCGAATAAGGAACGAAAGATAACTCTATTGTCAAATGAGAAAACAAAATTTCTAGGGCCAAGGAAATACGAAGTTTAGCTTTTTGCAGCGTCAGAAAAGGAACTTTGTTTAATAGATGGGGATAGACGCTTGGAACACACAAACTATAATTGTTGTGACTACTTTGTCATAAGCACAACCTTCATGGCTGGCAACTTATTAGCCACTTTGTGAATGAAAAGAACAACTCTGGCTTAGTAATTTTCTAAAGATAAGGTTGACCCCAAGAGTATGCATGGAAACTTAGTTAGCATATTAGACCAAGTCTAAGAGACTCTCTAAATCCTTCCTAATTATTAGGAATAGATATTTCGATAAAAAAATCCTCCAACAAACTCTTTAATTCATTATGCAAATATAGCGATCTTCTATTTCGGATTTCTCGCGAGCCAAAGGCAGAAGACAAGAATGACTCTCTAGGGTGCAAACAACATATAGAAAAACTGTTGTAGTGTTGAAAGATGTAGATAACGTTTTTGTGCAAATGAATCTACAAATGATGATTTAGAGAGCAAGTTTTAAAAAGACTCTTGGAGGTGGTGTTAGAGAGGCATCAATAACTTCTTGGTCTCAAACCATTAAACTATAAAAAGGAAAAAGAATATTCTTGATGTGAACCATTAATATCTTGTTTGACAAAAATAAAATCTTAGTCTACCTATAATAACAACAAAAAACTTTATTCAAAAATTTAAGCATGCTAATCCGTAGAATAAAAACTTTAAAACGAGTTTATAGAGAAGATAGGTTTTTTTGGCTAAACTTGGACCACATAAAGGTGACTACTTCTCTACCACACAATTCATGTTTCCAGGCATGCATAAAAACACCACCACACAAAACTACTTACCTTCAAATTAAACTATCCACACAATGGGGTACCTACTTCTTTTTGGCCATTCCAAAATATATAAGTTGTGTAAACATTGTTTTATGCCTTGGTGTTGTCCCTTCCATTTGAGAGCAAATGGATAACGGTGACATCAAGTATGATGAGGTTTGTTTTGTTTATTCTTATAAGTTATACTTTGATTTATGTAGAAAAATTTGATACTTTTCAAGCCGATATGAAGAGCCATTCATTAAAACTCATACCATGTTTCCTCTCAATATTATCCGTTTGGATTTTGTCTCCAGGAATATGTATTGAATGCACGAGGAATGAATCTCTTCACATGCCAATGGAGACCTTTGAACTCTGAACCGAAAGCCCTAATCTTTTTATGCCATGGTAACTTGGCTACTAATATTGATATTTTTATTTTTTCCAATCCAAGTGAAATTGCCTTTGGTTACATATGTATTTTATTTCTTGCTACATTTTTTTTAGGATATGCCATGGAATGCAGTATTTCAATGAGAGGTAAAAATGTATGCACCTTTACTTACAATTCTAACAATATCATTGCATCTTGATCGTGAGTGAATAGTGATGACTTTAGACTAACTGTGGTAAAAACATGAATTACATATTAATCGTCAATGAATAGTGATGAACTTAGACTAACTATGGCAAAACCTGGTTGATGATTATCCCTATAAACTCTTAATGTCATATTAGGGTAATATAATTATAGTTTATCATATGTAGCATAATTATTTAGGCACATTGGGATTAGCTTATACACATTGGGATTATTACTTTTAGGCACAGGTACAAGGTTGGCACAGGCTGGATTTCTAGTGCATGGAATGGACTACGAAGGCCATGGAAAGTCTTCTGGACTTCAAGGATATATTACTAGTTTCAATGACATTGTGGTTGATTGCTCTAAGTACTTTGCAAGTGTCTGTGGTACGATTTATAAAATTACTACCAATGTTTTGTTATGTCACCCTTTTTTAACAACACACTCATAAAAATCCATTTATTTTCTCTTAAATAACCACTAGCTTTAAGAAAAAAATTAAAAAGAGATGTATATGAAATCCCTAAGTCTATTATTAGACATTGTGTAACATTTTACAAACTATATATTAGTTTGATTCCCCTTGTATAGAGAAAGAAGAGTATAAGAAACAAAAGAGATTCTTACTTGGAGAATCCATGGGGGGAGCAATTGTGCTTATGCTTCATAGGAAGGAACCTACCTTTTGGGATGGGGCCATTTTGGTTGCTCCGATGTGCAAGGTTACTTTCCAACAATTGTTTTTTTTCCAATTTCCTTTAAGTGCATTGGCTGCTCATGATATTGATTATTGATGCTAACATTCATATAGATAGTAGAAGATATGAAGCCTCATCCCATTGTGATTTCAATTTTAAGTAAGCTCAGTAATGTGATCCCTACGTGGAGAATCATTCCTAATGAAGATATCATAGATAGGGCAATTAAAAGTAAGGAGTGGCGTGAAGAGGTATGATAAAAGATAGGGCGCCCAATCTTGAAAGCTAATATGTTTCATGGAAAAAATTGTGCTACTTGTTAATAACATCATTTATTATTAGGTAAGAAATAATCATTATTGCTACAAAGGAAAGCCTAGACTAAAGACTGGTTATGAAATTTTCACGGCAAGCTTGGATATTGAAAGCAATCTTGATAAGGTATGAAGAAAGTTATCATTGTGTTTGTTCTTACAGTACTCTTACGATTCAAAAAAAGTGGCATTTGGGGGTTTTGTGTGCATCCAACCTAACAAATTTTGAGTGCTAGACATTTTGGATAAACTATTTTAATGGCTGCGACGTCCACCGTTAAAAATACACACTCTTTCATAATGGTATATACTGGGCAAATTTCAGGGTTGATGGTGTGTATCAACAAATATCATGTAAAAATAGTGTCCCTAAGCAAAATTTGCCTTCTTCTGTCATAGAGATTAGTTTGTTCTTGATTGTGTAAATGTGCAAAAAACAACACTTGCTTTCACAAATGTTTTAAAGATTCATGTAGATTACACATGCACATATTTTATTTGTACATAGAAAAGAACTACAAAGTTATAAATGAATAACAATATACTGGATAGTTTAGAAGAATTTGAAAATCATCTATGGCCACAACTGATTTTTGCATCATTGTATAAGATGTCATCCATCTGTTATTAGAACTAGATTTTGCATGCATGGAAGTTGTATATATTTTGCGAAAGAATAATGCATGTTTGTGTTTCTATGTTTGTGTCTTCATTCCAAATAGGTTACTCTACCATTCATCATAGTCCATGGTGGTGATGATGCTGTAACTGACCCCACAGTAAGTGAGGCACTATATACATTATCGAAGAGCAAGGACAAGACATTGAAGTTGTACCCTGGGATGTGTCATGCTTTGACTTCAGGAGAACCCAAGGAGAACATTGATATTGTGTTTGCAGACATCATCAAATGGTTGAATGAGAGGGTACCATCAATTTCCTAGCTTGGATCCAATAGTGGCTTCCGGTTACAGGCACAATGATGTTAGACACTAACCCCCCCCCCCCCCCCCCCCAACCCTCCAAAAAAAAAAGGTTGGCTAGATGATAGTAATACACATCTTTATTTTATAGAGAGAATTTGTAATACCATCTTTGTAAAGGTACACGATAGTAAACCAAATGTAGTTACTAGATTTAATATTTAATTTGTTGATGTGAGGGCTGCCTTGTAGTTGCTTAGTTGGGTGTAAAGGTGTGTACGAGAAGATGACATCCATCTGTGGACAGGTGGAACAGTCGATGGTGTTGACATATGTGAGGTTTTCGTAGTGTCACGGGCCACCATCAAGGTCGTTAAGTAAAACGCATCAGCAAGGAACAACATGTATGATTGTGTATATTGTTTTTTATTATTATTAGGCCATATATGAATCAAAAAATGGATGGATGGATATAGATGGAGCTTTGTGTTTGGCTTGGCTTCGGTTGGTTGTAGGTCTCCTTCGTCTTTTGGACTGCAGCGCTCGCTCTTGTTGAATTGGGATTCATTCATTCAAATTCATTCGCTCGCTAGGTGCTACATGCATCTTTATCTTTATAGTATTTATAATAATAAACATATAAAACTCTTGTGCGCATGCTGAGTTTGAACAATATAATCCTGCATAATTGTATCATGTACTGTACGTATTTATTTATCCTACGACTAAGATGACATGTACTTCTAATAATCCATATATATATATATATCTCCCTTCCTCCCCTTGCCTGGCATTCGCCCTCATCTCCTAATCTTTCTACGTAGTACGTACTCCATCAATCATCTAGAAAGTCAACTCTCCTCTGTTTCGTCTTCCCTGCTCTGCCCTGAAATCAGTTGAACCGTCCTTCAATTCTTCTCCGGCAGCAGGCGGCGGCGGCGGCGGCAGGACCATGATGAGGAGCAGCAACGGCGGCGGCGCAGATGACGGCGGCGAGGTGCTCCTGGACCACGAGTACAAAGAGGTAGGTATTGAATTGGTAGCCATATCCATGATTCACGGATCTACAGCTTGATTGATTCTTGGCCCTCCTTGGTAGGAGTACGTGAGGAACTCGCGGGGGATGAGCCTGTTCGCATGCACGTGGCTGCCAGGCAAGAGGAGGAAGACGACGACCCCGACGCCCAAGGCGCTGGTGTTCCTGTGCCACGGCTACGCCGTGGAGTGCGGCGTGACGATGCGCGGCACCGGCGAGCGGCTGGCGCGCGCCGGGTACGCCGTGTACGGGCTGGACTACGAGGGCCACGGCCGCTCCGACGGGCTGCAGGGCTACGTGCCGGACTTCGACTCCCTGGTGCGGGACTGCGACGACTACTTCACCTCCGTGGTGATGCGGTGGCAGTCACAGTCCGGCGGCTGCGGCGGCGGCGGAAGGAAGCAGCAGCAGGTGCAGATGCGGCGGTTCCTGCTCGGTGAGTCGATGGGCGGCGCGGTGGCGCTGCTGCTCCACCGGCGGCGGCCCGAGTTCTGGAGCGGCGCCGTGCTGGTGGCGCCCATGTGCAAGATCGCGGACGACATGCGGCCGCACCCGCTGGTGGTGAGCGTGCTGAGGGCCATGACCTCCATCATCCCGACGTGGAAGATCGTGCCGAGCAACGACGTGATCGACGCGGCGTACAAGACGCAGGAGAAGAGGGACGAGATCCGGGGCAACCCTTACTGCTACAAGGACAAGCCGCGCCTCAAGACCGCCTACGAGCTGCTCAAGGTCAGCTTGGACCTCGAGCACAACCTCCTACACCAGGTCAGGATTCAGCTGCTTGTCTTTAATTTCTTTTTCTTTATTACATGTTTTCTCCCAATACAAATCTCACATGCATGGCCGGTCGCCGGCCCAGCCGTGCGAGTGGGTGACCCTTCGTCGTCGATCGATTGTCATCTTTTCATTCTCACAAGGTGATTCTCGATAGAGAGAATACTCGACACTTCCATCCATCCACTAGATCGAGATCAGTCAGGATCGGAGTACTGACTAACTTATTAAATTAGTGGTTCGGTCAGCTACAGCCTACAGACATTGTTTACTAATATACTATTAACGAACACGAACGTCACTGTTCGATTAGTTGCTTCTTTGACCAGCCAACGGGATTATTAACTAGTCAAATACAGAAGTCCCCAAATTATAAATCACTGAAAAATCCTGAATAGTCAGAGTATATCAAATTTGACCAAATTTACATGATAAAATAAGATAAATATCATTTATAATATCGACTTGGATATCGTTACATTGTTCATTAGTTATGTATTTTCATATATAGTATACATATTTGATGTTATAAATCTTTATATTTATTTTTATGGTTTTGGTCAAACTTAAACTTTATTGACTTTTTAAGATTTTTAGAATAACTTATAATTTAGAACGAAAGGAGCACTACGATGCTACCCCATCAGACACACAGTCACCAATACTGACTACCAATATGTATTTATTATTACTTGACTTGCAAGAGCGAGGGTTATATACTTAGTATGTTAGATTTCGAAAGCATAAAAAGTTTGATTAAAAGAAATCCTAACGAACTTAGAATAACTGAGATCATAGATTGGAATTATAATGGTCGAGTCAATGCAAACAATTGCAAGTTTAACCAAAGTCTTATACAGAGCAGTGATCAATATTCAAAAATAACAAATATTCATCATAAACTAATTTCCATAGTATACAAATTTTATGTTATAAATATTATCGATATTTTTTATATAACATTGGTCAGACCGTAGGAAATTTGACTAAGCATAAAGCTAGAATTGATATGTTTTCTGTATGATGGCAGTATGCACTAACATTTGACCAAATATTACTAGCTATATTTTGATTCCATTCGTCAACACTTTTTATATTTGTGTGCGAATATAAAATAGCATTTCAATTTAAAATTAAATACTTCCATATTTTATTGGTTTTTCACTACGAGTGATATATGATTATCTCAATGTGATATTAGTGACTATATATATCTCTCCCCGGCCAGACGGACCGCATGGGGCGGCTTCCTCTTCTTGGCTGTATCCCCTGGTTACCATTTTCTGGGTCTCCATCACTGCTGCAAATACCTGCCAAATGTCTAGCAAGCAGCAAGATCTGGCTCCATCCTCCTCATTTTCCCCTCCCCCAACCCCTCCACCCCCATCTCCATCATTCTCTGCTGCTGTCGTATCCAAATGTGCCAGTGCTAGCATCGAGGCGAGGGGCGTGGTGACCACACACTGATGACACTAGTGCCTGCATTGCTGTCGTATGTCGTGCTCCGTTGAGGTGAAAACTCGTCCAATCCTTAGGCCGGCGACGGCAGTGCTATTTGCATCCTTTGAAGGCATTGTTGACATGCACGGAAACACCTGTGTGATTGATTCATCGGCCGCTCGATGGAGTTAAAGTTTTTTTTTTTTTTTTTTTTTTTTTTTTTTTTTTTTGAGAAGCCAGAGCTTCTATTTATATGTGGAGGCGTTCGACAAACTCAGCATGATATGGCTCAAGGCTATGTACCTCGTGCTTCCTGGTAGAAAAGTTAATTCGTCAGTTCTTTTTTGGTTGTGGTGTACCTCTAGCTAGTAGCGGCCTTTTGCTGTTTTTTCCCTCAAAGACAAAAGAACCGAGCAGTATTCTTCGCCAGTTTTGCTACGTGAGTCTGTCCAAATAGAGTTGTTGACTAGTTCTGTGGTGCTTAATTTGGTGTCTAGACCAACTACCAAGTGATTCTTCATCAGTTGCGCCATTGAGCGACTTTATAAGTCCCTTTTTGGTACGGGTCCGACAACTTTCTGTAGTGCACGATGAGTCAGAGATAGTGAAGTAAAAAAAAGCTAGTGGATTTAGTAACTCCTAGTTCATTTTGAGAGGATAGATAAAAACGGTCCCTTGCTTTAGTGCATAGAGGAGCCAGCAGAGACTCACCAAATATGGTTTAGTTGCGTCGATTGTTTTCACTGAGTCGGCTTAGGTTTGCTTGACTGCAAAATTATTTTCTTCTCCCAGGGAGTAGTTACTCCCATGTTTATATTTCTAGATTTAGATCATTTATGGTCTGAAGAAATATATGTAGACAAAATATATGGTCATACTAAACCATTTAGAGTAGTATATGGTTATACTTTTTTTTATCCATATAGTATATGGTTATACTTTTTTAATATACTACTACAGTGTTATTTTAGTATATTTAAAAGTATAGGCTCTGTTGAAAAAATTTCACATACTATGATTTAAAGTATCTTAAATTGAGTATCTAAATATACTCAAACTGATAAATTAGTATACACGCATGCAGAATGTGGTTTAATGAAGGTGAGAGTAACTACTCCCGGGAGTGCCGAAGTTGTTTAGGGGTGGCTTGATACACCCCTTTGTTGTGCGTGCGTGCTTGTTTTTGTCATGTCTCTTCCACTCATATAAAGCTCGATGGGAACTTGTTACTATCTGCTTGTTTATGTCATGTCTCCTCCACTCGTAAAGCTAGATGGGAACTTGCTGTTACTATCTTCTCCTAGTCAAGACTTGCGGTGGCAGCAAATCTTTTGAATTTTTTTTTTCAACAAACAAAACCTGTGGGTGTGTGAAAATATACTGACATGGTGTGACTGCTGACGCTGAATGAATTATGTATATATGTTGCGTACATGTAGGTGTCGTTGCCGTTCCTGATCGTGCACGGCGGTGCAGACAAGGTGACGGACCCGTCGGTGAGCGAGCTGCTGCACCGATCGGCGGCGAGCCAGGACAAGACGCTGAAGCTCTACCCGGGCATGTGGCACGCCCTCACCTCCGGCGAGTCGCCGGACAACATCCAGGCGGTTTTCCAAGACATCATCGCCTGGCTGGACCAGAGATCGTCATCTGATCCAACAACGACCACGACGTCATCCACGGAGGACCAGGAGGAGCTGCTTTCGGAGGTGGAGCAGAAGGCTAGGCACGACGTCGTCCAGCAGCACGGCGGCAACAAATAGCTGAATTCTTCATAGAACCATTTAATTTGGTGATGGATACACATGTCAGTGATACATATATACCGACCAAATTATTATTATTATTAGGCTGGCTTACCTCGAAATCAATCAGTTTCGATATATATGAAATCATATCATCAAGTGTTTTTATGAATTTGATACTCTAACCTGTTGAAAAATATAACGGTGCTTAATTCATCCGCCGTTTCAAAATACAGCTAGCGCATTAAGATTTTGACTTAAAAATTATATGCATGCTTATAGTACATAAAAGCCGTATCAGTATGTTCAAATCCACGAATCTCAAATTGATTTAAAAAGCAACTGATGATGTATCTAACAACATACTTTTCAGAATAATATTGCATATACGTCCTTTTGAGAACACTAGCACAATGGTCCGTGCGTTGTAACGGGAGTTGTATTCGTTGAAGCATACTAATTATAAATTTAACATGGTAAAATGCATTTCATAGAATCTATTATTGTACATGTCAAAAGAATGAATTCACCAGTAATGATTTTTCCCGAGTTCGTCGTTGATCCTTGCTGGTAGGTCCGGATTTCAACTGCTTTTCTTCGTTGCAATTGACAAACCATGACTAACATCCATAATCCACCGCCACCTGCTACTTCGTCCTCGACAGTAGTCAGCAGTCCAGCTGAAGGATGCAGCTGTCCAGCACTCATGTCAAAATCACCGGCCAAGAAAGAAAAAAAAAACGCATGCCTCATTTTGTCCGCTGCCAACACCGGCCCGCTCGCCTCCCTTGCAACCATCTTGGCCGGTTGGGCGTCTCCCTTGCGCTGCTTCTTTATCTCTTGCCGCTAGCGCCGCTGCCTTCCTGAGCCCGCTGCCAGACTCCTCTCCTTTGCTTCCACCTGAGGCAGCAGCCTCCTCTGGTCCTACCCATCCCTAACTCATCGCCCTCTGCTCCGTTTGCCGGATTCTTGCGGGCACGGAGGCAGCAGCCACACGAACTTGACCCTTGGCAGAGATGGCGCAGCCTCTGGAGGAGTTGGCAGCTGCGTGGCTCTACAGGCGCACCTGGCCGGCGCGCTCGAAAGACCTACCCGGGGGCGCGGCGCACGTTCGGGCTTCAATTTAGTCTCCTTGCTATTTTTGTTTTTTTTTTTTTCATGTCAGATTCTGGGGGATCGTCTGGGGGTCGGAGCCTTGGTGGGCCAACACGGCAGGTGGGACGGTGGGGCGCCGGCAGAAAAAAAAATGGTTGACGGAAAAAATAGAAAGAAATCTTCCTATTTTAGTAATAATAAAAAATATAGATAAGAAAGCAAATAGTATGCCCCGTGTATAAGAATGAAAAATATAATACAATATAAATACAAGCATACCACATACCAAGGAAGAACGGAGGTCAAAGGCCCAGCCAAGTTTCATAGTGAGGTTTTTGGCCCATGGCCCCAATCATGTGTTGGATACTAGTATTACCTAGGCCTGACACTTCGTTATAGTTATTAGACTCAATGCTCGATGGGCCTGACATCCCCTTCTTCGGCTTTGACGCTCATGCTAGCTCCACCGTAGCAAGTGAATCAGCGTTGCGCCGCTGCCCCGCTATCAGTACTTTTTATCCTCTATATCCATCCTCTAGAAGAAATATTTTATCCTGATCATTAAAATTTTCTCCTTTATATCTCTTTCTTCTGCGCTTATCTATCCTCTATATCTCTACTCTATATCGAGTGAGGCCTACATGTTTGTAAATAAATTTTATCTAAATATATCTATGTGAGATCTTGTTTTGAAGGATTTATTGAAACGAATTTAATGGTGTAATCAAAATTTAATTTGATTTTTTGGTTTGTGAGTTATAACATTTTTTCGTCTATTGAATAGTGGGGCCCACATGCACTGTGCTCTCTCCACTTTTCCTCTCTGCGCCAAGACGCGCGCACTCTGGCGCTCTCCCTCCCACGTGGTGGCCCCTGCAGTGGTGGTAGCGGACGGCCGCTACCACGCCAAATTTGGGGGATGCCCGGTGCGTAGCATACCGTTTGGCGTATGCGTTGCAGCTCCTCCATCTGCTATATCGTCCTGCAGGGAGAGGTAGTGGACGCTGGTGCGGTTCGTCTAAGGCCTGTGTGTGTGTAAATTGTGGCTTTTACCTTTGGCTTTCTGAAAGCTTCCTGAAAGTTAGTATGTGCAAAAGCTGGGGATGTTTTGGACTAGATCTTGGCTTGGGGCAGTGGTCGGCGGATCTCTAAGCAGGGCTAGCTGGTTCTTCTCTAAATAGGTGGAGCGTCGTCGGTTCTCTAAGTAGGGATGATCACGGCTCTCCGGGGAGAGGTGTAACGGCTCTCTTAAAGGTGTCGCTAGCTGGGATTTACTAGAGGGCAAGCGGCGAAAATAAATCTTTCAAAAATAAAATGCTTTTGAAAGAGTGGGTTTGATATGCTTTGTGATAGAGTGGGCAACAATGAGTACATATCGGGTATTATTCTTAGTGTGTGAGGGTCCAATGTTTGTTCGCGACGTAACTTACATTGGTAGCAACCACCTCAAAGATACAAGAAGTTTTCTCTTCAGAGAGTCGTTCCTTCTTTTTTTTTCCTTATCGGATCGGATATTATTTTCTTCTCAGTAGTTTTGGTTAACTATTGTTCTTTCCAGGTTCCATTAGGTTGTGATGACAAAAAGAATAACATTCGGTTAATACTTCCTTTTATGTAAATCTGAATAATACTTTTACTATGTACTCCCTCTGTTCCGTAATATATGTCGCTCGGGAATCGTGCTGCCCTCACAGGCACACTTCCCCAACGACAAACAAAGGGGAACGGAGGGAGTATTTAGATGTAGTGTATATCTAATTACATAGCAAAAGTAAGCTATATATCTAGAAAATCTATTGTGTCTTATAATTTGAAATGGAAGAAATAGTGCGCAATATGCATTATGTTGGTGACAATATTTATGCTTCCATTTTCTTATTCCTGGTTCTTACCTAGGTCTTAATTATTTCTCAGTGCAGATAAACTCTCGGGAACTAGGAAGCAGAAGTGCAAATCACCGAATACAAGTACATCTAGAACCATGATTCTTTCTTAGTCAACAAAAGTATGAAAAATTTGATTAAATCCATTGGCACAAAGCTTCTGGGTCGATGGGATTGGGGCATGGTTTTGAGGAACGTGGTATGCTACTTGCTAGAGAATTTTACACTGTAAGTCGACAATGTGTACTCAAGTTACAGTAGAGTTGTGAGCATGTGACGCCACGCTTTGCGTCACTGTGTTGATTTCATGAACTTTGTCGTTCGGATAATATCACTTTAATATTAGTGTTTTAATTTAACATTATTGTTATGTTATCATGCGATCTGTGTATTTTTAGTAATAAAAGTTTAGTTGTCCCGTAGCAACGCACAGGCATGCTACCTAGTCTAACAAAAAGAACAAACTGCAGCACTATTCAAACAGAAATAAAATAGAAAAGCTAATTGAAATTCATCCGGATAAATGGAAAACGAATCCTAGCCCGAGGCGGCCCAGCAGCCGCAGGCCGGCCCAGCACGGCCCACGTGCGCGCCCGCGCGCACTCTCTCCCCACTCTGAGCCGCTGACGAGCGGTCCCCACCCGTCAGCCTCTCTCCCTCTCTCGCTCAACCGCCGCGTGGTCCCGAGCGCGCACGCGTGCGACGGCTCGCCGGGAAACCCACCGCCGGCGACTCCCGCGGCAAACCGAGCACACCACTAGCGACTCCTAAGCTCTGCAAACCTCCCCAAGTTCTCGACCTAGGATCTACTCGCCTCCGACGAGCTTGAGCTCGCCCATGGCGGCCGGAGGTCATGACCGCGGCCGCGTTCCGGGCGAACCGGTACAGTAACGTCTAAAATAACGAGTCAGGGATGTGTAGCGTATCACCAAGGTTTGATGTGACGCACCGGGTGGCCCAGAGATGCTGCAGAGGCAGGTTCGTGACGGTGGCGACGAGGGCAGCAGCGCTGGCACGGCGGCGAGGGAGCATTCCGACGGACCCTGAGCCGCAAACACGAAGCGGACCGGTGCATAAGCATCACAAGTCCACCAAGAATTGAGAACAGGGCAACACAAGGGAAGGGGCTCACCACAACGGCTGGACACGACGAGGTGGCTCACGGCGGAACACTGACCGGAGCCGAGGAAGAAGAAGAATGCGCCCGAGCTACTCCGGCGATGTCACGCTGCCAACCCGGACCCAAACGATGCGCAAGCGAACGGAGAAGCTAGTAGCACGAGCAATTTGACAATGGTGGTGAGTGGACGGCCAATTTGGTCTCTGACCGAGAGGTGGCCAGCGGTAAGCCGAGAGGGTGAGGGGGGGGAAATGGAGTGGACTCGTCGCCTTTAAGCAATGGGAGGGGGTGGATAAGAACGGGGCTTGGTCCGGGGTCCCCCTGCAACCTAGACGCGGCGGCGAACGGGCCCCGGCCGGCCAGACGACGGCCTGCACGCGGCGCGGCGCACGCGCGCACGGATGCAGGCAGGGGTAGGGGCCCCTGTACTGTAGCTAGTAATTTAGGTCAAATCCTATTCAACCAAATTATGCCCTATCCAGTTTGAATCAGAGAAAACACCAAATATAAAAGTTGTGAAAAATTTCGTGTAGAAATTTTTTTGTTTTTGAACCATGTTCAAATTCAGCCCAGATTTGAAAATATTCAAAAGGGGGTAAACTTGAATTTGAATTTGATTTGTAATCCAATGAAATTCTCTAAAAATTATTAATAACTTTAATTTCTGTAAAAATAGAAGTTGTTCTACTTGTTAAGCTCTACAACTTTGATTAATAGAGTTTGGTCAGATTCCTTGTATTTTTTAAAATGAAATTTCAAATTTGAATTTCAACACACTGTTCTGAGTTTAATTTGAATTTTCACTATATAACTTCAAAATATCCAAAAAGAAAAGTTGTTCCATTTTAAAATATCTACATCTTTTATTCAAGCATTTTCCTCAGATTCCTCATGGTTTTTGAATTAGGTTTTGGGGTCCAATTAGGGCTTATTTTTTATTTTCAATTTGAATTTATTTTGGAAATTCAATCATGGATTTAATTGCACAACCATCATCATTAATAATCAAAACACTTTAGGGTCCCTAAGCACAATCACATGCAAGCAATTAATTTAAACATGATGACATGGCAGTTTAATTAACCATAACACCAGAGGTGTTACATATGAGTCGTAAAGCTTTTCGTCTAAGATGGTTTTGGTGGGCTTTCGGCTTTGAAAAGCTAACACTAAAACCTAGCTGTTTATTCGGATTTCTAACTCTTAGGGTCCAAAAGCTATTGGAAAGCCCAAAACAAGCAAATCCTAAACACTTTTGTCACGTATGTCTATGTGTTCTCCATGACCTAAAATGCTTGCTATCACATATCCTTGGTCCACAACGTTTTTTGCATGTCAGGATAGAAGCCTAGCAATATCAGATAGTTCTGCGTTAATTTCTCAAATCCACTAGAAATTAGGTGTTTCTTTCTGTACCACTGAAAAAAATCTCACTTGTTCAACCGGTTCAAATTTCCCTCTCTCCCATGCCACTATCTAAGTCATGAAATGATCATTATGCCCTTGTTTTCTATTTTTTGCCGCCCCTCTCATTGTTGCTTTGTTCGCTCACCTTCCAACACGTACTACTACAATAACTATTTTCAAAGACAACCAAATAAGACTAGTCTTTATACAATTCTCAGTAAATTATGAAAAGAGAGAACATGAGTTTTATAACAACCCGGGTTTTCCGAAAAACAAAAATACGAGCTTTTTAAAATTTTTCCTGCAATGTGCGTGAAGCATGTATCTTCTAGGTCGAACCGGGGCTAACTTGCTAACGATCGTTGCATTCATGTAGAAATTGTTTGTACGATTGTACTAGAATTCTTTAGTTGGCTTAGGGTTTTGTGTTGGAGTGCACAAGTCCGTAGCTACTCTCTTCCGAATCCTTCGTGCTCCAATCTCGGATTTCTTCCGAAATATCAGTCATAATAAAATTCCGCAAGCCCACTTTGTTATTATCTCGATTCATCGTGGAACCGGAGAATCGTCTTCACCTTCCTTTTCCCCTCTCCCCAATTCCTATTATGTTCAACACAATATCGTCTTCCTATAAATACAATGGGAAAGGAAATAATCATCGCGTCCCATTTCATAATTCTGTTGGATGGCAAAATAAATCCCGTCACAGATTCCATTCAAATTCCTATCTCAAAATCAAATATTTATCCCAAATAATAAATTGGGAAAAACTCACTTCTTCCTCTCCAACCCAAACCAGGCCACCAAATCTCCTCCATCCCCTCTCGGCCCAACCAAGCCCTCTGCCTTGCCGGCCCACCAATTCACCACTACAGCCCATACCAGCACCCCTCCTATTTCCACCTGGCAGCCCAGCAGGCTGCGTACGCAGCTGCAGCACCTCGGCCCAGTTCCTCGCCTAGCCAGCCCACTTGGCCGCATGCGGGCGCCACAGCCCAAGCCGGCCCAGTAGCCGCGCCCCCCGGAACCCTAGGGCAAACGCGCTCCAAGCAGAGCCGCCGCCGCGCCGCCAGGAGCCGCACCACGCGTGCTGCCCCTGCCTCGCCAGTGGATGGCCGCCACGTGCCCCAACCGTCCCATCCGATGGCTCGGACGCCGAGAACACCGACGAACCCTAGGCGTGCGCACATATAAGAAGCTCGCCAGCCTCGCCACCCCACTGTTCCTCTTCTCCAAGCCACCGCCACCTCTGCTCCGTGTCTCCTTCTCTTCGCTCCGCCCTGGCCATGGCCGCAGCTCTGTGGCCGCACGCGCTCGCGCCCCGGCCAGCCACCACCGCTCTGTGCGCCACCCTAACCTGTCATGCCTCGGCTCACCCCGTGCATGCCGAAGCCACCGTCGCCCCACGGTCCTTCACCACCGAGCTGGCGGCCTTCCCCGACGAGCTCCCCTGCGACCGTGTCACAGACAACGTCGCGCACCACCGAGCCTGCCACGACCACCTTCGGCCGTAGCCGCGACGAGCACCGGCGTCCACGACACCGAGCACCTCGACCGGCCGCGCAGCTGCTCCGAACTCGACGTCGAGGTGTCACGACGTCACCCACAGAGCTGCGTCCACACCATGGCCGTGCACGTCGTGCGCTGGACGTCAACCTCGCCACGGTGGACCTAGAGCACACCGTCGCCCTCCTCGTCAAGCCACGGCCGCAGCCGCAACCTCGCTATCCCCTGCTCTGAGCCGTTCGGCCGCGGCCGCGTCACTGCGACCTCGTCATCCCCAAGCTCGCCTCCATCAGCACCACCTCACCGAGTCGTGTCACCCAGCGACGTCGCCACCTCGTCTCGTCGCGACATCGTGCATGGCCGCGCCAATGCCTTGCCATCCTCTATCCTGGCCACCCTCACCGCCGTTCTAGGAGCACGCCGGTGAGTCACTAGGAAACCGGAGCTTCCACCCTTCTCCTTGCTATTGTCAGCTCGTGACTGAAACTGGCCTTCGTGCCATCTCGTGCACTGCAGGGGAACGGAAGGACGTGCAGCGCTATTTGACGATCCCGACGGCCACGCTTCCTCGCTGCCCTGGGCCACAACGGCGTCCCGACAACCTCCTCACCAAGCCACATCCACACCGAACCCCGATGATCCACCCAGCAGTGCCGTCCTCGTTACCTCCATCCTCGCCGGAGCTCCGCCGTGGACGCCGGAGCCGGAGATGGAGCCGGTGCCACCGTCGCGGATCAGCACGGCACGGCGACCACCCTGCACAGCACCAACTCCTTGCTGCACCACCATCCTTTCTTCATCAGCACCACAGTGAGCACCGCTACCCTTCTCAGACCTGCCATGTGCGCCACCGCGTCCCACCCCAAGGACGCACCGGCAGAGCCACCACCGGCTCAGGAAGAGCACAATGCACTCACGCACACCGGACTAAACCCAACCAGCTGGACGACAGACCATGAACACTTATGATGGGTAACGCCGTCGCGTTCACCCGGGGCGCCGCCGTCTCGACGGCGTTCCCGCGCGTTGCACCTACTCAACCTTGACGGGCATCGCCGTCGCGTACACCTTGCCATATGACATTGGCCTTCGTGCTATGATTCCAAGCCTTGTTAGGAACTCAGCCATGCTCCGCCACCTCCTGGCCATTTGACGCCACCTCCAGCCAGCCTTCGGCCAGCCACAGCCTCGTTCGACCAGCCTCAGCCCTACCCGGCCAGCCACGGCCAGCAAGCAGCAGGCCACGGCTAGCCACAGCCAGCCAATAGCAAGCCGCAGCCGGCCAGAAGCTACTAGCAGCTGGCCGAGAGGAGCTGGAACATGTAGCAGCAAGCCTCGCCACTTCTCTTTTACACCGACCCTGTCCGGCCTTCGTGCCGTTGCCCCGTTGCTAGATCTCGAGGCCCCATAGATGATGCTGGACTGTTGGAGAGCCTAAAATAATAGATGACGATGGACTGTTGGAGAGCTCAATTGATAGACGATGTTGGACTGTTGGAAAGCCCAATCGATAGATGATGTTGGGCGGTTGGAAAGCCAAAGTGATATACGACGCCGGACTATTGAAGTGCCCTTCTCTTACTTCTTGTACACCTGTCCACCATAATGAACCCTGTCCTTACGATCTGTCTGTTCATATATCTGTTGTACCCTATCCTTACGATCTGTTTGTACATGTATCTGTTGCACCCTATCCTCACGATCTATCTGTATCTGTATTTGTAATACAGGATCCATCCATCATAATGCTATGGAAATGTGCTACTCCACTGTCTTGTTGAGTCGTGTCGTTGGATCTTATTGTTGGTTGTTCGTCTGTGCGCCGTGCCTTCGAGCCGGCTGTGGGATCGTACTTCATTTGGACATTGCGATCGCGGGATTCGTCTCGCCATGGCCGTAATGCCGAGTGTAACTCGACCTCGCGTTGCCACTCTGACTTTTTGTGCCTGACCCTCGCATGCTTGTACCCTGCGCGACCGTCGCATTCCTCTGATTCTTGCGGTGACAACCGCATCGCTATGGATCCGAGTAATGACTTAGTGCCAGTGCACCCAGGTCGTGGTACCCTATGAGTGGTTTGCGCACTTGTATTCTTCTGTGTGTCGCTCTCTTCCGACGCCCGTCTATCACCGTGGCATGTGCGTTGGGAAGAGTAGACCACCGCTGTTTTATGCTTCTCACTCAAAGTTTCCGTATAGCCCGCTCTGTTCGATCCTGCCTTATCCATGGCGATTGGATCAAAGATCGGACTAACTTCTTTTAGTTAGCGAAGCTATGGTCTATATTAAGATCTCGGACCTATGCGAGTCGACCCGATCGATCGCTTAAAACAATCTTCACTTGAGATATGGCCGAGAATACGATACGGATGTGCCTAGCTAACTTGTCTTTCTCCCTTATGATTCTTGGTGTTTTATCACTTGTATGATTGTACCCGTTTGAACCACAGCCTAGGTACCCTACAAGTGGATTAAACACTCGCGCTGTCTTGTGCAATCTTTATTGCCAATAATTACTCGTTCTTCCCTTTTGCTTGGCCCGTCCTCCGATCCCCGTCTAATCCGTGACGCCCGGATCGGAAGATCGTAAGCCGTGGTGTTTGATAGGGATAAGCTTTGGCCTAAACCATTCATCATAAGCCATACTGGCTTGGCTAAGACTTAATAATGTGCCTAAGCAAATCACCACTCTTGTTTCTTTGGCCCGATGAGATCGGACATACGCCGAGAGGGCCAAGTCGTGAACCTTTTATTATTTCTCTGGCGTCAATGGATCTTCCCGCGTTCCGTCGTCTTTTGGTGTATTGGGTGTTTTCTGCCTTGTACTGCTTCGCGGAGTAGCCATTTCTGGATTCGCGACGATCGGGTTGAGACCCGCTGGAGGAGGAGAACATGGACGACGACAGGAACCATGGAGTGAAGACACCCTGGAGGACGTGGCCCAGCAGAATGACTACACTAACTGAGGAGTGCTCATACCACTACTTCCTCGACAAACTTCCTCGACAACGCAGGTGTCATGGCAGCACCTTCTTTTAGAGAATCCTATTAAACAATGCATATTTAGAAATGCTAGTGCTTTATATTTACTCCTTTGATGGTATATGATGCATGCAACTACCTAAGCCATTATTACACTGCTTGCAACCACTCTACTATGCTACTCAGCTTCGTGCTCACGCTCTTTTATATATTTCTATCTACCTGCTTGCTTGCATGTTACATCACCATATTTATTAACTCCACTCGCATTGTATCTGTGATGTGATGCTGGTGGTGAACATATGGGAATGGTTTGGCTAGGAATGCCAGATTTGGTGGACTATGAGCGTGCTACATGTGTCTTGGTTGTGTGGTGAGGGTCGAGTCGACCAAGTGGGATACACGACGAGCTGTATAAGCAAGTCTTGCCGGGAGTTGCATCTGGGCATTCCCAAGAGAGATACCTGTGGCGGGTAATGATTTTATGAGGAGGTTCCGGGAAGGATAGCATGCGTGGTTTGAAACCCCGTGAATGGAGGTGCCGTGGTGGCACGGGGAGAGTATCCTCTAAGAGAAGATGCCTGCTTGGTCAAACTTAGGAAGGACTAGTATCAGGTTCATAGGAATCCTTTAGTGCTCACTCATCTTCGATGGGCGGGGAACGCCTGGACTACTTGGTAGGGCGGTGCCACTACTGTTAGGTTGAAAGGTGATAAGGGTGGGCGGTGATGGATGTTGGAATTCCTGAACCGTTCTAGATGCGCAGTACCACTGATTGGGCCCGGTACTGCGTCTCCTAGTCTCAGCGTTTTGGTTCGTGCCCGAAGTTACCCAGGGCTGAGTGGTAGGGTGGCATCGACGTAGGCAAGCAAGCACCCGGAATTCTGCCTAGATGATTGTACAGCATCGATGATGGCTAATCTTGTGAGTGGTAAAACCTCTGCAGAGTGTATGGTTGATCGATCGATACATATGCCGAATCGTCGACTATGGACCTTTCCTGTGAAGCTCTGACTAGTGTAGAGAGCGATATTCTTTTCTCCCCCTGGTTGATGATTGTCCGGCAGTGTGCCCGGTGTGGCAGTGTGCCATTGAGACAGGACCCGAGAGGGAATTGGGCCTGTCGACTGAGCGTGAGGTGTGTGTGTGTGTGTGTGTGTGTGAGGTGGTGTATGGATGGGATGATGGATTTGGGATAGACTAATGGAAATTGATGATATGGGTTAAAACTTGACAAACTATTATGATATTATTACTTAATACTACTTTGCACGCGCTTAGGATGCAAACCTGTAACAACCCTAAAAATCCACACAATCTAAAAATCCCAACCAATTAAAATTTTTTATTTATTTATTGTGAAAACCCATTTTTCTTGTGCAAGCATATATGTTTCATTATGAATTTGGTAATAAAGGAGTATAGCTTGCATTTTAATTCCATTCACATAGAATAATAACTTATGCATCACATTTGGGATTTATTGCAATTTATGTTTGTAATTACTCAATATTTAAAATGGGTAATATATGTATTTATACACTTAAGAGAAAATAGAAAAAGAAGAGAGGAAGAAGGAAGCCAGCCTGTCGGCCCACGTTGCGGCCCGGCAACGCGCGTGCGACCGGCACACACGCGCTCGCGCTCGCGCTCGCTGCCAACCCGGGCCGCCTGTCAGCCGCTCTCGCCCCCCCCCCCCCCACTGTTCTTCTTCCTCGCAGAGACGACGGGGACGAGTGCACGCAATTCGCGTGACCCCGGACCCACGGCCGACAGCACCACGCCCCGCAGAAGCTGTCCCCCTCCTGTCCCCTCCTTTCTTGGCCGCCAAGCGAACCCGCGCCCATCCGGAGCCCTAGATCCACTCGAGCCACGGCCCTTCGATCGGTCGAGCGCGATCAGGACCGTTCGCCATTGGAGCTGGCCAAGCTCGCCTATAAAAAGGAGCTCACCCCGAAGCCCTACCCTCATTTGCCCTCGCCGCCACCGCGGCACAGACCGGCACACTGCACCAAACCGAGAGAGAGAGAGCGTAGGAGAAGGGCGGAGCAGAGGAGGAGAAGCTGCCGGAGCGCCGCCGCCGCGGAGCACGCCGGAGCCGGACACGGAGGAGAAGCCCGAGCTGCGGACGAGGAGCGGCACGGCACTGTGATCACTCTGCACGGCTCCGACTCGCCACTGCACCGCCATCCTAGCTTCACCGACACCACGGTGAGCCATCGCACGCCATGTCCGAACCTTGCCCTGCTTTTGCCATGGCGTTCCGCCCACGGGACGCGCAGGCACGAGCCTTTACCGGCTCAGGAAGATCACCTGCACCATGCACTCATGCGATCAGCCGAAACCCCCGGACTACAAGCTTGTTAGACCGAGAACGCAGCACGACGCGTTCTCGGCGGAGCGCGCTCACCACCGACGCGTTCCGACGCCGAATCACCCGTTTCGAGCAATCCGACTAGCTCCCGTATAGGTTAGAGCGTCGTGGAGCACCGCCACGACCCCTTGAGCTAGCTACGCGGATCTAAGCGCTAGAGGAAGCCTCGTCCGCAGAGCGCCGTGACCTCGCCGGAGCGCCGCCGCGGACCGGAGCCAAAAGGAGGCCCTGCCCTGTCACTAGTTCACCACTAAGCGGACGTATGCCCGTTTAGTCACGCCAATTTGACTGAACCACGTCCGGTTATGCCAAAACGAGACCGTAATCACCCTGCCGTCGTCAGCCGCCACCGGCGACACGCCGCCGCCACAACCGAGCACCTTGGGAATCTCGGTAGCCAAAATTGGTAGTTAGTATACCATCGCCATAGACCCTGGAGGCGTATACATCTCCTAGAAGACCTCCTTAGCCCCACCGGAACCTCCCAGTCGCGACGACATCGCCGCCGATGACTGGAGCATCTCAATACCGCGACCCGCTAGCGTGACCACCAACTCACCGACCACCTCGGACAAGCTTAGTTGCGGGAGATCGAACCTCCATAGCCCGGAACACCGAGAGGTGCGTTCTCGGGGAAACGTGATCACCGCCGACACGATCCGCCTCGCCTAAATCCGTTTCGAGTACCCCCGATCGCCTCGCGCTGCGGAGAAAGGCCGCCGAGGTTCGCCAAGTCTGCCTCGGCACCGCCGCTAGATAGCCGAGCCCCGAATCATGTCTGTCGCCTTGGCTACGTGCGCCTCCACCTCGTCGGAGAACCGCCGTATGCCGAAGGAGAGGAGGCCATACCACGACTCAAACCCGCCACCATCTGGTCGGACGACTGCCTGAGCACGCCAATTGGGGAAAGCCGAGCCCTGTCTTGCCGAAATATGGTCATCGCCGCCCTGTCATCGTCCGCCGCACCGGAGAGACACCGCCGCCTTGAACAGACGCCCTGGAACGCTGCTAGCACCAAATCTCCGATTCGCCCGAGCCTCCCCGGGAGAGCTCGGGAGAGCGGCACCCTCGGCGCACCAAATCTCCGATTCGCCCGAGCCTCCCCGGGGGAGCTCGGGAGAGCGGCACCCTCGGCGCCCCGAATTTCCGATTCGCCCGAGCCCCGCCGAGCTCCGCCAAGCCCCGCCGAGCTACGCCGAGCTACGCCGAGCTACGCCGAGCACCGCCGAGCTACCCCCGACCTCTGAGAACCACCCCCGACCACTGAGAACCACCCTCGACCTCTCAGAACCACCCCCGACCACTGAGAACCACCCCCGACCTCTGAGAACCACCCCCGACCTCTGAAAACCACCCCCGACCATTGAGAACCACCCTCGACCACCGTCGAGCTCGCCCGACCAACCGCCGAGCTACGCCGACGCCAGCGACTCTCTGGGAACCAGCATCGAACACCTGGTGGGCGACCATCGGGTCTGTGTTCTGACGAGGCGCCACATGCCGCACTACTGGACCCGCGCGCCACGTGGACCAATCCCGAGCTGCCCCCGATTAACCGACCAATTTTCCCATTTTCAGAAAATAGGATAATCCTCAGAAATTCATAATTTATTCATTCGATGTCCAAAAATTGCGCACCATATATCAAAATTCTCAGAAAAATGAGATCTACAATCTAAGACTATGTTTGTGTGCATTTGGCTCTTTATTTTATTGGATTTTTCTGAAATACTCTATAGGAGTCGCTGACGCGACTATTTCGTGTTCGATTTCAGAGCCGGAGAAGGATCTGACTAAGGAAGACGACCACAAGCACTTTCAGGAGCTAGGAGACGACTACGAAGGTGCCACGTCCCACCAAATCCTTAGATCCTATTTACGCATTGCAAATGACATTGTTGCTATTGCTTTATGATTATGTATGGATTGGTTGCATGGTAGTATATTTGAATTCCCTACCTTGATAAGACTTTACCCTGCTATCCGCTGCTAGGTTAGCTGCTGCTTAATTTACTGTTACTCTTCCACTACTTACTACATGCTATATGCTATGTGGTGGAATTGGGACGGTGCATAACTGATTATAACCACTGGGAGAGAGTGCTACGTGCGTCTTGGGTGCGTGGTAAGGGTTGATGTCGACCAAGTGGGATGTGAGACAAGCCCGTGGGGCAAGTCGTGCCGGGGGTGCAACCTAGGCATCCCCACGAGAGATACCTGTGGCGGGTAATGACTTATGAGGTGGTTCCGGGATGTGCATTGAAGTCCCGTGAGCGGAGGTGCCGTGATGGCACGGGGAGAGTATCCCCTAAGTGGAGATGCCTGCTTGGTCACAACCTAGGATCTGACTAGTGACCGGAAACATCTGGATTCTCTTGCTACTCACTCGCTTCTGATGGGCGGGAGACGGCTGGACTACTTGGTAGGGCGGTGCCACTACTGCTAGGTTGAGAGGTGATAAGGGTGGGCGGTGACGGATGACAGATTCCCGTACCGTTCTAGATGCGCAGTACCACTGATCGGGCCCGGTACTGCGTCTCCCAGTCTCAGTGTGATGGTATTGGATCCGGAATGTCCCAGGGCTGAGTGGCAGGGTGGCATCGACCTAGGCAAGCAAGCACCCGGAATTCTGCCTAGATGATTGTACAGCATCGATGATGGCTAATCTTGTGAGTAGTGAAACCTCTGCAGAGTGTATGGTTGATCGATCGATACATAAGCCAACTCGATGGCTATGGACCTTTCCTAATGTTTCTGCAACCACTATTAGATGAGAGCATATTCTTTTCTCCCCCTGGATAATATTTTTCCGGCAGTGTACCCGTTGTGGTAGTGTGCCGCTGAGATAGGCCCGAGAGGGAGTTGGGCCTGTCGAATGAGAGTGAGGTGTGGGTATGTGAGGTGTGGTGATGGGAAAAGGGATGATGGTGTTAACTGGTGATAAAACTTGACTAATTAAACATTGATTACAGCTGCATAGGAAAACCTCAGCCTATAGGTCTGCTTGTATAGCCTTGCATCCACTTTCCACAAAGCAAATGCTGCATAGGTGGGCTCCGTGGCCAGTACAAATCGTATTGATAAATTTGCTGTCAGGTGACGAGAATGAGTACGACTTCGAGGGAGTTGATGACGAGGAATAGGGTCACGTGCTACACTCAACTTGGCCGTGAAGGATGAATCGCTTCCGCATCTTCTAAAGCTTCTCTGAATGTTGATTCTGCCAATGTGGCGATGTAATAAATGTTTATGTAAGACTTAATTACCGTTGTATGGATCCTGGTGTCAACTGAGATATGGGTAATTTCATGGATTGTCCCAAGCAATCTGTTGAATTACAATTCGAGCCTGTGGATTTCCCTTCGCGGAAATCGAGGTCGTTTCAAAACCACAGCCAAATGTTAGGATCGCCAGATCCTTTGTTTTCTCTTTTCCACTAAAGCTCATCGGTGCTGACCATGGCCTGCACATATCTGGTGGTGTGCAGATTACCTGACTAACATAGATATTGAGATAAGAAGTATTAGAAGGTCTTGTGCCTACGCTCAAGTTTGGTTCAGGAGATGAAGACTATGCTGCGCCAAGATTAACTCTGATTATGCCCGTGAAGGAGGAGCCTTCACTCGACGACATATTCCGTCAACTCTGATGACGCCTGGTTATGCTTCCGCTAGATTAACCCTGTAATAGGTGTGATCTCAGTTGATATCATCTTGTAAGTATTTACGATGTATGGCTGTAATATCAACTGATATATGATAATGTGATGGGATCAATCTTTGGTTTTATCACATTATAGCTCATTTTGTGGATTTTTCCTTCGTGGAAAATCGAGGATGTTTCAAGTTTCACCTAGATGAAACTAGATGTACACTCCTTCAACTTAGAAAGGATTCCACACAAGCAATGAGGGGAAAAGTTTAGTTTTATTTCTGCTTGGGTACGGTGCAATGCCCACTCTACACAGTGAGTGGACCACACATTACTAGCACCAACTCACTTACATTTTTATTCTCGCTTCACATAAATGTAAGTGAGTTTCTAACCCTAAATCGGTCCCACATCGACACGTAATTCTTTTATAACAAAGAAACTCAACAAAACCTACGTTTGGTATTGTTACAATTTTGAAAAATCAAGTTACATTTAAGCATAATATAGTCGTTTGTTTAACATTATTTGAATGTCCGGTTGAGTATAATGAGAGATCATATCTGTTTGGCAATATATTTGCAAATAAAAAGCAAATTGATTGATGATCAACTGGGCATGCATATGTAGTACTCCTCCACGATATGGAAGGGCCGCGCGGGATGGGAATATGCATGGTGCGTGTGCTGGGTGTCTTTAACTAACTTTGTTCTTGGTATTTGCCGGCCATGACGACCATGGTGATGGTGGCATGAGATGGAAGAATTTAGGTAGTCAGACGTCGTCATATGTGAATGGATGTGCCCAGTTGCCCCTCCCTTTCGCTTCCATGCGCCCCAAAGGTCAAGCGAAAGAAGCTACCAGCAGCTGCCTGCACTTGTTCGTTCATTCGTTGCCGCCTAGGGACAAGGACCACGAGACGACGCCTCTCCGCTCTCTCTGTCTGTGACGACCCGTACGCGCGCGTACGGCGTAGCATACTGCAGCCACACATCATTAAATTATTAATTCCTTCCTCGCTCCCCAGATATATGCATTCTCTTGTCTTCTCACTACTGATCATCTCACTTGTTGGTGGAGATTATATTCCTCTCTCTCTTATTATTTTGGCGACAATGTGCGGAACAAATCATTGAAGAACCACTATATATTCACCATCCACGAATCATGAATAACTATATGAAATGAAACTTGTAGAACTCCTCATTAGTCCATAAAATTTTATTAACTCTAAACCTTATACTGTAGGCACTACTGGAAATAGGGTCTTTGCCGAGGGTCAAATCTCGGGCACTCGGTAAAGGCCCTTTTTGCCGAGGGCCAGGCCAAACGGCCCTCGGCAAAGGCAGGCCCTCGGCAAAGAGGCCTTTGCCGAGGGCCAACCTCATTTTTTTTTTAATTTCTAGGCCCTCGGCAAAGACCTCTTTGCCGACGGCCAACCTCGGCTCTCGGCAAAAAAAAAAAAAAAATTTGTTTTTTGAACCCAATATTTTTTAGACCTCTAATACGTCATTTAAAACTCAATTTTAAAATTGGGCCAATGTTGACTTTTTTTGATATATTTTCTTAATTTATTTCGTTTCGTTGATTTTTTTTGAATATTTTAAATTTGAACTGCAGGTACATGGAATAATGCAATTTAGTGATTCAGAAAATGTTATTCATAGTATTTGGTGTATATTGAGTCCCTATCCACGAACACGTATTAAATTTCGGGCATCTTCTTCACGTAACATGACGAGCAACTTGTCGAAAATGTGTCTTCATCTCCTTTTCTAATTATTACCATGTTTCCTATTTATGCTCTATTCAGACGTCCATTCTTGAATTTGTTTGTAAGAGCATCTCCAATACTCCCTCCCTCAAAAAAAAATGCAACTCTAGCATAGTAGCATGTTTTAATATATCAACTTTGACGAATTATAGATAAAAAAACTATAAATATTTATAATATAAAATAAACACCATTAGATTAATTATAAAATGTATTTTTATAATATATTAATTTAGAGCCTTAAATACGAATAATATTCGTTAGAAACTTTATCAAACGTAAACTACTTTATCTGGCGCGCAACTTGTAGTTGCATGTTTTTTGGGATAGATGTAGTAGTACCTAAAAATAATCTAAAAAATATGGTTTTAAAATTTTTCTAATAAATAATGGAAAAAATAAACTATCACCAACATTTTTCAATAGTTTAGACCTAAAAAACCAAAATATAGGTCCACTTGAAGATTTTTGGTGGATGCATATTACAACACCGCCGTCGCCAAGTCACCCACAGCCAGACATCGCCAGCGTCTAGCTCACACCTCGAACTTCTAAAACAGTATCAAATATTGATCAGAGATGCAATTCCGGTGAACCCTTACGGCGGTAGTCAAGGGTGACAGGGTGTAAAGAAAAAAAAAAACACCACTCCCTTGAAGCTATGTTCGGTTGGCCCCAAAATCATGGGGGTCGGGAGGGATTGAGGGGGATTAAATCCCAAACAAGTCAAATTCCACCCCAACCCCTTCCAATCCTCTCCATTTTTTAGCAAACGAACAAGCCCTGAAAGGGAGTAGTAGTCGTCCGATTTTGATCGTGGCGGGATGCCTCTCTTTTTTCCGCATATGGATAGATTCGGAGTTAGGATATGCTATATGTACGTTTTTTCAACATGACAAAAAAGGTTTTTTTCCATCATCATATCAAAAATTAAGATTAGAAAGTAATTTTCCCAAACTCTTGAGATGCTCGGTAAGAGACCTAATAATTAACATGGGTGGAGTTAGTTTCACATATGTGTCTCTTCATCGTCCCAACCATAATGTGTGTTGCCATTTTAACTTAACCTTTCACGCCCTCATGCGGCCAGCCATCTAGGTGCTGTATGTTCGTGCTGTATGTTCATCTAGCCAGATACAGGCGCATCGCATATGTCGTTTCAGCTAACATATATATTCGCCGCGTCCCAAATGCGCGGCAATGCGAATTCGTCGACTGGACTGGACTCGATCGACTGGACTCTCGACTTCGCTAGTGGAAATACCAACGCGTCCACCTGTATATGCCCACGTTATATTTCCATGCATGCATAACGACGTGGAAGGCACTAGCTCGTGTCTGGTGTCTCTCTAATTAATACTTTTACATATACATATATGCGTACATGTTTATACCATGGCAGATTAATTAATTAGGGAGAGCAAATTTTAGAAGCTACTAGCTACTGGCAATGGCAGGCATATGCATTTGCTTCCAATACCTTGCCTTTTCTCCTTTTCTTGCAGTCAGATATAGTCACAGTCACAAACTGTACCCAGACTTTTCTCTTTTCCCTTCAATCACAATCGACTTTAGAATCAGACTTCAGGATTAACAGGCATGTTCACTCTAAAGATGGAAGGGGGCCGAGTGCCCAGTTTCGCCTTATGAGGCTTCGTCACTATATACATCTTGTTAAAATCATTATATATACCTAACAGCAAATTAAGTAAACACACCCCAGATTAACATATATATTTTTTGCGAATTGAGTGTACCTTAGATGATTCATTGGGTCGTTTTCGATGAAGTGAATTCGATCTCTAGTATTCGTACTTACATGTGCTATATGCTTGTTCTTTTAGCTGTAGGCATGCGCATCAAAAAGCCGAAGCACTTGCATTGAAGTGCCTTTGTCAAGGGGCACTGTTTGCATCTAGATGTCTGGACACCCACGATTGCAGTCCCACCCACCCGACACCAAGGTGAAGGCGAGACGACAGAAAAGCGAATAAGCGATTGAACAGATAAAACACATCAAAAATGTATTTAAAACACTAACTGTAACATTAAATCTACGTTTAAAATATCTAGATGAAACACTTGCAACATACATAAAAAGTTAAAATATTCGAAACATGCACATAAAACACTTGCAAAAAAACACCTGAAAACACTCAAAAACCATATGCAACATTCAAATAAAACACTTACAACATATGTGTGAAAAACATTTGCAACATTCAGAAAAAAAAACACTTGCAAACATACATATAAAAAACGAGATGAAACAATCGAAACATACAATTAAACATACTCCCTCCGTCCCTAAAAAAGCGACGTTTTGGGTGTTCGTACCGGTAGTTTGACTAGATTTATAGAAAATGCGTGTAACATTTACATCCCCAAATAAATTTGTTAAAAAATTAGACTCAAAGACCTATCCAATGATACTAATTATGTGTTATAAATATTTATATTTTTTAATATAAATTTAATCAAAGATATTTCTCGGGAAGCGAGAACGAAACTTTTTTAGGGACGAAGAGAGTACGTGTATAATCATTATAGCACGTGCTACATTTTGATCTACTTTTGCAATATTAAGATAAAACTTTTGCAACATCGATTTGAAACATCTGAAGAAACAATTAAAACACCCTCTTGCATCATGGGCTTTCGGTGCAATGTCACCCTGTTTGCTTTGGACGAATAGAGGCATGCCAACGCGGAGGTGGATGGAAACGCTTCGAGCTTGCTAGGGGGTTGCTATTGTTGGCGTGCTTAACTCACAACTTGTTTTTTCAACCGGTTCATAATGTATAGACACCACTAGAAATAGAATTGTAGGACCAAGCTATGAAACACTAGTGTAAATTCAGTTTTACCGGTTGTTTTCTTAAGGCTGCTGCTAGTAAAAATACATCATTTTCTACTGATGGAAGTCTTAAGAAAACAGTCAGTAAAAATGCATTTATAGTGGTGGTTTTCCTAACCTAGCGCCACTACAAATAATTTGTAATTAATTTTTTTGAGTTTTTCAAATTATCTCGGATGGAGAAATGATTTGAACAAAAATTGTAGGATTAAAAAAACATCTACAATTTTATAGTTGACAACCTTTTCATTTAAGATCATTTAGCATTCAGAAATTATGTTTTAAGATTAGTAATTATATAATTTATATATATTTTTTTGAATTTCACAAATGACCTCAGATGGGAAAATGACCAAAAGCAAAGTTATACATCTCGACAAGATATGAACTTTGTAGTTGAAACATTTTTCATTTGAATTCATTTAAGGCTTCATATCTCCATTCAAAATCTATTGTAGTGAATACAGGAATGCTAGCTTCTACTATTTAGTCAAGTGACTTTGCAGGGCAGTGTAGGGGCCGGGGCATATCGCGCGAGACTTAAGATGTTGAGTTCGATTCATTAGAGTTGTATATGCATGGATTTCTTGCCAAAGTGGAAGAAAACATGTAGGATCTTAGGATCATGTGTGGTTGGTGGCTGCTTTTAGCCTTCTTGAGAGTTGCATATGCATGAATTTCTTGCTAAAATGAAAGAAAACATGTAGGATCTTAGGATAGTGTGGTTGATGGCTGCTTGGCCATAATACAGTTTTTTTCCTATTTTTTGAGCCCATCTACAATACTTTTTAGCCTGATTTTTAATTTCAGAAAACCATAGTGGCGGTTTTCTTAAGAAAATATTTAATGTAAATTTTGTAGTGACGGTTTTACAGAAGGCGCCTGTGAAGCTCATAATTTTTATTAGACTTTTACAGTGGTGGTTGCGCAAAATACCATTAAAGATGATTTTAGAACCGATAGTATAGATGTTGTGTGTACTACTTCCTCTATCCCAAATTGTAAGTTATTCTATAAATTTTGGAGAGTCAAAGCATCTTAAGTTTGGCCAAAATTATTGAGAGAAATACAAATATTTATGACACTAAATAAGTGTAATAAAAATATATTTGGTGAATAATCTAATGATACTTAGTTGATATTATAAATATTATTATGTTATTATATAAATTTGGTCGATGGTTTGACTCTTCAAGATTGTTGGAATGACTTGTAATTTGGGATGGAGGGAGTAGTGGCGAGAAGGCAGTGCGGTGGAGACGGCACGAGGCAGACTAGCTAGGCCTGGCGATAGCATTGCCGTCCGTGATGAATCTTGGGTGATAATAACAATAGTAGGGATAAGATGCACACACGTGCCTTCGTAGGGGTAAATTTATTTGCTTCTATGTAATGTAAATTAAGCTGCCGTCTACGTGCATGTACCGTGCTCCAAAAAATACATACTGTCTCTTCTACAATCATAAATGTATACAGATTAAATACTGAAATATATGTGTGCATATAATTTCTGTGAGTTTAAAGAGTTGTTTGGATATGGACGCACAATTGTCATATAAAAGAGGCTAAAACAAATAAAACTTGCAGCTTTGGTTATGTATACATATATATACATGCATGCTGCATGGAATAATGTGTGGATGAATGAGAGGGGTTAGTCAATATATTGATGACGTCCCTTGATCCGAAAGCAGTGGAGTAGCAAAAATGGCCACTAAGGTAGCAACAAGCTCCTACTTTTTGTGCGCCGCGTCAATATATATAACCAAAAAGTTAATCAATAAGATGCATCGATGATCTATCGTCGTCGGCCGGGCGCAAAGTAAGAATCTACCAAGAAAGCAGCACTTGCATGCTGACGTACGCATGCACAACTTTAATTAGCATACTATACTACTATATATGTGTACTTGGTTTACCTATCGAGATCCATATATGTGTATATATCTTACACACAGTGTCACAATCAGTGTCGATGACGTTGCCACTAGCTAGCTAGTAGGCTGATCGTCTCACTCGCTCAGTCACTTCTCTTCTATATATATAGGCAAGCTAGCCGTGTGGCTCACTCCATTCACTTGCATTGCATTTGCATGCCTTGCCGGCGGCTTCTCGTTGCATGATCTATACATATGCATGCTTTGTTGAGCTAGCTAGCTGCGCGGGTATCCAACTTATATACTTACAAGGGAATCAGTTATTCATATATCTGAACGCGCGCGTGAACACGTACGTAGTACGTGCCAACTGAAAGGATCGAAATGGCACCAACAACGGCGACGAAGCAGCAGCTAGCAGTAAGGTTAGCGGCCAACAAGTCGTCGTCGTCGTCGTCACCGTCGCCGCCGCCATGCAGCGGCTCCTCCTCATCACAGGGCAACGTCGACGATGACGACGACGACGTGGCGCGGCAACTGGTGATGGGGCGCTGGCGTTCGTCCCTGTCGTCGGGCCTCCGCGCCGCCCTGGCCTGCACCATCGTGGGCCTCGTCTCCCTCTACGCGCCGGCCGCGCTCCGACGCCACATCACCTTCCCGGCGTTCGCCTACGTCGTCACCGTCATCCTCGTCACGGACGCCACCGTCGGCACGGCGCTGCGCGCCGCGGCGAGCGCGCTCCACGGCACGCTCATGGGCGCGGCGCCCTCCGTGGCGACGCTGTGGCTCGCGCACGCCACGGGCGCCGCGGAGTCGGCGGTGGCCACGTCGGCCGTGGTGGCGCTCACGGCGTTCGCGGTGGCGCTCCCGGCGCCGGAGTCGTCGGGGCCCGTGGCGAAGCGGATCGCGCTGGGGCAGGCCATCATCATCTACGTGGCCAGGTTCCGGGACGGGGAGCGCCCCAGCCGCGCCCTGGCGCTGCTGCACCCGGCCAACGTGGCGGCGTGCACGGCGCTCGGCGTCGCGGCGGCGCTGCTGGCCGTGCTGCTCCCCTGGCCGAGGCTCGCCACGCGGGAGGCCAGGGACAAGAGCAGGGCGTACAAGGTGCTCGCCGCCGAGAGGGTCAGGGTCCTGGCTGACGCCTTTGCCACTGCTGTGGGTAGTGTGGCCGCCGACGGCGAGGCGTGCAGCCGGCGGCAGCGGCGATGGCAGATGGCGGCGTGCATGTCGGAGGCCAACCGGCTGGCCTCCGCAAGTGCAACCCTACTGAAACGCATGAACGCCATCAAGGTAAGCTAAGTTTAGTATTACATACAGTACATTAATTATACATGAGCAGCGATCAACGTACACCACAGTACATGTTGCTGACTAGTGGGCTTGTGCATGCAGGAGGATTTGCAGTGGGAGCGAGCGGTGGTGGTGGTGGTGGACGACAACAAGAGCAGCATCGAGATGCCACTGACGGGAATGCAGATCGCACTGGCAACGATGCAACAAGAAGCCGACGACGACGGCCGCCGCGGGAGGAACAACGCCAGCAATAATAAGGAAAACATGGTCGCCGGCCTTGTCATGGCGATGAGGGACCAGATACGCCTCGCCCTCCTCACGCCCAACAACAACAAGCAGAGGCAGAGCAGTTCATCATTATCATTATTTGGATCATCATCCATCACGGCCGCGCCCAGCAAGTCGCTCTGCCACTTGCCAACTCCGACGAGCTACGACTACGAGGAGCAGCAGCCGCAGCTGGCTTCCTTTTTGTTCCTCTTCTCTCTGTATCAGCTCCATCACCGCTGCTGCGGCGGCGGCGATGGTCCCGAGACACCGTTAATGAAAGAAGCCGCTGCCAACGCCAGGCAGGTAGCGCCGGCAGCAACAACGGCGACAGGCCAAGAATTACTATTGGAGCAGCCAGCCGACCTATTGCCGAACGACGAGCAAGACGAAGAAGAAGTAGAGCACGTGGGGCAGGGCGATCCACCTTCACAAACAGAGACAGCCACTGAAAGAGAGGAGAAGGCTCCAACGACGGCGACGACCAAGCGCCCATCAACAGGTTGTGTCAGCAGCTGGCGGTGGCCTCGGCGTCGTCGTCTCGTGGCGGCGGCCAAGTGCGGCTTCTCGCTGGGCCTCGCCGTCCTGCTAGGCCTACTCTTCAGCAACGACCACGGCTTCTGGTCGGGCCTCATCGTCGCCACCACCATGACGGCGGGGCGCGAGTCCACCTGGACCGTGGCGCTGGCGCGTGCGCACGGCACCGCTCTGGGCTCCATCTACGGCGTGCTGTGCTGCCTGCTCATGCCGCGGCAGCAGCGGCTCCTGACCATGGACCTGCGCTTCGTGGCGATCCTTCCCTGGATGGTCCTCGCCGCCTTCCTCAAGCGCAGCCGCGCCTACGGTCCCGCTGGCGGCGTGGCGGCCGCGCTGTCGGTCGTCATCATCGTGGGCCGCCGCTACGACGAGGCTCCGATGGCCTTCACCATCGCGCGCCTGGTGGAGACCTTCATAGGCATCTCCTGCGCCGTCCTGGCGGACCTCGTGTTCCAACCCGGGGCCAGGCCGTCGGCGCAGGCCAGGGAGCAGCTCGCCCGCTGCGTCGCCGCGCTGGCTGACTGCTGCCGCCATGTCGTCGCTGAGCCTCCATCAGAAGCACTATTGAAGAGGGCGCAGCAGGAGCTGGCCCTCTTGAGGAAGCACTCCGCGGAGGCCAGCAGCGAGCCCACCTACCTGTGGCTGCCGCCGTTCCCCGCGGCCTGCTATGACAAGATCCAGGGCAGCCTCGGCAGGATGGCGCAGCTGCTGCAGCTCTACCACCAGGCACGCCGGCACCAGCAGCAGGTGGATGTGGACGATGACACCAACACCATCCAGCTCCGGCGCTTCAGCAGCCTCGCATCCACCTCCCTCAGCCACCGCCTCCACATGTTGGCACCACCATCACCAGGCAAGGAGGCCAAAATGCCCAAGGGGCAGGTCGTCGACGACCTTGAGGCTGGGACTGCGGCTGGTGGCGTCGGCTGCTGCTGCTACAAGGATGATGACGAGGTGGTTGGCTCCTTCCTAGCGCAGGCAGAAGAGGCAAACCTGCAGCTGTTGAACGACGACGACGACGATAGCGTTCAGCAACCAGAGGAGAGATTGTTGCTAGCGTGCTGCCTGGGCTCCATTGCCCTGTGTATGGGAGAGATCCTCAAGGAGGCCCAGCGGCTGGAGGCACACATCATAGACCTCAACAACCTGCAACTCAGCCCTCGCTGATACAGAGATTAACTGATTGATGAATGCACATATGCATTCTTCTACCAAATACTTTCTTCTTCTAGTCAGATGCGTTGAGTACCTTACATTGCCCATTCCCTAGATTAGATAGTAAAATCTCACAAATTAATAACTCCTTCGAGCTCAAGGGGCCCGTCTCTGAGTAGAAACAGAGACAGGTGGTTATCAGGCAACAATACCACAAATTCTGGCAACTAGTGCAGAGTGCCCACGACAAGATCATGCAGTTGAACCGCACAGTGGCAATATCCATCATGAAACGTGGAAGAATATCAGAACCAAGCTGTATATATTCCATTACCATCTACAAGTTTGTAACTACGAAGCAACCAAACCTAAAATGGATGGAACAGGAGTCGCCTCATCTTGCAAATGCTTCCATCCTCTCCATTTCATCACCCAACATGTTCTCAATGTAAATGGACCTTGCAGATTAATACACCTACTCATGATCCGATAAATTATGCTATGGTCAGCATCTATTCCTACAAAAGGAAACACAGGAAGACATACTGGCAACTGTCCACCATGCATGCTGTGCCAAATTCATTTAGCTGGTTTCCATTGCTGCAGCATGGTACTTGTCCAAGTCTGCGTCCAGATCTTCAGCAGAAACTTTCTCACCACCACCCTCTCCTCTCCCCCTCCCTCTCCCTCTTCCACGCCCACCCCCACGCCCACGCTCACCATGCCCACCACGCCCACCAAATCCACCTCTGCTCCGAGGCCATCCTCCAGCACCACCTCTTCCAGGCACACTGCAAAATTAAAGTGCTGGTTTCTTACTCCAGATCTTTATATAGAAGAGAAAAAAAAATACACTAGGGTGCAAAGCATAGTCAAAACTGTTGATTCATGTGACAATGCAATCTTAGATTAGCAATAACTCGGCCCCAAATTCATCACATGTTTGACAGATTTCACACACACTGCCAAACCACTAGTGTGTCATGTGGAGGCAACATTTATGAACAATGGTTTCCAACTGATTGTCAAATGTCAACAAAAAGCTTAGTATCATGGGTCCTATATGTGCGTGTGTCACTAATATCTATTTATTCCCCACGACATAAAAGAGGTGTAGCTTTTTGTTTGTTCTCCCGGGAATTTTAATACGAGTCCCCAGATAATCTCTGCTCTGCTTGCACTATCAGCACACCTGTGTACTGTAGAAACCATGCTGCAGAGTTGAAATTCTAACAAAGCATGCATTTGTGGAATGGCAGTGAAGCTAATGATTGAAAAGAAGCATAGTCGTCTTGGAAAGCAATGTTTTGCAGGTGCTATTTCATCAGGGGAGAAAAATACGCTGCATATGGCAAAGATTGATGGTACTAACTAACCTTTTGAAAGGCAAATTGAAGTTTCCAGCTGGTGGATTGAAAGAGAAGGTTATGGTTGGTGGTGGTGGCGCCTCAATGTTTGTCCCAATGATCTCAATCTGCATAGGCTTGCCATCAAGCTGAACATTGTTGTACCTCTTAACGGCAGCTAGAGCATCAGACCTTCTTGAGAAGACGACCTCTGCAGTTCCCTGCCAACGGTGAGACATGGTAACTAATGAGCATTCGAGGCTGATGAGACAGAAAAGAGTAAAGAGCATGGACACCACGAGTCAGAAATAACCTACCTTTGATCTTCCACTCCTGTCATAGTTGATGGAGTAGCGCTGGATATCACCAACATCAGAAAAGAGTTCCTGATCAAACAAGGGAGAATGAGCATAATTGAGCTTGCTGCTCGGGTAGCAATAGAATGGTGCAGCATAGCAAAATAAGGAGAATTTTCCTTGCAGTAAATAAATAGTAATATAAGCAACACTAGTAGACTATCAAATGATGAATCAGATATACCAGCACGGTTTATGGCAAGAGAAGAAGACTGACCTTGATGTCGTCGTTGGAGACGCCGTAGTCGAGGTTGGAGATGTAGAGCTTGGTGGGCTCGTCGAGGGCGGACACCATCGGCGGCTGGGTCTGGAGGACCCTGTATCCAGCATAAGCCATGGGCCGCGAATGTGTCTGCGATTCATTCAGTGGATAGTGTGATTAGGGTTGGTGCGTTTCAACTTCAATAAGGAGGAGGAGGAGCAGCATGGAGAGGGTGGGGAGGAAGAGATCTCGGACACTCACCTTGAAAGGGAAGGCTGCGCGGCGAAGGTAAGGTGCTGCGGCAGCGCGGGTGTTGAAGCGTCGTCGCGGCGCCGTGGGCGCGGGGCCTGGGCCTCCTCCTCCGGAGGCACGGCCTCGCCCGCGCGGGCGTTGGTGGGTGCTCCTGCTCTTGGAGATGAGGTCGTCGAGAGACATGTCGAGGGCGTCGGCCATGCTCTCTCCGGCGGCGGCGGCGGCGGCGGCGGCGACAGTAGGAGCAGGGTGGCGGCGGGCGAGCAAGGAATTCAGGGATGGGAGATGTGGAGCCGCGATGGTAGATAAGTCGACAGCTAGTTTTTTTTTTTTTTATTCTAAAAAAAAAAACAGTCGATTGGATGGCCGCCTACTTCCAGACTGTAGGGTATTTCCTTGGAATGGGCCCCCATGACTTAATTGGTTTGGGCTGGGCTTCTTGTTTCCGGAACCAGGGAGCCCAGCCCAGCTGAGCTACTGCTTCACCGTCGCTTGAAGTCATCTTCTTCCTTGTTGTCAGAAAAGTCATCTTCTTCCTCCCGCAGGCCGCAGCGGCAGCCGACTGGAGAGGAGTTCCATTGACGGACGGAAGGAAAAGCGATCGACGATTCGATTCGATCTGATCTGATCCGCCATGAAGCCCTTCAAGCAAGAATTCACCTTCGGTCAGTAGCTCTCAGCCTCTCACTCCACATCTAACTCTGCAGTTCACTTAATCGAGTAATTCCTGATTCATGCTGGGCTTCCTGATGCGTGCTTGGCGTCGGGGCGCAGATGAGAGGCTCCAGGAATCCGCCGCCATGATCGCCAACTACCCCGGCAGGATCCCCGTATGTCAAGTCTCTCTATTCCCTTTCTTTGTCCTCTCCCAGCCTGCTTGCCTCTGCCTTCCAAACCCTAGGTGGGCAGGGCCTGAGCCTCACTCTTCTTCGTGTTCGCGTCACGAATCGATTATTATTCTCGTAGTCTAATTAGTTGATACTACTCTCCTTTTCCACTTCCATTCTAGACGATATCAATCATTATCATTCATATGTGGATATTGATAGAACCAAATAGCACACTGGATTTTAGGATTCAGAGAATTCCTTTGATGCTCACTCAATTCCTGTCCTTTCCGATTTTGGACCTCTAAAAAGATATCCAAGTTTTCTCATGCTGGGACCTGGGGGTTCATTTAGAGTTTCATCTATATTTTGTTTATAGATATTTTGCTGGACTATTCACCTGTGCAGATTACATCAGTTCCTCGCTTCCTCTCCTTTCAGTTATGTCTACCATGCTCCTGCAGATCAAATTTTTTTTTTTTATGCTCAAGGGTTCGTACATTAATTTATGGGTGCCTGGGAGTTGGGACGTTGCATATTCTAATGTAAGGCCCCTTTTAGATCCCAGTTGCAGTTGCAATTCTGCACTGTAGCACGTTCGTTTGTATTTGACAACTTTTGTCCAATCATGGCCAAGTAGGGTTAAAAGATTCGTCTCGTGATGTACATGCAAAAAGTACAAATATGCAAATATTTCGTCTACATTTAATGCTCCATGCATGTGCCGCAACGTTGATATGACTAGTTGCAATTGCAATTTGCAGTGGATCTAAACAGGGCCTAAATCATTGATAAGTTTTTCGGTACTAGGAACAACCGAATTTTTTGGTACTTGCAACAACCGAATTTTTCGGTACTCGGAACAACCGCACTGAAACTAATCAGTTTTTCGGTACTAGGAACAACCGAATTTTTTGGTACTTGCAACAACCGAATTTTTGGGTACTCGGAACAACCGCACTGAAACAAATCAGCGTATATCAACTTAAATTATCAGCTACATTTTACTCTGTTTTCCCGTTTTGACCTTAATCTCTGTTTGACAGCTGTTGCTTGATGAACATGGCACTCCTGAATTATTAGCTTCTATTTGCAGGTTGTTGTTGAAAGGTTTTCAAGTAGTAATTTACCACAAATGGAGAAGAGGAAGTAAGTTGTTACTCCCTTCTGCCCATTATACATTACTAGAGATGGATTGGTTGTTTCATTGTCATTGACTCCAGAGTCCAGACTGCTTTTGGACTCATGTTTTACAGTAGCTTCATCGACCATCCTCTTTTGAATTACTCCCTTCTGCCCATTATACATTACTGTACTAGAGATGGATTGGGTGTTTCGTTGTCATTGATTCCATACTGCTTGTGGACTCTTGTTTTACAGTAACTTCCCTCTTTTGAAAATTGAAAGGTAGTGATATAAATTTATTTATGGTGCAGGTACCTGGTTCCCTGTGAAATGCCGGTTGGGCAGTTCATTTTCATACTACGATCCAGGCTGCATTTATCTCCAGGAACAGCTCTCTTTGTGTTTGTAAACAACACTTTGCCCCAAACAGGTGAGATTGTTGTTCACCAATATAATATGCTGTCTGCCCTCTGATTATAACTCTCTGAACCCTGCTGAAACTTTGGACATTTTGTCCCTCGGTTACAGACTTACAGTAGTACGGTGGGATTGATGATGTAAAAAGTATTAGGAGATAGAATTTCTAGATGCAGAAGGTCGAAACTGACATTTTGCATAAGAAGAAAGGGTAAAGTTGAACTGATAGTGTTGATGCAATTTTTTTCCCCACAGCTAGCCCAATGGGAAGCGTTTATGACTCGTACAAGGACAAAGACGGCTTCCTTTATATGTGCTACAGCAACGAGAAGACATTTGGCTGACCACGCTCTAGAAATGTTCTCTGCTTTAAATGTGTTATCATGCATAAACATTGTGCATATCTTTAGTCTGTATTCCATGTAGCCCATGCATGTGTAAATGTGTTGTCTTTAGTCTGTGCATAAGCATTGTGCATGTTATCAACTCTGTACATATTCATATCGTGCTACTCTGTACGTGTGACTTTTGAGATAAACATGACACGTGAACGGTCATGTGTGTGGATTTGTCCAGCTCTAGACAACTACAATTGAACTTTATTACTCGTATCTTTCTCATTAGGCTTCTTTGACTTCTATAATTATCCGCATCATTACGCTGACCTCCCTAATTTTATTTATTATTAAACGGCAGATCCTGCCTGTTTATGCTGAAAAAACATTATAGAACATGGATCTGTCAGCCAGAAATAAGCAACGTCATGGCTTAGATCAGCTTTTGGTTTGATGGATATGGATCCCTGCCCAAGAAATGAAAAGAAATGAAAGGTGGGGATGAATCACTATATATATAATACCAATGTCTAGTCAAACTCATCGCCAATTAAAGGTGAAAGAATGTAGGATGGGAGCAATGAAGGGGATAAATTAATTAATTAGTTAAGTAGAAGATTTAACGATGAAGCAACTGAGCGAGCAGTTGACTAGCATCCATGCCATGCATCAACAATACTCATATACTATTATGTAAGCTCAATCTGTGTGTGGCCCGAACTGTGTAGCGTGTCCACCAATGACATTGGCCACTGCCATGTAGACACAATGAAAATGGAATAGACGACCCATGCTGGATGTTGTAGTTGCAGCCTGCTTAATTCAATCACACCCAACGTGCCTGCCATGCTCTGCCCTGCTTCCCTTTCTTTTGTATGCTGCTATTGCCGTAGCCTATAGGCGACGACAACAGCGAGCACATTGTGAATTGTGATGGATCATCATCAAGGTAGCGACGGCGAGGAGGAGCGCCAGCAGCTGGATGATCATCGTGATGAGCAAGATCATGATTTGCTGGAAGCGCAGCATGGCGGCCGGAGGAGATCACTGTCACTGGAGATCGACGACAGGGATTCACCTCTGCAGCAGCAGTCGTCGTCGTCGTCGTGGCAAGCTGCGGCGGCCAGCTTCAGGGAGAGCCTGTCCCGCTCCCTCTCCTTCTCCCTCAACGAGCAGGAGAAGGACGACGAGGCCGAGCTGAGATGGGCGGCCGTCGATAGGCTGCCCACCTTGGACAGGCTCCACACCTCGCTGCAGCAGCTCCACCGGGACCAGGGCCAGGACCAGCGGCATGCTTCTCCTCCTCCTCCTCCTCCTCCTGCGCCATGGGAGGTGGTGGACGTGCGCAGGCTGGGTGCGGCGGAGCGGCGCACGGTGGTGGACACCCTCGTCGCCGACATCCACCGGGACAACACCCGCCTGCTCCGCAAGCAGCGGCAGAGGATGGACCGCGTCGGCGTGCGCCCGCCCACGGTGGAGGTGCGCTGGCGCGACCTCTGCGTCGAGGCCGAGTGCCAGGTGGTGCACGGGAAGCCGCTCCCCACCCTTTGGAACGCCGTCGTCTCCAGCCTCTCTGTACGTTGCTACGATTGCCTCTAGTTTGCTGGGTCGCTCTCCTCTCCTGCTGCTTGCATCAGTTCCATGATATGCATCCATTCCATGGATCAGGTGGCCGTAAGCACCATGCTTGGCGGCCTCAACGGCCGCCGGCAAGATGCCAGGGTGCGCATCCTCCACGGCGTCAGCGGTGTCGTCAAGCCGTCCAGGCTGACGCTTCTGCTGGGACCCCCTGGCTGCGGCAAGACCACGCTCCTCAAGGCGCTCGCAGGGAAGCTCAAAGCCACCGGTCTCAAGGTGACAGGAGAGATAGAGTACAATGGCGTGGACCTGAATGCCTTCGTTCCTGAGAAGACGGCGGCTTACATCGACCAGTACGACCTTCATGTCCCTGAGATGACTGTCAGAGAGACTATCGACTTCTCTTCAAGATTCCAAGGCGTTGGAAACAGAGCAGGTTACTATACTATACTAACCAGTAACTAGCTTCGTACGTTCATTCATCAACCGGCCGGCTCAATGCCTCCAAATCTAATCAAATTAATAGGCAATCATTCATTATATTCTCACTATCGCTCTATATATCTTTCTCAGAAATCATGAAGGAGGTGATCAGAAGGGAGAAGGCGGCCGGGATTACCCCTGATGACCCTGATATCGACACTTATATGAAGGTAAAACACTAGTTTAATTTATCAAGTGATACATTAATTTTTATATGTTTTTGGGCAATACTAAGGTACACCCTTACCTAAATCTTACCTACCTACGAGGTAATATCTCAAATAAATCTGGACCGTTTAATATTTGGATTTTATAAATTACTTAATGAATTACTAAATCTGGAAATTGATTTTTGTTTCCCTTTTTACTCCTCAAATGACGGCAGCAACTACCGTTGTACGCATGCATGCGATTTGGATCTCCTCAAATCGTGGGAACTATATAATAGTTGGTGTGTGGAACAGGCTTAAATGAATCCAAATTGAATAATACAAAATTTTCAAATTATAAATGAATTCAAATACAAAAGCCGTCAACTACAAATGTGTATAAAACATCGAGATCTACAAAATTTTGATGCAGATTAAAAGGAGAATCACCACTATTGTTCATGCACACACACACTCCTTTAGAGTTTATGAGACTATTAGAGAGAGAGAGAGAATTTATGAACAATATTATTATCGCTTTATCATATGAACAAACAACCAAAATAAAAGTTATGCATCTTGATCAGTTATACAACTTTTATAATTTTTTTTCAGCTGATGTCATTTACTACTTTAAAATATTGTTCGAACTTGCCATTTTTTCAAGTTCAATTTTTCAAATGATATAACAAAGTCTAATGAAAAAAGAATGCTTCAAATCGATAGAGCATGATTTTAACGTACGCATGGTGTTAATCCTCCTAATTCAACGTGCTAATCCTCTAATTCAACGTGTATGCATGCATCCAAACAAATCTAAAAAAGATTTTCTATATCCTAAATATTCATTTTTATCCTATTTAAATAATAAATAAATAAATAAATTAAAATGTATTTAAGATATTACCTCCAAAGAGGTAAGATCTGATCGTGACCGTCCGATCAAATAAAATGAAATAAAATGAACGACTCATAGTCATTTGGGTGTACCACAGTAATTCTCTTTTTATATACTTTATCAGTACATGCAGTTCTCTCTTTTTGGTTATCTCTAGCAAGCAAATCATAGAACGCGAATGATTCTACTTCAATTCTAATGGGCATTACATATGTTTTTCCATAGGCGATATCTGTGGAAGGTCTAGAAAGGAGCATGCAAACAGACTACATTATGAAGGTATATATACATATAGTCGTATCTTAATTGTGGCCTAAGGAAACATGCAGGTCCACTGTATAATTAAGAATCTTTCCCTGTGAATGAATAAGCTCGATCTGCCTCGATTAACAGATCATGGGACTTGACATATGTGCTGACATAATGGTGGGAGATGCAATGAGAAGAGGTATTTCAGGCGGTGAGAAGAAGAGACTAACCACAGGTGATTCCGCGATAGCTACAATTATTTGATGGTGATGATGTCATTATCCCAATTACAATTCTCTAGGGACTGAACTAAAATACTACAAGCCATCGACTAAAAGTCTATAATTCTGATGGGACGATATACTCCATTTCATTTCTTCTTCTTCTTTTTTTCTTTTAGTTTAAGGGATCCCCCTGTCCGCATGCATTGCAAACTGAAAACAACTGGTTTTCGTTTAAAGAAGGAAAGATATATGTGTATCCATTTGCTTTATAATCCCAATCTCAAATTCTCATTCGGTCTACATAGGTAGCTAAATTTAGTTGATTCAATTGTGGATGGTTGTTCCATTTCTGAAAATTTTGTCTAACAATTTTCTTTTAAAAAAATTGTCTAACCATCAGGAGAGATGATAGTAGGACCCTCAAAAGCACTCTTCATGGATGAAATATCAACTGGGCTGGATAGCTCCACAACATTCCAAGTTGTTTCTTGCCTCCAACAGTTGGCTCATATCTCAGAGTCTACCATACTAGTCTCACTTCTTCAACCAGCACCAGAGACTTATGAGCTTTTTGATGATATTATATTGATGGCTGAAGGAAAAATTGTATACCATGGACCTAAGAGTTCCATTATGAGTTTCTTTGAATCATGTGGATTCAAGTGCCCTGATAGGAAAGGTACTGCCGACTTTCTCCAAGAGGTAATACCAAAATATGAATTGGTTATGTAGAAACAAGAAGCAATGGAATCTTGCAGTTTATGTTGCATTTACTAAATCATATCATTGCTTGTTCATAACATGGGGGGATAGCATAATTCATTGAATCAAAATAAGTTTCCCACTAGAACAAAATGAGAGCATACGGAAGGTACTGGGTATCTACCAGTCTTCTACGAGGGAGATAAACAATCTGAATCTCTATAGATCTTGTAAACTCTATCAGAACTATTCTCTTTATGTAGCAATACAAAATGTCTTGCATGCCAAACTTTGTTTGATACCTTATTAGCATATCATTTTTTTGCAATATGCATAATAGCTAGATATTTAGATTGAGTGCTCTCTATTCTTTTTGTGGACATGCTTCATTTTTCACCATTTGTGTAGCCTACCATGGATTGGAGTAATGTCTATAGTTTGTGAAAGGATCATGGAAAATGATTAAGAACTATACCTATGAAGCAATAGTCGGTTATAGACTATATTATATTTTTGGCTAATTGGTTAACTCCATCGGAAGCTAGGAATTCTCATTCATCTATACTTATATATATAGGTCTTGTCGAAAAAGGACCAACAGCAATATTGGAGCAGCTGCGGGGAAACATACAATTTTGTTACTGTTGACCAGTTCTGCGACAAGTTTAGAGTGTCTCAAATTGGTCAAAGTCTTGTTGGAGATATTTCAAAACCTTATGACAAATCAAAAGGGCATACAAATGCATTGTCCTACAGTATATACTCGTTATCCAAGTGGGACCTCCTCAAAGCATGTTTTGCAAGGGAGCTTCTCCTCATGAAACGGAATGCCTTCATCCACATAACAAAAACTATTCAGGTAAAGCATGGAGCTAAATATCGGTGATCATATGAAAACACAACATATTATTTGTAGTTTTGGCTATACACGAAAATACTACGATGTAACTAGTGCTAAAAGCTTCCTCAAATCGTGGGTTGTAGGGGTGGGGATTTCTAGGCTTTTCTTACCCTCGACTCTTTGTTTCTTTTCTTAAACACAATGCTAAGATTCTACCATTTGCTAGATCAGCCCTCAGTATAGAAATATATTGATAAATTTGCCTTGCTATTGTGGACATTGTAATCAAGCCTTTGCACAAGAATAAGAAAAACATGTTTTTTTAATCATCTTTCAAGTCAGAGTGAACTACTAGTTTATATCATGAACCCTCCCAACAATTACGGGATCTCTATTCAAGGAACTTAGATACTATTGGAATATAAGTGAATTTTCCACCTCCCATCATTAGTTTAATCTTTTAGGTTGAATTGGTTGGTGCATGCAACTCAATATAGTATCAAAGGCAGAGATCTCGAGTTCAAGTCTTGGTTAGTGTAATTAAATAAAATAATTATTGCTTGCTCATATTCTACATCCGAGGTCTGAGGAGCCTCCACGTACGGGGGAGTGTTAGTATAAGTGAATTGCCCACCTCCACCAATTAATTATCTTAGGCTTTTGGGTTGAAAATTAGTTGGCGCATGCAACACAATAGGTACCAATTTAATTAAAACTTCATTTTCTTTGCACAGTATAGATGCAAATGGTCACATCCGCCACAAACACACTTAGGACATGGAATTGACCAAATATGGTCACATACACGCACTCACACTCTTCGTACATGGAATTGACCAATACCGAGTTTGTTCCACATGCTCAGAAAAGTGGAATGTTAGAACATCGCAACATCTACATTGATTCCCCATTAAAAAAAAGGCTACCACATTGATAATTTGTATTAATATTATTTAAACTTCCTACCCAATTTGATATTAAAAATTTGAATTCTGATGTGCTTATGTCAACATTACAGTACTTCAATGTGCTATGATGAAAAAAAATGAAAAGTGTATCTTACAGTTTTCTTAGTGTAACCAGTAGAGACTAATAGTGCACTATTATTGCAGCTTGCATTACTTGCAGCTATTACTGGGACAGTATTTTTGCGCACACATATGGGTGTTGATAGAGTCCATGCTAACTATTACATGGGTTCTCTCTTCTATGCACTCCTCTTGCTAATGGTGAATGGATTCCCTGAGCTTGCCATGGCAATTAGTAGACTTCCAGTATTCTACAAACAAAGAGACTATTACTTCTATCCTGCATGGGCTTATGCAGTACCAGCTTTTATCCTAAAGGTTCCAATCTCTTTAGTGGAGTCAATAGCTTGGACATCACTATCTTATTTCCTCATTGGCTATACTACTGAGGCATCCAGGTAAGAATTACTATTTTGTTATGACTAATTCAATCGTATCATATTTCTGTTACCAACTTTGGTAATAATGCTTATATGTGTCAAATTTTATTACCAAAGTTTATTTAAATGAAGAAGTATATATGACATTTTAGAGGCCATTTGGATCCTTTCATTTGGAGGAATTAGAATTTAGTTAACAACTTAGCCTATTTCATTTGGAATGTGACATTCCACCACTTTCTGAAGTTCATATATTAGCCTACCTCAAATTCATAGGGTGAGAGATGAAATTTGATTCTATAGAACACCATGCTATATTTCTACTTTGCAATTTATAGCACACTCTTCAACTCGCTCCCACACGCTCAAAGTACAACACTTAAGTATCCCCGCATATTGCCAATAATAATATACAAATATAATCTATATTCAACCATATTAAGTTAATTAATATGTGTGTAAATTATGATTCTTAAAATAAATTCAATTCCAATGATCCGAATAGGGCCATAGTGTAGTCTTGCTAAATGATGCCTTGGTAAATTGTTTAACTAATCTTTCGGTGACCTGATCTAATCAAGTCAATTAGATATGTCCCCCTTAGGCTTTTTCTATAGCTCTATCTTATATTTAGTTACTACTATTTGCTCGAGAAAGATGAGATTTTATCATGGCTTTATATATTCTACCATGAACCATTTGTGTGCGCAGATTCTTCCATCATCTTCTTATCCTCTTCCTAATCCATACTGGAGCATTATCATTGTTTAGATGTGTTGCCTCTTATTTCCAAACAGCGGTTGCTGGTTCAGTGGGTGGTACAATGTCATTTCTAGCTATCCTTCTTTTTGGGGGTTTCATCATTCCTCGCCGTAAGGGCATTCCCATTGTTTCATAAATTTATAATTCGAGCAAAATATTGACCTTCAACTATTAACAAAAAAATTCCTAATATGTTTTTGGATCAAATTGCTACAGCATCCATGCCTAATTGGCTAAAATGGGGATTTTGGCTTTCTCCATTATCATACGCGGAGATAGGCTTAACTGGAAATGAGTTCTTGTCCCCAAGATGGCTAAAGGTAAACTTTGACATAAAAGAATTTATATTGATAATGTAGAATCCTCCACAACTAAAAGCATGTCTATTGATCTTTGGAAGCATGGTGTATTTGTTGTATACATTATTTTTAGCAGAACTAAAGTCCTAGTTTTTTCAGGACATGTTTGTAAAGGTGTAAAACTAACTTATCCCCCCCCCTCCCCAATTGATTCTAGTGGCACAGTACAAAATATAACAAAAGATATTTAATATGTAGTTTTTCAGCAATCTAACATAATACTTTCTTTTCTATTTTGATAGTTCACGATATCTGGTATGACACTTGGACAGAGGATATTAATGGATAGAGGGTTGAACTTCTCCAGCTACTTCTATTGGATTTCAGTTGGTGCATTAATTGGGTTCATTTTGTTATTCAATATAGGTTTTGCTTTTGGCTTGACTATTAGAAAGCGTAAGTGCATTATGGCCGAAATTTTCTTTGAACTAAAAGTATGGAATACTAAGTTAATTGTGAAGTTGAGGAAAGCATATGTTGAATAGTTCAAACATAAAAGTACAAACTGCTCTAATCTCCCATTTACCTCATTCTCAGCTCCAGGAACTTCTAGAGCTATTATTTCTCATGATAAGCTTACCACATTTAGTGGGAGAGACCAATGTATGGCTAAGCAAACTAAAGATGGTATACATAAGCCACAAGATGAAAATTCTTCTATTCCCAGCAGGATTGGTTAGTCTTATTTCCATAGTGTGCAACAAAATACAGCTTGAGTGTTAATAAAATGGAACTCACTTTTCAATGATCAAATATTATGCAGGAAGGATGGTATTACCTTTCACACCCCTTGCAATATCATTTCAGGATGTGAACTACTATGTCGATACACCTGCGGTAACTATCATACCCTAAAAAATCACTACCGCAACACCAATATAGTGTTACATGTGTGTCATTATAAATATACTAATACCATTGAACCATCGGTCGGTATAGCTACCCCATCGGTGAAGTGTCGGTAAATGGACCTTTTGCGATGAACTATTGGCATAGAGTGATAAAAGAAGACCGACCATCGGTTGTTATGGGGTTGTGTCTCTTTTGCGTTGGCTGGAAAGAAAAAGAAGACCACTCACATAAGAAAAACCCTAGTTGCTATCACTTGCACAAGTCATGGATGTGCCCAACCAAATGTAATCCCTCGCCAACTCCTCCGACTGCCGTCAAGACAATTACTAGTGGAAGAAAGTTGTGCCTGATGGATCAATATATGGGCATGGCTGACACTTGTGCTTCCCAATGAATCAAACAAAGAGAAAAATGGAACTTACTAGCAACAAAAGTTCACAACATTTTTTTTACCATAATAGTGTTTTGTTGCAGGAAATGAGGGAGCATGGTTACATGGAGAGAAAACTTCAGCTACTTCACAACATCACAGGAGCATTCCAACCAGGAGTCCTTTCAGCACTCATGGGGGTTACTGGGGCAGGGAAAACAACCTTGCTTGATGTTCTTGCTGGGAGGAAAAATGGTGGTGTTATTGAAGGAGACATAAGAATAGGAGGTTATCCTAAAGTTCAGGAAACCTTTGCTAGGATATCAGGTTACTGTGAACAAACTGATGTTCATTCCCCACAGATCACAGTGGGCGAGTCTGTTGCTTATTCAGCATGGTTGCGCCTTCCTATAGAAATTGACTCCAAAACCCGAAATGTGAGTTATATTTTATGAAATGTCATGGCTAAGAGGACCTTTTTTTCATAATTATATCTTAGCTACAAGGAAAATTACAAAGAACTACAAGGTGACTGCTATTATTTTCCTTCATAGGAATTTGTCAATCAAGTTTTGGAAACAATTGAGTTGGACGAAATAAGAGATGCTTTGGTTGGAATACCAGGCATAAATGGACTATCTACAGAGCAACGGAAACGGCTCACAATCGCAGTTGAGCTTGTATCCAACCCTTCAATCATATTCATGGATGAGCCAACATCAGGCTTGGATGCAAGGGCAGCTGCTATTGTCATGCGTGCGGTGAAGAATGTAGCGGACACAGGTCGAACAGTTGTGTGCACCATTCACCAACCGAGTATTGAAATATTTGAGTCATTTGATGAGGTAATATACTATTTTTGTACCCTTAGGAATAAAAAAGAGGTACTACCAAATAATAGGAAAAATACTTTCTAACTCTCATCTTTCAAGAAAAAGATAACATATAGGCTATAGCCCTAGAGGGCCTAAATAAAAGTTCATGCAAACTTAAAAATCCAATCTCTTAAAACTAATTTTCATCGAGACATTAGTTGTCTACCTAAACAACCCCAAACTATATTAAGTACAAAACCTTCCTCAACCATCTTATGTATAAGTGTTTGATATGCTAAGAGTAAAATTAAACCTATTATTTCCAAAGAAAATAGCTATTTCATCTAATTTAATGGATCTGGTTGACTTTTCATTTCTTTTAAGTCCTGGCACACACTTGTAAAATTCATATGTAGCTGATGCTGATGAAAAGAGGTGGACAATTGATCTATGCTGGACCGCTTGGACACCAATCATGTATGCTCATCAAATATTTTCAGGTAATCAAAAGGAAGCTTAATTTATCTATACACATGTATAGTTTATATTGTTTGCTTCAAAAAAATATATAGTTTACGTTGTGATTGAAATCAATATAAATCTTTTAATTTTGCATGCAAATAGACTGCACCATGGTTTCCATTTTTCCTATATTTTCAAGGTTTTCACTATAGTGTTCTTTGCTTATAGTCGTCATGAATTACAATGTACATAACCATGTAATAGCCAAGTTCAAGAATCACCAATATATTATACTATAAAATTAACCTACATTGGTTTAAATCAAGAATAATCAACATTCACCTACATTTTATCCTTGAGTAGAGTGTTTCCTAGGCTAACATACTTATGAAAGCATTCACTATTTTTTTCTAGGCAATTCCTAGGGTACCCAAGATCAAGGACAATAGCAACCCATCAACATGGATGCTAGAAGTTACCTCAACATCAATGGAAGCTCAACTCGGAGTCGACTTTGCACAAGTTTTTAGGGACTCATCAATGTACAAGTAAGATTTTAAAAAATCATCAACATTAATTGCAAATCATTTATGTCTAACAAACCTTTTAGTGCCATAATTGCACAATACAACATACAAAACAAGTTGAGAGAGGAATTGTGCATCCATAATACTTAAGGAAGAGAAAATGTGTGGACCCCAAAAGCAATTTGATTATGAAGGATCTATTTTTTTCATGAATCCCCTCCTATTTGATAGGGAATTAAGTTTTGTATAAGATTTGAGTTAAAAATAAGTTGTTGGTGATTGAAGGGATAAAGATGAACTCGTAAGACGATTGAGCATACCACCTTTGGGTACAAGCAATCTCCATTTCCCAACACGATATCCACAAAAGTTTTGGGAGCAATTCAAAGCCTGCATGTGGAAACAATGTTTGTCATACTGGAGGACACCATCCTACAATTTGGTGCGGATTTTGTTCATGACAGTCTCCTGCATTGCCTTCGGAGCATTATACTGGCAACAAGGCAACATAAATCGTATGTATGTAAACCATCACTTTTCAATATGACGACACGTCTCTTAGTTATGTTTTCTTAATTTATGTATTATGTTGGAGCATTACACTGGCAGAAAGGCAATATAAATCGTATGTATGTAAACCATCACTTTTCAATATCATGACACATCTCTTGGTTATATTTTCCTAATTTATGTATTATTTTGTTAATATTTTTGTATGTGTAGAAATGATCAGCAAGGTTTGTTCACCATATTGGGATGCATGTATGGCACCACTCTATTTGCTGGCATCAACAACTGCCAGTCAGTGATGCCATTTGTATCCATTGAACGTTCTGTCGTGTACAGAGAAAGGTTTGCAGGAATGTACTCTCCTTGGGCTTACTCTTTTGCACAGGTAAGTATAGACTTGTTGCAAGAAACTTACATAAGGAGGCTTATAAACTAGCTAGTTTTGGGTCTCACAATAATGTTTAGATATATAGTTAGTAGTAATTTGTATATGAAGGCTTTGAATTAATTTTATGTTTTTCCCATATAGGTTGCTATGGAGATTCCTTGTGTGTTTTTGCAAATGTTGGTGGTCATGTTGATAGCTTACCCAATGATAGGGTATGCATGGGAAGCAGCAAAGTTCTTTTGGTTCTTTTATACCATGTTTTGTACGCTGCTCTACTTCCTATACCTTGGAATGATGATGGTGTCACTCACCCCAAACATCCAAGTGGCATCCATATTAGCATCTATGTTCTACACTATACAAAACCTCATGTCTGGCTTCATTGTGCCTGCTCCAGTAAGTCCTTTAATCCACTTGCTTAGTTTGCTTTTTGTTTGCCAATATTCAAGAAATTTTTGCCCAATGTATCTTTGAGTTTGTCTAACATGTTAGTGGAACAAAGGAGTGGCAAATTATTTATTTCCAACTACACATAATTTTCCTCTTTTGCCTCACTTTTCAAGAATTTAGTATAGCCACATATACACGCACTATTTAAATTATTCTAGAAACAAAACTCTAGTTTTAGATGAAGAATAGATTCAATGAAAATACTTTATTATGCAATACTACTAAGGTTTATATTTGCTTACTGGTGCATTTATTGCAGCAAATACCAAAATGGTGGTTATGGCTGTACTACACGTCCCCCATGTCATGGACACTCAATGTATTCTTCACCACCCAATTTGGGTATGAGGACCATAAGAAGATTGATGTATTTGGGGAGACCAAATCTGTTGCGTCATTTGTGAGAGGCTACTTTGGTTTTCAACGTGACTTGCTACCTTTGGCGGCGGTAGTTTTGGCAGCCTTCCCCGTCTTCTTTGCCACTCTATTTTCTTATAACATTTCGAAGCTAAACTTCCAAAGGAGATAGATGGGTAAATAGTCAAAAGAAAAATATTATTTTGCAACGTTAGTATAAATTTTATTTTTGTAGATGTATTTAGAAAAAAAAATAGGTTTCAGTTTGCTCGCCAATACTAAAAGGCATTCTTGTGTATATTAGATAATGCTATAGTACATTTGGTAGTTTAGAATTGTAATCCGATATTCTCATGTGTATCCAAGGAGAAAATTTACCCCTCAAGCCTTTATGATCTACATATCTGAGAGGCTCAATGCAATTAATCACATGCCTGACACCCAATCTATTAAGCTTTGATGATATCATTAGTTTAGGTTTTGTTATTGAACCCTAAGGCTTTCGCTACTACCGCCGCATCACCCCCGAGGAGATCGATCTCCATTGGGGGCAATGTCCTTGGTAACTAGGGTGGGTTGATCTTGTTGATTTGCCTTTGTATCGTCGTTAAATAGCATGGAGCATTGGTATTAGGTACCCTTCGTTCCATGTCATCAAGCTGATCTAAGGCGTCATCAATCCACATGACCGTCTTGTGCCATGTCGTGGCCATTACATCGTTGGAGATGATCGTGCCCTATTGGATGCCACCATCGGTTAGGCATTGTCTTGCTCGGCCATGCTGGTCAAGAAAACCCCCGAACCCCTGTCCCACCCATACACAGCGGCACCGTAGCCCATGTGAGACGACCACGACCAGGGCCGGGCCTTAGACCTGTGTTTTGGTCATGGGACAGACGAGGGGGATTTTTTTAACCCTAGCCTGAAATTCGCTCCCACGGGGAGTCGAACCTAGAACCTGAGGAATGTCGTTGGGTTTCTCTAACCAACTCAGCTAGAGGCCCTTTGGCCATGACTGCTAATGTTGCCGATAGATGACGTGTGACCGCTTATTGATATGTCTGAGTAGCGTCATGTACCTCTATCATTTGATTGCTTGTATTGTCTAACATTTTATAGATGCTCTTGGAGATGTTTTTGTGTTCCTACTTATTTTGATATATATGCACTTAGAGATGCAAGGCATGTTGTCCATAAACCTGCAAACTGGTTGGTTACTTTCGTAATCCGCAAAAATTTGAATGTATTTATGGGTTCATGGATAGCCCACCTTTCACTCTACATGCATGTAAGAACTGAGGGTGTTGCCAAGAGAGGGCGAATAAGGGTTTCTAAAAATTAACACATTCAAAAACGGAAACAATTAGAACTGGAGTTTCTAATTGCTTGGAAACTCCAAATCAATGTAATACAACTCGTCAGTAGTAACCAATAGAGTATATAAACATTATAAAATACGCCTAGGAGCCTAACGCCTGCAACACAATTTATTAGAACAGAGAACACAAGAATTGCTGCATGAAGCAAATACTGGACGCGTCCAATGTTTCGCGTTCGCCTAGAGAATGACACGATCATCCTGGGCTATATTTCAGGAAAGATCCGGTCTAGCTCTATACGAATACTGATGGGGGATAGGAAGCTGATTTACCTTGGAAAAACCCCTTTCCAAGTAGCCTACTGGACACGTCAGGTTTACATGGGCTGAGTGCACCAAGTACTAATCTTGCACTTTCAAAAACCAAACTCACACAGGTTGCACAAACAACGAGATCACAAATGTCATATGAAAGAGCGAAATGAGACATGATATTTGTTTTACCCAAGTCTGGACTCCTCTCGAGTCCTACTCTCCGTTGAGAGCAACCCAACAAGGTCAGCCCTAGAGGACCCACACAAGTTAAATGTAGCCGCTTTCTTTTCTAACGGTTTTTCCTCCTCCCACTAGCATGATCTCTTCCCTTTCGGCGCTGAGATCAACCATTACAAAATTTTCAAGGCACAATAGTCAAGGCAGTGACCCTGTGAATACCGGACAAGTTCGGCATACACAGTCAGCAAACTTTATTAGCTCTCAAATCTCTCTCACTCAAACCTCACATGATTTGTCTAGAGCACTTATGAAACATCATCTATCATTATATTGTATCGCTCTTAATAGTACGGTATTCCTATTTACTCAAATTAATGAAAAATTAATTTAAACTTTTTGGGTAGATCTTCTTCAATTCGATGCTGATATCTTCTTTCTTCACCATTTAGAGACTAGAGAGTGTCAACATGATCGATTTTGATTTCCATATCAAGCACATGACTTGATTTCATTCATCAAATATGAATTCCATATGTATCAAGTCACTCTAATCAACACTTCTTCAATAAATGGTTTGATTCTTCACATCAATATGACATCAAGCTTGATTAGTACGTCAAATAAATGCAAGTATTTTTCTTCTTCGCCCTATCTAGGTTCCTCGCCCACCAAGCCGTCACTTTCCCAACACCTTTGCTTAGTACCTCGAAACATTTTCTTGCTATCTTCACCATCTCAAGCCTTACAATCATACCTTACTTTGAATCAACTATTAGGTTCATGAATCATCCATTCATTTGTATTGTTGTTTTCTTCATCTTGATTGACCAATCTTCAAGAGTGAGATCATTCCATAAGCAAAACCTCTATGTCTCATTTACTTGATGCACATAAGCTTGTCAATTCATTTTAGTGAAACATTTGCTTTCATATGAGTTCCCATAAATATAAGCCTTGCTTGAATTACAATTGCATTATTGTCTTGAGTTTGAGCTAGATTACATATACAACTCATCATTTTGGCTTTATATTTCAACTCAAGTGTATGTGAGACAGTCAATGTTTTGCTTCATACTTAGCAAATATTTAATCATTGTTGTCATTCAATCATCCAAAACCTATTAAAGGGTTAGATGCACTATAAATATTTATTTAATTCGTGGGGGCTAGCAGCCATTGAGACTGCAGGAACAGGTTCAAGTTGTACTAAAACAAGCCTTCGTCACCTAACCACTCCCACTTCCACTCCCTCTTAGCATGTGTACCGGAAAGCACTAACAATTCCACGACAATGGACCAAAGGTGTGCTAATATGTGCATATAGTATTCTGCCCTGGAGCTAGTAGCTTGATAGGAAAATCTAAACCTAAGACACCACAAATGTTCAGTCGAGTGCGTTTTCAGTTGAACCATCAGAAGATTTAGGTGATCAATCTTGACTGCTGTGCTACCCATTGCTCAACAGCAACCACCACAAACAGGTGGTTTTCTTTTGCTCCTGAACCCTAGTTAGTGCAGCTAGCACGTCTTCCAGAGGCATCTTACCGATTATGCATTGCAAGCTGCACTGACAAATAAGTGGCATATAATTAGGACTGCTCTGCACTTTTGTTTCTCAAAAAACTGCTCCAAATGGTTCAAGCTATGGTTGTGTTGATATATGGTTGAGCCACCAGCAGTGATGTCAGGGGAGGGATTGCTGTTGTTCCATTGACATGTACCTACTTTCCCACTGTCTCCAACAGCTAGCTTTGTGGTTGGTTGGAGCTATAAGTTGTAGCAACTAAGGCAATTTTCTCAACTAAATTTCCATCCTGAATTTGGAGCTGGGCATCTTGTCTCTTTGCTTGGATTGTACAAAACCCGGTTGCCTGCCTCATTTTGCAGGTGAAATCACGACCCATCCACTTCTCCCCCGCACTGCGTGTAGTTAGTTCCTGGTTCTTGCTTCAAGGATGGATTGCTTGATTGTGGTTTGACCCGGTTTGGCCTCTCTCTGTTTCCACTTGGCTATGATGTATGATTCTTGTTTCTGGTTATTGCTTGATTGTAATTTGCCACTTTTACAATGAGTATGCAATGCATAGATCAGAAGTAGGATATATGTGCATCCATCTGATTTGAAATGATAATAAAGATTACCAGTGTTACTGCCTCCGAATTCCATTTCACTTAGATAGATGCTGGCTACAGCGAGCAAGCAGAAGCATTCATGGTGCGGCTGCTGGGCCTGCCTCGGCATTCATTCGTCTCTACTATAAAGGACACTGGTCTGAGCATGCATGTTCATGCTGTTCTGTTTCCTTCCTTGCCAGCAGAGTACTCGTGGCTTGTCTGTTGATTACATCCATGCATAATAAGAATGCATATTTAGGTCCCGTTTAGATTCCAGTTGCAGTTGCAATTCTGCACTGTAGCACGTTCGTTTGTATTTGACAACTTTTGTCCAATCATGACTCAAGTAGGCTTAAAAGATTCGTCTCGTGATGTACATGAAAAAGTACAAACATGCAAACATTTCGTCTACATTTAATGCTCCATGCATGTACCGCAATGTTAATGTGACTAGTTGTAATTGCAATTTACAGTGGATCTAAACATAGTCTTAAGAGAGGTTTCTACTTCTGTCCTGCGAAATGAACATCGTGGTCACTAGCTAGTCAGCAGCAGCAGCAGCAGAGCAGTCACTCTGCTGCTTCTTTGTTTGTTGTTAAGTGGAGTGCAGTAGCAGAGCAATTTCTATTTCCATCACCAGCCAAGCGAACCATCTAGTATAATGCCCTTGTCTTTCTCTTTGTCTCGTGTTGTCCAGCGAGGTCAGGAGGGAGGACGAGCACCAACCAACCGTACAAGCATGAAGCAACAAGTTCCGAGCAGCAACGGCCATGGCGGCAGCACCCATTCGGCGGCGGCCGTGCAAACGCGGGCATCAAGAGCACCACCAGCACCACCACCCAAAGTCAAGCAGCAGCAAGCTCCTGCAACACCAGGCCCAGGGGTGAAGGCCAGACCAAGATCAGCCGCCGCCGCCATGGAAGTGGCGGCAACGAGGAGGCAGCCTGCTGTGCCTGTGCCCGTGCCCGGGAGGAGGAGGGCCATGATGATGAGAACCACCAAGGAGTCGTCGGAGTCGGAGGAGGAGACCGTGGAGGAGGAGGTGGTGCGGCTGCGCGGGGAGGTGGATAACCTGCGGAGGGAGGTGCAGCGCCTGCTCCGCCTCAACGCAGAGCTTCAGCACCAACAGCATGACGCTGCTCCTGCTGCAACCAACGATGACAGACCGCCGCAACCGCCCAGCAAGATTTCGATTTCCGGAGGAGTCGTCGTTGCAGCGCCGCCGACGCCACCCCGACCGCCGCCGCCGCCGCCGCCGCCACTGCCACTGCCGCGGCACCAGAACCAGCGAGTCCCTTCTTCAGCAGCTCCGACGAACGCAATCAGCCCGGTGAGCAAGGCCACGGCGCTGGTTGACATGTACAACTCGCTGCAGACCGGCACCAAGAAGGAGGCGTCAAAGCACACAGCAGCAGACAAAAGCAGAAGCCATCATCACCATAGCAGCATTGTTGACGAGCTGCAGAACCGCTCCAGGCACCTGCTAGCGGTGCGTCACGCACCATCCTTCTTCCCCGGCCCTTTTGTGTTTGTTTTCTTTCTGGAATTATTATTATTATATAATGTCGCTCTCAAAACAAAACAGTATACCCACCCACAATTCTCGTTTCTGAATCACATAATATGACTACATAGATCAAAGCGGATGTGGAAACAAAAGCAGAGCTCATCAACCATCTCATCAACAAAATCCACACTAGTACTTACACCGGTGTGGAACAAGTAGTCACCTTTGTGGACTGGCTGGACCAACAACTTTCTACTCTGGTAAGATAGAGTTTTTCTTTTAGGCAGAAGAATAAGAAGAAGAAAAATTACTTCCATCTATATATGTATTGTGCTTGGGTGCATTGATCTACGCTTTGCTACCAATGTAATTCCCATTTGTTTTGACAGTCTGATGAGACAGCCGTCTTGAAGCACTTCAACTGGCCTGAGAGGAAAGCTGATGCACTTCGTGAAGCGGCATCTGAATACCGACACTTCAAGTGTCTTCTAACAGAGATCTCTTCCTTGAGAGATGGAGACGATGGTGGTACTGGTAGTGAGGCCACAGCCACTCTCAGGAAGATTTCAGGCTTGCAAGACAGGTACGAGTGGTAACAGCAGTCGTCTCCACTCCAATATATACTTTGTACAAGTACATTCTTTTTCAATGCCATTGCCACCAAATTAACTCAAGATATATATGAGCCCTATTCTGTTCTGTTCTGGTCTTCAGATTGGAGAAGAGCATGGGCAGGTTGGTGAATCTAAGGAGATCGGTGATGCCGTCCTACAAAGAGTTGAGGATTCCAACTGACTGGATGCTTGATTCAGGGATGGCCTCAAAGGTTAATTATTTCCTATAACTCTAGCCCTACTTATTATGCATGGTCTCCTCCTGTTTCCAATGCTGGATTAATAGATCAATAGATTGATTGATTGATATACCTGCGAAGCGAACAAACCATCAAATAACAGACATGTTAAGTACGTACTTGGCTGTGCAGATGAAATTGGCATCGGTCAGCCTGGCGAAAATGTATACCAAGACAATCCTTAAGGAACTGAACTGCAGGGATACAGCTGGGACTGGGAACGAGGCTGCTCTGGTAACTCAGAGCGTGCGCTTCACCTACAGGGTCCACCAGGTCAGTTTGCTGCTCGAAATGTTGATGGAGAAACCAACCTGATGGATGCTTGGATTGTTTACTTTAATTTGCTACTCTATATGTAGTTTGCTGGGGGACTTGACGGCGAAGCAATGCATGCATTTGAAGAGCTAAGAAGGCGGGTTCAGCTGGTCTCTCAATAACTAATCTACATGAACATCAGCGCCAAAAAAAAAAAAGAACTAATCTACATGTGAACATGGTTGAGACGGAGACGATGGTGGTAGTGGTAGTGAAGCGGCATCTGAATACCGACACCTCAAGTTTAGCTTATTTTCAGGCTAAGAATAGCATTTTCCTCTCATATCAATTCAGCCCAATTAAATTTTAACTCAACCGAATGGAGTTAATAATATTACAATATATGTAGCGCCTAGTTCCTTCTGAGTCTTCCCTTTTCCTGTTCTCAATGTCAGATCAAGTCTTGTCAGAAATGGAGAGGGGAAAAAATAATCATGTTGTGATTTCTCGTCATGTATAAAAACTCTAGCTATCCATTGATTTTGTTTCTGTTCATTCTATGTCAAGTACATTTACAGAAGAAGAATGTACATTTGCGGAGTAGGTCTACTAGTATTACAACAATATTTTGGACTAAAAATAAACTATGATTTAAGAAACAAACTCTTCTGCAAAACTATAAAATTTATTCATCGCAAAAAAAAACTATAAAATTTATTTCTACAAGTAAGGACGCGTTTATGACTACTTGTAAACTCTGGTCCACGAACTTCACTGTGGAGTAACTCTAAAAAGAAAATCAGAGGTTGTGGAGCACTATTTAAGTGCTCTCACAACTTAACCTTTTTTTAACATAATGCGTGGAGCTTAACCACTAAAAATATGGAGCAAAGCTAAAATATATAGAGTGAAGCAGTCTCAAACACTTTCTAGATTTTGCCAAGAGTCGGAAAGAATCGGCGAATCTCAACTATATAAAAGAGCCTCTTTATCAGACCGAACGGTGAATGCCTAGGTTGAAACCTATTTATGCCGAGCCAAAGTTCCGAAGAAAATTAATTTCAATTATGGCTCCTTCAAAGAGACCAGTCACACGATGTGAGCTTCGGATCGTGGACGTTACTTGCGGGCACCGCTCGTCGGCAGGCTGCAAGCGCACGTGTCACTGCCGCAGGGAAGCTGACAGTAGGCTAGGAGCACCTTCAAGAATTCGTTTGTCTACCTCGCCATCAATAGACCCGCCCAACCTGGTAACTGAGGCAACTAGTGAAATAATCTTACTTTAATGTTGTGATTGAGCTAGATTAAATCCACATCCAAGATTGAGCAAGGCTGCCAACCATGGAGAAGACGGAGATGGGGGATGGAGTTACTGTAGCATCGTTTGATTCATAGGAAAGCTCATAAGAATTCACAAAAAAAGGGAAAGCTCATAGGAAAATCATAGAAAACTTTCCTTTTGCCTTTGATTCATAGGAAAAGCATAGGAAAAAACATCCACTACAATCTCATTGCTTATTCCTGTTGTTTCTGCGGTTCATTCAAATACATATTCCTAGAAAATTCTTGTGTTTTTATTCCTCTGTTTTACACATGTAACCCTATCATATTCATGTGTTTTTCCTATTCGTGTATTTTTTTTCCAACTTGTGTACCAAAGGGGGCTAAATATAAACGTAGAATATCTATCTATAACTACAAGTACTCTCTCTATCCAAGAATGAATGCAATTCTCTTACGGTGTCATATTTTTATATCTTATAAGATTGACCATTCTATTTATAATATTAAATAAATAATATTAGATTAGTTATGAAATATACTTTTATAATAAATTATTTTGGAAAAATAAATATGAAACTTCGTCAATTTTTTCGCAACATACATAACAACCAAGATTAATGAATTCTCGTACCATGCTATGATCAATACACTAGCGTTGTAATTAGTTGCACACGGGTTCAGATTGGTGGGGCATCTCTGCGGCGAGCGGGCCGCTGTGGCCGCTGCCATTGCCATGGACCATGGTGCTGCTAGGCCGCTTCAACTTTGCAATGTCGGGACCTGAGGTAGAGACAGTCGAGTATGGGGAGATCGGTTTGTTTGGCTGGCTAATTTTCGACTGCACTACTGATTTAAATGCGCGAGGAAAAAGCTTTTTTTTTTTTTTTGAACCTGAGGATTTCATTACTCCTCAGCTAACAAATCGTTAGCCACAATGCTTGATACACTTTTAGGTAGAGTCAGTGAAGATCTCCTCACCCTCGGTACACGGATATCCCAACGCAGCTAGCTCATGAGCGGCCCTATTACAATTTCAAGGAACAAAGACACACTCTATTCTCAAGAAATTCAAAATCAACAAAGACTTTGCTTCAGCAATCAGATGAATGAACACTGAATCATCATACCGCCTGGACGACAATGCCGAGACCACTTCCTTCGCATCAGACTCGATAATCAGCCGACTGATACCCAGGGGTTTTTTTTTTCAAAGAAGAGGAAAAAACCGGTTTGTATTATGCCGAAAAGGCTCAAACTAACAAGCCCGGAGAAGCCTGCAGGCTGAACGCACGAAAACAGTCCAATATACCCTTATGGAATCGAGGCCCACTCCCCGTTCCTCCTCCCAAGGAAAGGAAGGCCCATAGCGTGGCCTGGCCTGCCTCCGCCTGCCCGGCCCGCGTGGAAGCCACGCTAGCTCCGCGTGGAGTACTGGAGTGGAAGAGCGAGCGTTGGATGTAAGCTACTGTCTCGTATCTGTACTGTATACAGGTCGCCATATAAAAGCCGCGGCGCAACCAGGGGCCCACCCTTCATTGAGACGCAATCGTGTAATCGCATCGCCACACAGATCCCCTTTCCCTTCCCCTCGCCGAGAGAGAGAGGGGCAGGAGTCGCAGACCCAGAACCAGACCACACCGCTCCGCCGCCGCCGCCGCCGCCGCTTCCGGCTATCGAGTCGCGTCGGCACTGCCTTCACGCTAGAAGAAGGCAATAAGCACCGGCAACCATGTTCGGCAACACCAACCGTAAGCGCCCACCCCGCCCATCCCCTCCTGTTCTCGTCGATTCCGTCACATTGGATTCCATGACCTGGCTTGTAAATCTTCCGATTCATTTCCGTTCTCGTATGTATGCATGTATGTATTGCTACTGCTACTGTTGCGCTTCCTTCCGATTGATTACTCTTGTCTATTTCATATGTTTCGATGGATTGTCCACACGCCTCCGCACACTAGGGTTTCGTTTCCCTATTTCACTCAAATGGGCTACTTGCAGTTTCAACTTCAAGGATCCATGGAACGCCTAGCCTAAGCTTCCATGTGCATATGGACGACCCAATAGGGCCCAGACCTCACTGCCTCTTTTATCTACTTGTAAACAGACCAATGCTTCAGTGCTCATCGCTTTCATTTATATATGTATACTAGGTAGCGTGCCCGTGCGTTGCTACGGGATAGATAAACTTTTGTGCTTAAAACATATAGATCGCACGAAAAAATTATAATATTGTAAAATTGAACACTGAGTTAAAATGATATTTAATCCAAAAAGCAAATTATCACAATCACGGAACAATATTTATCATCTGCTCTTGAGAATGGACGCCACATATACGTTACTGGTCCAACAATTTGAGAATGCGGACTCCTAACATCCCAAAGCTGGAAAGAACAATTAAGTCAAAGTTGTCACTTTAAACACTTGTACCCCATACTGTCTCTTGTGAACATGTAAATACCATAGCATTGTCATAGCAAACACCTCGCATAACTTGATCCTGTAGATGCTTGAAATCAGGTGTTTACATTGTCATAGAGTACCATAGCATTGTCATAGCAAACACCTCGCATAACACTATTATGTGAGGCAAGCCTATTATAATTTTCCTCCTAAAACTGAATGCAGCCTGCAGAAAGTAAACACACAGTGTTAAACTCAGTAGTCATAGTGGTGAGAGCAAAGCATTTGGCACAAAAGAAGAATAAATGATGCTGCATATATCCCACAACTAATACTAACATAGTTGCTCTGTTTTGTTGGCATCGCTCTGAGAGAACATGACATGCATGACTAATTCCAGCAGTAGCAATAAGCAACAAATCTTTGTGAGAAAAAAATTAAATATCTGTTTGTGTTAGTTGTGGGATATAAGCAACAAATGCTCCAAGGGATGAAAAGTAAGTGATGAACCCTTAGCAGGACACTGTAACTGGTAGTATTGACAGACAACTTGCAAAGAACCATATTTTTTTGCCTGGATAAAACTTTTAACAAACGAAACAAAGACACAAAACAAGGAAAATGAAAGCGGTTGTGCCTGAGTTCATGCATAAACCTTAGCCCACTGCAGTATGTTGTTGTGTCTAACTAAGTCTCCATCACCGATGGAAGATGGCTCCTCTGAATCCGATTCCTGGGTGTCAAAATTTCTGCCTTCAGAAGGAGAACCCTGTGAACTGCAGCAAAAGATAGTAATTATTTTGTGACTCTAATCAGGCAGTGGTGATCATGTACAGCAAGCATTACAAATGATGATCATGTTTATTTATGGTCAAAAGTCAACATCAAAAGTAATCAAGTAAAAGGATGCTTTCAATAAGATTTAAACATGATCGAGCTACTTGTATGAGATTGACTCTGACACTGACTGTATAGAGCAAAATTCATTTGTTTTTACTGAACTAATTTGTTTTCAAGAACAAATGGCTAATTTTGTTGGAGCGGGCAAGAGCAAGTGCTTGACCTCCATGAAGGATGTGTTAATAGGATAGCAAATTAGACCTGGAAATCTCAGGAGACGATAATTAAAACTGCTATACAAATAATACCCAAGTTGTAAAAAAAATTGGGTACTCAAATAAATTAATAGATGAGGCAAAATTTTCGAAAAATGTACATCTTGAACTATTCCAACTGGAAAAAGGTTTGCACATAACTTTTTCCATTTGTTCTAATAATTATTTATATTTTAACAGTAACGAGAAAACTCACCCCCTTATTTTTTAAAAAAAGGACAACTCCACATTATCCCAAGGATGAAATGAGCCTTCAAAGGCCTCTACAAATTCATTATGAAGGATGGGTGACTCATTTTTTTCTAAAAATATTGATAAAAATGTTTACCTTAAAAGTTGTGAAAATGGTGTCTCATCCAAGAAAGTCCATTCACAAACTGAAGCTAACCATGTAATCATGTATTCGGGAGAGAATCCTCATGTTCATGTCCTTGTTCCACACAACGTACCACTATGGAATCTCCAGCCCCTGATCGGCCCATCAGCACACAGCACAGCACGACTTGAGCCCTGCCAGTCCCATGTTTCTTGTCCAAAATGGCACTGAAACAAAGATTATTTCAAAAGGATTATTAAGCTTATAAGAGCAGCTGCTTAACCAGGCCACATATTGTTGAGATGAAGTTAACTGGAATAATCAGGTATCACTCTAAGGTAAGCTGCCGCTACCAACTGACGCTAGTTGTTTTTCCCAGTTCTCACCAAAGCTACTCCTACCTCAGCTATAGTTCCATATATATTTTGTTTATTTCGATATAAAAGTGCAGAAATGCTCGGATTAGCAACAAGTTCATTTTAATATGAAGCGACTGATAAGTGTCTTCATGATTAAACCAAAAGATAGGAAATGCAAGAACTCTGTAATTTATTTTATTGGAAAGAGCAAAGAAACAAGAAATTGGTTCAGGCATTGGCAAGATATGTTGAATGCTGCTAAGCTACTGGTAATCTAGAATATATGGCAAATGTAACTCTAGTTTGATATGGTAAGCTACTAAACTGCAAGGGTGGCAACGCAAGGCGTTCATCTTCATCCGTTTAGAGATAAGTAAAGCAGCACACATACTCACTTTCATCCCCATCTGTTCAACCAGTAACCACGCAGGCAGCACCTCATCGGCAAGGGTTGCATATTGAACTCGGTGATTTTGGTAGCCAGCGCGTGTGAGGGTAGTACTGAATACTGACACCTGCGATCGATTTTAACTACTACATCAAAGAAACACGTCATGTAATAAAATAATCCTACAGGTCTAAAAGGAATGGTACGGTAGATGTAATACAGTTGTTTGCTCTTTTGCTATTTTTCATAATTCCAAATAGCCAATAGTCCAAACACAAATTTTCTAAGATCCAACTTGTAAAACTCAAATAAGTATGTATAAGTCACAAAATTCCAGCTCTGATCAAGTATAATTTCTTGTAACATTATCTGATCAAATGCTCTCTTTCTTTTAAAAACAGACTAAATAACAAAATTGCAAGTTTGAAACTACATGATATGTGCAATGAAAAGAAGAAAAAATATAGAGGGGTCAATTGTGTTTTGACTTACGGAGATTCGTACCCTCTTGAGCCAATACCGGTGTCCAGGTGTGATGGATGTCAGCACCTGTACTTCACTATTGAATATAGAATAGTCAACATTTTGTTTGACAATACTGAAGCTAGTAGAGAACAGGGAGAAAAAGGATTTCACGGGCTGCGGGCTACCTGCCGGGCGCTGGGCGCTTGGCTGCTTGCCTGTTGCATTATGGTCCACCGCTACGGCTCGCCGGCACTGCCAGCTCCCCGCCCCCTGCTGGCTGCTGCTGCTCGAGCCACCATTGGACCCTTCACTCCTGGCCTCAGTCCTACACAGATCGATTGGGGGAAGATTCCGGCCACCCAGGCAGTGATCTGGCCGAGTAATCACCAGAGCGGCATCCGCATAGTCGCAGAAGCGGCGACAAGCAGCAAGCTGGCTTGGAGAAGAGCCCAGAAAGGGCATCTGCAGCGCCGCCGCCACTGTGGCGTTGATGCCGGCCTCCATGCCTAGACACCCACGAACGGAGATCGCTCACGCTGGGGCCGCTACGCAGGAGGCCTCCTGCGTCAAGCCCGCTCGTGCTGAGTGCCGGAACCCGGGGCTGCCCCGCCGGAGCCCTCCCGCGTCGTTGCACCGCCTTGCCTGGGGGCTCCCGTGCTAGTTCGCGGCAGCATCATGTTGGCGAGTCGGGCCCACCTGCACCAGGGAACACCTATGCTGGGGCGGCCGCGACCGAGCTCGCAGGCGGTGTCCTCGGCGATGGGGATGGGAAAGGATTGGAACACCTACATCTCGTCGGGGAAGCAGCGGGCGACCGTGGAGGCGGCGGTGTCTAGTGGCATCAGGCCGATTGATGGATCGGGATTGAGGAGGACGGAGCCGAGGTTGGAGGCCGCGGTGTCATGAGGTCTTGCGAGGGCGTCGCTCAAGACCGAGGCGGCGACGGCGCCAAGAGGAGGCCCCGTGCGTCGATGGGGACCGGGAGGTCGGAGCGGTGGTGGGATCGCAAGGTGAGAAGCGGCTAGGGTTTGAGGGAGGTCAGGCTTGGGGACGGAGAGGGTAGGAGTAGGACCGTACGAGGCCGACGGCGGGTGACCAGTCACAGGCGGGGGCCCACCTGTCGGCGCACTCGAAATCGCAGGAGGAGGCAGACGGAAAACCAAAACGAATGTCGCACCAAAAGTTTGTCTCCTCTTTAATCTTATTAGTTGTAGATATATGCTACCTGGTACAATGCAATACCTTATTACAATAGTATAGTTCAAGTTTTCCTTGCTGCAAGCCCTTACATGTCTGCGTAGAGAGTATACTCTTTTTCTTTTTCCTTTTTTTTTTCCCTTTTTGCAGTGTTGATTATCTGCTCACCTCTCATGTGTGCTATCTTCATTGCAGCATTTGGGCAGTCGTCCACCAGCCCATTTGGCCAGACTTCATTTGGAACTCCGCAGGGATTCGGCCAGTCTTCCGCTACTGCCAACAATCCCTTTGCCCCAAAACCATTTGGCAGCCCAACGACAACCTTTGGGGCGCAGACCGGAAGCTCGCTCTTTGCAACAACATCCACTGGTGCTTTTGGCCAGCAGCAATCCACTCCCGCATTTGGCACAACATCCACTGGTGCCTTTGGCCAGCAGCAATCCGCATTTGGCACCCCATCCTCCTCTCCGTTTGGGAGCTCCACACCAGCTTTCGGTGCATCGTCCACTCCTGCCTTTGGTGCATCGTCCACTCCTGCCTTTGGTGCCACATCCTCTGGTATGTACTACGCATTCTCTATTGCTTCCCTCTCTCGCTGGTTCACCGCCACTTTCTGGATTGTCTAGTTAATGATTAATGATGCCAGTTTTATGCATAATTGTTCTTTTTTTGTTAGGAAACAATTACCTTCTTACAAGCTTGAAACAGCATGAGCCATTGGCAGTTTTGCACATATATCTTTGCATTTCTCTGCATGCTACATTTGTTCTAAGTAGTTACTCATGCGGAATTATGCCAGTTCATTTTTTACTAGGTTGACCTAACAAGATCTGCTGTATTCTTTGTGGTTATAGGATCTTTGTTCGGACAGAAGCCAAGTTTTGGGGGTTTTGGTTCATCTCCTAGCCAGTCAAGTCCTTTTGGTAGCACGTTCCAGCAAACGCAACCAACATTTGGCACTAGCACTTTTGGTTCATCGACTACGCCGGCGTTTGGTACCACGACTACGCCTGCATTTGGCACGTCAACACCAGCCTTTGGCACCACAACTACACCAGCCTTCGGTGCCACGAGTACCCCAGCATTTGGTTCAACATCTTTATTTGGTGCTTCTAGCACCCCAGCATTTGGTTCTACAGCTTTTGGTACATCTGCTACTGGCTTTGGAACTTCAGGGGCTACAGCATTTGGTGTGAGTAGTACAACTCCAGGTTTTGGATCTTCAAGCACACCTTCATTTGGCACATCAACTAGCGCATTTAGTTTTGGTTCTTCACCATCTTTTGGACAAACAACAGCTACCTCTGGTAGCACTCCCTTTGGAACAACTCCATCACCTTTCGGTGCACCTGCTCCTGCATTTGGTAGGTTTTCCCATTGGATTTTCACATTATTTTTAGATACTTATGACTTATGATACAATGCTCACCGAATTATTATTGTCTGTGACTCTTGAGTACATGTGATTTAGCAGTTGATATTTACTGATTATTTCGTTCTTTCTAACTCCAGCAGGCCTATTTTATTGCAAATCTCCCTTTTTAACTGTTTTTACACTAGCAAGGTTATCTGTTTTTTTACCTGTCTCACCAATTATTTGTTCCCTTTGAGTTTCAGGCTCGCAGACAGCAGCGCCAGCTTTTGGACAACCACAATTTGCTAATCAAGCTGGAGGAACCAGAATAAAACCTTATTCTCAAACACCAGATGTTGATGGTGCTACTAGTGGTACTCAGCCCGCCGCAAAACTTGATTCCATATCAGCAATGCCTGAATACAAAGACAAGAGTCATGAAGAACTGAGGTGGGAAGACTACCAGCGTGGAGATAAGGGTGAGGAAAATTATGTGGGGATCAAGGGTTTTTCTTAATCTGCAAATGCTCTTTAAACCACACTTTTAATTCCATTTATTCTTTTGTCCTGCGTGTTTATATGAACTGGAGTAACCATTATGCTATATCCTGGCTTATTATACAGCTTGGACCCTGAATAGAATAGACAAATAACTGCTGTTCCATTTATTAATTGTCTGTTATAGCATTGCTAGGTTTCTTGTGGTCCATGTACTTTTTTTTCTTGTGAAACATGTGCATCATTCTTAATATTTGGACTTGCAGGTGGACCAAACACTTCTGGAACTCCAGCAGCGGCAGCTAGCTTTCCATCATCAGTGCCACAGAATTCTTTTGCTTTGCCAAGCAATCCCAATCCATTTAACCCGCCTGCCACGAACCCATTTTCAACAAATAATCCATTTGCGCCTAAGCCTGCTTCAACTATTGCTTCACCATTCAGCACCTCATCATTTAACAATGCATCAGTTCCAAGTTCGAGCCCATTCACATCATCCAATAGTACCACAATGTTTGGGCAAACAGGTGTTTCTGCATTTCCAGCAAGTAATTCGTCATCAATTTTTGGAAATACCAATCCTGCGCCTTCTACATCGTCATTATTTGGCACATCAATGACCAATAATTCAAGTCCATTCGGCACTGGCTCATTGTTGGCTAACACTCAATCAGCCCCACTATTTTCCTCTTCATTTGCTCAACAAACATCAAGTACACCAGCTTTGTCCACTGGGAGCCTATTTGGGTCAACTAATCCTGGCGGTCTGTTTAGCAGTAGTGGTCCTTCACTTTTTTCAACAGTAAGCATCCTCTGTCTTTGTCCTCATGTTTTATTATTGGATTCTTGTTATCATTTCTTATTTATCAGTGCTTAATTTATTTTGCTAAGCATCCTCTGTCTTTGTCCTCATATTTTATTATTGGATTCTTGTTATCATTTCTTATTTATCAGTGCTTAATTTATTTTGCATCTAATGATTCAGTCAACATTTCAGCCATCTGCCCCTGCTCAAACTCCGAACATATTCTCCTTCCAACCTCCAATTCAACCAGGTCAGTATTTTATATTTAAACCTCTCTTCTTTTTACGATTTATCTAGATTAATTTAGCTTAACCTACGTTCAAATGCATGCCTGCATGGATACAGCAGCTTCTTCAGGTGGATTCCCTGGTTTTTCCAACACTACAAATCAGGCCTTGATGGGACAGCCGTATGATCTTCTGCTACTTTTCAAATGCACATGATTATTCCTTTTGTATTTAGTAATTTCCTTTCGATGGATTAAAACACTGATTAGTTATAACAAGGTTAGGGAAAAATAATATTATGATCAGCCTAATGCGGAAAATGGTATAGGCAATGAAGGGGGAAAAAAAACTTGATGGTTCATGGAGACTAGGTTATATTTAATGTCGGGAGATTGCCGACTGTTATTTTATATCTGTAGACTAACTGTCTAAGAGCATGGTTTTGGCATAGATCACAAATGAGTTTTGGCAACACATGTGATTCCTCCTTTTTTTTGTGTAAGGTAATACATTATTTAGTTTAACATGGTGTATCCTCTTGCATTTTACACAGAACTCCTAGCCAGTCCAGTATGGTCATGCAGCCTGCTCCTGTTTCAAATCCATTTGGGACGCTTCCAGCAATGCCTCAGATGTCCATTGGGAATGGTGGATATTCACCTTCAGTTCAATATGGAATATCAAGTCTGCCGGTAAGTTTTATTTCTCCTTAGCATTTCTAATTGTTATGTAGAGCAGGTGGACAGTAGAGATAGGAGCAATATGGTGGTTGGTGCTTAGGAAGGTGTCCTAAGGGTGCCATAAGCAAGCACCACATGTGAAAGGGGTTTTCTTGATTGTAACTTCTTACTGTCTTGCAGGTTGCTGAGAAGCCTCTTCCAAGTAGACCATTGTCGATGGTGGTTCCTAGGCATTTGTCACAGAGAAGGATAAAATTGCTGCCGAGAAAATATAATCCAATAGCTGATGGCAAGGTAATGAGTGACCTGACTTGTAAGAATAGAATATTTGTGCACAAAGTTATGTTTTATGTTCGAAGCCATTGAGAATGATTCAGCACGTTGCTCAATTGCTTCTATTTTTCCTATAGGTTCCATTCTTTGCTGATGATGAAGAATCTCCAGCGACACCGAAGGCGGATGCTTTTTTCATCCCTAGAGAGAACCCAAGGAATCTGGTAATTCGTCCAATTGAGCAGTGGCCTTCACGGAGAGAAACTGACCGGCAATCTACTTTGAAGAATGCTACTGATTTGAACAGATCAGAAGGTAAATCTTTTCATCACAGTACTGGAATTTTCATATGAATGTGGTCCCAGATAGGGGCATAGCGCAATTGTCAGTTACTGATCTCACTAATTTGTGCAGATGCTTCTACTGAAAGTGAGCGTGGTAAATCTGCCATATCACCAAGCAGCAGGCCTCCTGCAGTGGAAAATGACAATCAGCATGAGGCCAGGGCCATGGCTCATCATGGGAATGGGAATGGGAATGTTACTTCAGTCGAGAGGTTGTTGCCTAAGCTTCCACGTGGAGATTACTTCACAGAGCCTAGTATAGAGGAGATTGCGGCCAAAGAACGTGCGGAGGCAGGCTACTGTGGCCGGGTAAGGGACTTTGTTGTGGGGCGACATGGCTACGGTAGCATTAAGTTTCTGGGGGAGACGGACGTGAGGTGCCTGGATCTAGAGTCAATCGTGGAGTTCAACAACCGGGAGGTGATTGTGTACAAGGACGACAGCAAGAAGCCCCCTGTTGGTGAGGGGCTGAACAAGGCTGCGGAGGTGACTCTACTGAACATCAAGTGCGTAAACAAGAAGACCGGGGAGCAGTACTGTGAGGGTGCAAGGGTAGAGAGGTACAGGGAGATGCTGGTGAAGAAGGCGGAGGAGCAGGGCGCAGAGTTTGTGTCCTTTGACGCTGCCAAGGGAGAGTGGAAGTTCAGGGTGAAGCACTTCAGCGCCTATGGGCTTTGGTGATATCCTAGTAATCCTGATGCCGAAGGAGCTATGGATGGACGATGGAATGTCTTCTGGTTAAAGTAACATTTTTTTTTTTTTTGGTTTGCTTTGATGTAGCAGTACGCTTTACTGTCTTGTCAAATGTCATGCTGGGGTTCTGTTGTGCTCCTTTTGTGCAAAACACTTGAGTTGTTGCTGTAAAATGCTTGCAAATTGAGCTGTGCTACTGAAAACTGCAGCAGCTGCTGCTGCTGTGCTACCTTTCATCAACTGATTGCCCATGCGATAGTATAGCAGTTGAAAAAAAAAAACCCGCAATAAGGGAAGTATACATGGACATAACTGTGACGCGAATCAAACTAAAAGGATATTATGTTTTGGTTACGAAGCATATAACTTTAGACAACCTTCTCAATGAAATTTTAAAGGCAAGAACATCAATATGATTATCTAAATAAATGATATAGGCCTCATCGACTAACTGTACATTTCTTTGCTGCATGACTAGCTGTTGCGGCCAGTATTTGTAAACAGGAGCTCGTGTATTAACATAATAGATGTTCTATTAAAATAGCTTTTTATTATATCCGTTCGTTAGCTTATACAGTACTGACTAAGAGGAGCGGTACTAATATGATAAAATTTATGATTATAAAATGAGGTCATACTACAATACTACATTCATGAGCGGAGACATGGATTGGGCGGACAAGCCTACTGGTTCTCCTAAACTCCTGTAGGACTTATACTGGTCAATTTTTTTTAAAAAAAATAACTAGGTTTATTCTCTCTGTTCAAAAATGGTAATCATATTAGATCAGAGAAAAAGTCCTACAAAACACATTTTGACCATTAATTTCTCTATCTCTAACAATATGAAGTCGACAGCTTAATAATCAATATCATCTTATCAACTCATTTAACACAAATATATTGAGGTTTTATGGTCTAAGCTTTCATACACTTTAACTAACTGTTGGTCAAAATTTATAAAGTTTTGCCTTTTTTCTGGTCAAATATGATTACTATTCCTGAACGGAGGATAAATGGTTAGCAACATTTTTATAATAGCATTAACACATTGGCAATATATTTGTATCTCCTAGTAATTTTGTATAGAAATATATTCAATGATCTATTTAATGATACCATATACCATACTCAAAGAGAACGATAGTGATCGCTCGACGATCTGCCAACTTGTTGAGGAAGCACGTGAGGTTGGAATCAGTTGCGGGGGATTGTGTTTTCTCATATTAGCATAGTTCAAAATAATTTGGCACATGAATTAGTGCAGTTTGCTAACAGGTCTAGGGGAGACCCAGGTGTTTTTTTGCCACAAAAAAGATATATCATACATATTAATATTATATATATATATATATATATATATATATATATATATATATATATATATATATATATATATATATATATATATATATATATATATATATATATATATATATATATATATATATATATATAGGACAACCCTCCTTGGTACCGGGTACTACTGAGTTATTGAGCACCCAGCCAGCCACTCTTCACATCATGCCCATGCTAGCTGGATCAGGATTGTGGGCAGCCAATTTTTATTTCCTTTTTTTATTTCTGAGCTAGATGGCGATTGCTGGTTTGTTTTTTTTTTTCATTCATGCTTCCTCCACTTTGCATAGCTAACACATTAAAGTAGCGTGATCCCATATAAAAAACACTTTTTTTTTTTTTTTTGCTTGAACACATTGTATACGTATACTTATATAATAAGTAGGCTAGGAATGGACGAGTGAAATGTAATGCTCATCTGCTGTGTCTGTCATTCATATAGTTCAAACATGTACATATTTATCACCACTTCAAGGATTTGTCATATATGTACACAGTACACTTTGGAGTGCTAGTAAAAAAAAGAATTGTATTTCAAACATGTACAATTTCTTTTGTCTCTGTTTCTAAAGCTTGAAAGAAAGACAACTTGAAAGACTGGGAATTGCCCAGTGCCCAGTGAGAATCTCTCCTTCCTATATTCATGCCACCAAATATAATGTAAATAAATTGAAGAAGCTGCATTTGTGCCACGTTGGTATAGCTTTGTACCTACAACAAGATGTCAATGTACCTTCTAAGATTTTTGTTCAGTGTCATTTGTTGAAATAGGATGGAGATAGAAAATACAAAAAATAACTTTCTACACAATGAAATTTATATCTTGCAATTCCAACAAGATAACAAAGGTCGAATATTGTGTGATGGGAAATCCCAACTACCTTCCAAATGAAGCAAGTGAATCATAAACTGCTCAATTATTTTGTCCCAGAATTTACCAGATCATAAATGTTCACATGTGATTGAAAATTTTCAATTATATATGAAAATCTAGCAGAGTAAAGTTCATCTTGACAAATAACAGCATATGTACATATAACAACCTCAATGACGGGAGCAGACAATGAATAACTCAGTTATTTGTAACCATGCTACCTTAACCTAAACATTCTCACATGTGACCTTAAACATCTAGGAAACCATAAAACGTCATGTGTGACTACCAAAAACTTATGCCTCTTCTCAATAACACAAGACCTAACAAATTAATATTTTTCAAAAAAGCCTTACAAATTAAGAGTTCTTATGTAATCTGATTAAAAAAATTAAATTGTGTAGTGAAAAGATTGAACAAGGCTATAGCAGAGTAAGAATGTGCGGTACAAACCTGGAATTATCGTTGTGTATCAAATACAAATCATAAGGTCATCAAGTAGTATTAGGGTACGAAAAATTGTGTAGCTGCCTGGTCAAAACAAGTTATTAGTACCTTTCATGTACACGCATGCATCTTGTCTTGCTGGCAGTTATACCCAGGCTCATCTTGATACACATACATTGCTTATATAACTATATATAGGGAAATCAAATATTCCATTTTATTTGTTGAAAAATAGTATTAACTTAGTTATTGTACTACAGATATAGGCCTTTATTGTAACACTAAATTGATTAAGCTGGGCCAAAAGGTAAACCGAGTAGATCATAGGCTGCAATCTGAAGGACCTATAGATATAATTCCATTAGTCCACATTAGAGATTTTTAGTGAAAGCATATGTTGCATAGCTAAAGCATATAGTGGAATAAATAAAGAACCTTCCATAATCAACACCAAACCTGTAGAGAGTGTCCATTAGCCTTGCAGAAAGATACTAGGGGACATATCCAGCTTCACTGGTTTAAAAGAACTCACAATTGTAGGCTGAAGTAGATGAAAAAAAAAAAAAAGGAAAATTATCACAATTTTGAGTTTTGGTATTAGACAGACTAAGGATGCCTACTTTAAGTTGCACTGAACAGAAAAAGGCTGCTGCTTCTGCTTTTGTTACAAGATTATTGATGAAATAACTACATCCTCCAATAGTCATAGGACCAAATAAGATCATTACCAGGGGCACTATCAACCATAAGATCACGCTACGACATCAATAGTCCAATTACCTACATACTATCTATTATACAAAGTATTGACATTCAAGCTGGAATGATGCAGTTGGATCCAAAGTCTCAGAGATATAGCAACTTTTATGAATTTAATTTAATAAACATCACCAAAGTTGTATGGTCGAGGCGAACTGAGAGAGGGTGAGCAACAATTAAGGCAAGACGAAGATTCCATCATGCAATTTGCAAAAGACTAGAATTTTGGGCAGAAATCACACGTTGGTAAAATGCATACAAGATATACAAGATCTAAATTCAAACGGAAGAAGTCACTCTAAATTCAAACGTAAGAAGTCACACTGACAAGGAATATTACAAAAATGATTTCTATGAGGGATCATAGGGGAGTATCTAGAGGATGGTGCTTTTTTTTTTTGAAACATAAAGTTTGTTGAATTAGGCTAACAGATAGCAAATACTAACATTTAGTATCACAAAAGATGCATACAAATAACAATGTGAGTTTAGAGCTGTAAAACATAAAAGGTAACTAATGATTGAAATAAATCTATGACCAAATGTTTTCCTATAAATTGAATTGGCAACTGTTGCATTAAAAACTAATTCACAGAAACAATGCAACAAAATATTGGTTTTAATATGACGCACATTGTCCATGCACTGACCATAAATCACAGGCAAGTAAAATTGATATGCCAACATAAAAAGAAGTAGATTTGATTCTACAAACTCTAATTAAACAAAAATAAGAATCAATAGTATGTTAAAACAAGCCATAATAAAGGACAAAAGGGAAGACAGCCTGGAATATCGAATGCCATATCTTTTGTACAAATTATTGGTATTACAAATAGGTTATATCAATCATAAAAAAGATGCTAGATATAGTTTCTTGGTTGCATACTGTTGGGGCAAAACCTTCGGAATGTTTACCCCCTCTCTAAGGAGAGGGTAGTCTCGTCAGTTCAATTTGTAGGTTCCCATCACAAACAAGCCAAGCTACGAAGCCCCATCTGTCAAAAGGAGCATTGCATCAGTGCCCAAGACTACCATCTTGTGGCACCAATATAATCTTAGCAGGATGTCTATTTCAAAAGTGAAAGATTCTCATTATTGTTCTCAGAGAGTTTGCATCACTCACATAATTCTGCATTAAGTTTTGCCTTTATTCTCAAGGAGTCGACATGAGTACCTGGAAAAACAGAAATGGAAACATGTTGTGATCTCATAAGAATCCTGCTGGGCTTGATAAACAAGCACCAAACTATTGCAAACCAGCCCTGAAATTCACAATCTACAAGATAAGCCTGAAATTAACCTAATTGAAATCCAAAAAAAAAAGATAAGAAAGATTGTGCGTGCCTCATTGGGATATTGCTAGGTCAAGGCTGCTGGTGAGGGAAGCACCACGCAGCAGCTCAGTGAGCAAAGAATTTTTGAACCTAATTTTTTGACTGGAATAATCAATTTGCTTAACTCAGAGATCCTATGAACATACAGTTTGATTTGCAAGGTGGAGCATCTAGGTAAGTTGAAATTGCCTACAATAACTTCAAAGTGACTGAAAGGTAAATCCAATCTAGTCAAGAGCAGCCTCAGGGCCAGATGTGAACTCAATGATTGCTGGCTGCAATTTTAGAATAAGAAAACAGAGGAAGAAGAACATCTGCAGGGAAGAGCTACATTTGGGTTCTTGCCATGACTATCAGGCATGGCTAGCGTGGGCTGGTTGACATGGAGTGGGCCAGCATCTAACGATGCCTGGTTGCGCCAAGCTTTGCCAACACCCAGCTCATGCTGCCACAGATCGCGTCCAACGACAACAAGGCAAGGTGCCACCGTCATCTTCATTGAGGAGGATGTGAAGCAGGGCGGAGCTCAACCAAAATTTAACTGCTAAGAATGTGAACACATAACTAATATTTAAAAAATTACATACATATATCAGATATCCACACGAATGGATAATACATGACAAATTTCATATCTTAAAGAATGAAGATGGTACATACTATTAAAAAGCAGTCGTCCATAGCAAGCTAGCAGGGCCTTCATACAATTCATTAATTCAAAAATACACAATTGACCGAGATTCAACTATTCGAAAGCCAGTAAACCTGAAGATTTAAAGAACAAATCAATTACTGCATGATATGTGATAATACTTTTACACAGCTATGAGAAGACATAGCACGACATAGCACTAGTGTATTTGGATAACAGACTATAACAATTAACTGGTAGATCATAAAATCAACTGCCATTAGCTATTCTATACCAATGGGGCATTTTATTATTATTATTTTGACATTTTCCCCTATGCAGAGCAAGACAAAAATATCTCATAAATCCAATCTAGTTGCAATGTTGCCTATATGAACCCCCAGTTTCGATGCGCTGGGTCCCCCAAATCAGAGGTTTCCCATCCAACAGATCGGAGCAAAAAAGAGAAAGTAGCAGGCTGGGAGGGGCGAGATCGAGCTAGCGGACCTGACACATGTGTTTGGGAAAGCCAAAAAAATAGTGGATGGTGTTGTTGCTGCCGCAGAGGACGACGACCGCCGGCGTGGTCGTCTCCAAGTATCTCGGCAAGTCGGCATGAGGGAGATGGCGCGTGGTGGCTGATCGCCCACGACCGATGCCAACGGCCATGATGCGCGTACAACTCCAGCGTGGATACGGCCGCCAGCGCCAAGCCGAGGGCCCCGCCACAAACTGCGCCGAACTTGGCCATGGATGCCGTTGTCACCGGTGTGTGCCGCGAAAGCCGACGGTGGGGTGAGGGGCGTTGCCCGCGGGGTTGGCGACGAGCATGCCGAGCGGACGTGGATAGGCAAGGGAAGTTGCGGCCGGCGACGTTTCGTCGAGGAGGATGCGAAGAAGGGCAGCGTCGGCGGGGTGAGAGGCGAGCGGCGAGGCGGGCGGCGCCGGACGAGCGGATGGGGATTTTTGGAACTGAAAAAAAAAAAACGGAACAGAACGCGGGCATCGTGGCTTCGTGGGATTTGAGCATTGGCTGGGACGCTGGCTAAGCTCGGAAAATGGAGATGGGCTGGGCCTGAAGCCTGAATGGAACCATGGGCCTGGTAGCCTGTCTCGCAGGGTGCTGGGTACAGTACCCGGGTGTCCTCGCCGGGCAGTCATCCGCGTCGGACAGCCACGCCACCACATGGCCCACCTCGGCCTTACGATATCCTCCACGAGGCACTCATGACGGAGCAGCAAGCGCACCTCGTTGAGCTCATCGCCCACCACAGCTCTCAGCTCTGCAACCCCTGTGGCCAGGCCCAGGCTGACCTCAACGAGAGGCCCGCCGTCGTGCAGGTGCGCCAGCGCACGTCGACGTCGTCATCGTTCCACCGCCCGCTCAGCCACGTCAAGGTGCTTCTGTTCTGGTTTGATACTGCTTACTGCGGCAACGACTCGTTCCTCCGCGTGGACTACTCCGTCGATCGGGGTCCTCGACTTGCACGATCCGGAGCATGAGCGCCGGGCGTAGGAGAGGCATGCAGGGGTGATGGCGGGGGGCTCACCTGCCCGTAGGTGATGGCGGCCTCCGAGGTTGCTGACGCTGCGAGCAGCACCGTACCCACGAGCCCACGATATATAGTGATCGCCAAAGCAAGCTACATGCTGCGAGCCATGTCTACGTCGACCTGGGACTTCTTGCGACTGCTCGTAGGAGACCTCTGGTTCTAGCGATCGACCTGGACTTCTCCTAAGCGGCCACTCGCCTAGCCGCAGCATCGTTCAGCCGCCTGCCCGCTCCTGCCTGTGGCCATGGCGTGGCTTGCTCCGAATGGCCTGCTGCCAACTGATCTGGTTCTCTGTGAGGGTAATTTTGAGAAGGTGTTATCAAAACAAAGGGGTTCAATGAAAATTTACCAAGCAACCGTGCATGCATGGACTTGTAGTGCACAACAAAAAAGTTTAGGGACCAAAAAATACACTTTGAAAGTTGATGGACCCAGATGACATCCCTCCGAAAGTTAATGGACCTATGGTGCATTTTACTATATATATATATATATATATATATATATATATATATATATATGATCAAAGCTAAAACAACTGACTTCTATTTTAAGAAGCAAAAAGGATATATTTTATAAGATGAAGGAAGTATATGATTTCTTGATGTACGTATGCATATGCATGCCATGAGCTTAGACCAGACTTCATTTTTCAGCAGCGGTACTTAAACATTAACATTAATACGAATATGCAATGGCCGGTCTCCAGATTTCCCCGCTCAAGTGATGCAAGAAACCCATCCGGCATAGGCCCTGTAAAAACGCAGGCCTTGACCAGTTATTGGTTTCCTTCCTCCCTGATATAGTAGTAGCAGTTTACATGCAGTGAGTGAGCCGTTACGTACCTCCTCGACCAATGAATCCATCCGCGCGAGTAGGAAACGGAGAAGAGGAATGCCTTTGCCTGCCTGCCCACTCGTAGCCTCTATATAAAGCCCATGCCCTCCTGCTCAGCACAACACACAGCAGGCGGCCAGGTGCACTGCAATGGCGACATCAAGATCGTCCCTTGCCTTGGCGCTCCTCTTGTGCGCCTTGTCAGCCTCCTCCTCCTGCTGCCACGCCGCCATTTCGTTCCCGCCGTCGGGCATGCCGGCGGCCGCGCCGGCCAAAGACGACTTCCTCTCGTGCGTCGCCAGGAGCGTGCCCCCGCGTCTCCTCTACGCCAGGAGCTCGCCGGCGTACGGCTCCGTCTGGTCGTCCACCGTCCGGAACATCAAGTTCGCGTCGGAGAAGGCGGCGGCGAAGCCGCAGTACATCGTCACCCCCACCGAGGCGGCGCACATCCAGGCCACCGTGGCGTGCGGGCGGCGGCACGGCATGCGCGTCCGCGTGCGCAGCGGCGGGCACGACTACGAGGGCCTGTCGTACCGGTCCGCCAGGCAGGAGGCGTTCGCCGTGGTGGACCTGTCGAAGATGCGGCACGTGCACATCGACGGCAGGGAGGGCACGGCGTGGGTGGACTCCGGCGCGCAGCTCGGCGACCTCTACTACGCCGTGGCGAAGGCGACCCCGGGGATGGGGTTCCCGGCGGGCGTTTGCGCCACCATCGGCGTCGGCGGGCACTTCAGCGGCGGCGGCTTCGGCATGATGCTGCGCAAGCACGGCACGGCCGCGGATAACGTGGTGGACGCCAAGGTGGTGGACGCCGACGGCAAGCTGCTGGACCGCAGGGCCATGGGCGAGGACCACTTCTGGGCGATCCGCGGCGGCGGCGGCGAGAGCTTCGGCGTCGTGGTGGCGTGGAAGGTGAAGCTGGTGCCCGTGCCGCCCAAGGTGACCGTGTTCCAGGTCAACAGGGGCGTGAAGGACGGCGGCGGCGCCATCGACCTCATCACGAAATGGCAGCAGGTGGCGCCGTCGCTGCCGGAGGACCTGATGATCCGGATCCTGGCCATGGGGGACGTGGCCATGTTCGAGGCGCTGTACCTGGGCACGACGAAGGACCTGCTCCCGCTGATGGCGAGCCGGTTCCCGGAGCTGGGGGTGAAGGCGGCGGACTGCGTGGAGATGCCGTGGATCCAGTCGGTGGCGTACATCCCCATGGGCAAGTCGGCGACGGTGGAGGACCTGCTCAACCGGACCTCCAACATCAGGGCGTTCGGCAAGTACAAGTCGGACTACGTCAAGGACCCGATCCCGAGGCCGGTGTGGGAGAAGATCTACGAGTGGCTGGCCAAGCCGGGGGCAGGGGTGATGATCATGGACCCCTACGGCGCCAGGATCAGCGCCGTGCCGGAGGCGGCGACGCCGTTCCCGCACCGGCAGGGGGTGCTGTTCAACATCCAGTACGTCAACTACTGGTTCGCCGAGGGCGGCGCCGCCGCGGCGGCGCCGACGAGGTGGAACAGGGACATGTACGCCTTCATGGAGCCGTACGTGAGCAAGAACCCCAGGCAGGCGTACGTGAACTACAGGGACCTCGACCTCGGCGTCAACCAGGTGGTCGGCGACGTCTCCACCTACGAGAGCGGCAGGGTGTGGGGCGAGAAGTACTTCAAGGGCAACTTCCAGAGGCTCGCCAGGATCAAGGCCATGGTCGACCCCAAAGACTACTTCAGGAACGAGCAGAGCATCCCACCATTGTTCAAGTGATCCAGATCGATATATACCAGATCCATCCAGATCGATCGGCCATTGACGGCATAACAACGAGCTGGGCAGTCCGCTTTTTCTCCAAGTAAATAAGGACACGCGACCTGCACTGTCGTCGTGCCAATTAGTATAGTCTCTCCCTTTTTTGAATTGATTGAATTATTATTAGTCACCGTGTTACTTAGTTTTCCTTGTACTGATGCTACTGCATCTTATATTCATGAAGTTTTTCTTGCATCACTACTAAATTGATTGGCAATAGTTCGGGCAGTTACTTGTGCTTAAATAAACATTACCTAATTGCATTGCCCGGTATATATATTACACCGTACCCTCCGTTCCAAATTATAAGTCTTTTTTCTTTTCAAAATACACAACTTTTATTATTTATCTAGACATAACATATATCTATAGTAAAAGCTATATATATGCCTAGAAAATCAAAACCACCTCCAATTTGAAGCAGATGATAATGTTAAAGCGAGTTAATTCTAAACTTGACTGGTCGACGTTCCACAAACTAACGGGCGTCAACAAGCTATATATCAAAATTTAAAAATACAGAACAACTTGCCTTCTAAGTTTAAGGTTCATTGTTTTTTTAAAAAAAGTTTATAGCCAAGAGGATTAATATAAGTGGCAAAAAAAAAGTCATACGTCCGTGGCAGACTACCTTTGTATTAGGACAACATAGTCTAATTAGACCGTGTGTTGCCAGTTGCCTCAACATTCTAAGTTGTCATTTTATCGTCAATATAATGCTCAAATTTACCCATGCATCTAAGTGATCATTCACAGAACAAACAGAAAATTCTAAACTGAGCTTGAAGCAAGTTTAGAACCTCCAACCAATCAAAAGAATTAATTATCTGCTAGAATACCACTGTTTCACATGAAAGGTTAAAATGTTTTTATACACAAATAAGTAAAAGAAAATGGTCGATTATAACACCCTTCATCTGTTGGAAGTTCGGGTTAGCAATCAAGTTTGTGGCTCCCGGGTCCTGGCTTTAGGGCTCGTTTGATAGAGATTCAGATTCTCACAGAAACATTTCAGATCAATATTCTCTCCAGAAACGTTTCTATGAGAAATAGGAATCACTTGGTAAGAATCTATGGAACGTTTGGCTAGTAATGAAGCTTCTCCTTGAAATGGACTAGAATCACTACGAAACACCTATTTGGGAGATTCTCATTCCTAGTAAAAAAACCGAGAAACGTTTCTATGAGAATCCGAAATATTTTTATCACTTTTTTGGGTGTTTGGCAAAGATTCTTGTGATTCACATAAGAATTCGAAACGTTTCTGTCATCCAAACGGGCCCAAAGTGGCACAAGAATTCCTGTTGGTGGCCTAAACAAAAAAGGGGAGAGATTGAATCGCTGTAATTGGATGAAACAATATCTCCTATATCAGTGAACAAATCATTTTTACCTTTTTAGTACTAATCAATACCAACATGAGTGAGTGAGTGAGGGATTGGGTTCTTTGGGATGGCTGGTAGGAACACCCTGTCGGATGGAATGTTAGCAGAATGAAGTTCGTGCATAAACTTATTAACAAATTTATCACAGTGAAAAAAGTTATATATATATGTGTGTGTGTGTGTGTGTGTGTGTGTGTGTGTGCCACCTGATTTGAATAAAAAAGTTATCTTTTTGAAAGAAATCCAAATCCCACAACACCCCATATACTTACAATGTTAACTAGTTCATGTTGATTGTGATAGTCATAATCCTTTAATTAACTAAATTATGGATTAAATGGTTATTTAGCTCATTTAATCTTGTTTAGCCTGATTCTATTTAGACCTTTTAGATGGGTTTAAGTGACCCAACCGTTTAATTCACCGTTTAGGACCTAAATGACACGTATGGCATTGCTTCTGTTTACTGTTTAAATGGTGTTTAAACAAACCAAATGGTTGTTTAGGTGAACAGTGTGAGCAGATGATGAAACAAATCATTTTTCAAACAAACACCATGATTGGGAAGTAACAGCACTCTCACTCTCGTGTTCTCCGCCTCCGCGCTAGACTCTCTGGTAGCTCTCAGGCCAGGAACACACAAGCAGGCGATCCTGATTGGGAAATTCAGCACTCTCACTCTCGTGTTCTCCGCTAGACTTGGTTGTCTCGTTCGTGGTATCTCTCTCAGGCCAGGACAAAGATGCAGGCTGCACACGACACCTGCCACTGCCAAGTCAAAGTGTGCCCAAGTGCAGTCGTGGGCTGCCACTTTCCTCTCTGCACAAATGGTAGTATCAACGAACGTTCTCTCTTGTTCCAGCCGGTCGGTGACGTTGATCGAGCACCAAATGCCTCTTCATCCCAAAAAGAAGATGGTCATTGCCGGTTTGCTTTTAAGTAGATAGCATCGTCGGTGAACCAGCTGCCTCGTCATCCAAAAAAGAAGATGGCCATCCGGAGCTTTGCAATTGCAACATCAGTGCTCCTCGCCGCTTTCTTCTTCGCAACCGTGCACCATGTGGCCTCGGCTGCTCCGGCAGCATCAGCAGCTGCTGCCGCCATGGCTGCTCCGCCGTCGTCGCCTGATCCGGCGTCCTTCCTCCACTGCCTCGCCGTCCACCTCCCTCTGCAAGCCGTCTACACGAAGACGAACGCGTCGAGCTACACGTCCGCCCTCGAGTCCTCCATCAAGAACCTGCTGTTCGTGACGCCGGAGACCCCGACGCCGGTCGCCATCGTGGCGGCCAGCGCCGCCTCCCACGTGCAGGCCGCCGTGCGCTGCGGCGCCCGCCACGGCGTCGGCGTGCGCCCGCGCAGCGGCGGCCACGACTACGAGGGCCTGTCGTACCGCTCCCTCCGCGCGCGGCCGTGGCGGCGGCCCTTCGCCGTCGTCGATCTGGCGCGGCTCCGCGCCGTCCGCGTCGACGTGAGGAGCGAGACGGCGTGGGTCGGCTCGGGCGCCACGCTCGGCGAGCTCTACTACGCCATCGCGAACCGCAGCGCGCGCCTCGGGTTCCCCGGCGGCGTCGGCCCCACGGTGGGGCTCGGCGGCCACCTCAGCGGCGGCGGCTTCGGGATGCTGCTGCGGAGGCACGGCCTCGCCGCGGACCACGTCGTCGACGCCGTGGTGGTGGACTCCGGCGGCAGGCTGCTGCGGGGCAGGGCGGCCATGGGCGAGGACCTCTTCTGGGCCATCCGCGGCGGCGGCGGCGGGAGCTTCGGCGTCGTGGTGTCCTGGAAGCTCCGCCTCGTGCGCGTGCCGGAGACGGTCACCGCGTTCACCGTGCACCGGCCGAGAAACCGCTCCGCCACCGCGCTCGTCGCCCGGTGGCAGCGCGTCGCGCCGGCGCTGCCGCGCGACGTCTTCCTCCGCGTCGTGCTGCAGGGCCAGGACGCGCAGTTCGAGTCGCTGTACCTGGGCCGGTGCGCGGGGCTCGTGGCGGCCATGGCCAGGGGCTTCCCGGAGCTCGGCGTGACGGCGGCGGACTGCATCGAGATGACGTGGATCCAGTCCGTGCTCTACTTCGCCTTCTACGGCACGGGGAAGCCGGCGGAGCAGCTCCTGGACCGGGGGACGAAGCCGGAGCGGTTCTTCAAGGCCACGTCGGACTACGTCAGCGAGCCCATGCCGAGCCACGTGTGGGAGCGCGCGTGGAGCTGGCTGCGCAGGGACGGCGCCGGGCTCCTGATCCTGGACCCCTACGGCGGCGCGATGGCCGCCGTGGCGCCGTCGGCGACGCCGTTCCCGCACCGGCGGGAGCTCTACAACCTCCAGTACTACGGTTTCTGGTTCGACAACGGGACGGAGGCGAAGGAGAAGCACGTGGGGTGGATCAGGGGGATGCACCGGGAGATGGAGCCGTACGTGAGCAAGAACCCCAGAGGCGCCTATGTCAACTACAGGGACCTGGACCTCGGCGTCAACGAGGATGACGGCCGCCATGGCCTCAGTAGCTATGAGAAGGCCAGGGTTTGGGGGGAGGCCTACTTCAAGGACAACTTCCGGAGGCTTGCTGCGGTGAAGGCCAAGGTGGATCCCCATGATTTCTTCAGGCACGAGCAGAGCATTCCTCCACTTGTCTCCACACCGAGAGACCTGTCGGACACATACACCTAAGTTTTTTTTTTTTTTTTTTTGAGCATAACACATACACCTAAGTTTAAAAGGCCTATTTGAACAGTGTTCCAAGAACGTGTTGTATAGGATAGAACGTTCAGTTTGGCAGCAGGCGCATGTGAACAGTATTTTTCAACAAAGGTTCAGCCTAGCCCAACCATAGGTAGTGTTTGGTTTGGGGATATCCCGGGTCATCCCGGGTTCAACCCAGATAGTCCCTTGTTTGGTTTGAGGGTTGGCAAAAAATGGGTCGACTCAGGACGGAATATCCTAGAATGCTTCTAGGATGTGGGTTCCCCAGGTACCACCGATTTGAGAGGACGGTGCCGACCCAAAGGAGTGCGCAGTCACGGGCTCCCCTGCGCTATAAGGTTGATGAAGTGATCTGGAATCACCCATCCTAGAGCGAAGGTGAAACAACATTCGTGTTGCCGATTATGTTTCTTCATCAGAGGAATATAATTTGCTTGATGGAGAGAACAAAAAAATTACAGAAATGCAATTTCCAACCCCCCCCCCCCCCACCCCGTGTCTCCTTCATCTTTGGTGGTGCCGGACTGGTGGCCGAGCTTGCACATGTCAATGAGGTAGGCTTCCTCCTCGTCCGAAGACAAAGACAAGAGCGACAAGAGTGGCTAGGATTCTGGCAATCCTTTCCTCCTTTTCTTCTTTTAACTCTAACGGGTATAGAAGGGGTCGGTTGGGGGAGGTAGGTAGACTAGGCAATTGAGATGGTGGGTGGGTGGTTTAGGGGAACTGGCATTGGTCCCAACGATCAGGCCAAGTCATGCAAGGAATGCTAGTCGGAATTGGAGAAGATGGTGATGAGCTTGAGGGAACTGGAGAAAATGGCGACGGCGGGGGAGGGAAGAAGGATGCGACCATGGGTGCTAGGGTACGCCGGGCTCCAAGGAGCTAGGGCAGCGGCCCTAGGGTTCTAGAGTTTCGACGAACCCTAGCGCCCATCGTTCAGCGTTGGGGGGTTGGGGGGGGGGGGGGGGGGGGGGGGGGGGAGGGTGAGGAAGAAGATGAATAGGATTAGATGCAATATGGAGCGTCCATTTCCTATCCAATGAACCAAATGAAATCACGTGTTGAGATGCTTTAAAACACATGGTCACTGTATTGGCTGACCGAAAATTAGCGTTTAGCAGGTTGTGTAATGATGTCGGTAGAGATGTTTGTTTTGTCTAGCGCGCCGCCCTTGCGCGAAGGTACCAGTAGTAGTAGTAAACTACAGAACTGGGAAAATTCCCCTTCTGTCCACATGAATTAGCTCCTTTTGGCCTCAAATCCTCAATCATGCCTGGAATCTTCTACCGGCTCGTCGTCGCCGCCGCCGCCGCCATCTGCACCCTCTCCAGCGGCAGCGTCGCGGCCGCCTCAGTTTCCGATGCGACCGACGCGTTCCTCGTCTGCCTCGTCGGCGCCGGCGTGCCGCCGCGCCTCCTCCAGACCCCGGCGTCCCCGTCCTACTCCGCGCTGCTGCTCTCCTCCGTGCGCAACCTCCGCTACGTGACGCCGGGCACTCCGCGGCCGGTCGCCATCGTGGCCGCCGCCGTGCCCGCCCACGCGCAGGCCGCGGTACGCTGCGGCCGCCGCCACGGCGTCCGCGTCCGCGCCCGGAGCGGCGGGCACGACTACGAGGGCCTGTCGTACGCCTCCCTGGACCCCGGCGAGCGCTTCGCCGTGCTCGACCTGGCGGCGCTCCGCGACGTCCGCGTCGACGGGGCGCGCGCCGAGGCGTGGGCTGGGTCGGGAGCCACGGTCGGCGAGGTCTACTACGCCGTCGCCGCCGCCAGCCGCGCGCTCGCGTTCCCCGCGGGGATCTGCCCCACCGTCGGCGTCGGCGGGCACCTGAGCGGCGGCGGCTTCGGCACGCTGATGCGCAGGTACGGCCTGGCCGCGGACAACGTCGTCGACGCCGTCCTCGTGGACGCCGACGGGAGGCTCCTGAACCGGAGCACCATGGGGGAGGACCTGTTCTGGGCCATCCGCGGAGGCGGCGGGGAGAGCTTCGGCGTCGTGCTGTCCTGGAAGCTCCGCCTCGTGCGCGTGCCGGAGACGGTCACCGTGTTCACCGTGCGCCGGTCGATGAACCAGTCCGCGTCGAGCCTCATCACCAAATGGCAGGCGATCGCGCCGGCGCTGCCCCGGGACCTCCTCCTCCGTGTCGTCGTGGAGAGCCAGCACGCGCAGTTCGAGGCCCTGTTCCTCGGCCGCTGCGGCCGCCTCCTCGAGCACATGGAAGCGCACTTCCCGGACCTCGGCGTCACCCGACCGGACTGCGAGGAGATAAGCTGGATCCAGTCCACCGTGTACTTCGCCTTCTACTCCAGCTCGGAGCCGCCGGAGCGGCTGCTGGACAGGAGCGGCGAGACGCGCAGGTACGTGAAGGCCAAGTCCGACTACGTGCAGGAGCCGATCCCGCGGCACGTGTGGGAGAGCACGTGGCCATGGCTGGCGAAGCCCGAGGCTGGGCTGCTCATCCTGGACCCCTACGGCGGCCGGATGGGCAGCATCTCCCCGTCGGCGACGCCGTTCCCGCACCGGGAGGGGAACCTGTACAACATGCAGTACTACTCGTACTGGTTCGAGAACGGCACGGCGGCGTCGGAGGCGCGGATGCGCTGGGTCAGAGGGCTGTACGAGGAGATGGCGCCGTACGTGTCCAAGAACCCGAGAGCTGGGTATGTCAACTACAGGGACTTGGATCTTGGGACGAATGAGCTGGACGATGATGACGGTGTGACTAGCTACGCCAAGGCGAGGGTCTGGGGGGAGAAGTATTTCAAGGGCAATTTTGAGAGGCTGGCAGCTGTGAAGGCCATGGCGGATCCTGATGACTTCTTCAGGAACGAGCAGAGCATCCCTCCTCTTCCCGCTGCAAAAGGATGGAGCTCCATTTGAGAGTGGAGGTCCTTTTGTTCCGTTGCTTTGTGGTGGATTGGTCATTGGTGGTGGGGGATTTCTTGTCTACGGTAGTGAATTGTGATCACCACCATGGCTGAGGATTTGCATTGAAGTGTCTAGTTGAGCTGGGTTTGGGCTCTCTTTGTATTTGGTGAAGTGAAATTTGGCACATCCATGGATATTGGCATTAGATGCCCGGTTTGCAATCACGTGGGAGAAGATGGGGCACATCTCTTTTCTTCAAATGCCGGTTGGCCAAACATTTGTGGATCCTTTCGGGCTTGGAAGCGGAGCGTGGCGTCCTAAAATCATTACCAACTGTGCATGATGCAGTGGATTTCATCATGAAAGCCACGGAACAGAAGAAGCTGTTGATGATCTTTTGTTTGTGGTTTATCTGGTCAGAGAGGAATGTAATAAGAGAAGAGGGACGACGGCGGGGCGCTGAGATGGTAGCAAGAAGCATTGAGCTGTATGCTAAGAACACGTCCTCAGGTGCTCGCTTAATCTTTGACGATGGTTCTGTCATCTTGATCTTTGATTTACTTGTTTCTAGCTCTATGCCAAACAATATCTCTGTAATTGTCGCTAACAAGATTTGTTAGCCAATGAGTAAAATGAAGCAACACCCGGTTTCAAAAAAAAAAAATGGCACATCCTGCCCACGGCCCAGGGCCCACCTTCTCCCCGGCCAATTCCAAGTCGCTCGGCTCAAACACACACGCAGACCAACCACCATCCCTCGTCTCCCGAAGGGCGCGTCCGTTCCCTTCTTCCTACTACCCTCTCGGTCGTGGCTGCGCCCTCTTCGCTCCTGCTCGTCGTCCTCGTCTAGACTGGAGCTCAACGGAGAGCCAGAGGTCATCCGGACACAGAGACTCCTTTCTCAGTAAGCATAAAGCCCAGCCCTACCCTAGTGCTGCCATTTAATTGCAGTTGAGCCGCGAGCTTTCTCTTTCTTGAGCGGGAGGGATCTTTAGTGCGTGAGCGATCGAATCCAATCCCCTTTCTCTGTTCCCTCGGTCGCCGCGTGGAGTAGCGCGGTGCTGATTGATTTTCCTCCATCAATTAAGGATTTCCTGCCTTTTCCTTATAAATATGAGGGAGAATCGTATCAAGCGAGGAAGGAAATCACTGATAGGATCCGTTGCCATTTTTCAGCAGTCATTCTTCTACTTATATATCCCCTCCTGCCTCTATGGCTCTATCTTTCCTTGCATAAAAAACGCATCTTCTTGAGAATTTATTAGAATTTCCGAAAGAAAAAAAAAAAACTATAGGCCTTGTGGCGCACGCACGAAGCAGAGGAAGGAAAGGCCGAGAAGCAGGGGGCAGCAGACGGACTGCGACACGACGATGGGGAGGCCGAGCAGGGGGCGGCAGCGCATCCAGATCCGCCGCATCGAGGATGCCGGCCGGCTCCAGGTCACCTTCTCCAAGCGCAAGTCCGGCCTGCAGAAGAAGGCCTCGGAGCTCTTCCTGCTCTGCGGCTCGCCCGTCGCCCTCGTCGTCTTCTCCCCCGGCAAGAAGGCGTTCGCGCTGGGCACTCCCTCCGTCGACCACGTCCTCCGCCGCTACGCCCCCTGGATCCCCGGCGGAGAGGAGGCCGCGGCGGCCGGGCTCCTTCCTCCTCTGCTTCAGGACAGAGACGATGCGAGCGCTGTCGCCGACCGCGACCGCGCGGAGTTGGAGGCCATCGTGCGGCGAACTGAGGATGCAAAGGAGCGTTTGGTGACGGAAAAGGCGCGGATGGACGCCATCGGGAAGACGGTGAGGCAGACCGCGGCCAAGGCCGGAATGAAGTTCTGGTGGGAGGTGGACGCCGACGAGCTCGGGGAGGCTGAGCTGCCAGAATTCGCCAAGTTGCTCCGCCGGCTCAGGCTCAACCTGCTGCGCCATTTGGACTCGCTGTCGGCCTCTGCCAGGCGGCTGCAATCCTTGGATGAGATCATTTTTGTTACTGCTTGGTTGCTTAGGCAGTTAGGATAGTGTTATTGACCACTCAGACAAATCATCAAAATGTTAGTGTAATTGGCCTCACGCTGGACAAGAAGTGGTTAATGCGATTAGCATTTCTGGTTAGTTCTGACCACCTAATAAGTGAACCGTGACTTTCATGAAAATGTTCAAGTATATTAGTTGTTTCTCTTGATGAATAATGGCAACTTGGCAAGTATTGAATTGAATATCAGCACACATGTTTGGCAGCGCTCCTTGGAGGAGCAGCTCCGCGAGAATCATGCAGCAAAACAGCAAAACCACACACTGAATCTGGTACAGAGCGGACAAGAACCACTTCTCTGTTAGGAGCTAAAAAACCTGCTCCTTACTGCTCCGTATTCAATCCCCACTAGAATCATTTCTCACCTGCTCCCCCAACAGAATCAGTTAGAATTTCTCCATTAGAGAATTAAGGATCTGGAGTTAAGAACAAGTCTTTTGTGTAATCGTGAACAATATAATAATTTCGATTTTCCCATTCAAGTATGAAATTCCGTTCATTATCCGTGTCAGTTCTAGCAGTATTTTGTTTCAAGCACTCTTGTTTATTAATATTAGTTATGATATGCTGTTGTGTCAAATCTTCCAAAACTGATGTAGAACGGAGGATCTGCCTGCCAGTCATTGTACATGGCATTTCATCTTGTTCATTTGATGCCATCTCTCTGAAATAAACTGAGTCAACAGATCAAGATGACAGAACCATCGTCATCATATTCATTGCCCTCTAAAAAGAGACAACGCTCCCCTGATGATAATGAACATTCACTAGACAGAGATCAAATCTGTTCAAGCCTTGGTGCGGTACTCTCTTTCCCCAGTTTGGTCTCCTCTGTTCATGCTTTCAGTGATAGGAAACTGAAGCTCTTATATTTAACAGTTTTCCTGATGCAGAGGATAATCTTACATTCAATGATACCATGATAGCTCTTCAATTGATGCGCACACAGTTTCCAAAGCTAGATAAGGTATTTTGTGTTCTTTGAAAATATAACCTTCAGTCCTCTTAAGATCTTTAATCAACAGAAACATGTTTCAGTTCATTGCTTTATGTTCTGCAATCCCTATTACCTTTATTCAGTACTTGAAATGCTGTTGGTGTGTATGTGTGTGTGGTGGTGGGTGACGAACATGTTCTGTCATAGGGTCATATACTTGTTAGACTTAGAATGCCTTGTAGCGCTCGAAGCATACCATCAGCAGTGAACTTGTGGGAAAGACCAACTTGCCACTGACAATATTGGCAAAAGGGTAATGCACCCAGGTGTGATTAACAAGGAGAGTATCATGATCTTCGTGGTAGACCTCCAATTCAGATCAGTGAGAGCACCGCGATACATCTTTGGGATTTTGGCGACAGAGGACTTGCATGGTAGAGAGCAGGAATGTGAAATCCATGCTTCCTGCGTGTGGTCATGGCATGCTGGTTCACCGCGGGAACCACAGAAACAGCACCACGCGGAGTCGCGGAAGTAGGGCAGGAGCTACTGGAGCAGGAGCTTGGAGTCAGGGATGATGGCAGAGCAGGCTGATGGCGAGAGTACATAAAGTGTAGTCATGCTGTGCAGCTGGCAGAGGGCTTAATCCACTGTGCCGCTGGCAGTTTAGCCATATCATGTTTTATAAACGGTAATCCGTTGTGTGGTCCTAAATTATCTATTCTGAAACAAAAGTTTCTCCATTTTTCCATCTTGATCTCTTTAGGTAGATTGATTCAGAAGCAAATTACTTGGCATATCACTCCGTCTGTTCCTGCTAAAATTGTGTATCTTGAATAGGACACTGCACTTTACCTTTTGCGGTTTGAAGGTCAATTCCCCTGATGCACCTTACCTGTCTGAGACTTTGACTGCACTGTTTATAGTGTTTAGCCTGTTCTTACCCTGTTATATTGATATGAAACTCCTCAGCTCCTTAACCTTAACTCACAACTTTAGAGTCATTGATGCATAGACAAAATGTAATAAGAACTCTTGTGGGACAAATATTCTAAAAAAGTGCTCACCTACAAATAACAGGAGGGTGCACTATGAAACATAAAATCTATTGCGAACTTTGTTAATCATGTGCTACTTGTTTCTTTATTTTATTGTGTTTTGTTTTTGGCATTGGGTAAGTTATATATCCTATTTCGCATCGCTTGCAGGTTGTGGTGCAGCCATTCATTTTGCAGTCACAATTGTATAGCAGCGTGAAGGATAGAACACAAGTTGATAGAGACTTGGAGGTTTTGTTTTAAATTTGTTTTATTGCTTTGTTATTGCATTGGTTTGTAGAATAACCATATTAACATGTTAGTTTTTATTGCTCGTCAAATTCATAGATTCAATACAATGAAAAAAAAAAAACTGAACTTGTGATGGTACTTTGTTTTCTTGGTTATCACCATGGCATTTAAAAATGGAATACTTCTTGTTTTGTAGTCATTCAAGAAAGACAAAGTGTTACGAATATTCAAACTTAATTCTGGGCAGGATGATCATGCAATCATGTTCATGGATGATTATTTGAAACAGGTATATCTATCTCCTGGTTCAGCATTAATAGGTTCACTAGGTGACAGTAATTGGAGTACGAATCTACTCATATATATATATATATATATATATATATATATATATATATATATATATATATATATATATATATATATATATATATATATATATATATATATATATATATCTGTGTAAGAGGAATAGAATTGATGGAATATTCTTTGTATTGCATTGGGCCTCATGGGCTGAATATAAGGTACATAGGACTATCACCTCACGTGGGTAGACAATGTGGTACAATTCCTACTTATTTTAACATCCCCCCGTTCTTACAGCGGGAGCATTGCAGACGGTGAGACTGGATAAGAAGCTGACAAGCTAACATCCCCTACGGTCATAACCGTTAATGCGGCATGTATGCTGTTGCCGGAGAAGAAGCCAATGAGTTCTCATGCAAGGCGGCAGCCCTTTGTGCCGATGTCGAGAAATCCCCGAACCCATGTCCCACCCATACACATCGACACTGTTGCCCATATGAGACTGAGCTGGTCCTTAGACTTGTGCTTTGACATGGCAGAGATGAGGGGATCTTTTTGAACCTTAATAGCCTACTTGAAATTCGCTCCCACAGGGAATTGAACCCATAACTTGAGTAAGTGCTAATAAAGCCACCTTGAGTGAGTGTTAATGACGCCACTTGACTTGAGTGCTAGAGTTCCTTTCGCTAAGCATAGGTTTTTAGAGCAAATCTTTGAGTTGTACCTGTACATGACTGCTGTTGTCAGCATGTGAATGTACCAGACAGGTCTGATTCTTTAAGAGTTTGTTTGGGTAGGGATAGGGATTGGGATTGGAAATCCCTTGTAGGGGTATTATTGTATCATAGTCATCTATTTCTCACACCTCATTTAATCTTTGCCATTCATCTATTTTCCTATCCCTGTCCCGGCCCTCGTTTCCCAACATCCAAGCAAGCTCTAAAAGTTTTGACCTGCTGTTGTCAGCATGTGAATGTAGTTCTGGTTGTTATCCAAGCAAGCTCTAAAAGTTTTGTGTCTTATACAAGGGTTATCCTATAAAGCATTTTTATAGATTTCTGGACATATGAAAACCCTATCTTTTTCTGGACATATTTGTATATATAATGATAAATGAAATGCTTATGGAGACATGGATATATATATATTTATGCACATACATGTTGTATCTGCTCGATTATTTCAATAGTCAACTGTACTTTAATCATTCACAGGCTTAAATTGTGCATGGTTTGTTATGAATTCTGTAAAGGCTTTGCTTTTCATGGGACTATGATAAAGACAATTGTTTAAATTTGATAAAGGCTATTGAAGCAGTGAATATGTAATTCATCATTTTTTTTGCTTTACATTTTTCATATTAAACTACTTTTTATATGTTTCTTTCTTGCATTAAACTTATGCAGGTCGCTTTTGCTATTAAACGGTCAGGGGGTAAAGACCAAGATGGCAGTGAAGTATTTGAGTGGTTTGAGAGATATGTGGTCCCTTCAAAACTGGATGTTAGCATAAATCATTTAGAGCTGGTAAGTATCAGGAATTAGGTAGTAGTTACTTCTGTGCAGGATTCTATCTTGACCTTTTCTTATTAGAGCTAATTGTCATTTGCTATTGAAAATATAGACAGATTTCTGTCAGAATTTTTCATTGCTACTCTTTATATGACCTTTTTTCTGGTCAAATGTTTTTTGAACAAAACTAGGTGATGAACCAAGATATAGTTTTGCATTGTTTCTATAGTTAACACTTTCACCTTATTGATATCTTCTATTAAAGAAATTGTTGAATATATCTAATATCTTTCATTGCAGTGCTCACTGTTATCACGGGGCGGTGATGTAACAGACAAACATATCACACTGTTGATGAATGCTGGTCTCTTAGTAAGTACTTTCCTCTTTGTTGTTTTAAGATCATTATCACAGGTAGTGTGGCCATGTTCAAATTCCAATTCCAATATTCCATATACTGAAAGAATAAATGTGTCTGTACTCGTGTCATCTGTTTTCATGCTTATCCATTTCTACACCTGGTATGAAAATAAAATGATTTTTCTTCTCTTTACCAATTCTTACTAACTGTATATTGCTGTTTATGCTGGATTCCATTTTTCATCCAGACTCGCCAACTTATTGATCCAAATATTTACTGGTTTTCTATTCCAAGAATTGGCCCCATATTGAAAGGCCTATCCCAGGTTTGTGCACCTTGATAAATATTTGCAGTTCTGTTTTACGAAGTTGCCAGAGTGGACATCTTTTACCATCTGATCTGAGTTGGTTGTGTTGAGCAGGGCAGGAAAGAAATTCTTTCTCTGTTGAACCGTAGGAAGTACAAGGAGATGCTGCTCTCTTCACTGGAGAATACAAAGTTAAGATTATCACCTCTCGATACGCGGTTCCTCCTTCGTGATTTGATTGGATCTGGGCACATAAAAACAGTTCAAACACCCACGGGTTTGCTTGCTCGCATATCAAGAGATTAATAAAGCTCTCTGTCGTGATTCTATTTATCTGTCTGCCTTATCTCTTATCTGATTATGCACGATTTGGTGACTCTAGTATTGTTTTTTGCATTTTACCTGTTCTCAACCTCTTTTGAGAAAAAAAGGGCAGAATTAAGCTACTCGGTACATCAAAAGCAGGTATATTTAGGGTTCAGGAAATCTGTGGTATTGCTTCATGTACGAGTAGCTAAATATACCTGCTTACAATGAAAACTTCAGGCCATTGGCAGTAGTGCCATCTCAATCTTTCTTAAGACAAAAAAAATCTTAGGATACATGGTGAAATTACATAAAACAATTTGTATTGTTTACTGCAAAGACAGAAAGACTCCTGACTGACTGAAGGCCATTGAGCCTATATATGGCTGCAGCTCGAGTTTGTTGTGTTGCCGTCAACAGTGTATTGTTCCTTGACCACTGCAGCTGCTGCTGCAGCACAGCCGCAGCAACGTGTTATTATTTCTTAATTTATGTCGAGGAATGAGGATTAGTGGCAGTATAAGGACAAATGTCATACCGTTGCATTTAGGTAGTGTAGAAATTTAACGGTACTCCCTCCGTCTGGGAAAGAATGCAATTCTCATATTTTGAGAAGACATGTTTGACTAAATTTATCTTAAAATTATATTTTTAAGCAAAATAAACATCATTAGAATCGTTTTGAAATATGCTTTTGTAATATACTGATTTGGAGGCATAAATGTAATTACTATTTACCGTAAAATTTAGTCAAACCTAGATAACTTTAACGGGCACAAAAACCATAGTTGCATCCTTCTCTGAACTCGAGTACAGTACACCACTATAATTGATGACAACCGAAATTCAGCGTCCAACATCGAGGTTTTGGACTTGAATTTGCAGGTTGCAAGGATAAAGTTGATTGTTTGTCATTTTCATCATGCAAATATCATATTATTTTGTGCTATGTTGCCCTTTTTACTAGACGTTGCCCCGTCCCTTCGCGTCCCCTTCTTTGTGTTGGCGTGCGTCAGTGCGTGATGCGAGCTGCCAAGGTGATAATAGTGCTAGCGCGAGCTACTGCAAAAGGTCGAGCTATGACAGCGGCGCAGCCGCGCAGGCAGTGAGAGGTGCGACGGCGGCTACGCGGAGCACACGAGGAGAACTGCTATGGGTGGATGATAAACAGGTTCCACATGACAGATGACTCATCTCAAATTTTGATGTCCTCAAACCGTGCCCTGTTCTTTTGGGCTAAAAACAAGATTTTGGATGATACTGATTTATTTAAGAGAAAATACTGTTTCGTAACGGGAAATAAACGCTGATTGGTCAAAAAAACAAGGCGATGATGCTGATTTATTTAAGAGAAAAATACTGTTTTGTAACTGGAAATAAACGTCGATCGGTAAAAAGCTGCCTTGTTTTTTTTACCAATCAGCGTTTATTTATAGTCACGAAACAATATTTTTCTCTTAAATAAATCAGCATCATCCAAAATCAAACGCTCCCTTCAACCAAACACATGACATGAAAGATTCCACCCCTAAATAAAACCATGAAACATGAATAATCTGGCTCCTCCAAGGCTCCAACCAAACATTGGACATGATCCCTAAAATCATGGAACATGGATGGTAACACTACTACCAAACACGAGACATTGATTCAGTCCTGAAGAAAATAGAAATGAATTCATTTCATTCCTCTGTCTTCAAACCAAACACAAAGAGGAAGGAATGAAACGATTGGGCGTTTGGTGTACTGTAAACATTGCAAATTGACCATCATGATAACTTGAAATAGTTCAGAAGCATTTACATGATTACATCAGTTGCAAAAGTACAGGCTGACCAGGAACAAGTTAAACATGAAACGTGAAAAATACATTAGCTCATGCGATTACCCTCCGTGCTTAACAATACACCAATCCCCCAGCATTATGTGCCGCTACTGGCAGAACATGGACACAAGAGCCACCTCGGGTTTCAGCATTAGATTTTTAAGGCTGGCAAGTTTTCAACAAGATGGTCAGGTTCTAAAACTTAAATGCCGGATATGCAGATTGCCCTTTGGCAGCGTACAGTAGCCCAACATTAAAAAGAGATTTCCATACATCCCTCCTACGGGCTAGGGTCCACCTTCCCAAATAAGGAACCAAATCCTGAATGTCGTCGAGCATGCTCTGGTAACAGCCTGCTGATAAGCTCGGGTGGTGCGTTTGCTAGCTGCAAAGCAACACAATAAATTTGATTAAATACTAGATCAGTGACCTAGGAGTATGCGGTTTAAAGGAAAGCATCAGTCCAGATTAGAAGGATGCAAGATAAACATGACCGCCTCTGAGTTTAACAGCCTTCAACTTGGTCCCCACCCTAGCCCCGCCATAAGTCAACCCCAGCTGCCTTCGCTTCGTGCAACTATCTAAGAGATTTCCTTGTTCCAACAGTGCCTACTTATCCACGTTAATAATCCAAACCCTCACTTCATATGAGATCTCCTAGGGAGGGTGTGTTTGGTTCCCTGACTTAGCCCCTAGCCATGCTTGCATAATGCAATTAGAGCCTGTTTGGTTCCTTGCAAGGCCCCCTAATCAGACCTGCACAAGCCAAACGCCCGATCTGCTCGTTCTCGTGGAGCCAGGCTTGGCCTGGCCGCACGCACCCGTCTGCTCACCCCCTACGCACCCGCATCCCTCTCTCGCACGTGTCCTCGCACCTGCAGGCTGCATCCTTCTCCCGCTGCTCTCACTCATGGCTGCTGCCGCAACTGATCCTCCTCCACCACCCCACCGGCCGCGTGGAGGAGCTCGATCACGACGAGCTCGATGCGGTGGTGGTGGATGACCTCGACGGCACGAACGAGCGAGATGAGCTCCATCGCCGCACCTCCCTCTCTCCATGGCAGCACGCCTCTCTCTCCCAACGCGCGAGTGCGACCCACGCCCCTCCCCTTCCCTTGTGTGGCCTCTCCTCGCAGCGCCGCTGCCCTCCCCATGCCGTTCCTCTCTCCCTTCATCGGTGTGCATCCGCGGGCGCAGCGGCATTGGTGTTAGCAGATGATGACCTCGATTTGGACACAGCACGACGACGGCAAAGAGAGCATGACCTCACCGACCAACTGTTTGACGTAATGCCCCAAAAGGTAACGTTACCATTTACCAAAACAAGGAGGTGACTGTATTCGAGCTACCTAGGCAACCAAACATGATCCAGTCAGTCTAGGCTTAGCTAAGATGAGTAAACCAAACGCACCCTTCATGTATTGGGGTAGCCAGGCTTAGGTTGGCCTAGCCTAGCTGGCTAGCTAGGCCAGGTCCAAAATATGAACCAAACACACCCCTAAAGTTCCCCACTAGCACTCCCGAGTCCTAATCCCCAAAAAACTGACATATTGGGGAGATGAGGCTATTTCTTTGTTCCAGCAGTCCCCTAATAGTCCTTTTTTTGGTGACCACAAACTTCCCGTTACCCCTCAAATAAACTAAGGCCCACACCAATTCTCAATTCTTCACTTTACCCACCCTCAAAGCCCGCAGGCCCGCATCTTGGCCACCACCCACGCTAGAGCTCATACGCCATCTATGGCCGCAGCTCAGGGTCACCTATGGGCTGCCAGATGCCAGATGACTGCGACCCACACCAAAATGGAGTATATAGTGAAGTACTAACACCATTTTATGGCCATCAAACTCTCAAAAAGGACTAATATTTAGGGACACAATCAGAAACGAGATTGTCTTGAAATCACTTACTTCCTGCTTAAAGTTGAATAGTGGAGGAAATGGACGGCCGTTAGGGAGTCTTGCATGTGATTCTCGTAACTCGTCAAAGAATGAATGAGCACACGCCTCAAGCTGGAACAGTAATTCAACCAGCAATAAACTCAGCTCAGCAAAAAGAGAGGTTCCATTAACATACATGTATTTTCACCATATATGCACATATAACTAAAAGTTTATGCATTTACCTTAGGACACAAAGGCAACAAGGTTTGCAGAATGGTAGGACACACAGGTGCTAAGTTAGCACTAGCACACTGATTACAATTTGTGGATGATGGGTTTCTTATTATCGCTTTATTTTGTTGATTTTTTTTTCTCAAATGACACGGGAGAGCTGCATGTCATTTCATTAAGAAAAGTGAAGTACAAAGGAGAGGCAAAGCCGCAAAGCCTGCTCCTACCAGCCCTACACAGTTATTATTATTGTTATGTTGATTTGGTGCAAATTTTAGTTTCCATCACCAAGCATAAGCAACAAATGATGTATAAAATTTACACTTCCACAAATTTTATTTTTTAAGTTCAAAGTTCTGGTGTAGTTGGTGTTTCTAGTGGTTTTGGTATACTTATCGATTACAAAGCATACACTCTACTAGTAGAACAAAATATAAAGTCCTAAGAGCTTCGGGTTGATTGTTTCTTCATCATGAATTTTTATGAGAAACAGAAGATGAAATTAGTATCCGATTATGCATGGAAGATTTGAGAAGCACAACTTTCTATGTTAACAATATGATGTCCCACTGACATACAGCCCTGGGATGCTGATGTCAATTTATTTTAGAGGACTTAAGTGGCACAATGAGGATGAGACAACCAGAGATGAAAAACTTACTGCGCTACATCGCAGATTCGGTGAATATTGAAGAAGACGGGAAACAAGATCTATTGCTTCTGGAGGCATTCTCTTGTGGAAAATCTGCAGCATAACCATTTACCATTGTGATAAGGACTCCACCACCATCAGGAACATCAAGAATGAGGGACATTATATTGTACACATGATAATTAATTACATAAACTTTAATATTTGCCATCTATACAACTATCGAGATATCCAACATACAAGACTGAATGGGGTTGACATTCCACTTTAATGAGTGACGTATGGTCCTCTAGGATCAAAAGAATATTGAAATTTAGAAATGGCGACGATGATGAGAAATTTGCATGTAGGTCTAGTTTAGTAGGAAAAAATAAAGGCCAAAACACCACTAAGATCATGTAAGTTCAACCAGAGCGACCATATCAATAGATTTTATTTAGAGGAATTTCCACTGACTACAAATGTGCACACACCTTGTGCCACGGACATGCTTTTATCTGAGGAAACTTGAATTCTGTATAATTGGGATTCATACAACGAATTTCCTCTCGAGTTGGAGTGCCCAAAACCTGCAAGGAGTTGTCTTTGTTCAATTCTGGGAAGTAACAAAGTCAATCACAAATATCTTTCTTACAATAGTCAATTTTCGAATGCATGCAAACCCAGAACCCATTAATTACCTTGATAATCTCAACGAGCTGGTCCACAGCATTTTCACCAGGAAATAAAGGCTAATAAATTGCAAGAAAGAAAATAAGTCATTTAGTTTAACTTCACTACTGAAATGGCATAGCAAAAAAAAAAAAAAAAAAAAAAAAAAAAAAAAAAAAAAAAAAAAACCGAGAGAGGGTAACTAAAGCACTTACTTGACCAAGAAGAAGCTCAGCAAGAACACATCCAGCTGACCATATATCAATAGATGTTGTGTATTCAGTTGCACCAAATATGAGCTCAGGAGCACGATAATAACGTGAGCATATATATGATATATTAGCTTCACCTTTAATCTGATATGTTGGCATATTTCAAAGATAAGATTCAAAGTTCTGAACAAAAAGAAATCAGAGAAGTACTGGGATGCAAAATGTTTGGAGAGTACTCCCTCTGTCCCAAAATCCATGATTCGATACTACTTATTAAAGACATCCCTTGCAGCTTGTTCGGTTAATCCCCTTCCCACTGGGGAGTGGAGGGTATGGGGCACGGCATTTAGTCCCTCCAGATTGGAGGTCCTTAAATCCCCTGCCCATACCCTCCAATCCACAGGTTTTTCAAATGAACAAGTCCTTATACAGCTAAGATTACATTAAGCAAGAATCATACAGACCCCGCCATCTTTATCTAACTTTGAAAAAAATAAATAGAGACGTTCAAGCATATGAATCATCATGCCGTCCATGCTAGAGTCCCATTAATTATTTCATGGCATACAAATTAGCATATGTGCATATTAGTATCTCGTAGGCAAATTTATTTACTTTTGTGCCTTATCAACTCTAGCCTGAACCATGACACTAGGGACTCTTGGTGGATTTCAACTCTAGCCTACCCCAGCTTACTTGGGACTGAAAGGCTATGTTGTTGCTGTTGTGTCTTATCAGTTTCAATTCTAGAAAAAAAGGTTTTGAAAAAAAAAAAGATAATATTTCTTGCAGTTATGATTAGAGCATGCACATACCAAGATTTTAGCGCTCCCAAAGTCACAAACCTTGACTTGGTGGGAAAGAGGATCCACCTATCAAACAATAAGGAAAAGAGAAGGTCAGCATTTTCCAACTGAACATCATGAACAATAAAACGGGATCAGGAACAGGTACATGCTTGGCATTAAAAACACTAAAACCAGCATACCAAAATATTCTGAGGCTTAATATCTCGGTGACAAATTCCTGGTACAGTATGAATATAAGCTAATCCCCGGAATATCTGCACAAGATATGAAAAATGTAAATATATTAGAAGTTTAAAACACCTCTTATAGCACATGGCCACATGCATATCAAGATAACATGCAATTCTACCACTACCCACCTGGTACATGTACAATTTAACATATATAAGGGGCATCCTCTGCTTCATGTCTTTGTAGTGTTTCAGAACACGATAAAGTGACTCTGGAACAAACTCCATGACTAAGTTAAGGAAAAGTTCATCCCTACTCGTGGTAGAGAAGAAACAATGCTTCAGGGAAATGACATTGCAATGGTCAATTGATCGCATTATCTGTAACTCCCTGTTCTTGTATCTTTTGTCCTGTAGAACCTTCTTAATTGCAACAGTTTCACCAGTCTCAATGCATTTTGCCTGAATTTATGCACACACCATCAACAAAATATGAGCCGAGGTGAGGAAAAAAAACTATGCCAAGTTGGAGAAAAAGAAACTATCTAACCTGGAAGACAACCCCAAATGATCCAGTTCCAACAACTCGCTCGGCCATATAGCTAATGGTCTAAAAGGGCACCAAATCAAAAGCTAAGTTAGAATGTTATTATCATCATCATGTAATTCAGCAAGATGAAGTGAATTTCTTCTCCAAAACTTGCCCTTTTTGGTTCACCATTCTTTCCCCCAATCGTGGTCGATATTATATGGCCTGTCACTGCATCACTTCCCCCCATAATAGTGGCGACGTGCTGTCATGTGAGACAAAGAACAGGTGAGAAATAATCAAAATAGGCAGCACCAAAGCAATAAAAAGAAGACTTAGATGTACTAGGCTTTGGCATTAGCATTCCCGCTGTTTCACCAGGTTTGTGGCAGCAACATTAGCAAGAACATTGCCCCGAGTGAACAAACCAAAATACCACTAGATGTATGCCTAGCTGATGCCACATTACCAAAAGTAGCATAAATATGCACTTAAAACTACCGAGCATTTCCGACTCATTGAATCCATACGCAAGCACCTAAGGTACAAGTTACAAACTTACATTCCAAAGAAAACCAGATCGCAACAGCTGAGCAGGCCATGGAAAACTTTGGATAAAATAGAAATGTAGTAACAGCTAAGCCAACTGCCACTTCACATGAACCCCAACTAAAGCCAAACATCAAAACCGGTAACTGAAACTGTAGCTACCAGACAGCTTGCAGAACACATTCCGCCCGGCTTTAGACACGAGCCAAGGCAACACGAGAGTGGGAACGCTAGCATGGCGCGCACGCAAAGTTGCCCGGAGAGGAGACAGCATTGAGCAGCAGGTTCCCTCTCCGGACAGCAAAGCTACCACAGCTCTAACGGTCTCCAACGAGACGCCATTTATTTACATCCCAATCTGGACAAAATAAACAAAAATAAAAAAAAAGAGGGCGCAAGCCATTGGAACGAAGCAGCAGCGCAGATATCCCATATAGACCAGAACCAGGACCGCATCGAGGGAACCGAGAATGCCGCAGCTAGCAGATCCGCGGCGCATAGGCAGACAGATCCACGCAGGAAGCGAAGCAAGCAACCACAGCCCCTAGACTGCGCAGGTCCCCTTCTCGCCGAGACGAGCGCGGAGATGAAGTGAAGCGCCGAGCGCGCGCGCGCGCGGACTCACCTTCTCGTCGACGGAGGCGCGCGGTGGGTCGACCTCCATGGCGTCGGCGGCGGGGTGGGCCCCACCACCGAGCTCGGTGGCCATGTGGGGCGGTCGCGGCGCGGCAGGCTTCTCTCTCCTCGGTGACGGGGGAGGAGGCTGCTTCTTCGGGGTCGCTGCTGCTCCTGCTAGCGTGACCGTGAGGAGGAGGAGGGGGGCATGGGTGGGCAGGGCACTGCCTCTGTCAGCCCACTGCCCACCACCACGCCTCTTTTTTATTCCTTCCTCGTCTTCTTCCTTCTGCCCGTTGGGGAAAAAAAGCAGAGTTCCCCTCTCAAGGGAAAAAAAAAAGAAAAGAAAAAAGAAAAAAACAGAGTTCCCTGCTCCGCCTTTTTTTCTGTTTCGTTTTGTCTTCCCGCGAGAGAGCAACCCCCGGCCCCCGTCCTCTCGCTCTCGGCATGAGTGACGCCGCCGCAGCGGCCGCAGCCCTGAACCACTGGAACCGCCTGATCCAGCTCGCCGCCGCGTCGGGCGCTTACGCGCGCTGCCTCCGCCTCTACGCGGGGCCGCTCCTCGCCGCGGGCCTCCGCGGCGACGCCTCCACCTTCCCTTCCCTCGCCAAGTCCTGCGCCGCGCTGCGCCTGCCGGGGCTCGGCCGCGCCGTCCACGCCCTCGCGCTCCTCGCGGGCGCCGCCGTCTCTCGCGACGCCTTCGTGCGCGCCTCTCTGGTGGACATGTACGCCAAGTGCGGTCGGCTTCCCGACGCGCGCCGCCTGTTCGACGGAACGCCGTGCTCCAGCCGGACGCTGGTCGCCTGGAACTGCATGGTCTCGGCGTACGGACGGCGCTCTCGGGTCGAGGAGGCCGTCGGGATGTTCAACGCCATGCGGCGCGCGGAGGAGGTCAGGGTCAGGCCCAGCGGGAGCACGCTCGTCGGCCTTCTGTCCGGGTGCGCGGACTCGGTGTCCGCGAGGTGCCTTGGGGTGTGCGTCTATGCACTCGCCATCAAATCGGGCCTTGACGCGGATTTACTTGTCTCGAACTCGGTGCTCGCCATGCTTGTCCGTGGTGGCCAGCTGGACTCTGCAAGGTTGGTGTTCGATCGTGTGGAGAACAAGTCCGTGGTTACTTGGAGCGCCATGGCATCGGCTTATTTGCAGACAGGGGACTGGATGAAAGTGTTTGAACTTCTCAGCAGCATGCGAGAGACAGAGCTACCTATGGATTCAGTTGTGCTTGTCAATCTAATCACGGCTGCTATGCTGTTTGGAAACTTGTTGGTGGCTAAAGGCGTGCATGCCCTTGTTATCAAGACTGGTTTTGATCGTCGGCAGGATTTGGCAGCATCCTTGGTAAATTTATATTCCAAGTGTGGGGATCTTTCGGCAGCTAGAGAGGTGTTTGATTCACTTCACTGGAAGAATGTAATCATGTGGACTTCGATGTTGAATGGATATGTAGAATGTGGTTGTCCGGATGAGGCTTTGGCAACATTTGATGCCATGTTGTGTGCGAAGGTAGAGCCAAATAAAGCAACTGTTTTAGTGATTCTTTCAGCGTGCGCTAATTTGGGATCCGCTAGCGTTGGCCAAAAGGTTGAGGAGCATGTGAAAGCAATGGGACTGCAGTCAGACCTGCAAGTTTCTACTGGACTGATAGACATGTACTGCAAGTGTGGGAGCATCCAGCGTGCTAGAAAAATATTTGACAATGTTTCTAACAGGGACTTAGCTATCTGGAGTGCCATGATCAATGGATATGCTTGCAATGGAGAAGTCAGTGAGGCTCTTGTCCTTTTCAATGAGATGCAAAGCAAAGGTGTTCGACCTGATGCCATTGTCTTCACTCATATTCTAACAGCATGCAACCACTCTGGTTCAGTAGACGAAGGTCTGCACTTCTTTCATAGGATGACCGCAGAATATGGAGTCAAACCATCTATCGAACATTATATGTGCATGATTGATTTGCTTTGTAAAGCTGGTCATCTCAGTAGTGCTATAAAGTTCTTCACTGAGATGCCAGTTCAATTGCGAAATCAGGTTTTGGCTCCTCTAATTAGTGCACACGGAGTTCATGGTGCTGATTCATCCATAGAGTTCATATCAGAGGGACTAGTGAACCTGGATTCCCAAGATTCTGGTCACTGTGTCCTAATCTCTAATATGCTTAGTTGTTTAGGGCAGTGGAAGAAGGCCAGAAGTTATAGGACGCTAATAAGCAAACTAGGATTAGTTAAGAAACCTGGATGGAGTTACATCCAGATGGGTGGCTAGCTGATCTATGTTTATAGAAAACCCAAATCCAAATTTTGCTGAATCCTACGAGATGGCATGAGTTCTTTCAAGCGCTTTTGGACCAGGCTCCGTTCATCAACTCTTCTTATTAGCCCATGATCTATACTTTGTGCCAAAAAATGGTTCAATCTGTATTTCTGACATGGCATGCTTACAACATAAGTTAATGAAATTTAGTATGATGCTGGAGTCTGCATTGATTCGATGTGACAAAATGCAAAGACAGCTCGAACAACCAATCAGGAGACTAGTTCGTATAGTGTTGAGGCTTAATGAGGATAAGCTAAAGACCTTCCAGATGTTAGTTGCTATTGGCTAAATGAAACGAACTGGGAATTCCTGAGCATAATAACAATCCTTTGCACATTTGTGATTGCCAGAATCAAAACTATCAAGTGCTTTCTCATTTTCAACTAATTTTACATCTATACAAAGCATTACAAATTATGTTATTACATTAGTCCAAGTATATTTGGATAATAACCTAGACAAACTATGAGATTAGATCCATTAGGATCAACCCAAAAGCAAGGAAACAGTGTTGATCTCTCTTTTACATCAGCAAAAGACTTACTGGAAGCAGCGGGGGGTTATTAAATGGGCCACTTTGGGTGATGCTAGCACTTCATTCTTTCATGCCAATGCCACAGTAAGACACAGAAAAAATCTCATCACCCAGCTAGTTAGTAATGATGGTGCAGTTCTCACCAGCCACAAAGACAGAGAGCAAACAATCTGGGCAGAGTTCAAAGACAGATTGGGCAGATCAGAGTTTGAAGGTTTCTTGGTTGACCCAGATTTTTTTTATCATAAGGGCAGATAATCTGGGCTCCCTAGAAGAAAATTTCTCACACATCGAAATTGATGATGTTATCAAACAACTACCCAACAATAAATCCCCTGGGTCCGATGGTTTTAACAACGAGTTCTATAAAAAGTGCTGGACCCTCATCAGGAATGACATTTTCAGTCTCTGCAATGCTTTTCATGACAACAATGTCTGCCTTAAGAGCATTAACTCCTCCCACATCACTCTGGTTCCAAAAGTTGACAACCCTATTTCACTCAATGACTACAGGCCCATATCTCTGCTTAATTCCTCAGTCAAGCTAATTACCAAGCTCCTGGCCAACAGGCTTCAACCTCTCATAACCAAGTTGGTACATAAGAATCAGTATGGATTTATTCGTTCCAGAACAATCCAGGATTGCCTTGCTTGGGCCTTCGAGTATTTCACATCTGCCATCAGTCTAGAAAGGAATTGGTAATCATCAAGATTGACTTTGAAAAAGCATTCGATAAAGTTGAGCATCAAGCCATTCTTACACTTCTCAAGGCCAAGGGCTTTGGCAATAAGTGGATGTCTTGGATGGAAACCATCTTCTCCTCTGCCAGCTCTGCGGTTCTGCTCAATGCAACACCTGGGAAGAAATTTAGCTGCAGGAAAGGAGTTAGACAGGGTGACCCCCTTTCACCCTTGCTATTTGTTCTGGCTGCGGACTTCCTCCAATCAATGATTAATAAAGCCAAAGATATGGGCCTGCTGAACCTGCCTATCCCGCTGGAGCAAAACAGAGATTTTCCTGTCTTACAATATGCCGACGACACCTTGATTATATGTGACAGAACCGCCTAGATGATAGGGCCCACGTGCACCGTCATCATCCCTAAAGACCTTTGATCAGACCGCACGAGTTCCCTTTGCCCTACGTGGCCTGCCGGGTTTACCCGGAAACCCTAATTCACCCGAGGATCTCATTGTAAAGGCCTTACAAGTATTACAACAGTTTACACAAATAATTTGAATCAGATTAAAGAGTGCGGAAGTATTACATAACCATAGATTTATAAAGTCTCGATCCAGCAGGCCTACAACGAATGGTCCCTAATTCCTTTTCTGACGGCGACAATGCATTGGGACTCTTAACCCAAGTACAAATGTCCTTTCGGTTTTCAAATCTCGTTTCCATCAGTGACAATTGTTGGGACTCTAACCCAATGCCACGATCACCGAGCAGGAAAAACCCTCCTCATCGATGATAGTGTACTGATCAGGTGCACAGCCATCGAACGAGAATAATACCAATTCCCATTTTCATGTTTGAATAGTGTATCACAATAGCTCAAAAATAGCATTTATGCAAATCTACATTATTTAAGCAGGGGTAAGTATTTTTCAATGTTTTATTTTTAAACAGGTTTAAAGGGATAATATATCAAGGTAGGTAATGCAGCAAGTAGGTGGCAATCAACTCCTATCAACCTAATGCAATAATTTAACTCAAGTTATAAATATTTTGTAAAACACAAGGAAGGGGCTGAATGCACCCGTGCTTGCCTGTTCCTTGGAGCATATAATACCCTGAAGTCAATCACCGAGAAAGATCCACGTCCACCGAGTGAAAACCTTACTCGGGGCTTGCTTCCGATAATAATTACCGTACGTCCACTACACGAAATAATAATGCAATGTTTAACATGATGATATGTATACCATGATGTATGAGATGCATTAAATTGTGAGTTAAGAGAAAATAAACTTAATTTTAGAAAGTTGAGTATAACTTTCCTTCACGATAAAGTTGCAGGCCATCAAAACTATCCTATTGTTTGATTGACCATTTTACAATCGTTGAAAGCAACCTTAACTTACTTCAACTTCTACTAAACAAGTCATTAATCGCTAATGACAGATATTGATTACATGGACTATTATTAATATCTCGAATTAGCAATTTCATTAGTGACTCAAGCATAATTTAAAGTGCCAAGGATCACTTGTGGAATGATGATCTAGGGTTAACACATACTCCAAAAGTCACACCATTCAAGAATGGATTAGAGTTTCCATTCATTTATTAATCAATTTATCAATTAGGATTTTTGTTTTAGCATTTAATAACTATATAGAACAACTTATTTTATGCTTTCAAAGTAAATGATCATCAAAACTTGGAACAGCAGGGGTTCAAGTGCTACAAGGGGTTTAACCAAACCCTAAAAGATTTAAAAAATTATTAAAATTTAATTCTAATAACCTTTTCTTAATTAATCAATTAATCAAGTAATAAATAAGAGATAATTAAAGTATTTCCATTTGAGCTCAAATTTTTTCTACAGATGGGTCTTGACCTAAAACAGTGCCAAGTCAAATTTTATGATTTGTGGATAATTATTCTAGCCTACCAAATTCATGGAATTGGCATTTAGTAATTAAATTGGGCATTTTTTACTTTATACAGAAATTGCTCACAATATTTATTTTATATTTTTCCTGTGTTCACCATATCACAGAGAGTGTCTGAGATTATTTTCATAATTTTTGGTGCTCTAAAAATATTCCTATAAAAAATGTTAAAGTGCATTACTATCCATTTGATCAGAAAATAGAAAAGAACAAATCATTAGCTCGGGCTACTTACTGGGCCGGCCAAACGGCCCAGTGCGCCCCTCTCATTTTCCACTCAGCCCTTCCCGCCTCTGGGCCGGCCCACGATGGCCTTCCTCCTCCCTCCTGCTACGCTCGGACAGACCGCGAGGTCCGACGGCGACACGGTCGCAGAGCTCGCCGGTGACGGCAACTCCGGCAAAAGTAAGGGATCCAACAAGTCCTCTATGATCTAGCGCGCCTCCCTAGGGATCCCATGCATCACCTTGGCCTCAGCAACACACGCAGGGGCAGCCATGGCGGCTAGCCGAGGTGCGGCACGGCGGCGCGACACGTTGCGACGAAACCAACATGGTTGCGTTTACAATAATGGTGGGTATAGAACTAGTGGCTCACCTTGACCCCAAAACACTAGACGGTCGAGACAGAGGTGACCCGGAGAGACGAGCTCGAGGCGAGGGTGAGTGCGGCGGCGTGAACTGGACGGCGAGCTCCCGTTTCGGCAACACCTAGAGCGGAAATTCAAAACCGTCTCGACCCTGAGTCTCAACATACGAAGGGGAACTACGAACACATGATATGAAAGGATTTACCTCTCCACAGAGAGCACGCTACGTTGCGGGAGCTGGCAGTGGCGCTCTGCCGGAGCTCGGAACAAAAACGACCGTCCCGAACCACTCCGGCGATGATGTGAGAGTATTATGGGTTTAACGGCTTCGTAAGAAAGTGAAGACTCTACGGGTAAGACGAATTGGAACATGGGCGACCAGGGACGGCGAATTTTGCCTCGCACCAAGACGTTGCCGACGGCGACATAGAAGAAGAAAGAGGGGAGCGCAGGCGTCCAGGGGCTTATATAGGGCTTCGGTGTACTCCAACCACAGCCGGGGCCCCTCTACGAACTCGTCGCGCTGTCGACTGGGCCTGGCCGGCCCCGGGCGGCAACCGGCGCGCGGCGCGCGCACGCGCGGCAGGGGACGCGCACAGAGCCGGACCCCCCTGCCCATCACTGTAGCAGTACCCAAGTCAACACCTATTTTGCCAATTACTCCCTAATTCCTATAGCAACTGTAACACCCTAGTGTTAGTTACTATTTTCACACTTGCATTTGCATGTCATCAAGCATAGATCATGTCATTTCATGCATCATTTCATTTCATTATATTTGATTCCCTTTATTGTTATGTGTTGTTTATATGTCCATAACATGCTAAATGTGTTGACATACAAATGTGATACTTGTTTGCTGTTCTAAATGCTTTAGACATGTTTGGGATAACATTTGGAACAATGTTCATGTTGGTGAAATCCCCAAAATACCCCTCTAGCTCATAGTTGACTAGAGAGCCCTCTAAAAGCTATTCTGATTGACCAAACAAGAAGGGCATTTTAGAGATTCTGCATGTCAGTGCACCCTTAATTAAAGTTGTGTAGAATTTTATAAGCAACAAACTTTATTTTTGGGTCAACTCATGAAAATGAGTGGAAGGGGGTCAAAAAGTTGAATTAGTGAAGATTTGGAGCTGTTTTGGAAGTTTTCAAATTTTCCTAAGTCTAAACCGGTTTTCAGTTTCGGTGTACCCCTGTTCCTCGACTTGTATCTCTCAATCCAGGCCGAACTAGAGTAAAGTGCCTTAATATGAAATGATCTACTCATATAGCTCTTCAATCCATATTAGTGAAGTTTTCGCTGAAACGCACTGGATCACGAGTTATGGCTTGATCAAAATCGAGTTTTAGTCGGGTCCGCGGGGACTGAATCGCAGCCGATTCAGTTCGACCGTCGGTCGTCGCCGCACGACCGCGTCAGGCCTCGGCCGCCAGGTGGCGCCGTACGCCGTCGTTGCTGCCGTGCGGTCAGCATTACAAAAGGGGAACACTCCTTTCTGTCTCCCGCACACTCGTCCTCACTCTCCCCGCTCTCTCGCCCTCTGCTCGCTCGCTGCTCTCCTCTTTCCCCTCCGCCGTCGCCATTTCCGCCGCGCCGCCGCCGCGGTGAAATCCGCCGCCACCGAGCCGTCTCCGACCGCTCCATCTTCGGCGTAGCTTCGGCTTGCTCTGCTCTTCGTTTCCGACCCGTTGCCGACCTCAGCCGACCTAAGGTACAGCTCCAGCGAGCTTCTCGTCGTCCGCCATTGCCGGAGCGCCGCCGAGCTCTCGGGTCGCCGCGACGAGAGCGATGCCGTGGTCGGCTTCCCTCTCTTTTGCTCGTCTAGGAGTCTCCGTTAGCCGTGGATCCATTCTACACCGTCGGATAGGTCTATCTCGCCGTAGTTTCGCCGGAACCCGAGTTCGCCGTGAACCCGCTCGCCACCGTGCCGCCATGCGAGCGCGGTCAGTGAGCTCCCGTGCGCAATAGTTCGATTCGTCGCACGCACAGGTCCGCTAGGGTTCCAGGGACACGGTAACGAGGCCGAGCCGCGCGAGCAACGGCCGGAATCGGCCGGCGCAAGTTCGCCGGACCACCGCCGTCCACCATTGCCGCCGTCGAGCTCGCTCCGGTGGGGTACGACCCTCGGCAGTTGGTCCATCGGATTCGTCTCGTTGCCACGAGTCGGTAGGTAGCCTCGGCGTCGCCGGAGACCTCGCCGTCGGCGAGCTCTCGCCGGTCAGCGCCGGCGGCTCTGTTCCACTCTCTGACGCGTGGGGTCGGGTCGACCCCAGGGCCCGCGAGTCAGCCGTTCGGATGCGCCTCTGGTTCACTGAGCCGGGTGCACATAGCAGTTCTATCGGGTTTAGGTTTTATGATTTATAAAATGAATTTCCAGAAAATGTGTAAAAACCTTCCAAAATTCATATCTGGAGTTAGGAATGTCCATTTGGGGTGAACCAAATTTTGTTGTGTTTGTATTTCTGAGCTCTATCAAGGAAAAATATAAAATGTACTTTTTGAATACTTTTTATGTGCAGTTATAATTAAATTGTTAATTGCTTGCAAACTTGATAAATGCATAAGTAATTGTAGGAATGTGCTAAAAATGTGATTCCACTTGTATTAATCTTGTTTAGGGAAGTAGAATGTAAGAAAAATATGTTTGCTGGTGTTGCATTGTTATTTATATGATGTCTAGTATAATATGCCTTTTATGCTTTAATCTTGCAAAAATCACCATGCTTAATGTGTTAAGGTTATGGTCATGAATATTTTTCGTGGACTATGTTATGTTGGAAAGAAGCTAAGAAAATTAGGAAATCTATTGTTTTATACTTTCACTGTGTTAAGTATTTTCCATTGTTTAAAAGGCTGGTTGCTTGTTATTTTTGTGTAGACTGTTATACTTGTCCAAATGACTTGAAATTTTGTCAGTAGGCTAGTCTGGATGTGTAATAGCTACTGTAATTTTTATGGATTTTTCTAGTCACAGTAAACAGTAGGTCCTGTTATAGGCTAGGGTTTATTTAATTGTTTCTAAGCAAATATCTTTTGGTTGGGGAGTGTTTTTATGCGTTTCTGTGATGCTCAGTATTATCACCTGTGTTAAACAGTAGAGTTGATCCTACTTTGAGCTTGGGGCAGCAAGGTTAATATTTTGTTCATATGATGTTGCTCGCGCTTGTTAATTATAAGTTGGTTGTGGTAGGTTAGTTGATGCATGTTAATTATTAAGTGCAGGTTGTAGACCTCTCACCCGGGACGAGAAATTGTTCTATGCTTTGCTTAAGAAGGGTGAGTATGAGTTGGTTGTCTAGGGAAGAAATATGCACGTACTCAGTAAATGAGTGTGGATTGTTAAACTGATTGCATATTATGGGTTAATTCGTGCATCTCTATCTTGCATTTCATGTGCATTCTCGGTTCTCAGATATGCATATCATGCATACAGGATCGCCGGGAGGGGTGACGCTGTTGCAGTTCGATCCACCGGAGGAGGGAGTTCCACCGGAGATTGAAGTGCCAGAGGTTCCCGAAGGTCAGGAAGAAGAAGCTGAACTTCCAGAGTGCCCGGATCACCAACCTACTAACTTTGTGAAAGGCAAGCCCCGGAGCATCCCTAAGTCTCCACCTACTCTTTTTACAAATGCACTGGTCTTTATTAAATCGTATGATTATGCACTTAAGTATAGGAGTTGATATGATACCGTTGCTGCATTTATTCCTTGTCCACTTATACTTGATCCTGAAGTTATTACTAGACAAGGGGATGGGTTCGATCCTATGCTTAGCCATGCTTAGACCGGTAGAAGTCGAGGGATTTCCTGTCCTTCGCGAGCATAGGTGGTTACTAATGATGATGGGGTTGGATTCCACATGATGGTCTATATGTGCCACCATGCCACAGTGTCTAATGAGAGAATCAAGGCTAGGTAGCGGGGAGCCGCATGACATGGTTGAGGTCATGCCGTCTTCGGTGCTGCTTGCGGCCGACTAGGATTGAGGCCACCAGACATCAGTTGAGATTGAAAGACGTCGTCACATAGCTGGCCAGATAAGTCGTTCTGACCGTGAAGCCGAGTATTTCTTTCTGAGCCGGGAATTGGTGTGACTAGGCAGACATATTCTGGAGGTAGGAAGCATGTGCGGAGACACCATCTTACCAAGGGCAGGTCAGGGACCTGATGCATCCTGGAAGTGGGTTGGTCTCTGAGAATATGGTCCCCGCCAAGCCCGCGACATATTATGACTCAGAAAGATTTAACGGTGGCCCAAGAAGCCAGTGGCTCGGCTGACAGGGTTTGTGATTGGCATATTTGCCAGCTGGTACAATCGATTCGAATCGCCATCTCTCCTGGTTAGTGAGAAACTGAACTGATCTTCTGGTGAGGTAGAGGCTAATAACTTGAACCTAATGATTATGGTGAGATGAGGTTGATATCTGTGGATATCGGAAATCATATGGTTTTATTGATTGCTACAATATTCAGTGAATGTTTAGTATAGTGGCTAATCTTAGTAATTAGCTTAACTGAAATCGAAGCTTATCACAATTAAAATGAATAAGTTGAGGTTCTACTGTAGTAATGCTTTTGATGCAAAAATGATGCTACCCTCTGAGCTCCACCAAATAAGCCTTGCATATCCTTGAGAGTCTTTTTATTTACTCCCTGTCGGGTAAGTCTAGCTGAGTACAATTGAGTACTCAGGGTTTTATTCCCATTGTTGCAGATGGTGTAGTCTACTACGCGTATTGCAGGAATTGCTTCACCCCTGCGGGCGAAGAAGACTAGACCCGAGGGCAGGGTCATTATCTATCCTTAGATGTTGTAAGAATACTGTGACAGGATCATTTGATGGTACTCGTATTTGAACTCTGTGGTGTAAAACTATGTTGACTTCCGCTACTACTCTATTTGTGTAAAAGACTATGTTGTACTCTGATGTTTAAATTCGGTTGCGAACTTACGTGTCATGTGATCAGGTATTGCTGAATGAATGATCCTTGGGGTATGAAATGTTTGAAATCCTTCGAGATTTCCGGACTACCGGGTTTATATTGGCTCAAGTGCGACTGGATTGCGATTAAAATGCGATCGTTGTACTTGTGCTCGTATAAATTGGTCGGTTCTGTGACAGCAACAGTGGGAACACCCAAAATAAAAGTTGTGGAGAATTTTATGTAGAACATTTTTACTTTTTGAACCAAGTTCAAATTCTGCACGGTTTTGAAATTATTCAAAAGGGGGTAAATTCACTTTTTGAATTTCATTTGCAATCCAATTAAATTCTCAAAATTTTTCTCAACAACTTGAATTTCTGTAAAAATAAAAGTTGTTATATTTTCCAAGCTCTACAACTTTAATTAAAAGATTTTTGTAAGATTCTTGATAATTTTTGAAATACCATTTCAAATTTAAATTTCAAAGTATTGATTGGAGGTTAATTTGAATTTCTACTATATAACTTCAAAATCTGCAAAAATGAAAGTTGTTTCATTTTGGAAGGGCTACAACTTTTATTAAGGGACCATCAATAGATTCTTGCTAGTTCTTGAATTCATATTTCAAATTTTAAACTCTTAAACATAGATTAGGGTTTTATTTGAAATTATTTTTAATAACTTCAAAATTGCTCAAAATAAAAGTTGCTCAACTTTTAAAGATTCACAACTTTTGTTTAAGGCCCAACCCCTAATTATATTTAGTTTTTGATTTAGGGTTTTTGGGTTCTTGATTTAGGGTTTATGAAAATCTTCTTTTTATTTTCAAAATGGATTTAAAGGCATACACACCAACAAACATTTAAATCATAAAGTCACTCAAAGGTACATATGCACAATCACATGTGAAAATAAAGAAAATTATTTTAGTGATGCACAGTAACAATGAGTTTATGCGGGATGACTTACATGCAATCATGATGACATGTCATGTTTTAATTACAGTAACACTAGGGGTGTTATATTATAATGGAGGGAGATGCCAGACAGTTGTTCTTCATGAAGTCACTTCTTAATATTTTCTCTCTGAGCACTGGACTTAATGTTAACTACAGAAAGACCATGATGGTGCCTATTAATATCAATAACGAGAGGCTTGGAATGCTGTCTAGAACTTTTGGTTGTGGCATTGGCACCTTCCCCTTTACCTACCTTGGCCTTCCCCTGTATCTCTGCAAGCCAAAATTCTAGGACTTCCTCCCTCTCATCAGTAGATGTGAAAAAAGACTCTCTGGAATTTCATCTTTCCTTAGCCAAGCTGGAAGATTAGAGCTAACCAATGCTGTTTTTACCTCTCTGCCCACCGTCTACATGTGTACGCTGGAATTACCCAAAGGAGTCATTGATCAAATTGATAACTTCAGGAAGAATTGCCTGTGGCAAGGGGGAGAAATAAATGCTAGAAAGCCACCCAAAGCAGCTTGGAAAATGGTTTGTGTTGCCAAGAAGGATGGTGGCCTGGGGATACTAGATATCAAGCAAAATGAGGCCTTACCACTCAAGAACCTGAACAAATTCTTCAACAAAATGGACATCCCCTGGGTTCAGCTTATCTGGGAAATCCATTATAAAAATGGAAAGCTACCAAACCATACGAAGAAGGGCTCATTCTGGTGGAGGGACAATCTGAAACTTCTAAAAAAAATTCAAATCTCTCACCACAGTGGATGTCCAAAATGGACAGTCCTGCCTATTTTGGACTGATAATTGGATGGCTACTAGCCTGGACACGACATATCCAGAGCTATTCTCTTTTGCTACAAACAAATCCATTTCGGTGTCAAAGGCTCTCTCAACCAATGGCCTTCATCCCTTGTTCCAGCTACCCTTGTCTCAAATTGCTTTGGATCAGATGACGAATTTACAATCAAGTCTTTCAACTTTCAACCTAACTGATCAGGAGGACAAGTGGAAATGCTCTTGGGGCTCATACCTATTCTCCTCCTCCAAAGCTTATAAGGAGCTATCAGATCACCCTCAGTGTCACTCGGCCTTCAAATGGATTTGGAAATGCCCTTGTCAACCGAAACACAAAGTGTTCTTCTGGTTGTTGCTCAAGGACCGTCTAAGTACCAGAAACATTCTAAGAAGAAGGAATATGGACATTGAAAGCTATGACTGTGTCCTTTGCAACATGGCAGCAGAGGAAACCCGGGATCATCTTTTCCTTCATTGTGGCTTTGCCAGGCAGTGCTGGAACTTGCTACACATTGACATCTCTCTGCTTCACACCTTTCCTGAAGTAATGTCAACGCTCAAGAACAGACTTCAATCTGATTTTTTCATGGTCATTGTCATTTTGTCTTGTTGGGCCATCTGGACAGTCAGGAATGACTTTATTTTCAACAGAATCCAACCTTCGATGCATAGCTGCAAGGTTCTACTTTCCAGGGAGCTTAAACTTGTGCTCCTAAGAGTAAAGCCAAGTGATCGTTCAAGATTTGAGTCATGGATTCAGGCCATCTTGCTGCTGCTGTCCTAGAACTTTTTTTTCTCCTTATTTTCCTTTTCTCTTTCTATGTTCCCTAGTCTTTGTTTCTTCCTTCCTCTTTTTTTTCTCCTCTTCTCCTTTTCTCCTTTCCTCCCTCCCCTTTTGTAAATCCTAACCCTGTTTGTTTGTGCTTCCTTTGTCAATAAATTTTATTTCTGTAGGGGCCAAGGCCCCTCCAGTTTCCTCAAAAAAAAAAAAAAAGGAAACAGTGTCCAACGAAGCGTATCAGTAAAGGTTGGCGAGGTCCATCCACAGGCATCCTTAGTGCGTTCATAATATTTTGCTATCTGAACAATCAATTTTGCTGTCCGAACAATCATGCAAGTCTGTTATGCTGCATGTCCCCAGAAGCCTACAAGCCCTGGTTAGTATCTATGAACTTGAAGTGGCCTATATCTAAGGGATCTAGCGATCCGGTTAGCGTATGCTCACATATATGTGTCAGTTGTACCACCGAGTGTTTCAATAATCTTGGAGAAGGCAGACGATGATGGGAGTTTCTGTGAATTGCCAAAAGCATTTTCAATAGGTTCCTTAGTTATTTTTTATGTTCGTATGTATTGGTAATCTACATGGTTTGAGATAATTTCAGTTAGATTATGTCATAGATGTTATGAAAGCACATTTGCTGGATGGCGTGGGTTGAGGAAGACTAAAAATGTTGGTGACAAGATTAACTGCAACTGGAGCCACCCCCCCACCCCACCCCACCCCCCCCCCCCAAAAAAAAAGTAAGTTTCAACAAGTCGGGTCATTTTGCACTGAATTGTAAGTAGTAATTTCTAAGAAGATTCACTTTGGTTCTCTGCTGCAGGTCTTAGTACTCCTTGGATCTCAGGTTGCAAATACAGTTAGCGTAGTGTCACTTTAAAGTAATAGCAACTGTTAGTTCATACTTTATACGACAGTAATAATATTTTTGGCCTTTTGGGATTAGCCGATTAGGTACATGAGTAAGTTTTAAGTAGTACCATGGAATGTTCTCTTTTAACACTGAGCTGCTGAAATATTTTCAGTCCTAGCACATATTTTCTTTTTGGTCTATCCACAAAGTGAACTAATTTAAGTAAAGCCTGTGTTAGTCCATGTATAGATTAGAGTTTTCCTTCCTTTTATTTGTTTGCTCCTCATCAACTGAGTTTTTATTCGGTGCTCCATGTCTGTGCTGCATAATGCTTCTTTGATGTTGAAAAATGTTGTGTGATCGCACAGATCTGAAAAACACACTCTGTATCAAAAAATGCAGCTGATAATCTGTTAAGAACAAAACTGTTAGATCTTTTATCGACGCTTCTCGCCATCCTGATTAGGTTGCTTGGCAATAATTCGTCTCATTGATCAGAATGGGAGGTTGTCATCCACGCCTGCTTCTCTATGTATGCAGGCCCCTTTACTGGTCCCCTCCATGCAAATGGTACCAGGTACTCCCCCCTGATCCCCATCTTCCCCTTTCATTCTGCGATTGGTTATGGCGTTCAGAGGCTGACAGAGTACACTTGATTACTATCTGATGCTGTGTTCATCTAAAAATTCAGTTGGACAGTGACGTATTGTTCCATATTTACCCTCACCCTTGATGCAGGTTCAAGATGTTAACGAGGACTGGGCAGATCGATCCCAAGCTGTCCATGCAGATTTGTCAAATACATTTAGTCTTGTGTTATGAGATGAAAAGTCTCAAATGCTGATTTACATTCGTAGACTTTTGCTTGGCCGTTATCTGATAGTAACATGATCCTTTCATATCAGCAATTGCCTCCTTGCCAATGCAGATTTGCTGATTGCTTTGTATACACATGTGAGAAATATGTAATCCTTTGTTATGTTATGAGGAGTACTGATTACTGATTTGAAGTGTCCATCAATCGACCTATGCATTATTTTAATCTGCTATAAGATTTTCACTCAATTTTTGAAAGAAAAAACATATTAAAATCTGCTAAGATTCTCATTCGATTTCTTAAAGAAAACTATAAGTATGTTTCAAAGGCTTGAGCACAATTGTGACAACGTGTTGATGCTACAGATGCATGATGACTATTTCAAAGTCTGAAAAAGCTAAATGATGTATGTGCAATTTTATTTCCTCTCAAAGTAATCATAAATTTTATTTCCTCTCAAAGTAATCATAAATTGTGTAGCTATAGTTGCTAACTGCTTTTGGGAAATAGTTCTTCCAATACTTACTGTAACGCATTCTACATGTAAAACATCTTAAACTATTTTAACGTTTCTACCCTTATTCTATGATGCAATAGTGATTTTACTCCTCTTTTTTAAAAACTTTGTGTTACCCTCAATATTTTCAAACGAAGACTTCATTTGCTCCTACTTTGTAACGGTGTTATATGTCGCTGAACTAACCGAGGAAAAAAATTGAAAAAGAAAAAAAATCAGACCACACGAAAAATGACCAAACTACCCTCACTTTATCTCTCCCTTACATTCACACGTTCAATCATTATTGCTCCCAAATGTTCCCAAACCGTGAAACCCTAACAATATTTGGAGGCGGCAGCAGCGCAATTTGGAGGTTAGGCGGGCATAGGCTCATGAGCGAGCAGTACACGCTCATATTGGAGCCGGTTTGTTTCATGTGCACAAACTTACGGTTACCGTACCACATCTAACTTTTCGGCAAGAACATGTTTGTTTAATGTCTAAACTTACCACACCTAACTTTCGACAAACTATGGTAGATACCGAAAGTGCGACGATCAAAACTGAAGCTACACTCGTGGTAATGCTTGGTAAAAAAATAAGTCTATGACGTATGAGATAGAGTGTTAAGAAAATATAGCATTGCCATAGTTACAAATCAATAGAGTATTAAGAAAGTATAGCATGTTATAGTTACCAACCAAGTTATACATTTAAGAAATTATAGCACGCTTGACTTGCGACATGGCAAGTAGTGGCCATGAATCAGACGGGCCCTCCTACTACTAGCAACAAAAACGTGCCATGGTCTAATCAAGAGTGTGTTCTCAGGAAACGTGCCCAACTGGTGAAACTGAAGCTAGAAACTGAAGCAGTATATTAGCTTGACGTGCGTGACGTGTAACTGCCATCCGAAATGACAAATGAGACGATTAGCATGACCTACCTTTAAAAAAAAAACATATAGCATGGCCTACTTCAAAGTTCAAAGCATATGGTATGATTATAATGCACTTGAAGTGCCATGGTCTAATCAAGACCGTATCTAGATATACTATATATACTCGTTGATTGATGCCTTGACGATGGGATACACACTACAGGAAACTAGCGATTTACCGAGTGCCTGCTAGTTTGCCGAGTGTCAAATATCGAGTACTCGGCAAACACCTAATTTGCCGAGTGTCGCACTCGGCAACACGTGGCACTCGGCAAAGGAGCCGTCAAAGTTAACGGTTGATATTTTTTTACTGAGCGCTGACTTGGCACTCGGTAAAGGGTTTGCCGAGTGCCCGATATGGCACTCGGCAAAGAAACCTTTGCCGAACGCTCTTTGCCGAACGCTCTTTGCCGAGTGCGGCACTCGGCAAAGCTTTTGTCGAGTGCATTAAGGTCCCAGGCACTCGGCAAAGAAGCCGCATCCTGTAGTGTAGCATGATTGAAACAACAGGCGAGATGGAATTATATGTTGGAACATGGATCATATATATCGTCCCTTAAGTCGAGTACTGGTTGATTGCCCCTATATCCGACTCTTTGCAATATATACCTAAGCAATCCAAACACGTACTGTGCGTACTGGTTGGTTGCCCCTGTCTTGACGGATGCATCCGCCCGGAACAGTTTCTTAATTATGCTGGTTGTTAAATTATTTGGTATATCATTGTCGCGAAATACGGCCATGTGTGATTGCTAGTAGCCTTTAATTTCTTATACGATCGAGCTTATCCGCCGTCGTTGAAATTTGGCCTAACAGAGACAAATGTCCTATTGAATCCAAACCTTCGCTTTTAATTTATTTGCTGGTTAAAGTACCTTTTTTTTTCTTTTTTCAAGGAAGAACCGTACCTCTTAGTTGTTTGCTAGTTGATCAATTATCATGTTAGCTTCAGACCATCCTTTTCAAAAAAAAAAAAATGTCAGCTCTTCAGACCTTTGATTCTTTGGCATAATACTTCATCCGTATAGGATTTAAATGTCGTTAAGACAACGACAGGGTCTTCAAAACATAACTTTGACTTCATATTTCTACAAAATATTTATTGAAAAATAATATATGAATACTTTTATAAAAATATATTTGAAGACAAATCTATTTATATAATTTTCATATTTTCAAGCTTAAAATTTTAAAAGTTATTTATGATTTATATTTTCTATGTTTGGCTAAAATCTTATCAAAATGACATCTAAAATATAGGGAGGGAGTATGTGCAGGTAGATATCAGAATCGGGCATTTGGTACAGCTCCAGCCTCCAGCAGGCCCCATGGGTATATGTATAGCCAGCCAGCCAGCCACGTACGGTGTACATATATATCTATAGTGAGCGAGGATATGCCGATATGCATGTGGTCCGATCCCAGGGATGATGATGATGAACATCAACAACTTCGCCTAGCAAGGACAAATATATTGCTGTTGGGTGGAAATTTTAAATTCAAAAGCACATCGCTTTACTAGTTTTGAATCATTATCATCACCCACGTTCTTTAGCATCTCAGAATCGGGTGTCTGTTATTGGCGTACACATACTGCTAACTGCCAATATAAGAAAAGGAAACAATAATACACAAATCCTGTGAGGGAGAATCAGATGAAGTCATGTTTTTTTTTTTTTTAGAAAAAGCAGATGAAGTCATGTTTTGCTCGAAAATTTTGGATACCTCGCTCGCAGAATTGAAACACATATATAATGCTAAAGATCATGCATTCCTTTCAGTGCCTCGATCGATAATGCTAAAAATCACGGTTGTAGTTTTGCAATTCGAGGTATACGATTGTAAGAGAATGTGTAGATCGTCAAAGTCAATATCGGTTCTCTAATAAGATCCCATACTCACGCCCATGAATGAATGATGAACGCAGCCTTATCCTCATCTAAATATACACGTCACTGGTCAGAGAGCGCAGGAGTACCTAAATACAAATAATATAATATTTCTTTTTGCCGTTATGCATGTTATTTTGTGCCATATATTAATCTGCTATTGCTTTCGGTTAAGGAGTGCTTATCAGACAAAGAAAGCGGCGCTGACCTCTCGCTCGTCACATGATTGAAACTTTCATCAAGTGGTGGTGATTGGGAGACGAAATATTAATAAACCTCCAGTTTATCACTGCTGAACGAAAGTGATTGATTTTTATTTGTTGCTGCCCACAATGCGAAATAGTTTGGTGTGGGTGTATATATATATAATAATTATTGTATATGATCATCTTATCCCAAATCTTATCCTCAAGTTATTCTATATTTGTGTTACGCTGTCACACCGTTATTGGCGTTACGCACGCTCTGATATGATGCATGCAAAAATGGGCTGTGCACGTAAAGGGCTGTCCCTTTACATTTGTCGTTTTCAGTTTTGTGCCACAATTTTAACTATATTTATAGAAATACGTGTAATATTTGTATCTCTAAATAAATTTATTAAAAACTAGATTAAAAGATTATCTAATAATATCAATTATGTATCATAAATATTAATACTCTTTATATGAATTTCATCAAAGCCATTTAACGGGAAACGAGAACGATAAATATTTAGGGACGGAGTGAGTATGGATCTTAGCTTCTAGAATTCAAATCATTAATCTGCACAAATGATAGCAAAAGATAGTATATTTAATTTTCAAAGACGAATTTCTTAGCTAATTCTACCATCTCTCAAAATCATGATAGGGCCCCATAGACATGCCGTCCATCTCTAAAATCGATGTCTAGAGTGGATCTCTGGAGAAATTAACTCTAAAATTGAGTTTACTTTTAAATGTGGGCCTCTAGGCTCTAACCCTTGAAATTAATTTCTAGACATGGGCTTCTTAATTTTTTATGAGATCATTTCGAGCCTCAAATAATCATTTAACATTTAGTGGATTTGAAAATTCAAAATTTAAATTTTCAAGTGACCTTATAGATGTTGAAAGGTCTTTATCAAAGTTAGGATTAAGTCTATTTTGCCCCCCCCCCCCCCTCAATTCTTATCTTTCTCTAATTTTAACCAACTACAAAACCATCTAACTTTGGTCTCTCAAGTATTAAACCATTCAAGTGTGCCCCCCCCTGAAAGGTCCTAAATGGCTAGAGGGGGGTGAATAGCCTATAAAAATCTATAAACAACACTTAACAAGCCGATTAGTAACAATAGCAAGCTTTGCAAAACACAGTTCTAAACTATGCTATGCAAGCCACCTAGACAAGTATACTACACTATGATCACTAGTTCACACTCAAAGGCTATGTCACTACTATACACTACTCCTAAGTGAGCAAATAACTAACAAGCTACACACGAGAGTAAGTACACAAAAGTAAAGAGAGAATGTGATTTCAATACCCCCGGTGTAGAGAAGATATGAAGTCCAATATAACCAATCAATCAAATATAAGGGAAATCCTCGGTAGAGAGATGACACAAGATTTTTTACCGAGATTCACTTGCTTGCCGACAAGCTAGTCCTCGTTGTAGCGATACACCCACTTGGAGGTTCACGCGCTAATTGGCATCACACGCCAAACCCTTCTCAAGGGTGCCGCACAACCAACACAAGATGGGGATCCACCAAGCTACGAGCAATCCACTAAAGATGCCTTTCGCGATCTCCCGCGGGGATAGGCTCAAAAACCCCTCACAATACCTTGATCGGAGGCGGAGACAATCACCAACTCCCCTCAACGATCCTTGCAGTTCCAAGCCGTTTAGGAGTCGGCAAACTCCAAGAGTAATGAGAGAAACCGCTGCGAATCACCACTACCAAGTGCCTCTAGATGATCTCTATCAATGCAATGCACTTGATGCTCTCCAAACTCACCAAATGATGAACACAATCAAGTAGGATGAGTGAGAGTGGAGTAGGAAGGCTCACAAGTATGCTATGATGTTCAGGAGTGCCAAGAGATCCTCCCCAAACCGGCCAAGTGACTATTTATAAGCCACACATAAAGAACTAGCCGTTTAGACTTTTCTGCGTACCGTCGGACTGTCCGACGGCCAGACCGTCGGACTAATCAGCACGGTCCGACGCCCCGGATGAACGCCACGTGTCACTAGCCGTTTGAAGTCGAACGTTGGATCACAACGGCTATTTCCTCGCGCCAAAACAACCGTCGGACGGACGAACGTTGGACTAAATCAACTGGTCCGACGCCCTCAGCTGACCACCGTCGGACTCAGTCAGACGGAGCCGTCGGACTAACGAACGCGGCCGTCCGACGCTTCCAGAGAGCTCCCCGAGCCCTGAAAACCGTCGGACTATAGTCCGACGCTCACCGTCGGACCAACGCCGAGAGTCCGACGCTCACCTGCTCTCCACGTGTCACCTCTTCGTCGCTTGAACCGTCGGACGCTTCGGACAATAGTCCGACGCTCCGAAACTGAGCGTCCGACGCTCTCAGCAGTGTTAGCCGTCGGACTGAGGTTAATGGTCCGACGCTCTGTGACAATACGGTCCGACGCTAGTTTTTCTATTGTAATGTCTCCGAAATTCGCCGAATCCTGCCGAGAGGACCAAACGCTCTCTAACCCTCGAACTTCACCCCGTTTTTCAATGTACTAACACTCCAAAATATCTCTCACTTAGGTGCACATGTGTTAGCCTTTTCAAAGAGTTTTCCACGGGTCAAGTTAGTGTCACTAGCATCTATATGCATATGTAATGATCATGAACACCTAGTGGCACTTGATAACCGTATTTCATCAACGATTTCGCCCCTCTTGATAGTACGGCTATCTATCCTAAATGTGATCACTCCCTCTATCAAGTCTTGATCACCAAAAGCAAAAGAGCTCCTATGGATTATACCTTTGCCTTGAGCTCCTAGTTTTTTTTTCACCATCTCTTGATGAAGCTTGTGGACTCCTTTTGATGATGGACTTATACCATTTGCATGGATGCCGTCATTGCCCTTCACTTGTGGCCTCCACCGACCCGGTCCTTTGCTCCATCTTGACATTTGCTAATCAATTCTCATGAAACACTTAGAGCAATCGTTAACAAACTGGGTTTCATCAATTACCCAAAACCAAACATGGGCTTTCACCCCGCCCCAGACGGTTTTGAGTGATTTTTATATGGCTTTGTGGTCAAATTTGAATAGTTTTGATAGTTGAGGTATCTAGATGTAAGACTTAATCAAGTGCTTTAGTTTTTAGATATTTATAAAAAATATATATTTAGATTTACTTAATGATAAATATTTATATATATTAAAATATTTATCTACACATTATTATATTTTTATCATAATTTTTAAATTATAATAAATTAAACTTTGGTACCAATTTTTTCCTAATAATATAATCTATTTAATCTATATCTACAACATTGATTTCTCCATCCGAGTTCATTCAAATAATTTTAAAATTGTGATTTCAAAATATGAGAACTTCAAATCGTTGAATTTCAAATAATCCAATAATGTGTAGGTGCATATTTTATTTTATATATATAAATATTTGTAAATAAATCAATTTAAATATATAAATTTTCATAAATATAAAACAACTCAAGTATTGATTAACTCCTTTTTTTTTTTGCTCTTTAACTCTTTCTTTTGTCAATGTTGGCATCTCAACTACCCAAACCATTCAATTTTGACCCCTAAGACAGTTTTTGAGTGGTTTTCAGATAGTCTGGGATCAAAATTAAATGGTTTTGATAGTTGGGGTTCCAAAATTAGACGGTTTAATGGTTGAGATATAAAATTAGACAAAAGCAAGACTTGAGATGCTGAAACTAGACTTAATCCTCAAAATTATAGTCATCAATTAACTTTATTTAACAACTTTGTTAGTTTTGGGATCGTCTAAGGACCTCATAACTATTTATTTTATTTTTTAGTTTCTAGACGCGCGTAACCCATCTCTCAAAATCGTTTCCAGCGAAGCAACACAGAAAGAAAAATTCTCCTATTGTAATTAGCAACAGACATACAATGGGATGGTAACAAAGGCTTACGTGACTGTTGGAATCATTTGTCTTGCAATTTGCAATATGCTCAACCTTGGTTCTTAGCTACTAAACTTATCTCAGGATTAAAAAAAGAATATATATTCATTATTTTTTTAAAAAAATTGGAGCATCATTCCAGAAGCCGGCAACATAACGCAACTGCCTAAAAATTTATTTGGCATGCCTCTGAAATTAAAACCGCTTGTTTATGAAAACCTTTTGACATGCTATCTAGAGAAGTATATCCACAAATTGTTTTTGGCCTGCTCTATAAATAATTTCGTAGTAGGCTAGTAGCCTTGTATGTTGCTATCAGTCTAGCTACCATATAAATGTTCACTGGCGACGCACTTTAGGATATGTTAGATTTTCACAAAATTTATAATTACCCGTCCCAGGTTATTATTAAATATAGCTTTATAACAAAACTTCCGCATGGTTAGCTTTTTTTCTCGAATACGCAAAAGATTTACGCATCTTTTGTATTAAGAAGAAGAGTTTGATACAAACAACGCGCTTTTAGCGAGCGCCCTAAGAGATCTACTTACAGCCATAGGCCGGACCAACCTAACAACCAGTTACTGAAGTTGATATTACACACATGAAAGACGATCGGAACGACACCAAACAGTCTAGGAAGAAAGCTTGCGCTTTCGCTGCGGATGACGCGAATCCTCCCCCCTTTGTATTGTAAGAGTGCTAGAGCGCTTCGGTATTGGACGCGCTATGCTCAGCCCCGAAGAGCGCGTCATAGGCCTTCTCTGTCGATGCACTTGGCGTCGCCATCCCTGAGACTAGCCCCATTCGCTGCATGATTAGGACCTCACCTCGCTTGGAAGCCCGTACCCGAGAGAGAGGTTGGACCGCCAGCCGCTTGCTCCACTTCGGTAGCACCACGTTAGGAGATGGCTGCTTCGGGGGCTCACGAATTAACGGTGGCGTCCTCTTTCGGGTCACCTTCTTGGTGAAGTTGTCGAGGCGGCGCGTGAAGGAATCATTGTTGTACACGATCTTGGTCCTAACATCGGCCGAGGGGCCAAAGCCAGGTGGGTAGCCGTGCGCGCCCACCGTGGAAGGCTGTGGCGTCGTGAACTGCGGCTGATCCAGCTGAGGCGGAACTAGTGGCGAGCATGCAGCCAATTGGCAGGGTCGCAGAGGCGAAGTGTGCAGCTCGGGGCCGGCAAACGACTGTGCATGCTCCCCAGTCGACTTCTCCCCCGTGGTCGGCCTCGCCAGAGGGGGCGTGCCTGACACCAGCAATGACGAAGGTGGGTCCGCCACGCCCGGAGTAGCCGTCGCCTGAGCTGTGGCCGCTTCGCCGTCGTTGTTCTCCGCCAGGGCATCACCCGGTGGCGCATCGGTGGCGATTCGTGTGACCACTGAGACGGCAAACTCCTCCAGCATTGAGTCGACCCAACATATAGATCTATACATACACATGCTTACGCTTTTCTTTTTCGAGCTTAAATAAATTATAGTGACATAGAACATTATTTTTTTTCTTATTTTGACTTCTTTTTAGATATAGAATAATATTTTTTCTCTCACAGCAAATCTGCATCAACTAGGAAACAAGCGTGCGGGAATGAAGCCTACATGGAGTCCGTCTCCCGCTTGTGGTGCACTGTACCTGTGTGACGTGGTCGGTCGGCGAAACTTCCTCGCCGAGTTGCGACAGTAGTATAGTGGGAGGCCTGGGCCTGGAGGGGGTCGACGCATCTCTTCTAAAATAAAAATAGAATAAATTCCGGCTTCCGCGTGGTGGTGTGGTGAATGGCGTCGCGTGCTGGCGAGAAACGAACAATGCCATAAATTCACGAGGGACAGGTGCGGACCCATGCGTCGTTAGCGACGTGGCCACCGCCACCGCCAGCCTGGCGCGTGCGTGCCCCGGACCATACCAGACTACCGGTCAACCAAATCCGGCTCTGGCTAATGGTCGGGACCGCGCTGCAGAGTTTGGCCAAGAATTTTGTACTTGATGCATGCAGGTGGCCGCGTCAACGACCGCGACATGCATGCACGCACGCACGCGCATAGCCTGCATGCGTACGAATTGAAGCAGTCGAGCCACGAGCGGAGCCTCGAGCAGAGCACTATAAATTGGAGACCAGACCACCCTGAGCGAGCATCTCGCCTCATCGATCCATCCATCGAGCTCTTTTCCGTCCATCCTCTCGCATAGATAGAAGAGGTAGCAATAGCAAACAAACTGTGCTCTCTGCTCTCGACCGTCTTCTATCCATATCCCTCTAGATAGATAGAGGTGTCTAGCTGTTTCAATTTCCATCCTCTCGCATAGATAGAAGTAGCAATAAACGAACTGTGCTCTCTGCTCTCGACGACCGTCTTCTATCCCTCTAGATAGAGATAGCAGAGAGGTGTCTAGCAAACAAAAGCTAGCTCGCCATGGCCACATTCACCCGCAGGTCTTCTTCCATGGCGGCCTTCCTCGCCGTCGCCATCGCCGTCCTCCTCGTTGCCCTCGGCGGCACCGCGGCGGACGCGCAGCAGCTCTCGCCCAACTTCTACTCCAAGAAGTGCCCGAACCTGGCCACCATTGTGCGGCAGGGGATGGCGTCCGCCGTGGCGGCCGAGAAGCGCATGGGCGCCTCCATCCTCCGCATGTTCTTCCACGACTGCTTCGTCAATGTAAGACCATTACAACTGCTGTGCTACTACAGACCCTGCCTACAGTGCTATATATATATCGCTGTTTGCTTATCCTGTCGATCGATCGATCGCCTGCATGCAGGGCTGCGACGGCTCCATCCTCCTGGACGACACGCCGAGCTTCACCGGGGAGAAGGGCGCCGGCCCCAACGCAAACTCCGTGCGCGGCTTCGAGGTCATCGACGCCATCAAAACGCAGGTGGAAGCCTCCTGCAAGGCCACCGTCTCCTGCGCCGACATCCTCGCGCTCGCCGCCCGCGACGGCGTGAACCTGCTGGGAGGGCCGACCTGGAGCGTGCCGCTGGGCCGCAGGGACTCGCGCACGGCGAGCCAGAGCCTGGCGAACTCCAACCTGCCGGGGCCGGCGTCCAGCCTCGCCACACTGATCAGGATGTTCGGCAACCAGGGCCTGTCGGCGCGCGACATGACGGCGCTCTCCGGCGCGCACACCGTCGGCAGGTCGCAGTGCCAGTTCTTCCGATCCCGCATCTACACCGAGAAGAACATCAACGCCAGCTTCGCGCAGCTCCGGCAGCAGACGTGCCCGCGCGGCGCCGGCGACGGCAACCTGGCGCCGTTCGACGTGCAGACCCCCGACGCGTTCGACAACGCGTACTACCAGAACCTGGTGGCGCAGAAGGGCCTGCTGCACTCGGACCAGGAGCTCTTCAATGGGGGCTCGCAGGACGCGCTGGTCAGGCAGTACAGCACCAACGCCAGGCAGTTCTCCGCCGACTTCGTCTCCGCGATGATCAAGATGGGCAACCTCAAGCCGTCCTCCGGAACGCCCACGGAGATCAGGCTCAACTGCAGGAAGATGAACTAATAGCTACCTGGTTAATTGACCATGCATGCAAAGGTCGTCATGGTCAGGCTTATTATATTATTTATATTACATGATGAAATGACATGAAAGGATTCCAAAATGTGTAGTGCACTTGTCCGCTCAAAAGTTCTCCGGTCAGGTGACAGCACTATAGGTAATAAAACATTAATATATATGCATATGTCAGATGATCAACCACAAGGTTACATAATACAAAAGGGCTGGCAATATATTATCACAGTCACAGAGTCACAAGACAGCTTCCTCACGTGTCTACAATATTCCTTTGGTCGATCAAAATCTATATCTATATCTAATTATCTATAACTATATCTCTATATATCCAATTATGTATATCTACTATATCTATATCTAATTATCTGTAACTATATCTATATCTACGGTGTCCTCCAACCCAGCCCTAGCCTGGCGGCACCGGCACTAGCACCGGCACCCCCACCACCGTCACCGGCGCCAGTGGCCTCCCAGCCTCACCCTCTCCTCCCCCACCCCATACTTCTCCCTGGCCACCCCCACCAGCCACCCCCTCCAAGTCCCCCACCTCCCTGACCTCGCCGGCAGTGGCCACCGCCCCGACCTCGGTGGCCGCCTCTGTCCCTCCCTCCCTCACTCCTCCACCACTGCTACTTTGACCCCAACTTTAGTAACAGATGGAGCGTCTTAAGTGTTTTCATCAGTAGAAGTAAATATATGATTTCAAAAAATCTACCATAAGTTGATAGTACCAAAGATGTTTTTCATTGCAAGCACCTTGTATATATAATAACATTGTATTTACAGGAGCTGGTGTCAGTGCATCAGGTTGTACCAAATTCTAGCACAATACAATTTTCAGGTAATGCATTGTGGTTTTATTTTCGGGCATGCATCTAGTTGACACCAGATGCTTTATATCACGCCTGGTGTGCAACGACTGAAATGTAAAACAAAATCCTCAGTGGAACCGCGCTCACATGGACAACCACCACTTATTAGCTAGGAGTGTGTTCCACAGACAAAAAAAAAAAAAACCTAGGCTTTGTCTTTGAAAGAGAAAAGGGAGAAACGGCAGGAAGAATAGGATTAAGCCAAAGATAAGGATAAGTCCCCCCCCCCCCCCCCCTCTCCCTCCCCCCTCCTCACACACACACATTCTGTGGTAGAGTAAACCTTACATGGAAGAGGATCGGAGCCAATCAGTCGGTCACTCACGGTCCAGGGCCACTGCGTAAAACATTCCCACATTCCCCATGGATCAAATGTTGCGCAACCGGTCACACTGTACAGCATATCAGATTGTTTGGGAAGCCACAGGCATATATAATGACCGTACCGTTCCACATGGACAATGGATTTATTTGCTCGCCTCGTGGAGAACTGGAGAAGCATGATGCATGGTCCATGACTCCATTGGCTGATGCAGCGCCCATGCAAGATTGCCCGCACTGTCGTTTTCATGGTCGCAGCTGTTTACGCATTTCTGCATACTCCTATATGGTGCATGCAATGCAGCCGGCATCGGTCAAAGTCCAAACTAGCAGCCCCGGCCGGCCGCCAACTGATGCAGTGCTGGCTGCCTGTGCCTGGTACCACAGACATAAACAGAGCTCAATACTCTTGTCTTCCCCGATCTAATCACCGTCACCCAAGTTGGTCGGTATTGTCGCTGTCCACTACGGCACGCCGCAGTGGGTCGGCCGGCGTGCGCTAGAGGGCCGCGGGTGCGATACCGACTTGTAGGGCAGAAACTCGCTCGCTCACATGCAAGATCGAGTTTCGGCACGCACATGCGATGCGAGCAGAGTGGCCAGCCACAGAGCCACTGCTGAGTGCTCGCCAGCGACGCCTGTGCGCTCGCGGAGGCGGAGGGGTGTCCGTCTGCTTCCCAGGCCATGTTCGACGTCCCGTCCGCAGCGCGACAGACAGCGCGAGCGGCATCGGTGCAGCCGTGCGGCGGCATTGATCTGCGCCACAGCTTTATCACAGATTGTCCGGTCAGGCTGGGATCTTTTGCCGGACTCTGCCTGCCGCTGCTATTGCACTTGACCTTTATTAGTTTATAAGAGACACGAGCAGTGTTACAATTTCATTTAGAACCCAAAGGTAACCTAACTAAACACCATTGATTAGCTGTGGGCACAAAATTTATTGCCAAGTTTCTTGTACAATTATATCTCTAGAATTATAGAAACAAATGAGCATCGTGAGAAATCACAAGTAATATGCCGAACGGAGACTAGGATGCTTTACAATACCAACGCTCAGAGTATGGCCCTTCCCCATGTGCCATCAGGTATTCAGGTACATAAGTACATATATCTGTAAGTAGCTGAACAACGCCCAGATTGTGAGATTGAGCAATCAACCGAGGCGCGCGCGCAGGAGGCACCCGCTATACCACTTCCATTCACGTAGCACTGTCGCAAGCACAAAAGCAGCTAAAATGCAGGGTTTTAGGTACCTTTCTATCATGTTCCGAACCTTCCCACATCACGCAAAGACGGCAGGCAGGAAAGAGAGCGCAAAGCAAAGCAACCGTGGTGCGGGAGTCAGGGTCGCCCTCCCGCTTTGTTCCCCAAAAGCCACTCGATCGCCGGTGTTGGATGCCTGGCACTGGCACGGTGGTGCGCCGCGCACAGCCGCAGCCAAGGCCACCATTCGCGTCCATCAATCACCGCCGTCAAGTGCGCGCGGCACACACATTATGCACCTGCAGCAGAACGAGGCGTGTATAAATACACAGAAATGCCCACTGCTTCAGCTTCAGTAGTGGCCGGCCGATTGAGCCAGAAATGGGCACGTCGTTGGTTAGAAGTGTTGCTCTTCTTCTTCTTACTCTGCTCTGCCTGCTTCTTCCGTGTCATGGGAAGCTCTCCACCAAGTTCTACGCCAAGTCGTGCCCCGGCGTGGCCACCATCGTGCGGTCGGTGATGGCGCAGGCCGTCGCCAAGGAGCCCCGGATGGGCGCATCCATCATCCGCCTCTTCTTCCACGACTGCTTCGTCAATGTCGGTCACATTATTTACTATCCTAACTAATATATAATGTCATCCTGTTAGCAGCCTAGCCTGCCACTCATCACACATCGATCGGTGTACGGTGTGCAGCAGTGCACTGAGCCACTGACATGTACGTGTGCGCGCGCAGGGCTGTGACGCGTCCATCCTCCTGGATGACACGCCGACGTTCACCGGCGAGAAGAACGCCGGAGCCAACGCCAACTCCGTCCGCGGGTACGAGGTCATCGACGCCATCAAGACGCGGGTCGAAGCAGCCTGCAGGGCCACCGTGTCGTGCGCCGACATCGTCGCCCTGGCGTCTCGTGACGCTGTCAACCTGGTCAGCTCGCCTGTCTATCCGTGTCGTGCGGTTGCTCCGCATTGCACTTGCACTGTTACTTCTCGACGCTAACCTCTGCATGCAACGCAACGCAGCTCGGCGGCCCGACGTGGAACGTGCAGCTCGGCCGGGCGGACTCGCGCGCGGCGGCGAGCCAGAGCGCCGCCAACGCCAACCTCCCGGGCCCGGGCTCCAGCGCGGCGTCGCTAGTCGCCGCGTTCGCCGCCAGGGGGCTCTCGGCGCGCGACATGACGGCGCTCTCCGGCGCGCACACCGTGGGGCGGGCGCGCTGCCTCCTCTTCCGCGGCCGCATCTACGGCGGCGACGCCAACATCAACGCCACCTTCGCGGCGCTGCGGCAGCAGACGTGCCCGCGGAGCGGCGGCGGCGGCGGCGACGGCAACCTCGCGCCGCTCGACGACGGCACGCCCGACGCGTTCGACAACGCCTACTACGCCAACCTGGTGGCGCGGCGCGGCCTGCTGCACTCGGACCAGGAGCTCTTCAACGGCGGGCCGCAGGACGCGCTGGTGAGGAAGTACAGCGGCAATGCCCACATGTTCGCCACCGACTTTGCAAAGGCGATGGTGAAGATGGGCGGCCTTGCGCCGCCGCCCGGAACGCCCACGGAGGTCAGATTGAACTGCCGGAAGGTTAATTAAGAACAGAATGGCTATAATTTACGGCCTGTTTTTAGGGACGACGGAGCAAGAACGGCGACGGAGGGGGAGTCGTCTGAATTCAGAAACAAAGTACTCGACCGTATCCGGCCTTTTCGTACAAGTTAGTCATAATACAAGTGGAAATAATTAAGAAAATCTTAAAGTGCTTCATGACTTTACCCCGGATCCATACGGAGACGTTTTTATCCTTCCGCTTTTTGCACGGAAACCATCTTTTCACGTGTATCAGTATCAACTGTGAGTAGAGAGGTGCAAATGGCATGGACATTTCCTTATTGTTTCCGAGTGCGAATCCATTTGGAGTTGATCCATCCGTACTCGAACCAGAATATTGATTCCAATACTTAACACCGTCCAATACCGTATTTGGATTTGAGTACTCAAACCGCATATTTAAATCTATCAGACATAGATGAAATTATCCGTATTTAAATCTCAATCGGAACATAAATAATAAATATAATATCAGTGATAATCAATCCGTATGCACCTTAACTGTGAGGAATATACACTTTTCTTCATCTTAAGAGCATCTCCAGTAGTATCAAATCATATTTTATATCCCTACAATGCCCTCGCGCACCTTTGTATGGGTTCATGGATCATGACCCATGTTTATACGAGTTACAACATCTAGGTGACCATGCAACACACTGTAAGTTTGTTGCAACATACAATCATTTGCTAGTTAATAGTAAACTCAAACCAACACATTAAAGAAAATAGCAATATGGGTTCTAAGGGAGTTGAAAAAAAATTAAAGTACCTGAAAAGATTAGGCAAGGCCTAGAGAAAGGTGAATAGGCATGTTAACTCAAACTCAATCATAACGGCTAGCAGAGACTAGGAAGGTTCCACACACAAAGGGAGTATATTTGTATCATGCACACATGTATATCTTGATCTAAAATATTTTTCTCCATGGACCATTATTTTGACTTTGTAATATATGCATACAAGTATGCAGTGTTTATCCTTACCTGAACTTCACATAAGATTTTTAAAGTAAGTTGAATAAAAAGAAGACAATGCAATGCTATACTTTGGTAAGAAATCATACACCATTGAGTGATGATCTGAGAATACAATTTGAGAAGTGTGAGTGAGTTATGCTTTAATTTATGAAAACATTTTTAAAACTACTCTAAGTTGCAAAGATGTGAAAATGGAAAGACAACTTCGCTTCGAGAACTGTTCTAAATTGGAAGTGTTCTGAGGGCAGTCACTATGGTAGAAACCATGTACGAAGTCCTAAAAAGCCACGTCACCAAATATCTAAGCGGGTGTTTAGATCCTAAATTTTTTAGGTTTTTGACACTGTAGCAGGAGGAATCTTTCACAATAAGTGTTCAATTATAGCCCAAGTAGACTCAAAAGATTTGTCTCGTGATTTACAGGCAAACTGTGCAAAGTGCAAACATGCAAAAGTTTCGTCTACATTTTATGTTCCATGCATGTGCCGCAAAATTGATGTGACGGAAGTTTTTGTTTTTGAGAGGAACTAAACACCCTCTACGTGTAGAAACTACCTCACACAATGGAAGTTTCTTCGTGTAATAAATATTGTGCTTATTTTATTCTTAGCCTCACTCCCATGTATAGATGTCCAAATGGGCATGGCACGATGGGCCAGCACGGGCACGGTCCGAAAAAGCACGGCACTAGCACGGCACGAACACGACAAAAAAAGCACGGCACCGGCACAGGCACGGGCTAGCACGGTGGCACAGCACGGGCACGGCACGGCTAATAGGTTGGCACGATGTCGGCACGATTATTTTTAACCGTTGGATTACTTTTCAGCACTTTTGGACCATTGGATGTAGACCTGACTAAAAACCTAGGTATATAAACCAACTCCTCACTCTCTCTCTCTCATTTTCCTCCCACCCCCTACCGCACCTTTTCGCAATTTCGCTCCCTAGGCCGGCGCCCCTCGCCCTGCCCGTCCGCTCCCCAGGTCGGCGCCCCTCGCCCAGGCCGGCCGCCGGCGCCCCCTCGCCCTACCTGTCCGCTCCCCAGGCTGGCGCGGCGGCGCCCCTCGCCCAGGCCGCCGTGGAGCCGCGGCTGCCGGCTCCCTAGCCCAGCCGCCCTGCGCTCGCCCGGCCCTCTCCCGCCAGTCCCCACGGCGGCGGGTTGGCACGGGCCCGGTGGGCCGCCGTGCCGATGGGCACGACACGGCACGGCCGAGTGCTAGTAGTGCCGTGCCCGGGCTGGAAGTTCGGCGCGGCAGCCCTATTCAGCACGGCACGGCCGGCACGGCGGCATGACGAGGCACGGCACGGTAGGGCCGTGCCGAATAGTGCCCGGGCCGTGCTCGTGCCGGGCCGCCCGTTTGGCCATCTATACTCCCATGTCCCATCCCATGTCTCTGTGACAGAACCGGCTAAATCACCTGGCCCACCGGCACCTGTCATTGTCACTAACGACTTCTGACAGCCGGGCCCGTGTCCCAAATGATCTAGACAGGTCTGTCGGGCTACATTAGCGCCCTTTTCTCCGACAGGATCACCATTGCAGAATCATCACAGGATTACAACATTTCATAATAAAATACATCAGAGTACAGTGCGGAAGATTACATAACATTTAGATTACAAACCAGTTGTTCAAATAGGATTCAAATATAGTTATTACAGGCCAGAGGACATAACAGTAGCAGTGGAATAGTTACACAATACTAGATAAGATAACTCGAACCCTGCCCACGGGTTCCACTTCACTCATCGCCGCTTTCTTCCTCGACCACGGTCACGCAACATGGAGCAAGACAGATCTCCGACTGCGGTCCTCCTGCAACGGGGTTAACAAACCCTGAGTACTTGGGGTACTCCGCAAGACTTACCCGACTAAGGGTGTAAAATGAGACTCAGGAATGCAAGGCTATGGGTAAGGCTAGCAGAGGATGAGGAGTTTGCAAAAAAGCAATCTATCCTGTTCCATATTTTATTTTGTCATTATTATAATCATATTTATAGCTCCAATATTCAGACTCATGTATCATCATTCTTTCAATTACTTTATTCATTCAGATAACCTAGTTGAGAACCACTTTTCGGTGTAGAGTGTGAGGATCAAGTCTCCATAACCGAGGAGCACGTCGATTCGAATCCAGAAAGTACCCAGCTGGGGATTCTAACCACACTGCATATGCAGCACGCCGGCATACATATACCAACCCGTCGTCACGGCTTTGCTATCCCGGAACCGGTCCTGCGCCACCCGAGAGCACAGTACTCCACTCTTATCCAGGCACGCCGGCCACGTGGGTACAAGCTACTCTCGCCATCTCTCCACTCCCAGTGCGTGGTTGTCGGTTCCAGCAATAGCGTCACCGGACTCTAGGCTTTCCGCATTGGTATGTGGCTAGGCTGTCCATAATGATCACAGCAGGCCTACAACGAACGGTCCCTATTTCCTTCCTGCCGTCAATCCTGCATTGGGACTCTAACCCAAGTACAAGATTACCCGACAGTTTTTATTATCGTGCCTGTCGGGTGAGTGAGACATAGGGAACGCCGCCCCATGAGCTGGCCACCCAACGAAACACGTTTCCAAAGACATCGACCAGTTCCAAATTACTCCGAAAGCGACCATGCATTGGGATTCCAACCCAAATACACATCGACCAGCGGATAACCAGTTCTTCACCAATCAAAGTATAAGTATAATCATGGCACAGAAAATAGTTTTTCTTTTATGCAAAGCTAAGTTCATTAAGCATGCCTAAGCATTTCTCAAACCATTTTATTTAAATCAGATTTTAAGGTATTTATTTGAGACAATGCATCTGGATAGGTGACAATCAACTCCTATCAACCTAATGCAGTAGATTAACTCGAATTATAAATATTTTGTAATAGAGGGGCTGAATGCACCGGGACTTGCCTTGGATCGTGTACAGCGTCGGATCGGGATCAGTCCCGCAGATGTCGAATCCTTGGATGACTTCTGGAGTGGCCTCCTCAGTAGTAGTCTCGACCTGGACCACCTCGGGAACGGGCACTACACGTATGCAATGATGTATGCTTAGCGTGGCATGAGGGCAACAAATGAAATGCTTGGAAGTAAACCATTAATACCTTGAGTACAACTTTCCTTCACGGTAAAGTTGTAAACAATCTACGGAAGGTAAAAGTAATGTTTCCTACTTTTGTTTTATTGACCTTTTTAACGGTCACAGAAAGCTGCTACACAGCTTTATGACTACTACCAAGCACTAAGTTCTCAAATTGCCAAAGATCACACAGCGAAAGATCCTTGGTCTTCATTCAACCCAAAATTTCACACAACAAACCTAAATTCATTTTTCTATTTACTTTATTAATCCCTAATTTCACATATATTAATTAATTGACCAAACTAACTTCAATTGCAACCAAACTTTACCAACAGCTAGGTTTTATCATAAAACAGAGCCACAATAAATTTCATGATTTTTGGATTTACAGATAATTAATTAAAATTACACAAACTTGCATTTATTAATTACTTCACTGATTTATACAGCAGATTAAAAGCACTGGAACACCCTATATTATATTTTTAACAAATACTACATATTACAGAGAGCGTACACAATTATTTTCACATTTTTACACCTAGCAGATTAATTCATATGAAATTAACAAACATCAGCACTATTCACATGAATATATAAAAGAAAAGCATTTTGAAATTCACTGGAAAAAAGAAAAGACCAAATCAGCCCACTACGGCCCAAGTCCAGAGCGAGCCGGCCCACTCGGCCTGCCCGCGCCCGGCGCCGACGGCTTTGCACAAGAGACCCTGGGGAAACTGGAAATCAACCCGCGGTCCGATCTACACTATTCACATGAGTCACAGGATTTGCACTTAACCCCCTGCCTTTATTCTCCTTCTAACCCGAGGCCCCTGGCCTCTCCTCTGTTCTGACAGAGGCGAGGGCGCCGGCGGTTCGCCGCCCCTAGCTCGCCGACGGTGAGCCGAGGGACGAAGCCGAGGGCACTGACGGACTCTACACTCCAAGGCGAGTCTACCAAGCTAAGATACGACGAGATCCGAGGCGCGCAGCACCTGGAGACACGTACGCGGCGGCTCGGTGGCGGCGGCGAGCACGTCGCCGGCGAGCACAAGCCGGTAAAGAGAGGGGAAAAAGGTGCGCGAGTATCTGGGGCTCACCACGAAGCTGGCCGAGGGGTCGGTGGAGACGGAGGTGGTTCGGAGAAGGCGACTTGGCGACGGCGGCGGATCCCGGCGGCTCGGCACAACGGCGAACACGCGTTCCGGCGAACCTAGGGAACCAGAGAGTACGCCGACGCACGCGTAAGGTTCAAGGGGTCACGGAGATCACGGTACGCAACAATCCGAGGCCCAGAGCTTACCCAGACTAGCTCGAGACGACGGCGGAGCTCGCGGCGGCGCTCTGCCCGCCCGCGAGGAAGACACCGGCGTTCCGGTGGTTACGAAGCTCTACAGCTCCCGCCGACGGTCGCAGGAGATGCGCAAGGAAGCTAGCTAGCTGGCTGCAAGATGGAGAGGGTGATGATGGACGGAGCGCGGCGAATTTAGCCGGGGACCGAGAGAGCAATGGCGGCCGAGCGGAGAGAAAGAAACGAGGGGGAGGCGGTCGTCGTCTTTTAAGGGGCATAGGAGAGGGGACAGGAGCATCACGGCGTGGCGCACGTTCGCCCGCGCGAGGAACGGTGTCGGAGACACGATCCCGGCCGGCACGGACGGCCGCGCGCGCGCGCCCGGCACGGCGGCGGGTCGGCGCTGTTCGCGAACAGGAAGAGGGGGCATTTCACTGTAGCACCTAGACCCTAGGGCTGTCGGTTTTTGCACAATTGCGATCGTTTTTGAATACCAACATGAAAAACTGCAAAAATAAAAGTTGTAGGGTTTGAAATTCTGAACAACTTTGCTTTTGGAACCAAGTTCAAATTAGCAATATTTTTGAAACTACAGCAAAAGGGGTAAACTTAGTTTTTGAATTTCAAACTGCATTTTCAAAATTACTTTTTATTTTACACAACAACTTGAAAAATTGCCAAAATAAAAATTGTTCTACTCAATGAGCTTTACAACTTCTATTTAGGAAGTTTTTCCAGATTCCAAATAATTTTTGAAATGTCAATCCAAAACTAAGTTTTAAATCATTGTTTTGATATAAATTTGAATTTCCACCACAGAACTTCGAAATCTCCAAAAATAAAAGTTGTTCCATTTTAAAAGATCTAAAACTTTTATTAAGGGACTATCTCCAAATTCCTTTTAGATTTTGAATTAGGTTTTGCCCCTAATAAAAGTAAATTTTTAAACCTTTATTTAGGAATTTAATTCTACAAACAAATACTAATTAAATTCAAATCACTCTAGGGACCTAATCACAATCATATGCAAATGATTAATTTAAATATGATGACATGGCAGATTAATTAAATCCGTAATACCCGGGGTATTACAGCCTTCCCCTCTAAAAGAAATCTCGTCCCGAGATTAGGTACATAACCAAGATTGGAACAAGGCATAGGAAAAAGAGCTAACAACAACCAGTTCATACTTAAACAAGAGACAAGGGGAAAACATACGCATTAAACGACAGGGTTACATTTTACAAGGTAGCAAAGAACTCAGGGAAGTTTTCTGCCAAGAAATCCTCAGATTCCCAGGTAGCTTCATCTTCAGAATGATCACTCCATTGGATCTTGTACCATCTGGTTGTGGTCCTTCGGGTAACACGGTCCTTTATATCCAAAACTCGTACTGGCTGCTCCGAGTATGTCAATTCAGGTTCAAGTGCTACTCCTTCAACATCGATGACTTGTCCAGGTACTCGGAGACACTTCTTCAGCTGAGAAACATGAAACACATTGTGTACTTCCGAGAGATGTTCTGGCAATTCAAGCTTGTAAGCTACCTTTCCCACGCGTCCTATGATTAAGAATGGTCCAATATAACGCGGGGCTAACTTGCCTTTGACTCCAAAGCGGTTAACTCCTTTCATGGGCGAAACTTTCAAGTATACATAGTCTCCAACCTGAAATGTCAAAGGTCTGCGCCGCTGATCGGCATAACTTTTCTGACGTGACTGTGCCACTTTCAAATTTTCCTGTATCAGTCGAACCTTCTCTTCGGCTTCATTGACCAAGTCAACTCCATAGAACCATCTTTCTCCAGGCTCGGACCAATTCAATGGAGTACGACACCTGCGGCCATATACTGCCTCAAACGGAGCCATTTTTATACTTTCTTGGTAACTGTTGTTGTACGAGAATTCGGCCAATGCCAAACACTCGTCCCATTTCTCAGGGTAATTGAGTGCACAGGCTCTTAACATGTCTTCAAGTATCTGATTTATCCTCTCTGTCTGTCCGTCAGTCTGAGGATGATAGGCTGTGCTATGCAGGAGTTTTGTACCCAATGATTTATGGAAGGATCTCCAAAATTGGGATATGAACTGAGTGCCTCGGTCAGAGACAATGGTCTTGGGCACTCCATGTAGCTTTATCAGATTTTCTATGTATAGCTTGGCGTAGTGCGGAGCCCTATACATTTTCTTGACAGGCAAGAAATGAGCTTGTTTAGTGAGGCGGTCCACAACAACCCAGATGGAATTGAAACCCCTAGAGGTTGTTGGGAGACCCATAATGAAATCCATGCTGATGTCGTCCCATTTCCATGCAGGAATAGGTAATGGTTGCAGCTCTCCACCAGGCTTCATGTGTACAGCTTTTACTTTCTGACAAGTGTCGCATTTTGCTACATACTGAGCAATCTCGATCTTCATCTTAGTCCACCAAAACTTCTGTTTCAAATCCTGGTACATTTTGTTGCTTCCCGGATGAATGGAGTATCTTGTCAAATGAGCTTCGTCAAGAATCTTGCCACGTAACTCTGGAATTTTTGGAACTACAAGCCGATTCTTGAAACATACAATCCCTTCATCATCAATTCTGAAACAATCTGCTTTCCCTGCTTGGATTTTCTCTTTGATGTGCCTGATACCTTTACTATTTTTCTGAGCAGCCACGATTTCATCACGGATGGAGGGTTTGATGCTGATATTGTTCCAACTGCCTTGAGGGACTATTTCTACGCCCAATTTTTCTAACCCGTAACACAACGACAGATCATATGGCTTCACAGTCAAGCAATTACAATGAGCCTTCCGACTGAGTGCGTCGGCAACCACATTAGCTTTACCAGGATGGTAGTGCACTTCAATATCATAATCTTTTATCAACTCAAGCCATCTTCGTTGCCTCATATTTAATTCTTCTTGTGTAAAGATGTATTTCAGGCTTTTGTGATCGGTGTAGACATTGCATGTGCTGCCTAACAAGTAGTGACGCCAGATCTTCAATGCATGAACCACAGCTGCCAATTCAAGATCATGAGTGGGATAATTCTCTTCATGAGGCCGGAGTTGTCGTGAAGCATAAGCAATGACTCGGCCCTCTTGCATCAAAACACAACCAAGGCCAGTACCTGACGCATCGCAGTACACATCAAACGGCTTTTCAATATCTGGCTGAGCAAGGACTGGTGCAGTGGTCAAACATCTCTTCAAGGTTTGAAACGCTGTTTCGCATTCTGGCGACCAGACAAACTTGACCTGAGTCTTCAATAGGTTGGTTATAGGCTTAGCTATTCTTGAGAAATCCGGAATGAATCGGCGGTAATATCCCGCCATTCCCATGAAGCTGCGAACCTGGTGCACAGTGGTTGGTGGTTTCCAGTTCAAGATTTCTTCCACCTTACTTGGATCTACGGACACACCTTCCGCTGTCAGGATATGCCCAAGAAATGGAACTCGGTCCAACCAGAACTCACATTTGCTGAATTTGGCATAGAGTTGATGTTCTCTTAAACGGTTCAAGACGATACGGAGGTGGTTGGCATGTTCTTCGGGTGTTTTAGAATAGATCAGGATGTCATCAATGAATACGACAACAAATTTGTCGAGCTCAGGCATGAAGACGGAATTCATGAGGTACATGAAATAGGCGGGTGCATTGGTTAGGCCAAAAGACATGACGAGGTATTCATATAGGCCATATCTAGTGGTGAAAGCTGTTTTTGGGATGTCTTCGGGACGGATCTTTATTTGGTGGTAGCCAGACCTAAGGTCAATCTTGGAAAACACCTTAGCTCCAGCCAGCTGGTCAAAGAGTAGGTCAATACGGGGTAAAGGATATTTGTTTTTGATGGTGACCTCGTTGAGTGGACGGTAATCAATACAGAGTCGGAGGGATTTGTCTTTCTTCTTGACAAAGATGGCAGGACAACCCCAAGGAGATGAGCTGGGTCTGATGAAACCCTTATCTAGCAAATCTTGTAGCTGCACTTTAAGCTCTGCCAATTCCTTGGGAGGCATTCTGTAGGCTCTACGAGATATAGGTGCGGTTCCAGGTTTTAGCTCAATAGCAAATTCCACATCTCGATCAGGTGGCAAACCAGGCAACTCATCAGGAAATACGTCTGGAAATTCGCAGACCACTGGAATCTTCAATACTTCTTCAACTGCGGTGGCACACAACCTTTGCACGGTCTTTTCAATCTTTCTTACGGGCAATGGAAGTTGGATAAGAAGTTGAGTTTGACTATTAGGTATGTTCACTCTTATGGTTCTATTCAACACATCAATCAAGGCCTTGTGCTGATACATCCAATTCATACCTAATATCACATCTATATCCTGATCCTTAAGTACTATCATTGTGGTTGGGAATCTATGCCCTCCCAGCTCTATAGGTACTCCCTGAACTACCTCTTTAGTAGTTATACGCCCCCCGGGCGAATGTATAAGGAAATCTTCCTTTATTTCCCCAATAGGTATTTCATGCTTAACCACAAATGTACGGTTGATGAACGAATGAGATGCACCAGAATCAAATAGCAGAACGGCAGAATGACTAGCAACGGGAAACTTACCCATCATGACGGGTTCTCCAGCAGGAATATCTTCAATCTGAGTGTAATAAACCCGACCTGCCTTCTTGACAATCTTGCCCTTCTAAGCATGCTGCTGGTGACCACGGTGCTGAACTTGCTGTTGCGGAACACCAGGACTTTTCTGCACATTCTGGTTGTTCTGTTTCGGAAAAGGGCAATCACGGGCCCAGTGTCCTATCTTTCCACAGTTGTAGCATGGGTGATTGTAGTTGGTCTGTGGAGTGTTGATACGAACGCCAGGGGCATTCGACTGAGTGGTGTTTTGCTGATTAGAGGTATGAGAGGTAGCGGCAGTGCGCACAACTACCTGCTGATGGGGATATGACGGACGGTTATGGTGGGTAGGATGATAGATAACTTTCTGGCGTTTCTGACTGCCAGAAGAGCTAGACCTTTTGCTCTTTTTCTTCTCTTCTTGGAGCTGACGGTCGCTTTCCTCAAAAGCTATTGCACTATCCACTGCCTCATGAAAAGTGCACTTGAGGTTGTTAGACAGACTGCGTTGAATCTTGAAATTCAGACCTCTGACAAAGCAGGCTCTCCTCTTAGAATCAGTGTTGGTATGCTCAGGTGCATACTGTGTCAAGTGGTTGAACTGCCCAAGATACTGAGCGACAGTAGACTCATTCTGCTTCAGTGCCAGAAACTGATCCAGCTTCAATTTCATCACACCCGCAGGGATGTAATGAGCACGAAAGGCGTCACGGAACTCTTGCCAGGTAAGTTGATGTCCAGCATCCTGCGCAGCCAACAGGTTGGCATACCAAGTAGTCGCAGGGCCACGGAGTTGCTGAGCTGCAAACAGCGGTTTCTGGATCTCGGTGCAGTGAATCAGACTAAACTTCTGCTCCATGGTACGGAGCCAATCATCAGCTTCCAAAGGTTCATCAGCCTTAGTGAACACCGGTGGGCGGGTGTCAGTGAAGTCAACATAGGTGGTATCCTCATTATCCCGGCGGCCACGACGTCCACCACGATCTTGCTGATTCTGAGCTAACAGCGCTGCAACATTGGTCAATGCAGCGATGGCCTCTGCCAGAGTGGGTAGAAACTGAGGTGGTTGGGGAACACCAGTTGCATTATCAGAATTGTCTCCCATCTGTTAATAAGCAAACCCAACTTGAGTCTTATATTAGTTAAGCAAACATAGCAGCACACAGCAATATTACAAGGTTCACACAACATGGCTTGCATCAGGCAAGACCCACAACCCATAACTAAGGTTTTCTAGGCAAGCGCCTATACTACAGACAAAAGAGAGCATCTAGCTGACAACTCTAGGCCACACCGGCCTAGTCCTCATCGATCCCAGACGCGCCAGAAGCGTCACTGTCCTCGTCGATCTCCTCGAAGTCCTCCTCGGCATCTGCCTCGACGACCTCGACCGGCTCGACCTCCACGTCAACATCCTCCACGTCCTCATCCTCCTGACCGAGGACAACTCCCAACTCGGGATCCTCCTCCTGCGGTGCAGGAATAGGGTGGAGCTCACCATAGAGCTCATGCACCTCCTCGTGCAAGACGTTGTTGTAGAGCTCAAGCTGACCAACACGCTGCTCCGCCTCGAGCATCCTGTCCATGATCGTCTCCTCACGATCCCAAGCTTCATCCCTCTGCTTGGTCAGGCGATCGATCTCTCGACGCAGATCTCGATTGGTCCTCACGTCACGGTAGTGGTTGAGACGTGCCACTCTGTATTCTTCCTCCCACTGCCTGACTAGATCCTGCAGCCTTCCAACCTCAGCCTCAAGCTCCTCGCTGCTGCGACGAGGTGAGCGACTCCCAGAAGCTCCGCCCTCGCCAGCGCGTGGCGCCAACTGGTGGCGTGGAACGCCACGTGGTCCGGTCATCTTGCGTGCTGTGAGCTTGCAACGGGCCATCTGGAAAAGGTAAGTGGAATTTTAAGATATAATAGGTTAGCAAGAATAGGTTTGGTAAACTATCCCAAAAACCCACTTTAAGGAGGAAGTTAATTAACAGGTGTGATTATCATGATGCATGTACGTACTTACGAATTTAAATCATGCAAGGTACCTACATACATAAATAAACTTTTAACATAGGGCTAATAATAATATTATTCCACATGCTACCTTAATCCCATAAGGTAAAATATAGAACAAGGCAAGAACTACTGAACAAGATAAGGATAGAAGCAATTTGGACCCAAAATAATAGGTTAAACTTTTTATGATCCAAAACATTTTGAAATTTTTAAAAAGTAATCCATAATGATTAGCAATGGAATGCTCTGGTACCAACTGTGACAGAACCGGCTAAATCACCTGGCCCACCGGCACCTGTCATTGTCACTAACGACTTCTGACAGCCGGGCCCGTGTCCCAAATGATCTAGACAGGTCTGTCGGGCTACATTAGCGCCCTTTTCTCTGACAGGATCACCATTGCAGAATCATCACAGGATTACAACATTTCATAATAAAATACATCAGAGTACAGTGCGGAAGATTACATAACATTTAGATTACAAACCAGTTGTTCAAATAGGATTCAAATATAGTTATTACAGGCCAGAGGACATAACAGTAGCAGTGGAATAGTTACACAATACTAGATAAGATAACTCGAACCCTGCCCACGGGTTCCACTTCACTCATCGCCGCTTTCTTCCTCGACCACGGTCACGCAACATGGAGCAAGACAGATCTCCGACTGCGGTCCTCCTGTAACGGGGTTAACAAACCCTGAGTACTTGGGGTACTCCGCAAGACTTACCCGACTAAGGGTGTAAAATGAGACTCAGGAATGCAAGGCTATGGGTAAGGCTAGCAGAGGATGAGGAGTTTGCAGAAAAGCAATCTATCCTGTTCCATATTTTATTTTGTCATTATTATAATCATATTTATAGCTCCAATATTCAGACTCATGTATCATCATTCTTTCAATTACTTTATTCATTCAGATAACCTAGTTGAGAACCACTTTTCGGTGTAGAGTGTGAGGATCAAGTCTCCATAACCGAGGAGCACGTCGATTCGAATCCAGAAAGTACCCAGCTGGGGATTCTAACCACACTGCATATGCAGCACGCCGGCATACATATACCAACCCGTCGTCACGGCTTTGCTATCCCGGAACCGGTCCTGCGCCACCCGAGAGCACAGTACTCCACTCTTATCCAGGCACGCCGGCCACGTGGGTACAAGCTACTCTCGCCATCTCTCCACTCCCAGTGCGTGGTTGTCGGTTCCAGCAATAGCGTCACCGGACTCTAGGCTTTCCGCATTGGTATGTGGCTAGGCTGTCCATAATGATCACAGCAGGCCTACAACGAACGGTCCCTATTTCCTTCCTGCCGTCAATCCTGCATTGGGACTCTAACCCAAGTACAAGATTACCCGACAGTTTTTATTATCGTGCCTGTCGGGTGAGTGAGACATAGGGAACGCCGCCCCATGAGCTGGCCACCCAACGAAACACGTTTCCAAAGACATCGACCAGTTCCAAATTACTCCGAAAGCGACCATGCATTGGGATTCCAACCCAAATACACATCGACCAGCGGATAACCAGTTCTTCACCAATCAAAGTATAAGTATAATCATGGCACAGAAAATAGTTTTTCTTTTATGCAAAGCTAAGTTCATTAAGCATGCCTAAGCATTTCTCAAACCATTTTATTTAAATCAGATTTTAAGGTATTTATTTGAGACAATGCATCTGGATAGGTGACAATCAACTCCTATCAACCTAATGCAGTAGATTAACTCGAATTATAAATATTTTGTAATAGAGGGGCTGAATGCACCGGGACTTGCCTTGGATCGTGTACAGCGTCGGATCGGGATCAGTCCCGCAGATGTCGAATCCTTGGATGACTTCTGGAGTGGCCTCCTCAGTAGTAGTCTCGACCTGGACCACCTCGGGAACGGGCACTACACGTATGCAATGATGTATGCTTAGCGTGGCATGAGGGCAACAAATGAAATGCTTGGAAGTAAACCATTAATACCTTGAGTACAACTTTCCTTCACGATAAAGTTGTAAACAATCTACGGAAGGTAAAAGTAATGTTTCCTACTTTTGTTTTATTGACCTTTTTAACGGTCACAGAAAGCCGCTACACAGCTTTATGACTACTACCAAGCACTAAGTTCTCAAATTGGCAAAGATCACACAGCGAAAGATCCTTGGTCTTCATTCAACCCAAAATTTCACACAACAAACCTAAATTCATTTTTCTATTTACTTTATTAATCCCTAATTTCACATATATTAATTAATTGACCAAACTAACTTCAATTGCAACCAAACTTTACCAACAGCTAGGTTTTATCATAAAACAGAGCCACAATAAATTTCATGATTTTTGGATTTACAGATAATTAATTAAAATTACACAAACTTGCATTTATTAATTACTTCACTGATTTATACAGCAGATTAAAAGCACTGGAACACCCTATATTATATTTTTAACAAATACTACATATTACAGAGAGCGTACACAATTATTTTCACATTTTTACACCTAGCAGATTAATTCATATGAAATTAACAAACATCAGCACTATTCACATGAATATATAAAAGAAAAGCATTTTGAAATTCACTGGAAAAAAGAAAAGACCAAATCAGCCCACTACGGCCCAAGTCCAGAGCGAGCCGGCCCACTCGGCCTGCCCGCGCCCGGCGCCGACGGCTTTGCACAAGAGACCCTGGGGAAACTGGAAATCAACCCGCGGTCCGATCTACACTATTCACATGAGTCACAGGATTTGCACTTAACCCCCTGCCTTTATTCTCCTTCTAACCCGAGGCCCCTGGCCTCTCCTCTGTTCTGACAGAGGCGAGGGCGCCGGCGGTTCGCCGCCCCTAGCTCGCCGACGGTGAGCCGAGGGACGAAGCCGAGGGCACTGACGGACTCTACACTCCAAGGCGAGTCTACCAAGCTAAGATACGACGAGATCCGAGGCGCGCAGCACCTGGAGACACGTACGCGGCGGCTCGGTGGCGGCGGCGAGCACGTCGCCGGCGAGCACAAGCCGGTAAAGAGAGGGGAAAAAGGTGCGCGAGTATCTGGGGCTCACCACGAAGCTGGTCGAGGGGTCGGTGGAGACGGAGGTGGTTCGGAGAAGGCGACTTGGCGACGGCGGCGGATCCCGGCGGCTCGGCACAACGGCGAACACGCGTTCCGGCGAACCTAGGGAACCAGAGAGTACGCCGACGCACGCGTAAGGTTCAAGGGGTCACGGAGATCACGGTACGCAACAATCCGAGGCCCAGAGCTTACCCAGACTAGCTCGAGACGACGGCGGAGCTCGCGGCGGCGCTCTGCCCGCCCGCGAGGAAGACACCGGCGTTCCGGTGGTTACAAATCTCTACAGCTCCCGCCGACGGTCGCAGGAGATGCGCAAGGAAGCTAGCTAGCTGGCTGCAAGATAGAGAGGGTGATGATGGACGGAGCGCGGCGAATTTAGCCGGGGACCGAGAGAGCAATGGCGGCCGAGCGGAGAGAAAGAAACGAGGGGGAGGCGGTCGTCGTCTTTTAAGGGGCATAGGAGAGGGGACAGGAGCATCACGGCGTGGCGCACGTTCGCCCGCGCGAGGAACGGTGTCGGAGACACGATCCCGGCCGGCACGGACGGCCGCGCACGCGCGCCCGGCACGGCGGCGGGTCGGCGCTGTTCGCGAACAGGAAGAGGGGGCATTTCACTGTAGCACCTAGACCCTAGGGCTGTCGGTTTTTGCACAATTGCGATCGTTTTTGAATACCAACATGAAAAACTGCAAAAATAAAAGTTGTAGGGTTTGAAATTATGAACAACTTTGCTTTTGGAATCAAGTTCAAATTAGCAATATTTTTGAAACTACAGCAAAAGGGGTAAACTTGGTTTTTGAATTTCAAACTGCATTTTCAAAATTACTTTTTATTTTACACAACAACTTGAAAAATTGCCAAAATAAAAATTGTTCTACTCAATGAGCTTTACAACTTCTATTTAGGAAGTTTTTCCAGATTCCAAATAATTTTTGAAATGTCAATCCAAAACTAAGTTTTAAATCATTGTTTTGATATAAATTTGAATTTCCACCACAGAACTTCGAAATCTCCAAAAATAAAAGTTGTTCCATTTTAAAAGATCTAAAACTTTTATTAAGGGACTATCTCCAAATTCCTTTTAGATTTTGAATTAGGTTTTGGCCCTAATAAAAGTAAATTTTTAAACCTTTATTTGGGAATTTAATTCTACAAACAAATACTAATTAAATTCAAATCACTCTAGGGACCTAATCACAATCATATGCAAATGATTAATTTAAATATGATGACATGGCAGATTAATTAAATCCGTAATACCCGGGGTATTACAGTCTCTCTCCTCTCAGCAACACGCAGCAGCAGGCAGCACGCAAGCGCAGAGCAGCACGACACAAGCGCAGCACGCACACGCAGCAGCGGCTGTCGAGCGTGCGGCCATCGCGGCGGCGGGCGAGCATGCGGCCATCGCGGTGGCGGCGGGCGAGCGTACGGCCATCGTGGCGGCGGGCGGGCGCGCCTAGCGAGCGTGGTCCGGCGGCTCCATCGCGAGGACGGCAATCTCGGCGGCCGGCGAGCGCGTGGGGGCGAGCACGGCCGTCGAGCGAGGCTCCGGTGGCTCCATCGCGGCAGGCGAGCGTGGGACCGTTTAGCGCGCGGGGGCGAGCGCGACCGTCGGCTCTATCCGGCGAGCGCGCAGGCGCGAGCGCGAGGGGCTAGCGTGGCTCCGGTGAGCCATCTCGGCGGGCGAGCACGCGGCCGGCGAGCGAGCGGCCGTCGAGGGCGGCTCCACCTCCATGGAAACGAGTTGTTTCTTCCCAACGCCAAATACGGCGGTTTCTTGCACCTCGTTCCTAAAGTCGACGTCGTTTCTAGATGTAGAAACTGTTTCTTCTTCTTTTCATCTCTTTCTTAATTAACTAGGCTGCCATGTCATCATTTTGCTGAGTTGGCATCTCATTTAATAGAGATAGAAACTGCTCATTAATTGCTATTGGGACTGCCCTAAATGTCAAATGCAAACATGCCACGGTATTTGTGCAAGTAAGTTACATAAGCATACCATCTTATTCAGTATACTGACAAGCGTATCGAACTAACAGCTCAGCAGCAGCAAAACATTGTAGTCTATACGGTTAGGTTAGGAAGCATAATCGTGATTGAGATTCCAAACAGATCATATGCAATGCAAGCCTTGATAGGCTGACTTTGAGACTGTTGCCTTGCCTCGGAACAAGTGCAAAGTCCGGCTCAGCTTGGACGTACCTACACGCTATTGGTGGCTCGCGCTCATTTCATGCCTAACTCAAAGCTCAAGAATCAAGATTAGTACTATATAGGAATAGTATAGTATAGGTTTGGGATGCACCAACTCAGCAAACAGAATAATTGACTAGACAAGCTGATCAGTTACAGTAGATTTGCTCATCACTCGATATTTTTTTTTTACCATTCTTATGTAAGCAAAAAAGATGCTAAGAAGGCAGCATTTACCAAATTGGCAAAGTTATGTTAATTTTTAAATTTATTTGATCGACTGTAACTTTTCTCATCACTCAGTCACGTCATTAGTCACTTGACATTGGCAATGTAGACTCTATACATGGAGGAAAAGCCGCTTTAATTTTATTGCGAATTTGGCACTGCACACTCGAAACTAAACAATATTTTCCATGTGACCATGTCCAAGAGACAGAGTCAGCTACATCAGAGTACGCCCTCAATCTCGTCAACCAGACAACTACTCCGATGTACTACTACTACTATACTCTGCACATGAGTAGCAAGTTGCAGTTTCACAAAGATGATGATTGCTGGAACATGCGCGACGAACCAAACCAGCGTCGTCGTCTACACCGATCTGATCTTCTGATTAAAATTGTATACTTTAGGACAAATTTGTTTTTTTTTACTAGTTTGCAGCAGTACTACAGTCCAACCCTAATCTGCCCACCGTCACCTTCTTGCCAGCCTACGCCGTGCGCATTAGTCAACCAATCCAGCGCGAGTTCAGGCGCTCACCCATGCAATGGAAGCACCAAACTGGAGCCACAACACCCTATATATACGCGGCCCCGTCATTGTTCCTTCACATCGATCAAAAGCATTGGTGATTGTTCTATAATCTTCTGGTTGCATCACTGCCGCTCACCAGCAAGCTTTGCAGAGAGACCACTTGTAGTTTTCAAGTTCCAATCCACAGCATCGATCCACTGATCGATCGGTTAGCTAGCTTTAGCCATGGCAGCGAGCGCATCATCAGTGATAAGGTGCTTGCAGTTGCTCACGGTGGCTGCGGTGGTGCTGGCCGGCGGCTCTGCTGCCGGCGCCGGCGGGCTGTCGACGAGCTTCTACAGCAAGAAGTGCCCGAACGTGCAGAGCATTGTGCGGCAGGGGATGGCGTCGGCCGTGGCGGCGGAGAAGCGCATGGGCGCCTCCATCCTCCGCATGTTCTTCCACGACTGCTTCGTCAATGTGCGTGGGGGCAACCATTATATTGATTGATTGCATTTTAATCTGTCACCCGTTTCTTTCCAAATCGATGCATTGCACTGTACAGTAGCATGTACCAAGCGGCGTCATTACTGATGTTGGGAGCGTGGTGGTGGGTTGCATCGCATTTGCAGGGATGCGACGCGTCCATCTTGCTGGACGACACGGCGACCTTCACCGGCGAGAAGAACGCCGGGCCGAACGCCAACTCGGTGCGCGGGTACGAGGTCATCGACGCCATCAAGACCCAGGTGGAGGCGACCTGCAACGCCACCGTCTCCTGCGCTGACATCCTCGCCCTCGCTGCCCGCGACGCTGTCAACCTCGTAAGCGAGCTAAGCAAAAATAAATTTGGGGTTGTAGCTGAGGTTGATTAAAAAAACATTGTTCTAAAGTTGAAAAAATAAGGGCTAATAAACTGAAGCGAACAGAGCCGCAATGCTTTACAAGCTACTGACGCATGCATCCACAAACCACAATATATAATACAATGCAGCTGGGCGGGCCGACATGGACGGTGTACCTCGGGCGGCGGGACGCGCGGACGGCGAGCCAGAGCGACGCGAACGCCAACCTGCCGGGGCCCGGGTCCAGCCTCGCCACGCCGGTCGCCATGTTCGGCAGCAAGGGCCTGTCGGCGCGTGACATGACGGCGCTGTCGGGCGCGCACACGCTCGGGCAGGCCCGGTGCGTCACCTTCCGCGACCGCATCTACGGCGGCGACGCCAACATCAACGCCACCTTCGCGTCGCTCCGGCAGCAGACGTGCCCGCAGGCCAGCGGCGCCGGCGACGCCGCGCTGGCCCCCATCGACGTCCAGACCCCCGAGGCGTTCGACAACGCCTACTACGCGAACCTGATGGCGCAGAAGGGGCTGTTCCACTCGGACCAGGAGCTCTTCAACGGCGGCTCGCAGGACGCGCTGGTGAAGAAGTACGCCGGCAACGCCGCCATGTTCGCCGCCGACTTCGCCAAGGCGATGGTGAGGATGGGCGCCATCACCCCGCTCACGGGGACGCAGGGCGAGGTCAGGCTCGACTGCAGGAAGGTCAACTAGCGTCAATTGCTGCTGGATGGTGGATGTTCAAAGTCGTCAAACAGTCAAAATTTCGTATCCTATAGCACGCTTAACCAATGGTTTCTGAGTATCCTATGTGGCAGGAATAATCCTGTTCCGCTGTCTTATCAGCAACTGTACTGATAAAACTCATCACCCTTTCCTCAATAGAATAAAACTCATCACCCTTTTATTTGATCCAAGTTTGTACTAGTAGTAATGCATGTGGAATACGAATGTTTGTTACAGAGCCTGTTTCTTTCCTGATGGTTGCAAATTTGCAATCCAAATGTGATAATGGATGTGCAGAACTCTAATCTAGCCAGTAGTACTAGTATACTGTCTGTACAAATGCAATTCCAGCTTATAAGAAAATGATCTGAGCAATTAAATATACTCCACAAAGTAAGAATCTTTTCAGTCGTGCCACAATCATACCGAATCTCTAGAGACAAATCGCATGATCTCTATTGTATATTTCTATACAATTTATGTAAAATTTATGCGTTTCAAACGGACGCTAAAATTAAAATAAGGGACAACATCTGAAACAAAGCAAGGAGCCTGAATCAGAATAATTTAGTTCAAGTTGCTGGAGGGGACATGGGTAGGGTAGACATACTATCAGCCTCGTGGTTTTGCGAGCACATCACACGTCCACTTGTTGCTGGGAAAATCGGAATGCCTGTTGGGAGATGCCCGCCGCCTCTGTTCGTCGCCGTGGATTGGCCCCGTGCGTGTCCGCATCCGCCAGGTCCACGCGTGTTCATCCAGTTGCCAGTGCCAGTGAACCGCACCTGCCCCGTCCCACGAGCAAAACCTATACTGTACTCCCTCCGTACCATAAAAACTATTATTTTGGACTTTTCAGAAAATAGGTTTAATCATCCGTTTTATTTAAAAATTTAATGTAAAATACAAAATTAATAAATAATTATTAAAGTCTCTAATGGTATAACAAATCATAAAAAGATAAATAATATTTATATAAAATTTTCAAATAAGATGAATGATCAAACGTGATGTCTAAAAAACGTAAAATGATAGTTTTTTTTTTAAGACGGAGGCAGTACCTACGCAAACCTGTGACGGCGAGTGTGTTCTTGCGGTCAGTGATCACGAGCTTTTGTAGCATTCGAGCATCTGACTGCACACACGTCATCTCTGTTTGGAGCTGGTGGCGTGTCATGACCACCTTACAATTTTCAATGCACAATTGTCAATGTGGGCATCGCACTGCCTCTATTTGCTCTAGTCGACTACAAATTGCAATGCCTTAACAGTTCTTGCTCTAACACTAATCAAATTCTCTAAAATTTAACTAAAATTGTAGAACAATAACAATAGTTTATAGATAATACAAAAAAATATTTATAGCAAATATAATCTAATTACACATATTCGGTATCATAAATACTAATGTTTTACATATAATGTTTGGAAATCGAATGAAACTCTTAGGAGAGCTTCATTTCATAACATCATGTAACTAATATTTACTCCCTCCATCATATAGTATATAAGACATAGTAATCAGCTCTAGTTCGAAGACTAAGAAACACATTTAATTCTCTCTCTCTCAACACTGGTGTTAATGAGACTCTGAGAGCACACTTTATATTACAGGACTTGAATAAAAAATAGTTATGCCGACGGAGACCGAAAATACCAACTACCAAGGCAAACCTATGAAACCACAAAATAAATAAAATAAATAATAAATTTGATTTTGTTTTATTTCACCACCATTCCCCCACACATAGTTAGTTGATGTGTTATTTTTAAAAACAGTAAAATGAATCGGGCCACGGGGAGTGGCGTTTTTTTTTTATTTTTTTTGAGGAGTCAGGAGGAGCCAGAGGCGTTAATGTGTGTTAATCAAGGATATTGGTTTGGTATTATAGATATTGGTGTCTTTTCTTTAGAAACTATGTTAAAGTAAAAAAAAAAATCCGAATTAGACCAACACTAAATTGACATAAGGAATGGAATACTAGGATTATGGTATGGTCCATAACGCGTACGAAATATTGTGTGACTAATCACTTGTTATCGAGAGGGTACTCAACTAAACCGGCATAACAAGTTCCAAACTAGCGGCGATGCCGTGGTGCGTGGCCTGGTTGTAATTGTAACGCTCCAAGGTTTGGAGACCTGCTAGCTGGGGCCTGTTTGGATGGCTTCCACAGCTTGCCAAAGCTTGCCACAAAAACATTGTCCTGTGTTTGGATGGCTTCCCAAACTCGCTGCAAGTTTGGCATGCCGGATATTTTGCTTCAACTTTCAGCAACGATGTTTGCTAACTCTCTGGCGAGCAAAACAGCCGCCATGTTTTTGGCTCGCAACAACTCAGATGCGGTAAAGTAAGGGAACGATCCAAACAGGCCCGGAATTGCTTGATGAATAATTGTGGTGGGGAAAGGGAAGGGATTGTCCAATATAGCTGACAATGATCGATCCAGCCTGATGGAAACATTTTGTTTGGTTCCAATCGGAATGGCTGAGCTGGACCGATCAACACAAAGATGGGATGTCAGAGAAATCAATTGACGTTGAAGTATGATGAGAGCTCAACGAGAGTGAGAAAGAGAGAGAGAGAGAGAGAGAGAGAGAGAGAGAGAGAGAGAAAGAGAGAGAGAGTAATTGCTGTAAGTAGCTATGAACTTTATAGAAAACTACTGATTATAGATATATATTTTGCTTTTGAAGAAGTCTAATTTAGTTCTATGAATAATCGCAATCATTGGACTTCTCTTCCTAGCTAAATTATAAAACTAGTCTTTTGATCTCCTCAACTTTTCCAGCCCTTTGGTTTTACATTCTAGGAGATTTTGCTAGGAGATCTTTGTTTGGCAGGACTTATTTTGGCTACGGTTGATTTCTACGACATTATTAAATTATAGACTAATTAGACTTAAAAAATTTATCTCATAATTTACACACAATCAGTGCATTTAGTTATTTTTTTTCGTTATATTTTGTACTCCATGCACGTTTCTTTATATATCACTCCTCGCGTGGTCGTTCACCACTTATTCTACTATCACGTATTGATGAGTTCTACCTATAGACTAGAAGGGTATCCGATCCGTATCTATGCATGCATGCATCTCTAGCTGTTGACGACATGGCAGTTGCGCCTGATCTGTCCGGCGGTGCCGGTGAGCACCCCAATGTTGCCCATCTTAATCATGGCGGACACGAAGTCGCCGTTGAAGAGCGATGCGCTGGCGCTGTACTGCCTGACCAGCGCGTCCTGCGAGCCGCCGTTGAAGAGCTCCTGGTCGGAGTGGAAGAGGCCCCGCTGCGACAGCAGGTTGGTGAAGTAGTCGGTGTCGAACCGCACCGGCGTCTGCACGTCGATGGGCGCCAGGTTGCCGTCGCCGCCGGACTGCGGGCACGTCTGCCGCCGGAGCGCCGCGAAGGAGGCGTCGATATCGGCGTCGCCGCCGTAGATGCGGGCCCGGAAGGTGACGCACCGCGCCTGCCCGATGGTATGCGCGCCCGACAGCGCCGTCATGTCCTGCGCCGACAGGCCCTGCCTCCCGAACAGCGAGATCAGCGTCGCCAGGCTCGACGTCGGCGCCGGCAGGTTGCTGTTCGCCAGCGACGCGCTCGCCGTCGTCGAGTCCCGCCGCCCCAGCAGCACGCTCCACGTCGGCCCGCCCAGCTACAAAATTATCAGAAGGAAAAGTGTCAGGCAGACAGATGACGCATGCCGCTTGACCGTCCATGCTCATGCATGCACACTACTGGAGCCATTTAGAGCTTTTTCTGCCAAACAGGATATAACAAACGGCTTCACCACTAAAAAAACTGCTAGCAGTAGGCGTGGCGAGCGTACAAGGTTGGTTCCGTCACGCGCGGCGAGGGCGAGGATGTCGGCGCAGGACACGACGCCGGGGCAGGCGGCCTCGACGTTGGTCTTGATGGTGTCGATGACCTCAAAGCCGCGAACCGAGTTCAAGTTGGGGCCGGCGGACTTCTCCCCGCCGGCGTCGAGAAGGATCGAGCCGTCGCAGCCCTGTCGATCGTCATAGCATAGCATATATATGCAGACATGGTGAGAACTTTACAATAGCTAGTGTGACTGTGTGAGTGATGATTGTAGCTAGTATATATAGTACGGATGGATCAGTACCTGAACAAAGCAGTCGTGGAAGAAGAGCCTGAGCAGAGAGGCGCCCATCCGCTGCTCGTTGCTGACGGCCTGGGTCATGGCCGCCCGCACGATGCTCTGCAGGTTGGGGCAGGAGGACGCGTGGAAATTGGCCGACAGCTGCGCGTGGGCGGCACAGGAGATGAGGGAGATGGCGACCAGGCATTGCATCAAGCTAGTACTAGTAGGAACCGCCGCCATGGCAACCTGCCTGCACACTCGATCGATGAACGAAGCTACTTGCTTAGGCAGTACTGTACTACGTAGCTAGTAAGGTCTATGCGGCAGCTTCGATTTGAGCAGTGTAGGTGTGTGGATATACACACACATGCCCCCTATTTATATAGCGCTAGCTTCGTCGAGGAGGAGTTTGCATGCATCCCCCAACCTGTGTCCTCCTGCCTGCGTTTGCATGCAGTAAACCATGGCTGCTGCCGGGAGGGAGTGGGAATTTTGGGACCAAGCTCTTGCATCAACTTGTGATCCAAGTGAGGGGAAGACCGCAAGAGTTGCATAGTTTTGGCCTACCCGGAAGACGCTGTTTCTTTCAGTTTAGCTGGATGCCGCAATATGTGTCGCTATGGGGAAATCAATAATGTTTGAATAATTCACTTACTTCGTTACTGCTGATTCGACAGTGGATCATAGCTCAAAGAACCTATTCCAGTGAACTTGACTTGTCTTATACATTATCCCCGTTTGGGCCACAATTGCAATCAGCGTGCGCAACTTGTATTCTTGCAGCGCGCCCTGAGCTCTGTACTACTACACTGTGCCTAGGCTCCACTCAACTCTTATTAAGTTCCTTTAACGTTACTTCATTTGGCCTTGAAGAGATATCAATTCCAACGTAAATCGCAAATAGACCCCTAAACCAAAAAATTAAGGGTTCACATAGAAAAACATAGGTCCAAAAGGGGGCCCTAAAAGTAGAAGGCATTCAAATTCAATTCTTCCACCAGCTCCTCATTTCCTAGAAACGTAACATGAAGCACAACTCTACTTCTACCTTTTGGCACGGTACCACCCTGCGTAGGGTAGGACCCCGCTCGCCCAAACCCGGCATGTTGTCACCCGATTCCCCGGTGGCAGAGCCAAGGAAGGGCACAGTGGGGGACATGCCACCCCCTCCACCACCCCTGACATTATAATTTGTATGTAATAATATATAGGTAGTTAATATTCTATATTTATATTGAAAGAGTATAATAAAGAAAATCTTGTTATATGTTTATTGATATGTTTTAGACAGTAAAATCACATAGAATATAATAAGAATAAAATATTTTGGTTTATCTAAATTTTGTTTGCCGACCATATTAGGACATATCTATTATTTTTTGTTTTACTAATTAAAATACTTATGTTTCATTATATATCATATGTTATTGAATGTGTACTTAACTAGAAATAACAATTTAGTCACCATCTCTTTTTATTGTGAATCGCTATATAGATATAGACGGTCACATACATACACGTCTACACACTCCTATGAACAAACACACATCCAACTCCACTATGAGCCACTTTCAAAATACTAAGCTACAAGATCTCAAGATTCATAAGTCATCACATGCACCTTGTTATTTACAAACATGGTCACCTACCATTCGTATGACCACTTCTGAAATACTAAGCCAACATATTTCAATATTCATGAGTCGACAACACTAGTGCAAAGGGATTAGTAAAATAACAAATCCTAATAACTTCTACTTACACTAGCATTACTTTCACCCAAGCAAGTATCCTACTCAATTCTAGTAGCTTTGTTTGCTAAGTATAAGCACAAACACCAGACAAAGGCTGCTACTAACAAGAACAACTAGAGCTACTAAACTAGTTACAACTACAACTGCAACTATAAGCTCTAGCAAGCTACCACTACAAGTAACTATCAAATTAATAAAATATGAAACAAATTTAAAGCAGTAGTGTAGTATTGCAAACCAACTAGGCAAGAGGTGAGACAAGATATATCATTGAGGTTCAGTTGCTAGCCAGCAACCCATGTCCTCGTTATGGCTAGTCCCAAATTGATGGTTCACACTCTAAGTAGCTTGACAATGCTAGACCCACACTTGGGTGCCACAAGAACCACTCAAATGGTGCACTCTAACTAGCCATGATTCCAGTAGAGTTACTGTTCATAATCTCCTGAGGGGACGAGCACAAGAGTCCTTACAATTTCTTGATCGGAGCCAGCAACAATCACTGAAGCCACTCAACAACCCCTCCAAACACTGAGCCGAATATGTGGCAGCAATCACCAGCAATACAATTGATTTCTACATGGCGCTCAAAGTCTTCCCCTGACACCCGACTTCTTCCTTGGCGCACTAGATGCAAAGCTTGGTCAATGAGAGTGATGAAGGGAGAGGACCAGAGAATAATAAGTGGGTATGTACCTTATACCATTGTCTATTGGAATGGATTTGAGAGCGTTTGTTTGAGGGCTTTTGTTAGAGTAGATGCAAAAAAAATCAAACCTTAAGGGGGCCCTGATTTGAGGGGAGTTAACCTAAGTGAGTTTTGTGATGTGATCAAAGGACTAACTTGTTCACTAAGTATTGAGTAGAAAATTGGTTTTATTCATACACTACTGATATGTTTGGATGGATCAGATACTCATTTATGTTGCAAATAAGTATGGTGTCCCATGAGATATTATATTATTAAAAATAGCACGCCAAATTGAAAGGGAAAATTAACAGACATGGTTATACCCATACATGTGCATGGTCTCATCTGAAAGGATTCTATTTACATCATGGAACATTGATAACCAACGAAAGCTATGCGAAGTGACAAGTAATGTGCCAATTGTCCTTTCAATTTGACTTTGTGATAAAGTTTTGTGGAGTTCAATTGTTCATGCTAAAAAAAAAAATTACTCAGGATAGCAAGATAAGGTAAGGGAGACTAACCATAGATCAAGGTCAAGTGAAGGCTTGACATTGAGGAATCAAGGCTAAGGTGAAAAGGCAATACTTGGGAATTCCGTAATTAAGAGAAGCATGCTGAAAATTACAAGATTGTTTTCGACCCAATTTTTCTTTTTTTTTTTCTTATATGCAAATTATTTTAATCATACAATTATTTTATCTATCTAAAATAAAAATGAAGGTCTGTGATGATCTGTTTAAACTCTTACCTTCTCGAAGGTAAACGGGAGTACCGTAGCAATGCCCCGGTTTCGATTTATTTAACATGAATGATAGACATTAGGGATGGAAGAAGTTGCCAAGAAAACATTTCTTTCTTGCAACATCTATGGACTATATATTTCAGTCATCGTTTATATATGTTGGTCTCAACTTCTCAACATGATCTGCACAAGTAGCCGCTCATTGTAGCGGCTGCCAGCCTGAATTCTAGCGTTGCTTCATGCATGCATATGTGACGCCGAGCTGCTTATCTGGCCCCTGAATAAAATTGTCTCCCTCCCACGCTGGTATACCATAAGGGTTAATCATATCCTTCTATTTTTAATTACACTGTGTATGCACCCACATGTCCATAAACATACATGTCTTCACTCCTATAAACATAAACATATGAACATCTTCAACAGACTAAACTAGTAGATCTCGAAATTGATAAAATCATCGCAGTAGTGTCGCGTCGATAGACGTGTCACGTGTCAACCACGGTTAAAAGAATAGTACCGTTAAATTCTAGTACCCTGATTGGTGATCGACTTGTATATAGCCGGCTCCGGCTGTAATAGAATTCCTTCTGATGCTCCACTAGCTCCTTGTCCCATTCGTACCTTCGATTCGATTGTGCGCCTGCCCAGTCCCTGTGCCGCTGTGCGTGCATCGCATATTCGCATCGCCCATTTAAGGCGAGACCCTGTATCGATGTGTACACTCAGTTCCGCATTTCCACGCCCCATGCGGCCATGCTCTCGGAACCTTATCTCTCTCCATTGGCCCCCACGCTCCATGCAATTCCAATTCTACATGTTTGATGCTGATGCTGTATTTGCTTGGTGCGTAGTGCTAGGCGCGTATAGGTCTACTACAGCTAGCTGCACTAGTGTTTGGTTGGACGTGTCTTTCACTTTCAGGAGTCATCGTCGTCGTCTCTCTCGTCTGAGAATGGTCTCGACTCTCTCACAGCAGCTTACACCTAGGCTTGCCGACTCTCCATCCCATCATGCATGGGCATGGCATCATATATGGATTAATAATTCAAGGTTCACGGGTGATTGTGTGTTTTGCTTGCGTGTTAGCTGGTGGCCAAACAGCAGTTGCGTCATTGCGTCAACAAAGACCGGCCAACGGCCGCCGGATGGTGATTTGCTGCCATCCATGTAGGCATGCATGGGCGACCTGAGACTGTCGAACCTGGAGTCAGGAAACCACACGCCATTTGAGACCAGATCAAGAACCCAGCCAGCATCAGTGCCTCTCCCATAGGAGGAGCTAGCTAGTATGGTATGCATGTATGCAAACCTCGCGCAGCGTCACAGCGTTAACCAGCAAATTTATAAGATGAAATGAAAAAACGCCGTAAAGTGACTCTGCCAAAGACCAAACACGGTATGTATGTATCTGGTAGGTAGCAAAGTCTGCTTTTAGGAAATTGCGTAAGAGCACAGTAGAGAGATCTGACTTTGATAGTGGAACTTTCCATTTCTTCCAAAATATTAACCAGCGACTCTGCATGCTACTGCATATATATATATATATATATATATATATATATATATATATATATATATATATATATATATATATATATATATATATATATATCAATTTTTTTAATATAGTTAAAGAAAAATGGACGGCTCATGAGCACCGACGGCTAGAAAGTGATAGTAACCAAGAGGTATCAAATTTTTAGTAACCAAGAGATACCTAATACCTTCTAAATATGAGGGTTGTAGGTACCAGGTATATATTGAAATTGGTGGGACCGGTGCTTAGAAAAAAAAAACGATAATACCATTGTCGAAATTTTATCATGTAATTAAGGGTAGAACGGTAAATTTATAATAAGAAATAATGTTTTTATTACTTTAGGGATGATTGCATTAGTATAGTTGAATAATTCTTTTTCTTTCATCTTTCTTCTCCCTGTTCTTCTCTCCGTTCACGAGCTCGGCGGCGGCGGTGAGGGCGAGAGCGATGGCAAGGCTGCATCCGGCGAAGGCAGTGGAGGAGGCGAGATCTGTCTTCACCGATCCCCGGCCAGCGTGGTCCACTCGCCGCGCGTCTCCTTCCCGTGAGCTCGTCGCGGCCTCCTGACCCACTCGGCGCGCGCTCCGTCGCACCCCAGGCCGGCATCTTCCCGGCGCGCAGGCTGGCGGCCCTTCCGCGCTCCGCCCAGGCCGGCGGCACTTCCGCGCGTTGCCCAGGCCGACGGCTCTCCGGCGCCGCCGTCCCCTCCACCACGGCATGGATCTGGCAGATCGTGGCTACATGCTACTCGATCTGGACGGATCCGGCTAGGAGGAGACTCGGAAGGTGTCGAGGACGGCAGAGCAAGACGACGCAGCGCCACACTCGTCCTTCGGCTCGGCCTGGTACACCTCCCTTCAGTTTGACGTCACGGCCTGCGCCGCCCATCTGCCTGGCCCAGCGTTGCTCCTTCAGGCTGCCGGGATCCTCATCTTCCGTGGCCTGCTGACTTTGCCTTCCACTGGCCGCCGGCTCCTTCAGGCCTGCTTACTTCCGTGGTGAGATCATCTCCCTTACATTTGTACTAGAACATCAAGCGTGCCAGCACCATTGAAGGCATTTCATCCTCTGTGATATCATTCGTGGCTTCATTAGAGTCAACGGCTAACATAGTTTGCTCAGAAGAGCCACATACTGGCATATCAGTAGTCCTGACGTCATCAGAAGTTTTCTCCTCATTCATACCTACAACTTGTTGTCTATCTGCAGACATACCATTGCTATCTGATGTTTCCTGGTAGCTAAATGATGGATGCTCTGTGCTGGTCAGAGACTCCATATTTGAAACTAGTTCACTGTCTGTAGATTCATGCTTCAGATTGGACATGAGATATTGAGATCCTTGGTACTTGCTGATTGTGGGATGTTGGCTGATGTGTGCCAAGAGTTGGAGAATGAATCCCCACTATTTTCTGTTTTCAGTTTTTCTTCAGGTGGATACTCTACAGAGGACTCCTCAGTATGTTCAGCTGATGTATTTGAAGAAATGCAGAAGATCAGGTCAGAGCTCTCTGCCACATTTTTTTTGCCTGTGCTGATATAATTCTAATGAACTTATTGCTACAAATTTTTCTGCCATCGTTTCAGTAGCATTTATACCAAAAGAGCACCAGATTGATTGATATAACAAAGTATCATGTATCTTAGTGGTACCTATGATAAACTGATGCATATTTAGCATTTGCATTTTAGTCTCATACTCAAAATTTGTTCTCACTACAGATAGTTGTTAAGATAATCCTTGCTGCTTTGGTATTTGCACGATATGAGAACGGAACATTTGGTAGAGTAACTTATCAAGGTAACATTTGTTGTCTTTTTAAAAGGCACCAACATACCGTGCCAGCCTGCCAGGTCTCTGCTGTTGTATTGCTAAAATCCTGTAGTCTACACAACTGTTAGCAGCTAGTTTTTGTTTGACTATTTTGTTACCATTTGAGATTGAAAGATAAATGTATAAACTGTTATGCTTGATGGTAGGGGATAGACACTGCACCATAACCAACACTGTATTCCAACAGAAGCCTCTGTAAACTGAGAATGGGTGATGGTGAAGTCGCTCTATCAGATGCTTACCAGTGCAGGATGATGAGGCATGACTGGGCAAAAGCTTGCTATCGGCAGGCAGCTGCTCACATGCTACTCAAGGTAAGATTTGCTTCTCATCTTGCCCAAACAAGATTATGTACAACATGAACGACTATGTACAGTCTCTAAATAGCTGTTCATATACTTCAGATTTGGTGAGGTGTGGACTTGTGGTTGTCTCTAAACTGATATGCTCATCTTGGCAAACGGACCATGAGATGATACATAAACTGATAACTTTTTTTTTTCAGATGTTCACTCATGATTTGTCATTGTCCAGTACCTCCTGTGTGTTGAACTTTGAAGCCTGAATCTGATGCTGTTGTTGGTTACCTGCATGTCCACATTGGAACCATTTGGTTGCGCTGGGGAGTGAATCGAACCTGAACCTGGTTCTCTTTGTCTAATGCATTCCTCTGACGCAACCAGCATTTTGGTGGCGATGCCATCTTGTTTTTCCAAAGGAGTATTTTGCCTTGTGCTTCACTCTGATTGCTTATCGTGTGTCCACTTACAGCAGTACAAGTAGTATGCTTCTACGTCCTCAGGGAAAGCTTGCTCACGCTCCTCAAGAAGATGCTTCCACAGGCTCTGAAATAAACCAACTTACAATGAAGCAAATTCATATTTTCTATAATCAGATGCAACAAAAGTGAATTAACTCCTAGATGAAACAAACTAGCAACATTGGAATTAACTCGTAGATGAAACAAACTAGCAACATTGTTTCTTTTCCAGTGCTGATAGATCAGACACATCACAGTTTCATTATGCTCAAAGTATCAAAAGTTGCATAACCTTGCAGTGCTAGACCCCGAATTCTAAACTCAAGGCAAAACAACTGCCATCTTTTTTGTTCAGGAAATAAACTTGAAATGATATTCAGGATTACTATTACTCACGGCAATCATTTTGCGAGCCTGGTAAAACCAAAGAGATCTAAGGAATTGAGTAAAACAACCTAGATAATCATCCCTTCAAACTCAAAATCAAAGGAGGCCACTGACCTTGTTGCCGGCGGCGTGTCGAAGGCACAGAGCAGGGGAGCCGGAGGTTTTGTTAGGGCCACGGTGTCTTCTTGTCAGGAGTCCGGCCTCCGGGTTCGGGTTCCGCACCAAAGAAGTCGGCTGGAAGCTGCGTGTCCTCACCGGCAGCAAGGGCGAGGGACACCGGGGGAGTTCCCGTCAAGCTGGGGCGCCGGGAAGGGAGGACGGCGCAGCCACGGCCTCGGTGACGGCAGCCAAGGCAATGGGAGGACCGAGGTGGAGGCGCGACACGACGCAGAGCTCGAGGCGGAGCGCGGCGAGAAGTCGAGGTCCAGGCGGCAGATGCGTCGAGGTCGAGTCAGCGGCGGCGCGCGACGGCGAGATGGAGGTGGCCGCGCCAGAAAAGGGAGAGGTCGCGGCGGCGGCGGCGGCGCGCAACGCCGCGAGATGAAGGCGGCGGCGCCAAGCAAAGCAGCGGCGGCGCCAGGCAAAGCGGGGGCGGCGGCGGCGGCGGGGCGGGGGCGTTATTTTGTTTTTGGGAGGGCTTCGGGTGAGGGCGCTATCCCTGATGAGTTGTGGGAGGGTTGGTGAAAATTACCATACTGCCCTTCAGCGCAAAAATTAAATTAGAGGTAATTTATTGCTTAGGTATCAGGAGTAACTAAAAGGTACCTCCAACCACCGAAAAAGGACTCATATATATATATATATATATATATATATATATATATATATATATATATATATATATATATATATATATATATAGCTACGTGCACTCCTGATGACTGACACGTGGACCATTCGACGGCTGGGAGCTGATGCATATTTATGGAAACCAAAAAACCGTAAGCTCCCTTGTTTCCATATATTTGGTTCGGTATGTAACAGGCTGAGCGTCTGCAAGTTTAGTAACTTTAGCTTCCAGTGGTTCCAGTAACTTTAGCTGTTATCTGCATGTCCAGTAGTGCACCTGTGCATGTGCATGGTACTGTGTTGCTTTGGCCTCCCCTCATTTCTCTCACCTCCATCCTCTAACGTCACTTTTTAGACTGTCTCCAACAGTCTATGCATTCTGCTAACCGAACCCAAAATGGATACTGCACAGGAAAAACACCCCTCCAACAGAGTAGCCAAAGGGAGTAGCTATTTTACGTGCAAAGAGAGGGAATGCAAAAAAGGGTGATCTCTCACCGGTGACCCAAATCTCTGCAGAGGAGGATGGCCAGACAGGCCCATGTCACAGCGCTGGCGCTGACAGGGAGACCGCGGGAAACGACGACGAAGCAGGCCCGCGACGGGGAGCGGTCCTCGGTCACGGTCGACAATCTCAGGATTATGGGTGGATGCCCTGCATCAAGGAAGAAGAAACTCAAGATGAATGTGAAGACGGTCTTCCTCCCGTGGAAACATATGGGGGAAGCCCTCATAAGATGGTTCACTCGCCTAGAACGTTTCACTAAGGACCCTATGAATCTTGCTGGTAAGCGACTCGAGTTCCAGTGTCAAGGTACCTAAAGATGCTGAAGCAAATAGGATTGAAGAGTAGCCAAAAGGCAAAGCCTAATACCCTTTATTCCACTTTCAACTACCAGCCAGAGTTGATGCTGCTCGAACTTCTAGTGTAGTGATTCTTACATCTACCGGATTGTCAAGGTATGTTTTGTTATTGTATGTCTGCCTCTCTTTTTTGCTTCATGTATGACGCACCCATAATTAACACTAATGCTGTTTATGAAATAAAAGAACAAACAAATAGATGATAATGGAGAGGCTCTTCCAACCGGTGAGAATATTCAGCTTCAAGCAGGAGGGAGTGTGAGCACCACGCCATGTCCATGTCCTAGCTTTTAATAAGAGGATAAAGATGCCATAGACCCGGTCTTTCATAGTGCTATACTGTGCCTTAGTGAAGAAGACAGGAACTTGCCGGCTATAGATCAGATGTTTGCTATTCTCCGGAGGGGCATTGCTGTGCACCACTCTGAACTATTACCCATAATTAAGGAACAGGTCGAGCGGAGGTAGCTAAGCTTTTTAGCAGGCGCGAAGCGTTTAAGTGTTTAAGTCAATCCATCCTGACCTCCTTTTCTCTATCATTGCTTTTTGTGGCTTCCAAAGGCGAAGACTCTGAAGTGGGCGAACACTCGGCCCAGCGGGCGAACATGCCGGGGGTGGTAGCTACGTGTCACTACCCTAGCCAAGTTTTCTCGCGTCGGTGTCTGCTACTCCCCGCGGCTGCACTGGCCAAGTCAGGAAAAGTGAACGGTGCCTGACGGAGTCAGAGCAACCGACCGGAAATCTCGTGCACCGACGGGAAAGCTTTTTTTCGCGGCTGGCGCGCGCATTCGCGCGAGCGCCGAAATCGTCGTCATCCGAAAACAAGTCGCGAGCCCCACACGGCAGAGACACATGCGAAAAAAGGAGGGCGAAAAGGAGCGGGAATAGAGGCGCCTCGCTCTCCACCACCAAATCTTCCGTTCCTTTTCCCCCAAATCTCGCAGCCTCTCTCACCTCGCATTCCATTCATCGCTCCCCACCACCGGCCGCTCCCTCACCAGTCGCCGACATCCACTCCTTCGCCGGTGTGCTCCACCAGCACCTCCACCACCAGAGATACAATACGCTGCCGCCACGCCTCACGGCGAGGTCATTCCGCCGCTGCTGCAAAAACGCTCTAAGCCCGTAACCCTAGGTCCTCGCCGGTATGCCCGATTCGTGCTCCATCGACAGGCCGCGCCTCCGCCTCGACTCATCCTTGCGCCTCTACTGATGTTGGCCATCGAAGGTACCAGCAACACAACCTCTCCTCTTCCAGTCAACTAATCCTAACTTCCCCAATTCGTACCCCAGGAAACTTGAAGATCTGTGTGGCTGCTGGGTACATCATTTGCTTTTGCCATCCGCCAATCTCATATTTCTGCAAGATTGAGGGTATGATCTATCATGCAGCTCATTCTTGCTTTTATGTTTTTTTTTTTGTAATGTACTATATTTATGTTCTGTATGTTGTGGGGTGGGCAAGGTAATTTCGGCTTTTATTTTTTTGACAGTTCAATATTTAGCATGCAAAAGATAAAATGGATCCAAAATTAAAACTAAAATATTTTCGTACTAGCTGTGCCACAAGACCGTGCAATAACCTGCAATACTTCTCTGCATCAGATTAATTGCTGTTAGCCAAAGAGGGTATCTTTGCCATGAGGTACTCCTGTCCAATGTCATCTTTGTAACTATTTCGACAACTGAGCTTTCTTGTTCTAGTACTATTTTAACTATTTAGTAATACTTTGTGGATCGATTATACTGAATTCCATTGCTAATTAGTCTTTTAATGCTTCAGGCTATATATCCCATACATTTCCTCATTGGTTCTGATGTGACATGACTTGTAAAATTTCTATTATTTTTTATTCTGCTGTTTTTTGATAGTTAATAGATAACAGATAGGTTCAGGCTTAAATGAGACAATAGATGAAATGACATGGTTTCCTTTCTTTCATCTTTGTATCTAAATTTTAATTTGCAATTGTTTCCTTCATAGTCATGTTGTATAATTTATCAAATGTACAGTGTGTTGTTTGTTACCATTTAGTAGCCAATTTAGGGAGCAATTTTAATAATCCGTAACACATACTGTTAGGTGATGAACAAGATAGATTAATTTTATAATGGAAAGTCCATCATCCTATCTCACTGCTGAATGTTTGGATATAAATTGTGTTGTGTGCATGCCAGATGGAAAGGGAAAGCATGGTCTGATGCATGATTGATCTCCCATCCACAAATAATAAATCTTCAATTAGTTTAAGTTCTTTCTGAGGCTGATACACAGAATAGTGCTGGTTAGATGTCATTTTTGCTAGTCATAGTGACGCTGATGTGAACGTTTTCTACTGGCAGATTGGAGGAGATATTTGTTGAGTGCTCTTGTTATGACTGTCACATAGACATTAGTATGTGAATGCAATTAGTTAGCATCTGCTCTGCTTCAACAGTTAAGTATGCAGCTCTATACTTAGTCATAGTTTCTTTTTCTTCTTTGATGCGGTGTATTGTGCTCTAGCTTTTGGTTGTAAATACTTGGATTTTCGGCGCCGTGGGCCAGCAAGTTCTCGATGAGGTGTGTCCCAACAAAGGCGAGCTTGCTGCCCCCACTTTTAAATGCAAACTAAAAAAATGATGTATTGAATGCCATTAATCATGATTTTGCTGCCATGGCCTGTCACAGGTTTCCTTGTTCCCTGCCTTTTAACGTTGGCAGAATGATTTCCTAGTCTTAGGAATTAGTAATTACTGAACTGCTATGACTAAACTTCTATTTTCCATATTAGTTGCATGAATTAGCATTCAAACTAGATCCTGCTGACTTCTACTTCTAATTAATGAACTGCTACCACTAAATCTAGAATGTAGGATTGTAAAATGAGATTGTTTTGTTGGCAATTGAAGTATTTGATCAACCAATTGAGTGGTATTTTTTTTTTCTGAACTGCATCACATAGCCTAATAGGAATTAGTATTTGATCAACCACTACATCATAGCCTATTAGGAACTAGTAATTACTGAACTGCTATGAGATTGTTTCTAACTAATAAACTGCTAGCAATTGAAGTGACATGGTAAGATTACCTTGCTCACTTGATTTTTTTTTTCCCTCGTAGTTGACTTGTATTGGATCTAATGATCACGTCGTAGCTACTGAAAGCACTATCAAAGGAAACTGAAAGCAGTGATACTGATGTTGCCTGCCTTGTGGTATTCCATTTCTTGCTGAAAGTGGCTGCAGAAAAGGTAAATCCTCTCTGACCTCTTTAAGAGATTGATATTCCCAGTCAAGTCACATTTTTTGGTAATCTTTAAATGGACCCAACATCAAGGATGTATAATTTCAGATTAGTCACTTATAATCCTTTGACTTCTAATTTGTGAAACTAAATTAGTTGAAGGATAGCTGAAAGTGCTCCCACCTAATTTTTCTTTGAGTGCTAATTTTGTGTTACAACTATCTTACTTGTACAGAAAGCTCCTTTTGATATTTTTTGCTTTATAAGCGTGAGGCCTATCACATGTTGATTTGTTATCGCATATGCATGTGATGTATCTTTCCTGTTTATGGTTGCTAGTTCAACTGTATAAATTTGTTTGCACGTAGTTGAGAATATTCAGTTTGCTTGCAGACATACCAAGCATGAAGCCATGAAGATGGTACGTTACCTGATAGGGAGTGATGGCTTCATATTGCTAAAGGGCTTATTTTACAGCAGCTACTTGGTTCGTATTACCAAATTGAGAACCTGTTAGGAATGGAGCATAGCAACTTATTAGATTCTTGTCAACTTTAGACAGTAGCTTCATGTATAATTTGGGTCGCACCATAACAGGAGCTTCGTATATGCCTTAGGAATTTAGTAGCTTCACAACTTGATCTAGTCAAGGAACTATCTGATGTAAGATTTTTAACTATCACTATATATATATATATATATTAAATATATATGTGTATTGAAGACTATTGAATGTATCCTTTCTGGTCCATGTCGATGTGGAGCTACTGTGGTATTAATTTAAATGGCTAAATCAATTGATATTAATTTGTCTTGGCAGTTTGGGAAGCCCAAACGTTTCCTGACGGTTCAGGCCGACAGTGGAGGTCTAAACTTTTCCTGACCGTGCTCAGCAGACAGGGAAGGTTTCCCTGACGGTAGAGAAAAACCGACGTGAAAACCTTTTCTGACAGTGCCGTAGCCGACATGAAAGGTTTTCCTGACGGCAGTGTGAAAACTGACATGGAAACTCTTTCCTGACGGTTTTCACCGATGGGAATTATTCCGTGACGGTTTACCGTCAGGGAAGATAACTTTCCGTGACGTTTGTTTCCTGACGGCGAATCCCTGACGGTAACCGTCAGGGATGACCTTTCCTGACGGTTTTTTTGACCTTTTCGTGACGGCTGTCGCCGTCACAGAAAAAAGTGGCTGGGGTAGTGTGCACTCCTGATGACGGACACGTGGACCATTCAACGGCTGGGAGCTGATGCATATTTATGGAAACCAAAACACCGTAAGCTCCCTTGTTTCGATATATTTGGTTCGGTATGTACCACAGGCTGAGCGTCTGCAAGTTTAGTAACTTTAGCTTTCAGTGGTTCCAGTAACTTTAGCTGTTATCTGCATGTCCAGTAGTGCACCTGTGCATGTGCATGGTACTGTGTTGCTTTGGCCTCCCCTTATTTCTCTCACCTCCTCCATCCTCTAACGTCGCTTTTTAGACGGTCTCCAACAGTCTATGCATTCTGCTAACCGAACCCAAAATGGGTACTGCACAGGGAAAAACACCCCTCCAACAGAGTAGCCAAAGGGAGTAGCTATTTTGCGTGCAAGGAGAGAGGGAATGCAAAAAAAGGTGATCTCTCACCGGCGTCCCAAATCTCTGCAGAGGAGGATGGCCAGACGGGCCCATGTCAGAGCTCCGGCGCTGCCAGGGAGACCGCGGGAAACGACGGCGAAGCAAGCCCGCGACAGGGAGCGGCCCTCTGTCGCGGCGTCGGGTGGTGAGGCAGGCCCGCGGCGGTGTAGAGCGGCGAGGCCGCCCGCAGACGACGGCGGCGAGACGGGCCCGCGATCGTGGCGGGGTAGAGTGACCCTCGGAGACGAGGCGGACCGAGGTGGGTTGGGGCGCGGCGGCGAGGCGGACCGCGGCGAGGTGAGGCGGGGCGACGAGGCGGACCGCCGCGGGGTCGAGCCGCACGGTGGGACGACAGGGTAGGGGGCGGCGAGGCGGACCACTGGTAAGGTGTTGTGGTGTGGGGCAGCGAGGCAGACCTTGACTGCAGCGGCGGCGGCGTGCGGTGGTGGCGGCGGCGATTTTGGGTTTGCGTCTGCGTTGTTGGAGGAGAAGAAATTTGGGTGCCCGAGTCTTACCCTGTACGAGACCCAAATGGAGGGATGGGTCGCGTGAATGGGTGAGACCTGTTGGAGATAGTCTTAGCATTCATCAATCACCGCAGGCATGCAAAAGGTTTAGGCGATATTAGCTCCTAAACTGCATAGCTAATTTTCATTTTATTTGCATCATATTATTTGTATTGATTTTATATACAAAACAAGTTCCATATTGACTATATTTTTTTTCTTTAAAAAGTGACACATTATTGGCCGCCCGAAAATCAGTCATGACAAAATTACCTTCGGTACGGTAATATCAATAAACTGCAATTCAAATAAAATTGCCTAATTATTTGGAATCTTTAAACATTTCCACATGGGGCCCATTGAAAGCCCTTGTTTGGTTTTGGGTAATTAATGAAACCTAGTTTTCTAATGTTTGCTCTAAGTGTTTCATGAGATTAATTAGCAAACAACAAGATGGAGCAAAGGACCGGGTCGGTGGAGGCCACATGTGAAGGGCAATGATGGCGTCCATGCAAATGGTGTAAGCCCATCAACAAAAGGAGAGAGCCCTAATGACGGCATCCATGCAAATGGTATAAGTCCATCATCAAAGGTGTCTACAAGATTCATCAAGAGATGAGAAGGAAGATGATGATAAGCTAGGAGCTCAAGGCAAAGATATAACCAATAGGAGCTCTTTTACTTTTGGTGATCAAGACTCTATAGAGAGAGTGATCACATTTAGGATAGGTAGCCGTACTATCAAGAGGGGAGAAATCGTTTGTGAAATGCGGTTATCAAAGTGCCACTAGGTGTTCATATTGCATATGCATGTAGATGCTAGTGACACTAACAAAACCCGTGGAAAACTCTTAGTAAAATGGTAACACACGTGCACTAAAGTGAGAGACACATTGGAGTATTAGCGACTTTGAAAACGGGGTGAAGTTTGAGTGGTAGAGAGGGGTTTGGGTCCTCTCTCCCTCCTCTGCCGAGCGTGCGAGGCAGGATTCAGCGCTTTTCGGTGATTTTTCTTAGTGGTAAAGTGCACCGGAAACTTGACGAAGTCTTCCGGTGCCTAACTCTTTGAGAAGGTGAAAAAACGTGTGCACCGGATGCGTCCGGTGTGAACCCTGTGCTCTCGGGTCAGTTCGGTGAAGTTTTTCACCGGATGCGCGAAACTTGTCACCGGACGCGTTGGGAACACTGTTCCAGCGTCCGGTGTCTATGACGTGGTGAGCAGCAGTTGACCGTTGGCGCAGCGGACGCCGAGGAGCGTCCGGTGACCCTGCACCGGACGCGTCTGGTGATGTAACAGAACCGCCTTAATCACATGGCCCACAGGCACCTGTCATTGTCACTAATGACCTCTGACAGCCGGGCCCGTGTCCCAAATGATATAGAAGGTCCTGCCGGGCTACATTAGCGCCCGTCTTCCTCCGACAGGATCTCATTGCGAAGTCATTACAGAATTACAACATTTTATAACAAAATACATCAGAGTAAAATCGCGGAAAGATTATAAAGTAATTAGATTACAAACCATTTGTCCAAATAAGATTAAGGTGCCATTATTACAGACCATAGATACAACATAATTAAACGGTTAATGATAAGAACCCTGCCCAGGGGTTCAACCTTACTCCTCACTTCCGTCTTAAACCACTGTCACATAGCAGGGAGCGAAACAGACCTCCGACTGCTGTATCCCTGCAACATGGGGTTAACAAACCCTGAGTACTAGAGTACTCTGCAAGACTTACCCGACTAAAGAAAAAGAGTGAGACTCAGGAATGCAGGCTGAGGGGAGTCAAGGTAAGGCTCGAGGAAGAGTCAAAGAGTTTTGCAGAAAAGCATTACTATCATATTTCAATATTTTAACTCAAAACTTAATTTTAGTCATAGTACATCATTGCAAATTCATTATCATGTTCCATCATACGTTCCAATTCTTAATCATTCTCAAAACACCTAGTTTCGAACCACTTTTCAATTGTAGGTCAAAGGATCAAGTCTCCATATCCGAGGAGCAACGACGATTTGAATCGATTAGCACCCAGTCGAGGATCCCTATCCACACTGCATATGTACCACTTAAGCTTGCATATACCAACCCCGGCTACCACGACTTTTCTACCCCTGAACCGGTCCTGCGCCACCCGAGAACACAGTACTCCTGTCCTCTCTAGGCACGCCGGCCACGAGGGTACACGTTGCTCTCGCCATCTCTCCACTCCCAGTGCGTGGTTGTCGGTTCAAGTAGTAGAGCCACCGGAGTCAGAGCTTTCCGTAGTATGTGGCTAGTTGTAAAGTCTCGATCACAGCAGGCCTACAATGAACGGTCCCTAATTCTTTTTCGCCGGCGACATTGCATTGGGACTCTAACCCAAATACAAGTGTCCCAACGGTTTTCAAATCCCTTTTCCGCCGATGGTCAAGCATTGGGACTCTAACCCAAATTCACAACCAACGAACGGAAAACCCCTTCCGTCGGTTACGATGCATTGGGGCTGCTACCCAAGTATAAAATCCCCGAACGGACTTATATCCCTTTTTCCTTTCTCATGATTCATCAATATCACATTCCCATAGGTCAAAATAGCCTTTTTATGCAAATATAAATTTATTACGCAGGGCTAAGCATTTTTGAACATTTTTAACTTTTAAACGGGTTTTAAGGGGATTGTATATCAAGGCAGGTAATGCAACAATATAGGTGACAAACAACTCCTACGACCTAATGCAATAATAAACCCAAGTTATAAATATTTTATAAAACACAAGGCGGGGCTGAATGCACCGGGGCTTGCCTTGGATTGCATACAGCGTCGGGTCGGGCTCGGTTCCGCAGATGTCGAATCCCTGGACGACCTCCGGAGTGACCTGTAATACCCCGGGTATTACGGCTAATTAATTATGCCATGTCATCATATTTATTATTAAGCATCTGCATATGAGTGTGATTAGGATTTTTAGAGTGGCTTATTCATTAAAGTTATGGATGTACAATTAAATCCATGATTTGGTAATTAAAAACCAATCAAAATAAAAATTTGAATTTAAGCCCTGATCGGACCCAAAACCCTAAATTAAAATATACTTGGAATCTGGTGATGGTGTCTTAATAAAAGTTGTAGATCTTTTGAAATGGAACAACTCTTATTTTGGCTGTTTTTGAAGTCCCTTAATAGAAATTTAAATTAAACCCTAATTACTACTTTGAAATTCAAAATTTAAATGCTAATTTGAAAAATATCAAAAATCTGACCAAACTTCTTTAATGAAAGTTGTGAAGCTCCACAATTAGGACAACTTTTATTTTTGGAGATTTTTATGTTATTGAGAAAAATTCAGAAAATTTGACAAGATTAAAAATGGATTTCAAATAGTGGTTTTACCCCCTTTTAAATATTTTTAAAATTATTCAAGATCTGAACATGGTCCCTAAATCAAAGTTGTTCAGAATTTGGAACACTACAACTTTGATGTTTACACTTTTTCAAGTTTGTATACGAAATCTTGCGAAATTGGCCAAAAACCGAGAGGGAGACACTGTATTTGCTACAGTAACCTGCCTTCCCTCTCTGTTCGCGCACAGGCGCCGGCCGCCGGGCCGCACGCGCGCGCGGCGCCGCCCGTGCCGGCCGGGATCTTGCCCCCGGCACGGCCGCGCGTGTGGGGGACCCCGCGCCGCCCTAAGCCGCTCCTGCCCCCCCCTCTGACCGGCTTAAAGGGCACCAACACCCTCCTCTGTGCCTCCATCTCTTCTCCGAGCACCGCCGCACCCACCTCGGTCTCGACCCAAAATTGGCCGCCCTCAGACCTCCTCCTCCAAATTCCTCTCGTCTCTAGCCTCACTGGATCCTTGAACACAGCTTGAGCCACCGTGGTCCAGCTTTCGTGCTTCGAGGGCCCCGGAACGCACGCCGTCGTCTTCGGGTCCGGCAGAGCACCGCCGCAGCCATCTCTCGCGCGACAAGCTCGCTGTGGTGAGCCCCTCTATCTTAGACCTCTCGTTTGCGACTCTCTGAGTCATACTTTAGCTTATGCTCGCGACGGTGTTCCATTTTGTCCGCTAGGATTGCCGGAACGTGACTTCGCCGTCGAGGCCGAGCCGTTGCATTCCGCCGCTGTCGTCAAGCTCGCCGCTCCGCTCCATCTCAGCCTCAGCCAGCCGTCGGTCTAGAGTCGTGGTGAGCTCCTGGTCTTCCCCTGCCCTTTTACTTCAACTCTACCGCACCCTCGCGGCCGGAACAGGGTCGCCGTGCCGTCGCATCCGCCATGGGCGAGGTGAAGCTCGTCGGAGGCGCGTGGGGTCGGGGCTAGCCTAGCTAGGGTGTGCGCTAGGCTTGTGGGTTCACGTTGGCACGCGCGGCTTCGTTGCTGGAGCCGCCGGCGGCGAGGTCCGCGGCGAGCCGCCGCGAGTGCGCGCGCGCACGGGCGCGCGGAAGGTTGAAGAGGGAGCTGACAGGCGGGTCCCGCCTGTCAGCGTTCCTGAGAGCGCGCGCGCGGGCGAGCGCGCGGGCAGGCCGGATGGGCCGGTCTGTTTCGCTCGTGGGCCGTCCCGGGTGAATTCCTTTTCCATTTTCCGGGCGATTTTAAAAGGCTTTTCCATTTTAATTTTAGATGAATAGTGCTACTATTTGTTATTTTTATAGGAATAATTCTGTTGGGTTAAAAATCATGAAAATAATTGTGGATGCTCTCTGGAACATGTAGTATTTTATAAAAATATTAAATATAAGGTTTGGGCATTTTCTTTAGGAACTAAAAATCAGCATATTAATTAATAAAGGCAACTTTGAGCAATTTTAATAAATTCCAGATTTATCCAAAAATCATGAAAATTTATGTGGCACTGTTTTAGGATAAAACTTATCTGTTGGGTAAGTTTGGGCTCATTTGGAAACTATTAGGACACTTGTTCATTAAATATGGGGTTTATGGATAGTAGAATTAATTTAAACAAATAATCCTTGTTGTTTGGTGTGATTTTGGATTGATTGAGTTCAGGGATCTTTCACCATAGTGATCCTTGACAAATGTAATGAAGTCACTTGTTGGTTGTAGTAAAGCTGTGCAGCGGCTTTCTATGACCGTTAAAATGGTCAATAAAACATAAGTATGAAAACACTGTTTTTACTTTCCGTAAAACGTTTACAACTTTACCGTGAAGGAAAGTTGTACTCAAGGTCTAAATGGTTTACTTTTAAGAATATCATACATTGTCCTCATACCATGCTAAACATACATCATTGCGTACGTGTAGTGCCCGTTCCCGAGGAGGCCCAAGTCAAGGCCACTGCCGAGGAGGTCACTCTAGAAGTCATCCAGGGATTCGACATCTGCGGGACCGAGCCCGACCCGACGCTGTACGCAATTCAAGGTAAGCCCCGGTGCATTCAGCCCTTTCCTTGTGTTTTATAAAATATTTATAACTTGAGTCTATTATTGTATTAGGTTGTGAGGAGTTGTTTGCTACCTATATCGATGCATTACCTGCCTTGATAAATAATATCCCGGAAACCTGTTTAAAAATAAAAATATTCTAAATGCTTAGCCCTGCTTGATCAATTTAGATTTGCATAAAAAGGCTATTTTTGACCTATGTGAATGTGATACTATGAATCATGAGAAAGGAAAAAGGGGACCAGAGTCCGTTTGGGAACTGTGTACTTGGGTACCAGTCCCAATGCATCGTAACCGTCGAAAATGAGTTTTTCGTTCGTTGGTTGTGAATTTGGGTTAGAGTCCCAATACTTGACCATCGGCGGGAAAGGGATTTGAAAACCGTTGGGACAATTGTATTTGGGTTAGAGTCCCAGTGCAATGTCGTCAGCGAAAAAAGAATTAGGGACCGTTCATTGTAGGCCTGCTGTGATCGAGACTTTGCAACTAGCCACATACTACGGAAAGCTCTGACTCCGGTGGCTCTACTACTTGAACCGACAACCACGCACTGGGAGTGGAGAGATGGCGAGAGCAGCGTGTACCCTCGTGGCCGGCGTGCCTGGAGAGGAGAGGAGTACTGTGTTCTCGGGTGGCGCAGGACCGGTTCAGGGGTAGAAAAGTCGTGGTAGCCGGAGTTGGTATATGCAAGCTTAAGTGCTACATATGCAGTGTCGATAGGGATCCCTAGCTGGGTACTAATCGATTCGAATCGTCGTTGCTCCTCGGATATGGAGACTTGATCCTTTGACCTACAACTGAAAAGTGGTTCGGAACTAGGTGTTTTGAGAATGGTTAATGAATTTTGAAAGCAAGATGATATGTGAGAATGAATTCGGAATTATGGATTATTAATCAATAAAATTGAGTAAAATATTGAAATAGGTTAGTAATGCTTTTCTGCAAAACTTTTGACTCTTGCTCAAGCCTTACCTTGACTCCCTCAGCCGGCATTTCTGAGTCTCATTCCTTTTTCTTAGTCGGGTAAGCCTTGCGGAGTACCCCAGTACTCAGGGTTTGTTAACCCCATGTTGCAGCGATACAGCAGCCAGAGGTTTGTCTCGCTCCCTGCCGTGTGACAGTGGTACAGGAGGGAAGTGAGGAGGAGTAAGGTTGGACCCATGGGCAGGGTTCTTATCATTAAATACTTATATATGTTGTATCGTCTTTCCACTGCTACTTATTTTATTTATGGTCTGTAATATTTGCACTTTAATCGTATTTGGACAAATGGTTTGTAATCTAAGTACCTTATAATCTTTCCGCACTTTCACTCTGATGTAATTTGTTATGAAATGTTGTAATTCTGTAATGGCTTCGCAATGGGATTCTGTCAGAGGAAATCGGGCGCTAATGTAGCCCGACAGAACTTTCTAGATCATTTGGGACACGGGCCCGGCTGTCAGAGGTCATTAGTGACAATGACAGGAGTCTGTGGGCCACGTGATTTAGGCGGTTCTGTCACATGACCTCCTCAGCAGTGGCCTCGACTTTGACTTCCTCGGAGACGGGCACTACACGTATGCAATGATGCATGCTTAGCATGAGATGGAAATAATGAATGAAATGCTCAAAAGTAAACCATTTAATCCTTGAGTACAACTTTCCTTCACGGTAAAGTTGTAAACGTTTTACAGAAAGCAAAACGGTGCTTTCAAACTTTTATTTTTATTGACCATTTTAACAGTCATAGAAAGCCGCTGCACAGCTTTACTACAACTAACAAGTGACTTCATTACTTTTGTCAAGAATCACTATGGTGAAAGACCCATGAACCCAACCAATCCAAAAATCACACCAAACTACAGGGATTATTTGTTTAAATCATTTCTATTATCCATTTAACCCAATATTTATTTATCAAGAGATCAAACAGTTTCCAATTGAGCCCAAACTTAACCAACAGATAGGTTGTGCCCTAAAACAGTGCCACATAAATTTTCATGATTTTTGGATTAATTTGGAATTTATTAAAATTACCCAAAGTTGGATTTATTAATTAATATGCTGATTTTTAGTCCCTACAGAAAGTGTCCAAATCTTATATTTAATATTTTTATAAAATACTACATACTTCAGAGAGCATACACAATTATTTTCATGATTTTTAGCTCAACAGAATATTCCTATGAAAATAACAAATAATAGTACTATTCATTTTAATTTACAATAGAAAAGCCACTTAAAATCCCTTAAAAATAAAGAAAACGGGTTCGGCCCGAGGCGGCCCAACATCAGCAGGCCGGCCCAACTCTCACCCGCGTGCCCGCCCACGCGCGCGTGCCCTCAGGGACGCTGACAGGCGGGACCCTTCTGTCAGATCCCTCTTCTACCTCCCGTGCGCTCGTGCGCGCGTGCACCCGCGGCGGCCCGCCGCGGATCTCGGCTCCAGCAAGGAAGCCACGCGTGTCAACGTGAACCCCCAAGTCTAGCGCACACTCTAGCTAGGTTAGCCCCGACCCCATGCGCCCCCAACGAGCTTCACCTCGCCCATGAAGGATGCGGCGGCACGGTGACCCTGTTTCGGCCGCGAGGGTGCGGTAGAGTTAAAGGAAAATAGCAGGGGAAGACCGGGAGCTCACCACGGTTCTAGACCGACGACTGGCTGAGGCTGAGACATAGCGGAGCGGCGAGCTTGACGACGGCGGCGGATGCAACGGCTCGGCCTTGACGGCGAAGTCCCGTTCCGGCAATCCTAGGGGACGAAACGGAAAACCGTCGCGAGCATGAGCTAAGGCATGACACAGAGAGTCACAAACGGAAGGTCGAAGAAGGAGAGGCTCACCACAGCGAGCTCGTCGCGCGAGAGATGGCTGCGGCGGCGCTCCGGTCACCCACAGAGACGGTGACGAACGTTCCGATGCACACGGACCACTACGGCTCGCACCACCGGTAGCAAACGACGCGCAAGGGAGTTGGCTAGTCGACTGCAAGCTGGAGGCAAAGGTGATGGCTCGGTGAGGGCGAATTTCGCCGTAAACCGAGGCGGACACGACGGCGGCCGAGAGGGAAGAACGACGGGGACCGGGCGACCGTCGCCTTTTAAGGAGCTAGTAGGGAGGGGACAAGTCGATCCGATGCAGCGCGGGGTCCCCTACAGGCTCAGCTACGGCGGGGAGGGGCACACGGTCGGCCGGCACGGGCGGCGCCGCGCGCTCGACGCGGGCGGCTGCCGGCTCTGTTCGCGAACAGAGGAGAGGGGCTGGGCACTGTAGCCCATTGACTTCCCACATTTCGGTTTTTTGACCATTTCCTCAAGATCCTGTGCACTAACTCGGAAAAGTGCAAATACCAAAGTTGTAGGATTTCAAATTCTGAACAATATTGGTTTTGGGACCAAATCCAAATTTTGAATAATTTTGAAACTATTTAAAAGGGGGTAAATTCGTGATTTGAAATCCATTTCTAATCCTGTTAAATTCTCTGGATTTTTCACAATAACATTAAAATCTTCAAAAATAAAAGTTGTTCTATTTGTGGATCTTTACAATTTTCATTAAAGAAGTTTAGTCAGATTCTCAATAGTTTTTAAATTAGCATTACAAATTTGAATTTCAAAGTAGTAATTAGGGTTTAATTTAAATTTCTATTAAAGAACTTCAAAAGCACCCAAAATAAAAGTTGTTCCATTTTAAAAGATCTAAAACTTTTATTAAGACACCAGCACCTGATTCCAAGTAGATTTTGATTTAGGGTTTTGGGGTCCGGTTAGGGCTTAATTCGGATTTTTCTTTTGATTCATTTTTAATTATCAATTAGGGATTCAATTACAACATCCATAACATTCATAAATAAGTCACTCTAAAGACCCTAAGCACAATCATATGCAGATGCTTAATAATAAACATGATGACATGGCATAATTAATTAGCTGTAATACCCGGGTTATTACAGGTGAGGATTTGTGCTTTTTGGAACTTCTCTGCGTGGACACCGGACACGGGCGTCAGAGCGTCTGGCGTGAGCGCGCAGCAGGCGATTTCAAACGGCTAGTACACGTGTCGCTGGGCGATACACCGGACGCGTCTGGTGCCACCGAAATCAGTGAGTAACGTTTAGATTTTGAGTGGGGGCTATAAGTAGTGGAGTGGCCAGCTTGTGCTCTCTCTCTTGGACATTTTCATTGACATAGCAAGTTAGTGAGCCTCTCCACTCCTCTCTCACACATTCTACTTGATTGAGATCATCATTTTGTGAGATTGGAGAGCATCAAGTGCATTGCATGAGTGTGTTCATCTAGGGGCACTTGGTGATTGGATTTCGCAGCGGATTCTCTTGTTACTCTTGGAGTTTGCCGACTCCTAGATGGCTTGGAGCTGCGTGGATCGTTGAGGGGAGTTGGTGATTGTCTCCTCCGATCAGTGAAGTTGTAAGGGGTTCTTGAGTCTTCCCCGTGGGAGATCGCAATTGGCTACTCTAGTGAATTGTGCGTAGCTTGTGGATCCCCATCTTGTGTTGGTTGTGTGGCACCCTTGAGAAGGGTTTGGCGTGTGATGCCAACTAGAGCGTGAACCTCTAAGTGGGTGTATCGCTACAATGTAATACCCCGGGTATTACGGATTTAATTAATCTGCCATGTCATCATATTTAAATTAATCATTTGCATATGATTGTGATTAGGTCCCTAGAGTGATTTGAATTTAATTAGTATTTGTTTGTAAAATTAAATTCCCAAAGAAAGGTTTAAAAATTTACTTTTATTAGGGCCAAAACCTAATTCAAAATATAAAAGGAATTTGGAGATAGTCCCTTAATAAAAGTTTTAGATCTTTTAAAATGGAACAACTTTTATTTTTGGAGATTTCAAAGTTCTGTGGTGGAAATTCAAATTTATTTCAAAACAATGATTTAAAACTTAGTTTTGGATTGGCATTTCAAAAATTATTTGGAATCTGGCAAAACTTCCTAAATAGAAGTTGTAAAGCTCATTGAGTAGAACAACTTTTATTTTGGCAATTTTTCAAGTTGTTGTGTAAAATAAAAAGTAATTTTGAAAATGCAGTTTGAAATTCAAAAACCAAGTTTACCCCTTTTGCTGTAGTTTCAAAAATATTTCGAATTTGGATTTAGTTCCAAAAGCAAAGTTGTTCAGAATTTCAAACCCTACAACTTTTGTTTTTGCAGTTTTTCATGTTGTTATACAAAATCAGTCGAATTTGGTAAAAAACCGACAGCCCTAAGGTCTAGGTGCTACAGTGAAATGCCCCCTCTTCCTGTTCGCGAACAGCGCCGACCCGCCGCCGTGCCGGGCGCGCGCGCGGCCGTCCGTGCCGGCCGGGATCGTGTCTCCGACACCATTCCTCGCGCGGGCGAACGTGCGCCACGCCGTGCTGCTCCTGTCCCCTCTCCTATGCCCCTTAAAGTCGACGACCGCCTCCCCCTCGTTTCTTTCTCTCCGCTCGGCCGCCATTGCTCTCTCGGTCCCCGGCTAAATTCACCGCGCTCCGTCCACCACCACCCTCTCCATCTCACAGCCAGCTAGCTAGCTTCCTTGCGCATCTCCTGCGACCGTCGGCGGGAGCTGTAGAGCTTCGTAACCACCGGAACACCGGTGTCTCCTTCGCGGGCGGGCAGAGCGCCGCCGCGAGCTCCGCCGTCGTCTCGAGCTAGTCTGGGTTCGCCGGAACGCGTGTTCGCCGTTGAGCCGAGCCGCCGGGATCCGCCGCCGTCGCCAAGTCGTCTTCTCCGAACCACCTCCGTCTCCACCGACCCCTCGGCCAGCTTCGTGGTGAGCCCCGGATGCTCGCGCACCTTTTCCCCCTCTCTTTACCGGCTTGTGCTCGCCGGCGACGTGCTCGCCGCCACCACCGAGCCACCGCGTACGTGTCTCCAGGTGCTGTGCGCCTCGGATCTCGTCGTGTCTTAGCTTGGTAGACTCGCCTTGGAGTGTAGAGTCCGTTAGTGCCCTCGGCTTCGTCCCTCGGCTCACCGTCGGCGAGCTAGGGGCGGCGGACCGCCGGTGCACCCGCCTCTGTTGAAACAGAGGGATGGCCAAGGGCCTCGGGTGAGAAGGCAAGTTTTCCCAGGGGGTTAAGCGCGAAGTTCATGACTCATGTGAATAGTGTAGATCGGACCGCGGGTTGATTTCCAGTTTCCCCAGGGTCTCTTTTGCAAAGCCGTTGGCGCCGGGCGCGGGCAGGCCGAGTGGGCCGGCTCGCTCTGGACTTGGGCCGTAGTGGGCTGATTTGGTCTTTTCTTTTTCCAGTGAATTTCAAAATGCTTTTCTTTTATATATTCATGTGAATAGTGCTGATGTTTGTTAATTTCATATGAATTAATCTGCTAGGTGTAAAAATGTGAAAATAATTGTGTACGCTCTCTGTAATATGTAGTATTTGTTAAAAATATAATATAGGGTGTTCCAGTGCTTTTAATCTGCTGTATAAATCAGTGAAGTAATTAATAAATGCAAGTTTGTGTAATTTTAATTAATTCTCTGTAAATCCAAAAATCATGAAATTTATTGTGGCTCTGTTTGGTGATAAAACCTAGCTGTTGGTAAAGTTTGGTTGCAATTAAAGTTAGTTTGGTCAATTAATAAATATATGTGAAATTAGGGATTAATAAAGTAAATAGAAAAAGGAATTTAGGTTTGTTGTGTGAATTTTTGGGTTGAATGAAGACCAAGGATCTTTCGCTGTGTGATCCTTGGCAATTCGAGAACTTAGTGCTTGATAGTAGTCATAAAGCTGTGTAGCGGCTTTCTGTGACCGTTAAAAAGGTCAATAAAACAAAAGTAGGAAACATTACTTTTACCTTTCGTAGATCGTTTACAACTTTAGCGTGAAGGAAAGTTGTACTCAAGGTATTAATGGTTTACTTCCAAGCATTTCATTTGTTGCCCTATTGCCTCGCTAAGCATACATCATTGCATACGTGTAGTGCCCGTTCCCGAGGTGGTCCAGGTCGAGACTACTACTGAGGAGGCCACTCCAGAGGTCATCCAAGGATTCGACATCTGCGGGACTGATCCCGATCCGACGCTGTACACGATCCAAGGCAAGCCCCGGTGCATTCAGCCCCTCTATTACAAAATATTTATAATTCGAGTTAATCTACTGCATTAGGTTAATAGGAGTTGATTGTCACCTATCCAGATGCATTGTCTCAAATAAATACCCTGAAACCTAATTTAAATAAAACGGTTTGAGAAATGCTTAGGCATGCTTAATGAACTTAGCTTTGCATAAAAGAAAAACTATTTTCCGTGCCATGATTATACTTATACTTTGATTGGTGAAGAACTGGTTATCCGCTGGTCGATGTGTATTTGGGTTAGAGTCCCAATGCATGGTCGCTTTCGGAATAGTTTGGAACTGGTCGATGTCTTTGGAAACGTGTTTCGTTGGGTGGCCAGCTCATGGGGCGGCGTTCCCTATGTCTCACTCACCCGACAGGCACGATAATAAAAACTGTCGGGTAGTCTTGTACTTGGGTTAGAGTCCCAATGCAGGATTGACGGCAGGAAGGAAATAGGGACCGTTCGTTGTAGGCCTGCTGTGATCATGATGAACAGCCTAGCCACATACCAATGCGGAAAGCCTAGAGTTCGGTGACGCTATTGCTGGAACCGACAACCACGCACTGGGAGTGGAGAGATGGCGAGAGTAGCTTGTACCCACGTGGCCGGCGTGCCTGGATAAGAGTGGAGTACTGTGCTCTCGGGTGGCGCAGGACCGGTTCCGGGATAGCAAAGCCGTGACAACGGGTTGGTATATGTATGCCGGCGTGCTGCATATGCAGTGTGGTTAGAATCCCCAGCTGGGTACTTTCTGGATTCGAATCGACGTGCTCCTCGGTTATGGAGACTTGATCCTCACACTCTACACCGAAAAGTGGTTCTCAACTAGGTTATCTGAATGAATAAAGTAATTGAAAGAATGATGATACTTGAGTCTGAATATTGGAGCTATAAATATGATTATAATAATGACAAAATAAAATATGGATCAGGATAGATTGCTTTTCTGCAAACTCCTCATCCTCTGCTAGCCTTACCCATAGCCTTGCATTCCTGAGTCTCATTTTACACCCTTAGTCGGGTAAGTCTTGCGGAGTACCCCAAGTACTCAGGGTTTGTTAACCCCGTTGCAGGAGGACCGCAGTCGGAGATCTGTCTTGCTCCATGTTGCGTGACCGTGGTCGAAGAAGAAAGCGGCGATGAGTAAAGTGGAACCCGTGGGCAGGGTTCGAGTTTCCTTATTTAGTATTGTGTAATTATTCCACTGCTACTGCTACGTCCTCTGGTCTGTAATAACTATATTTGAATCCTATTTGAACAACTGGTTTGTAATCTAAATGTTATGTAATCTTCCGCACTGTTACTCTGATGTATTTTATTATGAAATGTTGTAATCCTGTGATGATTCTGCAATGGTGATCCTGTCGGAGAAAAGGGCGCTAATGTAGCCCGACAGACCTGTCTAGATCATTTGGGACACGGGCCCGGCTGTCAGAAGTCGTTAGTGACAATGACAGGTGCCGGTGGGCCAGGTGATTTAGCCGGTTCTGTTACTACAACGAGGAGTAGCTTGCCGGCAAGCAAGTGAATCTCGGTAAAAAATTTTGTGTCATCTCTCTACCGAGGATCTCTCTTGTGTATTGTGATTGATCGTATTGGTTTTCATGTCATCACTACATCGGCGGAATAATTATCTCCCTCTCCTTTATATTTGAGCATTTACTTTTAAAGTAGTATTATTGTGTAGCTTGCTCTTCTAGAAGTAGAGTAAAGTAGTGACATAGACTTATTGGTGTGAACTCTAGATACAATAGCCTAGAACGGTTAGGTGGCTTGCTTTTTGTAAGGACCTTGATGTCACCAAGAGGGGCCTAGAGGGGGGTGAATAGGCCTGTAAAATTTTAGCTCAAACAAATATCAGAACATAGCCCGGCACTGCTGCTCCTCAGAGCGGCACTGCTGCCCTGGCAGACCTCCGAAGCTCACAATTCAAAAACTATCCAACGAAAAATGGATCGGGTAAATTTGTGAGCTTCCTGGGACTGTGTAGAGCCAATTCCACCACCTGGATGTTAGCGGAAGCTTGCACACAAGTAGATCGGGACCAATCCCTAAAATCACCATAAATATGAGTAAGCAATGCAAATCACAAGAACACAAGTGAGACACCGATTTATCCCGTGGTTCAGCTCGCCACTAAGGCTTGCCTATGTCCACGTTGTTGAGGTAGCCACAAAGGCTTTGGTCTCTTTCAACCTTGACCTCGTTCTCAAGTCAAGAGAGTAAAGTCTTAAGATGAGGGTGTTCCACTAGATGTAGAGGGTGATAACAAACGTCCCGGGGCTGCCACAATCGAGTTGGAAGCTCCCGAACGACGCCTAGCCGGCTAGGAGCCTTGCTCCAAGAGTAATGAACACAATCCACCGGCTTGAACGCGAACCAAGTGCTCTAGGAGATGAAGAACAGTTGGGGGCTGCTCTCTAATATGGTTTGGAGGCTCAAACTCTCAAGAAATCGGAGAGGAATCAAGGGGAGAAGCTTGAGGGGCTCCAATGGAGTGAGAGAGAGGAAGAGAGAGCTTCTTTGGTTGCACCTGGGAGAGAGAATGGCCGAACTAGCCGTTAGGGGCGATGAGGAGGTGATTTTGAATCACCCCCGAGTCTAACGGTCAGAATAAGTCGCGGCAGTGAGACCCCGGCAGTGCCGCGCCTAAGGCCGGTAGTGCCGCGCTGCCAAAACAGATCAGAATGATATGGAATTTTGTGGCTGGTTTTGGCAGTGGAAATTAGGATGTTTGGTGGAGACTAAAGCACTTGGTCACATGTTTAAGCTTGCGCATTGTATCCCCCTTTATAGTACGGCTTTTACTAAACTCAAATTCAAAACATAGAAGAATTTAAACTCCTTTGAGCTTGGTGCCGCTGCACTTTACAATTTGGGGATTCCACCATCAATCGTATTGTCCTCTTTCTCAATCTCTCTCCATAATGGTTTGCAATCATCCTTGTCTCATCCCTTCGAGCCAATCCATCTTGAGAATGTGACTTGAACCATTCAACACATGTGAATTCAATTCATGGCTTCAGATCACTTTCACTAAAGATTTGATTCTCAACACAATATGACTCCTCATAGCTTGATTAGTTTCTCGACTAAATGCAAGTACTCTCTTCTTCACTTTAGCCATGGTATCTCGGTCCGAGCCTTTGCTTACCCTTCACCTCCGCTTAGTACCTCGAAGCCCTTTCCTTGCTATCTTCACCCCATCAAGCCATACTCAAGTCACATCATATTAAGCATCCATTGAAAACCATTTCTTCAATATTGTGATTCTTACTTGAATATCTTCTAGATTTGAATGTTGAGATCAATCAAGCTTCACATAGAGTGACATATATAAATCAACATCAATATGGTCAAGGCCAATTCACGATTCCTTATATCCTCTTCATTTTGGCTTGACACTCCAAACACTCACTTGTTCATGAAAAACAAGTCATGATTGAGACCAATCCAAGACTATCAACTCATGTCTCTTTTGCTATTTGCTAAATATGCTTGCTTTCTCATAATGCTATGATATCCCACCATATAAGCCATCTCATCAATTGCATTTGCATTGTTGTCTTTCACTTGAACTAGAGTGTATCAATGATCTTCCAACACAACAATACACAATATTGGCCTTCATTGAACATTATGTGGAGTACCATCAAGTTTGCTTTCTTATTAAACCTTTGACACACTAACCAAACTTGTTAGACCTTTAGTTGTCTTGTCATTCAATTCACCAAAACCCACTAAAGGGCTAGATGCACTTACAATCTCCCCCTTTTTGGTGATTGATGACAACACAATTAAAGCTTACAAGAGATTGATAAATATAAGATTTTGAATCCTATGATATAGTGAGCTCTCTCTAAATGTGTGCATTGAAAGTAATTCAAACTTTGACCTCAAATGCCAAATGCACATATTTAAGAAAAAGTGTGGGAACTCTACTATATCTTAACATCCGTGGGGTGCAAGGTGTCATCAAGATAACCGTGATGCTCATGGCAGTTCATACACACAACACAGGTCAGCTCAAGCACCACTCAAGGCATGAATGTCACACACTAGCAAAAACAGTCCTTATCTAGAGCATCAATTTAAACTATCCTCGCACACACCATACAATTTGGAAAAATCTTATACGCTACACCTTTACCCCTCTAAATCCACATATCAATCTCTCCTCACACTTTCTCCCAATATTTCTCCCCCTTTGGCATTAATCTCCAAAAAGGATATCTCTACTGAGAGGAAGAAATGATGGTAGACAAGTGAGGACAAGAGGTAGGTAAAAGTTTAGCATATAGGATCTTTCTCCTAAGTTTTCTACCAAACAAAGTATGCAACAATTTAAGTCAAGATTCTTGAGAAATTAGCATATTTGGCTCATACTTCACTTAGATGACATTTAAACATGAGACTAACTCATGCCATCATCACAAGAAGTATCAACCAAATATCTAAATAACGCTCTAATCGTCATCACAAGAGCAAACTCATGATGTGACTCAAAGTATTGCATACACATGCACACTCTAGCATGTAAGGGCCTAGATGCACAAAGATAGTACAAGAGTTCATGGAGTGATGTACCTTTGTTCTAAGCCTCATAATCTCCACCATGATAATGAGATTTTGAATTTAGTGATTTGATGGGTATAGTACTTTATGCAAAATGATTCCATCAATGCCCATCTTTCTTCACCATCATTATCTTCAAGGAGATATCACAAACTTGTGCTTGATCTCAATTGAAAGTCCATTGCTAGCTCTTGTTGCCATTTTGAGATACCACTTGAAGTCATACTTCATACACCAAAGTTAAGATTGTCCACCAATACTAATTGAAATATGATCTTCAGAGTCTTGACACCAATTGAAATATAATTCTAAGATCTTTGAGCCATGGGTGTAGGACCTCCCCCAAAATATGTGAATAGGGATTTGAATTCTTAATTTTGGCTTAAGACGCCAAGATCCACATTTTAGAGAAGTACGAGGCTCCCTCTACATCCATGCCTGCTGTGGAGTGCTGCATAAACTGTCCCAATGAATATCCGTGATGCATAAGCACAACAACAGGTTGCTGCATCAGCAGGGTGCGGCACTGCCGCACTCACTTCCACAGTCCAATCAAGATGATCTTCACAGATTGATGTCAAGTGCAGTGAATACTTGTATCTCATAATGTCACCTAGAAATGCTTGCAAAGACAAGAGAGCATTAAATTGCACAAGCTAAAGTTTCACAACTAGTGATCCTTTTGGATGTGGATGGCATGTAGATCACTAATTGTAAAACCTCATAACATAGACTAAATTCCCCATTTTTGGTAGTGCATACATATGTATATGTGGAAGGCAAGAACATATGCACTTTTGGCCAATTAAGTCCAAACAAGAGAACTTAAGCTATATTATGGAGAGTACCTACTCAACATATAAAATTGCAACCCAAATGAAATATGAGAGATAACTTTACCAATTTGGATTGAGTTAATGTAGCATACTCAAGACAAACTCATTCTCACCAAGAGACTACACAAATCACACCACCAAGGTAGAGAGATCACCACACATATTTTCATGGCCATCATAAGAGAGACTTTAATGATTTGGATAGCTATAATTCTCATTTGATGAAATGTGGTGAATTTGAGCTCTTGTGATCATCCAAGTTTCATATTAGGTTCCTAGTTCTTTCTTTACCTAAAGCAACTCACATAGAGAGCAAAAGGTAAAATTCATGAAATTTGCAATTTGAGAACTAGGAGTTACCACTCTTGCTAACACGGTCTTGGATGATCAATAAGATGGATCCATATGCACATGATGAGCTCTGGAGAGGAGAAATAGCAATGAAAGTCCACTTCTTCGATTATTTTCTCCAATTCATTTGAATTTTGATTCCACTAATAAGGATTGGGTCATTCAACATTAAACTGAGAAGCACTTGGTTTATGAAGACCGAGACCTCCTAGAATAACTGAGAAACAACCCAGAAAATCCAAATGAACCATCCATCCCTTTTTGATATTCTTCTTTCTCCAATGTGTGAGACTACTCAACATGAACTTGAGAGAAGCCAATAGTCCCAAAGGCATAAGTTAAACTCCCCCTTAATTTGTGCATACAAGAGTACACAAAGTACATTCAAGCATATCAATAAGGCCAAGGGAGAAGGTTGCAATGCATATCAATAAGACCAAGGGAGAAGTTGTACTATTTTCCAATTGATCTCATCATTCTTCAAGTTGCTTGCAGCCCAAATAACTTCAGCTTGTTCCAATTACTTGCTGCTTCTTTTGATTTGACTGCAACTCCTTTAGTCCAGGCTGAAACTTCTCTCTTCTACTGACTTTTGATGACCAACTTGAGAGCCAACTGAATCATGAAGTTTCAGTGCAATCCAATTTTATACAGCCAATTTTTAGATTCTGTCTTTCATGGAGAAAAATTCATATCTCCCAAAATACTAGGCCAATATGCATGAAATTTGGTTGACATGTTCATATATGAATCCTCTAACTTCTGACAAAATTTCAGATCATTTGGACTCCATTTGGTCAGCCAAATAAATTCTCTACCAAAACTGCTCAAGTCTGAAACTGCAGTGCTGAAGCTGAAAGTATTCAACTGGAAACTGAAGTTCTCCTGATCCAATCTTCATGAAAACTGTACAGCAACAAGATCCATATGTGTACATCATGCTCACAAAGTTTCAGCTCAATTCAATAACATTTGGATCTCCAAAACTGAGCTTGAAGGCAGCTAACTCATAATTTCAGATTTCTAGACAGATTTGCTAAGTTTCAATTGTTCTCTCCTTCTTGTCCAATCTTGAGTTGAATTTGCCTGAGAGTAATCACAAGATGTTGTTTCCATTAAGTTCTCCTATCAATGCTTGCATTCTTGTGAATTCTTCCATTGTTGTATATCCAACTCAACCTCAAACTTGATTTCATTCAAATCTGATTTCCTTAGCCTCAACCACATCTTACTTTAGGTGAAGAGCAACCATTGAGCTTGTGACTGATTCAGTTTTACAAGCATAGCCTCTTCTTATAACTTTCTATGAATAAGCTCAAGACAAGAGGGTATTAGTAACACAAGCACTAGTTTCCCATTTAGTAACCCTTTATGTGTGAAAGACAAGTGGGTCACAAAAATAGAGAAACCTTATAACATGGACTAAACCTCCATTAATGTCTCATGCACACCCTTTTGAGTGGAATGGAATGTAAATGTGCATGATTGGCCAATTAAGTCCACAAGGGCAGATTTAAGCCATATTATGGTGAGTGGCTAACATAGATAAATCAATTCCAAATTAATTAGAGAGAATACATCACATGGTTTTGGATTGATGACCTTCATATGATAACACACTCCATTTGAGAAACACATTCTCATTTAGTGAGACTACATAAATCACTTAGAGAAGGAGTTAGTCTCACAACTCTAGCCATAGAGTAAATTCCCATTTGATAAGTGCTCTAAGTATTTGAATTTCTCACATAGCACTTTATTCATTTAAGAACTTGGAATTTCACTCTATGTCTAGGTCATGGCAACAAGAAGATAATCAAATTGAACTATGCTAAGAGATACTCACAACCATTGGAATATGTGGATAACCATAAGATAAGAATGTGAATTTGGCAATCTACCATATGAGAGAATTCCATCAAGTAGAGGCTTCATGAATTGTGAATAATAAGTCCCTCTACTTTACTTGAGCTTGATTCTTCATTCTTGGCACTTGTATCCTCCAATGCGAGCCAAGTTTTCATGGAGGAAACTCAAGCCATCTAAGTTGCTTGGTATGAATTATCAACTCAATTTCAATCACACTCTTTCTTCATGACCGGCAACCAATGGATATCCTCAAGTGCTTTATTTTCTTAAGTGGCTACACAAGGCACAAAGGAGTAAAATTTGAATATAACTTGCACTTGAGATTTAGTTGTTACCACCCATTCTTGAATGCAGTGGATATGGTGGTCTTCATCTTGCTCATATATAGATTGTAGGTTTCACCCACGAACTGAAGTGGAGACAGCTGCTGCATTTTGCATAGGCGCGGCACTGCTGCTCTGAGGCGCGGCACTACCGTTCCCCGGCACTGCCGCGTGTGACTGCGGCACTGCCGCGGGTACTACATCAGCTGATTTTGGAGCAGCTGCAGCTTGAGGATCTCCTGTCTCTTTAACCTGGATTTCTTGTGGTCCTATATCATCAATGGTCATTTTCTTGGTAACATTGCAAGGTGATTCCTCATTACCTACAACATAAATATGATCTTGCTCTACTAGAGAGCCATTAAAAGCATCATATGACAAATGATTTATTTAAACTTGAAATACTCTAACCACTTCTAATAATTCACAAACACACTCATATTTGTGAGCTATTAGTGACTACACAAGTCAAGTGGCTAGCTAACAAGGGTTAGGTACTAGTTACCGAGGTGAGTATGAAGTTAGAAATATATCCAATAATTTGCCATTGGGTCAATCTTCTGAGAATAGACAATATGAGTAAGATTGATAGCATGAGATGATATTTTCAATTAAGCTTGCTCAAGCACCCCAAATCTTCATATCACCTTCAAGTACCTACAACACTCATTTAGGCATAATTTGGTACCCATACCAAGATGGGTCCATCAAGGTTAGTCACAAGAGACTTAGGCACCCAAATGGCCTTTGTGCTAACATGTGGTGAAACAATCACCTTTCTAGCACAAGTGTCATTTTGGGCCTCCTAAGCAAATTTGAATTGATTGGAGAGTTGAGCTTAGCAGTGTTGTTACCCATGGGACAATCCATGCTTAGATGTCCCTTCTCTCTGCAAGTGTAGCATAGGCGGTGCTTGTTCTTGTATGACATCTTCTTGTCTTGCCTCTTGCTTGCTACCTTTTCGAGCCTCTTTGTTGTTGATGTCAAACCTTCATCGTTCTTGTGGGGACACGATACCATTTCATGTCCCTTTTCTTTACAACCATAACACCTTCTCTTGCTTGTACTTGTCTTCTTCTTTGGAAGTGTGGTTTGGTCATCAACCTTGCTGAAACACATAGAGGCATTGTGTCCCATGTTGGAGAGTTTAACATGGACCATCTTCTTCTTCTCTTGGATCTTGCTCATGCTCTTTTCTTCTTTCTTCAAGGTGCAATCTCTCATGTGGTGACCCTCTTTCCTGCACTTGAAGCAAGTGATGATAGTCTTCTTTGGTTGGGGTTGCACCTTGATTACCTTGGGAGCTTTGCTGTTCTGCCCAGGTGCGGCACTGCCGCGCTTGGGAGCGGCACTGCCACCCCTTGAAACTGTATTCTGGGCAGTTCCAATTTGCTCCTTGACTTTTCCACTGTTGGACTTGTTGCCTTGTTGATAGGGTTTGGTGCATGCATCGATTTTTCCTTTCTCAAGCTTCTTCACCATGTGTTCACGGTTATCTTGAGAAAGTTGAACATTACACTTTCCCTTCCAATGAATCAAGTCCCTTTTCAACCTTACAACTTCTTTCTTGAGCTGTTCATTTTCTTTTGCAATGGAGTCATCACAATTTTCTACAAGTACATGCTCAACGGAAGGTTGGCTTGCTTGAGAGCAACAATTGTTAGCACATAATGAAATATTTTGAACTTGTGTACATGTGCACTTGTGTGTGAGAGGTTGGAATGATTTTATCGTCGTTACCACAACCTCATGAGCAGTTTCTAGCATGATATGAGAATCCATAAGTTTCTCATGAGAACATGAAAGCTCATCATGACCTTTTTGCAACATCTCATTCTTACTAGTGAGCATTTCCAACTTGTCCTTAAGCATATTATTCTCATTTTCTAATTGAGCAACACAAGATAGAGAGTTAATAGCATTAGTTTGCTCAATTGACAAGTTTTCATACTTTTGGACCAAGCTAGCATGAGAGCACTTAAGCTTTTCATGCCTTTTGGTCAACTTCTCCAAGCATTTAATCTTTTCAATGAGAAGCTCTTCTTACTTGTAGAGTGATTCTTCTTGCTCATCAATTTTCTCTATGAGCTTGATCACCATCAACTTGTCTTTCTTGTTTAGCCGAGCAAGATGTTGATTGATCTCATCATCAATTTCAGCATCACTCTCACTTTCACTTTCACTCGAACTCTCACTTGAGCTCTCACTCTCACTTGCCACAATCTTCTCTTTCTTTGCCATGAGGCCCACATGAGAAGTGGCATAGAGAGTTGAGCATCTCAGTGAGATGGACTCATCATTTGGCCTCCACCGACCATGAGCTTCTTCCTTCAAAATGTTAGTTGCACAAGAACTAGTAGAAGTAGAAGCATCACATGTAAAAGCATTGTTCTCACCAACCCTTTGATCACTTTCCATTCGGTCATGTGTTGGTGAGGAAGCGGTTGTGGCCTGATCACTTGTGCTATTTGAGTGAATCACTTGAGGTTCATGATTTGTCGATGAAGTAGAGCACTCCTCAAGTGGTTCCTCCAATGAGATCAACTTCTCATCACATTTGGACTTGCCATATCTTTCCTTGAGCGTGGTCCAAATGATATGAGCATCATCAAGTGGCTCACCATCTCCAAATACGACGAAATCTAAAACATCTTCACTCAAAGCACTAAATAAGACATTAGTAGCTTGAGCATTGAGATGTAAGTATTTCACTTCCTCTCTAGATAGATGAACCAAATCATCACTAGGAGGTGAAATACTCACATCTACAATCCGCTCGATTAGAGGACCCATGGCCGTAAAAACAGTGAGCACAGCAGCGGACCAAGATGCATAATTAGAACCATCGGAAAGTAGAAGTTCTAGAGATACCTCCTCACGTGTCGACATCTTCTCTCAAGGCGGTTAAGCCCGTAGTTGAGAGACCAGGCTCCGATACCACTTGTAAGGACCTTGATGTCACCAAGAGGGGCTTAGAGGGGGGGTGAATAGGCCTGTAAAATTTTAGCTCAAACAAATATCAGAACATAGCCCGGCACTGCTGCTCCTCAGAGCGGCACTGCTGCCCTGGCAGACCTCCGAAGCTCACAATTCAAAAACTATCCAACGGAAAATGGATCGGGTAAATTTGTGAGCTTCCTGGGACTGTGTAGAGCCTATTCCACCACCTGGATGTTAGCGGAAGCTTGCACACAAGTAGATCGGGATCAATCCCTAAAATCACCACAAATATGAGTAAGCAATGCAAATCACAAGAACACAAGTGAGACACCGATTTATCCCGTGGTTCAGCTCGCCACTAAGGCTTGTCTATGTCCACGTTGTTGAGGTAGCCACAAAGGCTTTGGTCTCTTTCAACCTTGACCTCGTTCTCAAGTAAAGAGAGTAAACACTTGAGATGAGGGTGTTCCATTAGATGTAGAGGGTGATAACAAACGTCCCCGGGCTGCCACAATCGAGTTGGAAGCTCCCGGACGACGCCTAGCCGGCTAGGAGCCTTACTCCAAGAGTAATGAATGCAATCCACCGGCTTGAACGCGAACCAAGTGCTCTAAGAGATGAAGAACAGTTGGGGCTGCTCTCTAATATGGTTTGGAGGCTCAAACTCTCAAGAAATCGGAGAGGAATCAAGGGGAGAAGCTTGAGGGGCTCCAATAGAGTAAGAGAGAGAGGAAGAGAGAGCTTCTCTGGTTGCACCTGGGAGAGGGAATGGCCGAACTAGCCGTTTAGGGCGACGAGGAGGTGATTTTGAATCACCCCCGAGTCTAACGGTCAGAATAAGTCGCGGCAGTGCCGGGCCAGAGGCCGGCAGTGCTGGACCCCGGCAGTGCCGCGCTGCCAAAACAGATCAGAATGATATGGAATTTTATGGCTGGTTTTGGCAGTGGAAATTAGGATGTTTGGTGAAGACTAAAGCACTTGGTCACATGTTTAAGCTTGCGCATTGTATCCCCCTTTATAGTACGGCTTTTTCTAAACTCAAATTCAAAACATAGAAGAATTTAAACTCCTTTGAACTTGGTGCCGCTGCACTTTACAATTTGGGGATTCCACCATCAATCGTATTGTCCTCTTTCTCAATCTCTCTCCATAATGGTTTGCAATCATTCTTGTCTCATCCCTTCGAGCCAATCCATCTTGAGAATGTGACTTGAACCATTCAACACATGTGAATTCAATTCATGGCTTCAAATCACTTTCACTAAAGATTTGATCCTCAACACAATATGACTCCTCATAGCTTGATTAGTTTCTCGACTAAATGCAAGTACTCTCTTTTTCACTTTAGCCATGGTATCTCGGTCTGAGCCTTTGCTTACCCTTCACCTCCGCTTAGTACCTCGAAGCCCTTTCCTTGCTATCTTCACCCCATCAAGCCATACTCATTCACATCATATTAAGCATCCATTGAAAACCATTTCTTCAATATTGTGATTCTTACTTGAATATCTTCTAGATTTGAATGTTGAGATCAATCAAGCTTCACATAGAGTGACATATATAAATCAACATCAATATGGTCAAGGCCAATTCACGATTCCTTATATCCTCTTCATTTTGGCTTGACACTCCAAACACTCACTTCAATATCTATCTTCATACTTCTAGCTTGATCACTACTAATCCATTATCAACTCTTCTTGTTCATGAAAAACAAGTCATGATTGAGACCAATCCAAGACTATCAACTCATGTCTCTTTTGCTATTTGCTAAATATGCTTTCTTTCTCATAATGCTATGATATCCCACCATATAAGCCATCTCATCAATTCCATTTGCATTGTTGTCTTTCACTTGAACTAGAGTGTATCAATGATCTTCCAACACAACAATACACAATATTGGCCTTCATTGAACATTATGTGGAGTACCATCAAGTTTGCTTTCTTGTTAAACCTTTGACACACTTAGCAAACTTGTTAGACCTTTAATTGTCTTGTCATTCAATTCACCAAAACCCACTAAAGGGCTTGATGCACTTACACTTTTTTAGTAGGCTAGCGCAAAATTCGTTTCGCTGTTTAATTGTCTAATCACTTTGCTTAAGTGTTGTTTGTAGATTTTTTTTAGGCTATTCACCCCCCCTCTTTTCATTTAGGACCTTTCACCCATATGTTGGAAAATGATTTTTCATTAAAACTTAGCCAAGTGGGGTCTTGTTTTGTAGATTTAATTGCAATGAATATTATAGTTCAAATAGATCACAAAAATAATGCACCGTTTAGATGCTATAGTCATCCAAACTTTTATAAAACTGAAGGTACATGTGACATCATTCTCACGCCTCTATCAAGTGCTGCATGCAAGCTGTGAATCCAGCGGACAAAAACGGTATGCATGCAGGTGGCTTTTCTCAGTCGTCCAGTTGCCTAGCCTGATCAGAGAGGCGGCAGCTACCACCGGTGGGCCGGTGGGGGGTAGAGTACCCCGTGTGTAGGAGAGTATTTCTTTTATATATATATATATATATATATATATATATATATATATATATATATATATATATATATATATATATATATATATATATATATATATATATGCTATCAACTCTGCATACATAATAATTTCGTCCAGAATACTTTTTTGCACGCTCGCTGCAGCGATGGATCGTTTGGTGAGAAGAAGGTCGATGTTGGTAGTTCGTGTGCAGTTTTCTCACTCATGGAGTGGAAGGTACTTGTCATGCTAGCTGTGTGTCTACAGTACGTGTCAATGCACGTGTTACTCTCCATCGACTTGATGACCGCATTATTATCCTTTCCATTCTTTAGGCATACAATATTATTATTGAAGAGGTGATACAATACATTTTGATGTGAACTTCGTAATTATCTTAGATTCCATTTCGAAATTAAATATTAATTCTTCCGGCGAATTAGTTTGAAGTAACTTAATTGTTGACCCAAACGGATATTCATATAGTATCTCTGATCGAGACTTCTTTCTTATCATGTTAATTTGAAATGCTACCGAGTCACATCGTACCACACTACGTATATAATACACATCATGTAATCGGATACCTGTAAGCACCAAATTCAGATATAGCTTTTAATTTACAAACAAAGCTCAAGTTTATAATTTTTGGTATATTAGAAAAAAAAAATACGACTGGAGAGTGAATTAAGTAGCGTTTCTTCAAATAACATATTACAAAGGCCACCTCTAGAGTTTTGTTGCAAAGCCCCACTCAATATTTTTGGCAAAAAACACCGCAGCACACATTCTTAAATCTCTAACAGTTTTTTTCTAATGTGGAGACACTGATGTAGTCTTTATCTAAGCTACTAAATCCGTTCAAATTATAGTTCGTTTAACTTTTTTTACGCCAACTTTGATCAATCGTCTTATTCAAAAATTTGTGCATAAATCACTTATTTTATTGTGGCTTACTTTATTAATAAAAGTTCTTTAAGAATGACTTAAATTTAATTATATTTATATAAATTTTTTGAATAAGACGAGTAGTCAAACTTTAAGGCAAAAAAAAGTCAAATGAACTATAATTTGAAACGGAGAGAGAGTATATATATAACTTCTAAAAAGTGGAAACCCAACATCATGTTTATAGCACAAAAATCGCTGTTGAAAAACTAAAGAGTTGTGACTTTGCAGCTGCTAGAGGAAGAGGACGAGGCGCCTCCGTAGAGCTGCTACCTCCGCAGCCGCTACATCCGGCGCCCCTTATTCCTCCGGCTGCCCGGTGCGAGCGGAGGTCGATGTGCTGCTTTGAGTGGCTAACGGCAGGGTCCCACGAGTACAGGTGGCAAAGGATGGCTGACGGTCTATTCATATCCTACAAAGAAAGAAGTAGTGGGATGGACCTATCCTAGAGCCAATGGCCCAATGCCGAATGTATTCTTTTCCAACCACAAATCCATGTACCGTCAAATGTTGCCCCATCAGAAAAAGCAAACATACCTGTAGCCATCAGCTCTAAAAGGCCGTCAGCCAGCCACATCAGCCAACACAAGGGTCAAAATCTTTTGACGCAACTCCCGGTGAGCCAGGCAGACATAAGATGCACGTTTTGTATTTTTTTGCCCCCACAAGACAACGGTGCGGTAAAATGACGAAACAACCAGAGTCAGCTACAGCTTGCATTCCTCAACTCTAAAAGGAAGCTAATGAAAACTGATCAATAACTGTAGGGCATTGTGCCAGTTAAGCTCATTCTCGCTTGTGGGTAAACATTCCAGATTCTTTGCCACGAAGTATCGTTCAATAATATCTCATTTCTTATTATAAAAAATAAGAATGCCCTAAAACTACCGCCTTTTTAGTAACAAATTCAGCATTACATTTCGTACAACAAATGAGGAGGCTCTAGATTACACGTGGACCAGTAACAGCAATCTCAAAATCGCAGTGACCCAAGGACAGAACAAACTTATAGGCGATAATGTTTGCTGAATGATCCTTGTCCACAAAGTTATTATCCCCAATAGCAAAACAGTCAGCCATTCAAATCTTAACCTGGTTATCCGTTACGCTCCACTGCCAAACAAGCCGCCATCTGCAGGCCACCACTGTTGCAGAAAGAAAGCTACATTCGATGCTTTATTGTACTGACCTAGCTGACTTGCACCTTGTTATAGTGATCAGCGGCCACAGATAGTGATGGTATGGTAACGGGAAATCCAGGTCCCATCTGCAATAAGTTACTCCTTTAAGTAAAATATATGAACAATTTAAGTTCAACACAGGTCAGTAGGGATTATTGCCTAAAAAAGCTTGCTCGGATATCAAAGATAATAAATCTATAGCTTGCAATATCTGGTGCGAAGCCTGCTAATCAGCAAACTTCCAAATATCACGAGTATGTCAGATTTTAGTTTAGGTCACAAAATGTCTAGCCCAAGAAATGTTTTGCCATTTTCACTAGTTTTGAAAGATTGTACAAGACGAGGTTATGTGCTAGGAACAGCTGTTGCAAATCTTTATCATACTCCAGTTCATAAGACATTTCTCTGTACACTTCATTTTGATCAACTGCACTGGTACTTCGAGGCTTCATTGCAGTCACTAAGGAGACATTTCCCTGTACAGAGTACAGATCACCAATTTTACACCATCTCAAATTTTCAATTTAGTTAGCAACTTTGATCCCTACCACTAGCAACATTATATTAAGTGGTAATGCACCCCTCTCTTCACCTTAATGAACTGTGTAGTTTTGACTTACAAACATATATTCACTCTGAATTCAATAGAGTACTTGATCATGCCATGAGCCCATGACTCCAATGCAACCCGATTGCTTAATTAACAGTCCTAACAAACTTATGTTTCTCGTGCGCATTCAGTCATAACAAACTTCCACTCTATGTACAGATGATTGAGAAGGACACATCCTCAAGAAAACTATGTACATGTGTGGTTTGTTTAGCACATGCACGAAGTAGCTAGTATTGGCGACAGGCAGCCAAAAGAAAACAAACAATCTAGTTAAAGAACTCAGTAATTTATTTGTTTGTGTTATTATGTATTTCATGGCGTCCCTAGGGAATGTAAAAATGCATGCTTCAGTATGGTCTGCCATCACAGTAAAGAGAAGATAACTTACTGTGCTACTCAGTGTGAACTTCTTCACATATCCTACATATTTTGAAGCTGCAAGAAAGAGACAATGTTAACAGCTTGGACTTCATAGCGCTTCATCACAGTTATCGAATGAAAGTGGATTATTAAAATGTGTAAAAAGGTGACATGTTTAATCTAGGTCCTTTCAAAAATATCGAAACAAGCTTGCATAAAAACACATTTGACACTACAAGGATTCATCCAGTATAAGTACTGTTGTATTGAAAGTCTAGTTTCTGAAGACCTTGTGGCCCAAAAATATATATAGATATATCACAGGGGCAAAGAAGGAAGAAAATGTTAAATATGCACAGAACCTAAAACAAACTACATTTGGACAAAAGTTGTGAAAGATAAAAGCAACTTAAATTTGGAATCCAAGGGAGTAAAGTAGAGAGAAGGGTCAAACGCAAATCAACTATTTTGATAGAATTGGTACAGAAAAATTCCATGTAGGAGGTATAAATGATACTCCTTTTGCTCCAAATGTAGGTCATTTTAGGGCCTGTTTGGATCCAAGGGCTGATTGCTAGCAAGCTAAAAATTAGCCCAAATTAGCTCTAGTGCATCCAAACAGGAGAGCTAATATGTGAGCTAATTTTTTAGATAAGTCTTCAACTAGTTGCTAGCCAACTAGCTAGCTAACCATAGCTATTTGATCTAATTTTTAGCCCAATTAGTAACTAGCCATGTCTATCCAAACAGTCCCTTAGTTTTGTTATAGATCAAGCTCTGATCAAGTTTATAGAAAATAATACTCCCTCCGTTTCAATTTATAAGTCGTTTGACTTTTTTGGCGCCAAGTTTGACCACTCGTCTTCATAAAAAATTTGTGCAAAACATGATATTTTGTGTTATGACCTGCTTTATTAACAAAAGTTCTTCAAGAATATGTTAAATTTAACTCTTTTTATGCAAATTTTTTGAATAAGACGAGTGGTCAAACTTAGGGTTGAAAAAGTCAAACGACCTATAATTTGGGACGGATTAAGTATAGAGTAAAATGCCACATCGGATCTAAGGGCCAAAGGAAGGGGCATGACCTCAGGTGAACCACATAAACAGTTTAAGGGCCCAAAAACCCCTCCAAAGTTAATGGACCTTTGGTGCCTTTTACTCAAAACAATGTTAGCATCTACAATACAAAATACATATTTGGCACTATCAAGACAATTTCATGTTGGATTTAATGAAACTAATTTGATGTTGTAGAGCGTAGATATTGGTGTTTTTTCTATAAGCGTTAGAGAAGTGAGACTTAGGGCAATAAAATCACACATTTTGGAACAGAGAGAATTCTACACAATAACTACACGATAGTCATGCATAGAAGATTCAAAATTATTGTACAATATATTCTCTTGAGCTAAAAGGGAGGGCTTTAAAAGAAACAAGACAACATCTGACATGGGTCAAAAGAAAACTGGCAATTTTCTCAGTGTTGAACTCAACATACCACATAAGAAGTTAAGAACTTTTCATCAACCATGTGTCCATGACAGGAGTTAACAAATTATGACTAATGTTTGCCGTCAGGTCAAATGTACAACAGAATTTTGCCATAAAGTGTCAACGCATCACTTACTTTTCTTTAAGCCCACTGGCTTAGCAAGTAAAAGTGCATGCACAAAAGCACCTATATTTTCACGTAAACTCTCTTCCGTAAAGTTCACCTGCAAATAACACAAACAGTAATAATGAGACAGTAAATGAAAAAAGTTTGAAATTGCTCAGCTATCCAATATAATAATGATAATATCACTAGGACTATTTGCAGTAATGCTGATTCATACCTTCCCAAGGCCAACATGCACTATAGCAGTTTTATCTATTTTGAAATCAACACGGCCTGATTTTGCTGCTTTGACCGCACTAGAAACATCATTCGTCACAGACCCTAGCTACATACAACAAGTGTCACTAACAGCAGAACGTTGAGCATGATTCTCCAATAAAACTATAGAACATTCCTACCTTAGGATTAGGCATCAAACCACGTGGACCCAATATCCTAGCAACCTGAAAAGGGAAAACAGTCATGATGTTAACTTATGTCATTTAGAAACAAATTAATGTTAATAAGTTCAATCTGCTATTGCGCTACCTTTGAAAGTCGGGGCATGAACATTGGGGTTGCTATGCACTTGTCAAAGCTTAGTTTGCCTCCTCCTATACGCATACAAGTGGAAATAATAGATCAAATAATATCAAATGTTGACGCTGGAAACTAAAGGATCACGGATTGAAAAGACATAGTACAATAGGGTACCCAGCAGTGAAAGAGAGAAAGACAAGTGAATGAGTACTGAATAAAAAAATGTATTATTCAACTTCTTGGAATTATTTTTCAAACATGCAACCCATAGTACACAAGAAAACATTCATGTAGATCGAAAGTAAAGGACTGAAGGAAGCTTAGAAAACAACTGAAGGAAATAAAGTACCTGTGCGGATCTCCTCAATCAACTCGTCGCCACCAATGACATCTGCTCCAGCAGCTCTAGCTTCGTCTGCTCCAGGACCTTCAGCAAATACTGCTACCCTAACAGTCTTAAAGAGTAAAGTAAACAAAAAAAACTCATTATAAAGTACCAGAAGAAACAAGCATTAAAAAATATACCATCATACCTTGCCAGTGCCATGAGGCAATGTTATGGCGCCACGAACCATCTGTAACCCAGATAGAAGTACAGTCAGTAGGTCAGAAAATAAGTTTCCAATAACAAATTCAATCAAAATCTTCAGTAATCATCTTGGTTACTGAACTTCTGAGGCACTGGTCAAGCATAATTGCTTAGCATTTCTTAAAGCTTCTGGACTTCTGTACCAGAGGCTTGCAATAAATTATGCATGTCATACATGCCACAAGGGAAATAGCAAAATCACAAGTTCACAAAGTGACATTAGCAATATTCTTCATTTATGTGGCTTCTACTCTGTCTTCAAGGACTCATGACTCATAGAAAGTATGGTAGAGCGAAGAGATATTGTCCATTTTTGCTATTGCTACCGGTATATTACCTCAAGTAATAGTTCTCTGTGCATCATTAATCTATTAACAACTAACCAAGTACAAGTAGTAGAACAAATTTCTCAGGATTTTGTGAGTACATGGGAATGACTGAAAATCATAATTGCCACAACAGCTGCAGTTGAAACAAATTTATTGTATCAAGTATTTTGGTCCACAAATTTATTTTGGCGCCATTAACTCGTAGATAGCTTAAATTTGTTGTATCAAGTATTTTGGGCTAGCTTAATTATCCCATTTATTTACATCAAGTAACAAAGTGGGAGCGTTACAGGAAACCGCTTAATCTCCTTACTTGCCAAGCCCCATGGCTCATGAACACATCACCTTTTTTACCTGACAAATAGCTTATATTTGAACCTAACAAGAACAATTCGTCAAGTTTAAAGACAAGCAAAACTTAAGCTCAAGGATCTCACACTCTAAGTGGCTCTGGCCAAGAACATCTTTAAGAATAGAAGTCCAAAAATTCCTTATTTGATGTTTCCATGCAGTCAAACTTTATAAAACTAGATTATTGATATGTTAACTATCAAGGCTGCACAAGAAATGCATAGATAAGACTTCAAAAGTACATTTTATAAGGCTATAGTTTACTTATACTTAATTTCAAAGTTTTTAAAAAATAATAGACAAATTTAGATCTTGGAGAGAGCAAAAAGATCAATAACATCAAATAAAATAGAAAGCAGGGAGTAGCAGGCAATAGATTTTAGAAGGAAATAATAAACACGTCGACATAATTTAGAAAGAAGCACAGCATACCTGGTCACCACGACGTGGATCAACACCTAATATCACGTGAGCTTCAACAGTTTCAACAAAATTCCGCTTCTTCTCATTTGCACTGGTCTGGAAAGCAGAAAGTGACAAATTGAGATTCAATAATTGACCCAAGAAAAGGGAAGAAAATAGGAGAGATGCCATGCCACAATCAAGTCCAGTATCATGATAAAGCAAGAACAGAATGGAGAACAAAATAGTGTCAGGCTATTGACTACATTTTTCAGAGTCGATAATTCCCATGACCAATGCATTGCACCCACATTTTCTCAGAACCCACTGTTTATCCTATGACTGGTGGGTCAGTAGCACATATCATATGACTCCAAACGTCGTAGTTCAGGTTTCATTCACCAGTGCAGCATCCAATGTTGTCAAAATCAAAGACTCTAGACTAAATCAGAGAATTGATGGTAGGATCAAAATCATAGAATCAATATAAAATCAAGAAATTTTTTCTCTTCATTTCTTTCCTTGGAAATTATCTCTGGCAGTCGGCACCGCCACAGCAGATGTCACAAACGCTGTGCCAACGAGTGGGGATGTTGACATTTGCCATCTCAAGGGTGAAGTGGCTCATAGCATCCAGGTGGCTACATAACTCCTAGGAACAGGTGATATAGCAACATGAGGATCAATCTCGGAGCAAGACTCTAATGGGTTTTACTACTTGGAGAGCAACTCTACAGAGACTATCAGATATGACTCAGATCTTTTTTATCAAAGAGGGTTTATAAAGCCATGTGATTTTATGGCCTAGTCACGGTTTTAACAACCATGGCAGCATCTGAAATGCATGAGACACGTCCTATTTGATTGCAATCAAACAAAAAGTTGCATCTGTTATTTATGTGAAAAATATAAGCTAGCTCTGCAATCAGAAACCTAGCTCTGCCATTACAGAATTCACACAGTTCATCGTTTTCTATAATTCCAGTTCTTAGCATGCTAAAATGAAACAAAGCAGAGACTCAGAGGGCTCCTCTTCTCAAGGCCAACATTATGGACACTACTTGAATCGTGGAGATAAATCAAAATCATAACAGACCTTGACTAGGCGGATGGCGTCGACAAGATCAATGGCGACCTTCTGCGGCCGCTTGACGACTGGTATGATCGTCGGGTACGGCAGGTTCTCCTCCTCGAGCGGTATCCCAAATATGCTCCTAGCCCGCGCCGCGTCAATCTGGATCCGGTCCGCCTCCCCTCGCAGCCCCTCGTCCTGCACCGTCTCCGCCTCCCCACCAACCGGACGGTCCTCCGGCAGCGGCGCGACCCTGGACGGGTACGAGACGGGCGAGATCGCCGGCGGCGCGTCCTTCACGTACCGCATGTCCTCCTGCGTCCAATCCCGCGGCGGCATCGGCGGCTGCGGCCGTCGTGGCAGTGGGGATTGGTCCCGGGGGGCAGCGTCCGGGGTTAGTGTGGCGGCGGACTCCTCGAGCGGGGCCTGCTGCTGCGGCTTCGGCGCGTAGGAGACGGACTTGATGGGAGGAGGCGGCGGCGGCGGGGCGGAGCTGGAGTTGGCATCGGAGGAGAAGTGGGAGAGAGAGAGCAGGCGGTGGCGCTGCGGGTGGCGCCGCGAGTAGGAAAAGAGGAGCCGGAGGTGAGCCATCGGGGGGCGTGGCGCGTGGTTGCGGCGGCCGGCGGCGACTGGCGAGGCCTGGGGTTTTAGCCTGAGAGGAAGGAGCGGAGGAAATGGGGGAGGGTTCTCGCGTGACCAGATGGGCTGTATCCTCCACTTCGTTGGGTGGTTCCTGTCATGGTGGGCCGGGCTTATTTCGTTGATCGACGGAACGAGGAACATCTCGAGACGGCCCAACCTGAAAGTCAACGAGCGGCGTGTGGTCATTGTTGTTTGGAAGAAGACTAAAAAAAATCTAAAGTCACAAAAAAAAAAGAGTAAAAAATCTATATTTCCTCCCCGAACTTTTTGCAAAAGTCAATTTTTTTCTCACTAAACTAGAAACTACACACAGGCCATTCCTCATCTATCAAACCTGGGCACGTGACCCCATAGCTAGGGCAGAACGAAAAGCTTTGGCTCGCTAACTCGTTCCACTCGTTTTTATTTCTTAACGAGTCGAGTAGTATTTCAGCTCATTAAGTTAATGAGCTAGCTCGAGCCGACTTGTAAGCTAAATGAGCCAAATAATTTGCAAATTCACAACCTAAACTAGTAGCGATTAAGCTTAATTTTATGTTATATGTGTGTCATTGGAGTTTATAATTGATGTATGCTATGCTTTACACTTATTTATTTACTTGTCGTGATGTATGCATAGAATAAATTAAAATATATTGATTTACGTATTGGTTGCGATCCAGCTCATGAGCCAAATAAGATGGCCTGCGAGCTAAACAGGCTAAGCTGGCTCGTTATCCAGCCCTACCTGGTATGCACTCTAGTTTTTGCAATGCTAGCGCCACATCGGTTTGGATCCACACCGACTTTGTTCAAGCATAAGTCGTTACCGCCTCGTAATCACTAGATTAGACCTTCTTGAACTCCCCACGGCCACAAACAACTCATGACAAGGATTACTCCCTCCTCCTTAAAATCTAAGATGTTTTGTATTGTGTAGATACAATCTTTGTTACGCATTTAGATGTATACTATATGTAGGTATATAATAAAAATAGTGTATCTTTAAAAAACAAAATATTTTTAAATTTGGAATGGAATGATTTTTTTGGGGGTTCAGGCATACTTCAGAACTAAAAGATGACTACAAGTGTTGTTAGTCCTCTATTAATACTAGTTGTGACTAAACGGGACTAAACTGAAGTCAAGTGACTAAACTTTATCCACCCCGAGACCAAAGAGATACCGAGTACTCCTACGGCGTATGCAGAGGAAACAAAACATTGTGGGGGCTACTTGCTTTGCTAGAGGAACACACGAGAAAGAAAGGACGCAGATACGGCATGGGCGTGGGGATAACAGACGATGACCGGCCGGAGGGGACATTTGTCTTGTAGATTTGAGCTGTCCAAATTCGAAACGTAACCTGCCCCTGCGTGCCTGTGCGTATTTCTTGCAAACATACAGACAGACGACAGGTCACACTGTGTGTGTGGCCGTCGACGGCAGGAGGAAGTACAGGTAGCCACCGACTGATAAAGTAGCATCCATATATAGGTGCACAGTACAGGAAAAAGAAAAGAAGTGCGCTGTACTACGTGCGCGGCGCACAGGAAGGTTATGTATGTGCTCAACGTGGGCCTGCAGCACCAACTGCCGAACAAAACCAACCGGTTTGCCTGCCGGCGCTCCGCCATCGCCCAACCGAACGTCCCTGTCGCCGCATGAGCACGACACCTCCGGTTGCCTGGCGTCTACACAACGCCTCTCACCCAATGAACGATGATGCGATCAGTGTCGGCCGTCGTGTCCTTGTCACGTTAGGTGATCTGTTCTGCTGATCTCTCCCGCACCGTGTACCTGCTCCCGTCCCGATCCCCAGTGTTCTTTATTTATTTATCCCGCCGCGCCGAGGCCGCGGGCACCCGGTGGTTACACCGATGGAGACGTGGGTGGAAGGTGGAAGCTGCTGCTGCCGCCGCCCTGCACACACACCGGATGGATAGTCGATCTCGATGGATCTGCCTCGTTTGACCTGCCGCCGAAGCTGCTGCTGCCTGCTGATGCCATTCGGCCATTCCCATCAGGCGGCCACGTTGTCCATGAATGAACGAACTGGTCAAGTACGGGAGAAGAAAAAAGAACAAGGGGAATCATTCAACAGCTAGGTTGCCCTGAGGGCTGAGGAGGTTGCCCTCAACGCAAAGGCAACTAGGCAAGGCCAGCGAGCGCCTTCATTCATCCTCCAGCTGCCGTGCCGTGCTGCCAGGAGCTTAGCATCTGCGGGCCGGCGGCTATGCCACCTCGATCCTCCTGACCGGAAACTTGTAAAATGGACGGCGCCTCGTCATCCGCCGCCGCCGCCGCCGCCGGTCCTTCCTCTTCCTCTTCTTCTTCGGCGGGTGCGGTGCAGGGGAGCCGGGGCCGGGTGGGCGCGACCAACATAGGCAGGCTGCGGCAGGGGAGGCAGCAGCAGCAGTTGAGCAGGGCCGGCGGCGTGGGCATCATCAGCCTCAGCGTCACGTCGTCCTGGCACCTCAGGGTGTTCGCGGCCGTCGTCGGCCTCATGGGCTGCGCCCTGCTCGCCGCCTCCCTCGCCATGTCCGCGCTGCACCAGGTGCAGTTCAGGAACGCCGCCATCTCCAGGAACTTCAGGGGCCTCCAGGTACCATCATCGATCATCTTTTTTTCCCCTTTCCTTTCGTTCCTCGCTTCTCATCATCGTCTGTCTCTGTGTTTGCAACCCCACCTGTACTGTACCTCTCGTTGTATCCTCCAATTTCGTTCACAACAAACAAGCCCTTTTGCCCTTTTTCCTGACTAATAATAAGGATACTTTGACTTTGGTAATCAAGGAGCTTAAGCAAAACATTGTAAGGAGAGAGCAAGTGGAGCAGATAATGCATGCAAGGCTTCTGCAGATGGCCACTTCAGCCCTCACAAAGGTCCGTTTGGTTTCATGTCATGTCCACACAACATGTACACCCCACTTTGTGCAACTCAACACTTGATTAAAAAAACTGTATCTTTACCTTTTATTATTCACTCATCATACGCTCCAAGTTTCGTTTCCCTTCCCGGCAGTGCAGAACGGCTCTGAATCTGAAGATTTCGCGCTATGGGAAGAGCCCTACAAGCAAGCGCGGAAATGGACGCCCTGCGCTGCTAAGCACAGTTTGGCTGATGAAGGTAACAGCATACTGTACTTTGTTCAGACAAACAACACACGACTTGATACGTGTGATCCTGGTGGCCTTTCTCATCCCCCATATAATATACAGTGACGAATACAAGATGGAATCCTTAAATTCCTACTGCTTGGCAAGATCAAACAATAGACACAGTAGCTTCCAGCTTCCTACAAATTATGCTGCTATAAACTATAACTGAATGTTAATAAACCGACGTGGTGGATCATCCTGGTTTCTTGTCTTCTGACTAGACTTGTCCTCACTGCACAGAGCCTGATGAGATCAACAACGGCTTCATACTGGTCAGCGCAAATGGTGGTCTGAACCAACAGCGTGTCGCTGTAAGGATTTACTAGCGCTAAATAAAATGCTCACAGCCTGAATGCTGTTGAAATTCGGTAGCTAAATAACTGGGTCTTCATCCTTCAGGTATGTAATGCTGTTGTCGTTGCTGCTCTGCTCAATGCGACGCTAGTGCTCCCACGGTTCCTCTACAGCAGCGTGTGGAAGGACACAAGGTTCTGAATCTGAATGCACCTTGTAACCTTTTCGTCTCTCTCTTCGTATTCATTCCTATAACCCCTATAGTATCAATCAATCTCCCTTCTAATTCTTATATACTCCTAAATAAACGAGAAACAAAATGTTCAAAGTTTTATTTTGCTCTGGCTATGATCTCTGATAACAGCTTTTGTTTGCTGTGCCTTGCCTTGTCTTTCAACCAGTCAGTTTGGTGACATCTACCAGGAAGACTACTTCGTGAACTACATGAAGAACGACGTGCGAATCGTGAAAGAACTGCCAGCCCGGCTTCGGTCACTGGACCTCGAAGCAATTGGCAGCCAGGTTGGTGCCGCCTCTGCTCTGCCCTGTTCTGTTCAACAGCTTAAATCAGGCACCTGCCTGTTTCCCTTTGACGACTCAGCGCAATGTCAGACGCACAAACTTTGCTCAGATTTCTTGCCCTCGTCTCATCAGATCACTGACATGGAGATCTCGAAAGAGGCCGAACCATCTGAGTTCGTCAAGTCGATACTCCCAATTCTTCAGCAAAATGGCGTCGTTCATTTCCTCGGGTTCGGAAACCGTCTCGGCTTCGATTCAGTGCCTGTTCATCTGCAGGTAGGTAGCAATTGGATCGGCCTATCTAAATTTCATTTCACGTGAACAATCTGTTTCATAATTCCTACTACGGTAGCAATAAGGGAAAACTGCTGTTACTATGGGTTTGCAGAGGCTGAGATGCAGATGCAACTTCCACGCTCTCAAGTTCGTCCCCGAGCTCCAGCGAGCAGGCTCCCTGCTGGTCCAGCGGCTGCGGCATGTGAGCGCGATGCAGACCGAGATGGACAAGCAGCTGTTCGGCAACAACATGGCCGACGTCCCGGCCTTCGCCGCCGGCGAGAGCCACGCGCCCAAAAGGTACCTCGCCCTGCACATGAGGTTCGAGGAGGACATGGTGGCCTACTCGCTCTGCGAGTTCGGCGGCGGCGAGGAGGAGAGGAGGGAGCTGCAGGCGTACAGGGAGACCCACTTCCCCGCACTAGCGCTGCGCCTCCGGAACACGTACGTGCCTGCCCTGCGCTGCCATTGCTGCTGCTGGACTGCTTAATTGCTGCCTGTTCTTCATCCATGCATCCTGCCAACAACCGATCGATTGATCCCGCAGCACGGTGTCGCCGGAGGAGCAGCGCAGCCTGGGGAGGTGCCCGCTGACGCCGGAGGAAGCGGGCCTCGTCCTCTCCGCGCTCGGCTACGACCGCCGGACGTTCATCTACGTGGCCGGGTCGCGGATATACGGCGGCGCGCCACGGCTGCGGCCCCTGACGCGGCTGTACCCGAACCTGGTCACCAAGGAGGATATCCTCACCGCCGACGAGCTGTCCCCGTTCAAGAATCTCTCTTCACGGGTAAACAAAACAACTATCGATCGTGTCAGTCAGTCGAATCAGCAGCGACCGCTCATCTGCTCATGCGCTGTTGCATTATTGCGTTTGCAGCTCGCGGCCTTGGACTTCATGGCGTGCGCGTCGGCGGACGTGTTCGCGGTGACGGACTCCGGCAGCCAGCTGTCGTCGCTGGTGTCCGGGTACCGGGTTTACCACGGCAGGGGCCGCGCGCCGACGCTGCACCCGAACAGGAAGCGCTACGCGCAGGTGCTGTCGGAGGAAGGGAGCATCGGCTGGGGCGGCTTCCGGAGGAGGGTGAGGCAGATGGTGGAGGAGTACAAGCGGGTGAGCCCGCGGCCGAGGGGCCGCAGCGTCTACCGCCAGCCCAGGACGCCCGGCTGCATGTGCAGGGCCGCCGGCGACGGCAGCGTCGACTTCTAGTGCCCACGCACGGTTTTCCTTGTTTGGGGGATCATGTCAAGCGCGCGGCTGCTCAGTTCCATTGATTCTTTCCTAGAACTAGAAGTTTTGTGCACAGATTTTTCACTTTGGTTTAGCAGCTCAGGATACGTGGCGGGATATAGTGACCAATTTTGAGTCCTACAGTCCTGTAACATAGCATGATTGTAAACACAGCTTTACCGTCAGGGGCGACAAGAGTGGTGTACATACATACAGAAGTAAAATTACTGGAGTACAGTATATATTATGTCATGCTCGTAAATGCATTACGATGAGCGACCTCTGTGTGACTGTCCAAAATTGATTGCTGGTCATTTTCAATATGGGTGAGGTAAATTTCGTGGAACAAAACAATTGAGGTAATTTGTCCCAAAACTTCACATATACACACGTCGGGAGCATCTTGGGCCCGGACTAACCATGGACCCTGAAGCCCAACCCACAAGCCCAAATGACCAGGTTTAGGAGACTATATATTCCCTTTCATTCCAAATTGTAAGCAATTCCAAGAATCTTGGAGAGTTAAAACATCTCAAGTTTAACCAAATTATAGAGCAAAATACAAATATTTATGATACTAATAAGTGTATTATGAAAATATATTTGATGAAGAATCTAATGATATTTAGTTGATATTGCAAATACTATTATCTTATTATATAAATTTGGTCAAAGTTGAGATGCTTTGACTTTCTAAGATTTCTAGAATGACTTATAATTTAAGATAGAGAGTACTTTTTTTAGAGAGAAGAGAAGACTTTTTAGAGCAATTCCAAAAGACTCTCTAAATCTTTCCTAAACGCTAGGAATAGAGATTTTGGTGAAAAAAACTATCATCCAATAGCATGTGTAAATGATTATCCAAATATAGCTAGCTTTTATTTCGGATTTTTCGCTAGCCAAATATAGAAGATGAAAATGGCTCTCTAGAGTGCAAATGAGATACAGAATAACTGTTGGAGAGTCAAGAGATATAGAAAACGATGTTTATGCAAATGACTATCTAAATGATGATTTAGAAAGTGAAATTTAGAAAAACTGCCGGAGATACTCATATTGGCTAAATAGAAATAAGCAAGTCTCAAGCCTAGGTCTAGTGTATGATGACGCTTGTGTGCGTCATATGCTAGTATACACTGTAGCTGCGAGAGGTAACGACGAGGAGCTCCCTACCTGTGTTATATAGTTAGGGGCTAAGGTTATTAAAGGCATGTTTAGCGGCGCTCCTCCATAACTTCGGCTTCAACTCATCTGGAGGAGCTGTACCAAACGTTTTTAAGAGGAACTATTTTATTATTGAAAAAACAGAGAAACCGAAGCCGTTTTAGAGGAGCCATAATTTCTAGCTCCTCCAAAACGGCTCTGACTCCTCCGGAGAAACCCCTTGAATGGAGACCTGCCAAACACCCTAAGAGATAGTATCCTATACAACGTTCCAAGATATGTTTCCTAGTGGCAATGTAAGGCAAATAATAATGCAAGGGGCAACATAATGTATTTTTGGACTAGCAATTTGCTTTTATAAAGTGGACTCCAAGGAAATCATGGACCATGGTTCGTTTCAGTATGGATATGTGAGACATGTCTTATTCAGTTCCGTGTAATCGATACATATTCTCTTATTTTTATTCTTTTTGCGAACAAATACTAGTTTCACTAGCTGGTCAGGATGGGTATACTTCTACTGGCAACTTTTTTTTTCAGTAAGAGGTAGGGGAGTGATGCAACATGCTGGTGGTATAGTAATCGCTGGATTACCATCCCCAGGTAAAAATGGAACACCGAAACACCAAAGGCAAAGAGAAACTGAAAACACCGAAACTGCACTAACCAATTACATTGCAACCTAAAAAAACTCTGTTTTTTTGAGGAGACTGGCTACAGGAATTTTATTGATAAAAAGGGAACGTTAACAGAATTAGTACAAACAAGAGTGGACTTTAGGGGACTAAGGAGGAGAGGAAAAAAATAAAAGAAAAAGAAAACAAACAGAGATCAACTATCCAATTTAACTCAGCCTTGAGGACCATGACTCGAATTGGTTGGATAAACTCGGCTTCACCCTGTGGGCAACCAGCTCTAATTCCTTTAAGAAGATTGATCTGCACCTTTGAACACTCGGCTGTTGTCCCCTGAAAATTAGATCGTTTCTTGATGTCCGTATGGACCAGCATAACAGAATGACAGCTACCATAAAAAACTCAGACCTTAGACTTGACTTGGCAAATAGTACAAAGTCCGGGAATGTGTTGATCATCGTGCTATTTACTTGTAGTAGATTCCAGCATTGGGTGGCGAAGGTGCACTGAATGAAAAGGTGCTCCCTAGTTTCTTCTACCATCAAGTTGCAGAGGACACAATTGTAGTTCTCAATGCTCATCTGTCTTCTCCTCAGAATATTCCTAGTATTAAGGTGATCTTTCAAGAGCAACCAGAAGAAGACCTTATGTTTCGGTTGGCAGAAACACTTCCAAATCCATTTAAATGCTTGGTGAGGTGTCGGGTGGTTTGTCAGTATTTTGTATACCTTTGATGACGCAAAGAGAAGCGAGCCCCAGCTGTAGGTTCATTTATCCTTTCCTTCTGTTAGGTTAAGGATTTCTAACCTGGAGGATAAATTTTCCATTTGCGAAAGCGCAGTCCGTGAGACCGGTAGATGGAACAGACTTGAGATGTTTCCATTAACTTTAGCCATTTGCACCGAGATAAGCTTGTTTTTAGCATAGGAGTAGAGCTCAGGTGCCGTATTTGCAAGACTGTTACCCATCCAGTTGTCGATCCAGAGAAGGCAACTGCTCCCATCCTCAATGCTTGTCACAGTGAAGCTTTTAAAGCTGGGTAGTAGCTTCAAATTATCTCTCCACCAAAAAGAACCTTTCTTGATATGACACGACAGTTTCCCATTTTTGTAGTGTTTCTCCCAGACTAGGCTGGCCCAGGGAATATCTAGTTTATTGTAGAATTTATGAAGGTTCTTGGTCAATAGAGCTTCATTGTGCTTTTTGAGATCAAGTACTCCTAGACCCCATTTTTCCTTTGGGACACACACTTGTTTCCAGGAAGCTTTTGGTGGCCTTCTAGCATTGATTTCCCCACCTTGCTATAAGCAATTTTTTCTAAATCTATCTGTTTGATGACTGTCTTGGGTAGTTCCAGGGAGCACATATAAAATGTTAGGAGCAAAGAGAAAACAACATTAGTAAGCTCAAGCCTCCCTGCCTGACTCAGGAGGGAAGATACACCCGATAGCCTTCTTTCACACCTGCTAACAAGGGGAAGGAAATCTTGCACTTTTGGCTTGGTCAGACCGAGGGAAAGGCCCAGATAAGTGAATGGTAGAGTTCCTTTTGCACATCCAAATGTTCTTGATAGAGTCTCTAACTTCTCCTCTGAGACATTTATTGGGACCATCATCTGTTGACAACTAAAAGTGCTCAATGTGTATCGTGAACATTTCTCACGGCATTTTTGGTTTCAAGAAGGTCAAAAAAAAAATGTATTAGAATGTCGCAGCTGGTGGTCGAAAGATCAAAATAAGGTTTTGTACGTGCTCTGCAAAAACTGGCCTAGCCAAATTCCGAAACCGGCTAGGACGCTAGGTTGGTTTCCTCGTAGCTGGGCTGACAAAGTGGCCGCCTGGTTGAATCAATGTGGCAAGCAACAAACCGTGAGCAATCAAAGACGTACGGAAAGAAATAACCAGTGCCATAATAAAAGGGGGCAATTAGGGGCGTGCCAAAGATTTTAGCGACTAAAAGTTACCATGTCTATTCAAGCCTGAATACATACAGTACCTAATAACCCTGAATCAATGGAACGGCACTGTTTTAGATGCTAGTAACTCGCAAACACCGTAAAAAGCTTCTGTAGAATTTGTTGGTTCGAAATGAGTGCATGTGAAGAATGAAGCTCGAGAGGAAGAAAACTTTCTCTAGCGGTCAATGGCGTCTGCACCAACCATGAGGACACCGAGTTGGCAGCCATGGCGCGAAGACAGCGAAGCCTAAAATTGCCTTTGCCTCAACATAGGAACCGGGGCTCCTGTCCCTCGAAATTCTGTATATAAAGGCAAGCTCTCCGTCCCAACCTCTCAGATGCACCAGCAGCTGCAGATCACTACATTGATCAAAGGAAGCTTGCAGCTAGCGAAAATGGCTCTGTTGGGAAGAAGCAGCAATGCTATGAGGGTGATGTTCCTCCTGGCGATGGTGGTGTGCGCCGCGCACGCGGGGAAGCCAGCCCCAAAGGAGAAAGAAGAGAAGGGGAAGGACGACAAGTCAGGCGATGCCGCCGCCGCGCCGGAGGGCGCCGCCGGGTCTTCCGACATCTCCAAGCTGGGAGCTAAGGGCGACGGCAAGACGGACAGCACCAAGGCGCTGAACGATGCGTGGACGGCGGCGTGCGGCAAGGAAGGCGCGCAGACGCTGATGATCCCCAAGGGCGACTACCTGGCCGGGCCCCTCAACTTCACCGGCCCGTGCAAGGGCTCCGTCACCATCCAGCTCGACGGCAACCTCCTCGGCACCACTGACCTCAGCCAGTACAAGGGCAACTGGATCGAGATCGAGCACGTCGACAACCTCGTCATCACCGGCAAGGGCACCCTCGATGGCCAGGGCAAGCACGTGTGGGACAACAACAAGTGTGCCCAGAAATACGACTGCAAGATCCTGCCCAACGTGAGCATCACATTGATTCATCGTTGCTTCTATATATATTCATAGAGATTCTTCTTAATTACTACTAGTACTAATCAACACGTCCAACGTTCTCATTGCAGTCGTTGGTGCTTGACTACATTAACAACGGCACGGTGTCCGGGATCACGCTGCTGAACGCTAAGTTCTTCCACATGAACGTGTTCCAGTGCAAGGACATGACGATCAAGGACGTGACGATCACGGCGCCCGGGGACAGCCCCAACACTGACGGCATCCACATCGGCGACTCCTCCAAGGTGAGCATCAGCGGCACGACGATCGGCACCGGCGACGACTGCATCTCCATCGGGCCGGGAAGCACGGGGATCAACATCACCGGCGTGACGTGCGGCCCCGGGCACGGCATCAGCGTCGGCAGCCTGGGCAGGTACAAGGACGAGAAGGACGTGACCGACATCAACGTCAAGGACTGCACGCTGAAGAAGACGAGCAACGGCGTGCGGATCAAATCGTACGAGGACGCCGCGTGCGTGGTCACCGCGTCCAAGCTGCACTACGAGAACATCGCCATGGAGGACGTGGCCAACCCCGTCATCATCGACATGAAGTACTGCCCCAACAAGATCTGCACCGCCAAGGGCGACTCCAAGGTCACCGTCAAGGACGTCACCTTCAAGAACATCACCGGCACCTCCTCCACCCCCGAGGCCGTCAGCCTGCTCTGCTCCGATAAGATCCCATGCAGCGGCGTCACCATGGACAACGTCAAGGTCGAGTACAAGGGCACCAACAACAAGACCATGGCCGTCTGCAACAACGCCAAGGGAACCGCCACTGGTTGCCTCAAGGAACTCGCCTGCCTCTGATCTATCGTCTTCCTTCTCGCTCCAACAACCATCAGCGATCTTCACCAGCTATCTTTAAGTTTTCTTTTTTGAAACGAACAGCTATTGCATGAGAACATCGTTCAATACCTTTAGGGGTATGTAATGTAACCGTAATGCTCCGATATGCGTGGCACCTTCCGTAGATTGGCGCCCATTTTCGCCATTCACCCAGGTGGCCAGGCATACGGGCTGGTGCCGATCCCATCAGGAGGCCGGCTGAAATTTTCTCTTCTTTTCAGTTTCCTACGGATTTTGTCAATCTTCCATGCATGCATGGTCGAGAGATTTCTTTATTTTGTTGACTTTTCGAGAGATGTCTTTCAAGAGCATCGCCGCGAGTCACTGTAAAATTTATACTCCCCTATAAATCATCATTTGAAAAATTATCTTTGTAGCCTCCAACAACTTTTATCCTTGCTTTCTATATCTAATTAGCGAGTAATTTAGAATAGAGAATGTCTTCATTTGAAAAATTATCTTTGTAGCCTCCAACAACTTTTATCCTCGCTCTCTGTATCTAATTAGCGAGAAATCTATAATAGAATAGAGGATGTCTATATTTGAAGATCCATTTACATTGGAGACTACTTTTTCCACGAAAATCTCTTTAATAGTATAAATATAAAGGAAGACTACCTTGGAGTTGCTCTAAGACAACCGTGGAATGCTCAAGAAATTAACTCTAATATTCTGGTGTTAAATACTCCAAATATGCCATGTTATAAAATGCGGTGATCCTTTGAACAACCTGAATCATACCATTAGTCCATTACTGATTGGAAGTTTGAAGGAACCTCCATGATAATCTTTACGAGTCGTTCTAGCAAAAAACATAAATCCTATAAATTCTCACAGTAATCATAAATTTCATGCATATAATATAATATAATATCTTCATCATTCGTAACATCTTCATCATTCGTAACAGACTTTGGGCCTATTCTGCTTTATAAAAAAAGTACCCACATCTGTCATTATAATCACAAAGTAATAGGTTTTTCGTTTTCGGCCGTGGGAAAGGCCAGGAAGTCATCATTTGGGTATTGGCCCATTGGGGCTAATGTGAGTTGCCAGAGTCGGCCATTGGAAAGGCCATCGTTTGGTGGGTATTGACCAGCCAGCACCGACCGGCCCAGGGTGGTCGGGCGTTGGCTCCGCCCCTGCGGCCCTGCCTACGTACGGCTGTGACAAGGTGCAGGCCCAACTTTGGAGACGCACCCAGTGCCAGTCTGCCAGACATGCACCGAATTGGGGATTTGTCGCGTGTGGCTCCGTGACCTTTTCTTCCTGTGCACATAGGAGTGGAACTAAAGCTGTTTGTAAGATGTGAATCTACCAGCAACATAACTTTTACAGTGTCCGTGTGTATTCAGGGCCTGTTTGGCAGAGATCTAAATTCTCATAGAAATGTTTTAAATCCAGATTCTCCGTAGAAACGTTTCTTCGAGAAATAGGAATCATGAAACGAATCACTGCGAAGCACCTATTTAGGTCATTCTCAGCCTTAGTACACAAACGAATTCGAAACGTTTGTCACTTATTTGAGTGTTTGGCAGAGAATCGTCAACCTGAGGATCCGAAATGTTTCTGCCATCCAAACGGAGCCTTAGAGTCTGAAATAAGTAAACATGCTCACTCATCTTATAAGCACGCACACTCACAAATCATAGTATAGACTTCGTACTCCCTCTATTCTTAAATATCTATCGTTTACGTTTTCCAAGAAACAACTTCAATTAAATATATATTAAAAAATATTAATATTTATAGTACATAATTAATACCATTAGAAATTAAGATATTTGAATCCAATTTTAATAAATTTATTATGAGATCAAATATTACACGTATTTTCTATAAAAATCAAGTCAAACTTGTAACACGTACATCAACAATCACCGATAAAAAGGGACGGAGGGAGTACCTCTCTGAGCCGAAAAGATTGAGGTACCAGTAGCAGGTCCCATGATTGACAGACATCTAGCTATTAATAGACATATAATCTACACTGAAAATACTCCCTCCGTTCAGAAAAAGATATAGCTATGGGTTACGTACTATCAAAAGTAGTTCATATTTGACCAAATTTCCAATAAATACTATTTATATTTATGACTCTAAATTAATGTATTATAAAAATACATTTCATAATTCATCTAAAGGTATTTATTTCATATCATAAATATTGATACTTTTATCTATAATTTTTCAAACTTAAGATAGAAAACCATGAACTATGTTAGAATTGTATTCTTTCCAAATCGGAGGGAGTACGAGAGCACGCATTTCAAATTAAGAAGCAGAACTCGATTCAGCAAATTCCACCATAAAAACCTAACCAACTAAAACCTTACTTAGTTCGTGGGTTTAAAGTTTATACGTGTCACATCAAATATTTTATGGAATGTCACATAGATTGTTCAGATACCAATGGAAGGATGTGAAGATCAAACTCAAAATATTGTTTTCACATTGATGTTCTTTTTTTTACCGAAGCATTCACATTGGTGTTCAACATACTTGAATTATCAATTACCATGAATTATATAATGGTATTACTTTGTACCACGTGGAAAAAAGCCCCGACCGCCACTGTGCATGAGAAACGTAAGTACTCCAGTACTTGCTGCCACATCGAGAAAGAGATGATCGAGCAGCTACCAGTAGATCTGAGCAGGCCAGCGTTGCATGCATGTTGCTATACGCTACGCAACAGGCAAAGCTTGGCGGCTTTGGGCGAGCCCAGCTAGCCCAGCTCAGCTGTCCGGCCGCGGCCTCGCCTCCTCGCCTCCAGTCCCTACTACGCTCCGACTGATCGATCCCTACAAGAACAGGTCGCTTTGCCGCAAGAGGACAAGGGCCTTTTTTGACTGTTGCGTGTGGCCTCCTAGCTGGTCAGTCCCACGAACCTAAAAGGCGCCAAAAGGTGCCCAACGAGCGAAGCAACTGTATAGGCTGTGTTTTAGATCGGAAAAGTTGGGAAAAAGTGTACTGTAGCATTTTTTTCTTTATTTGATAACTTTTGTCCAATCATAGCTTAAGTAGGCTTAAAAGATTCATCTCGAATTAGCCAGACAAAAAGTACAAACATACAACAGCTGCTACTCATTTAGTGCTCCATGCAGACGGAAAGTACAATCGATGTAATGGGGAAACAGAAATTTTTTTTAACTAAACACACTCATACTTGCCGCAACCCCCACCACACCAGGTAAACTAGCGAGGTCAAGATGACGAGGGATCTCTTGAGTCTTGACCGACTCACGCACGCAGCAGGATGCAGGCAGCCTTGCCGTTGCTCAACAACCTCACATTCCCCTCCACTAACCCATGTTTCCTCCCTCTTTTTTATTACTTTAGCAATATCTTCCTCTCCCTCCACTGCAGCTGCTCCATGCTTGCAAAGCAAGCCTGAACGAACGAACACACACCACTTTTGGGATCCATGCATGCATGTCGTTTCTCTCCGTCGATCCATCACAGACTTATAAGAACGCACGCGCACTAGTTGATGCTGTATATATATCGATGCAGTGGTTCAGCGACCGCGCACGCTTGCACTGTTCCACACTTCCACCTCATCGTCGGGCCAAAGTTCAAGATCGACGACTGGAAGTAGTAGGAGTAGATAGAAAGAAGTGCATACTAGAATCGAAGGTTCTAGGTATGTTTCTTTTTCCTCTGTCAATTCAATCTGAATAATTTGCCTGATGACAGACAGGAAAGCAGTTAGGGCACTTTTTGGAAGATTTGCTAGGCTTTCTGGTACTACCAAGCAAAATTCTCCATATCATACTACTAGTACGAGTAGGTAGACCAAAACAAAGTTTGAAATCTTGGATTCTCTGCTCATGGCTAAAGCCCAAATCACAGTTGGTTCTGTCATCATGTGTGGTTTGTCCAGCAAAGCCTGGGCTACTACTACTCATTATTGCTGTGCACCTTGTCAGCATGCCGCCAGCGCCACAATCTGTGCAGTTGTGCATGGACAGTGTGTGAACCATGTATGGCGGCTTGTGGTTTAATGCCACAACTGTTGTTACCGGCAAGGAAAACTGTTACACATTCATTCACATGGTAGCAAAAGTACAGACTACGAGGTCTGGTTCTCTCTTCTCTGGTCCACACTAGGCATGAGGCAGACGCTTCTCTTCGAACCTCGATCGGAACACTGGCGTGGCTGCGCTGGTGGCTAGCTCAGCTCAGGTCAGCTGGGCCGGGCGTGGGGGTGGGAGGCGCCGGTCGGATGTCCTTGAGCACCCCGACCACCTGCTGCATCGTCGGCCGCTTCTCCGGCGCCGGCGCCGTGCAGAGGTACGCCACCCGCAGGCACTCCACCATCTCCCGCTCCACGCCGGCGGCCGCCGCAGCCTGCTCGCCCTCGTCCCGCACCCGAGGGTCCACGATGTCCAGCGCCTTGCCGTCGCGGATGATGCCGCGCGCCCAGCTCACGGACGCCTCGTCCCACCGCGCCTGCCCCGTCATCAGCTCCAGCACCAGCACGCCAAACGCGTACACGTCGCCCGCCGGCGTCGCCGCCGCCGGGTCGCCGCCGCCGCCGCGCCCGACAAGGTCCGAGATCCGGGGCTCCAGGTCGTCGCACAGCAGGACGTTGGTCGGCACCAGGTGGCCGTGCACCACCACCGACGACCCGCCGCCGCCGGCCCACCCCTGGTGCAGGAACGCCAGGCCCCGGGCCACCCCCAGCGCGATGCGGTGCCGGGTCGCCCAGTCGGAGATCGACCGGTGGTTCACCTCCGCCGCCGCTGCCTCCCAGATGTCGTCGCTGCTGCCGCCCGCCGTGTCGTCCATGTCCGGCCGCCCCGCTGGCAGCTCGTGCAGCCACCGGTGCAGATCGCCCTTCTCCATGTACTCGTACAGCAGCAGCTTCTCCTTGCCTGCAACGCAACCATATTATTATTATATTAATCAATAAATAAATGAAGTCATCATCCATCCAGAATTCAAACCATGCAGCCGTCCTCGTCCCACTCCCACCCGGCACACTTTTGATCTGTGCACCGAACACACACAACTGCTCCAACTATACCCGGATTGCATGGCGGCTAAAATGGCGCTAAAAAGTTCCCTTTTTTAAAAAAAGAAATGGTGCTAAAAAGTTGGAGACTACTCGACTACTCCATGCACACTTACTTTGGCTGGCAGTTTCTACATTGGCAATAGCAGCAATCCAATCAAGATTATATTATATTTTGAGGACAATAATTCACATAAAGTATTTTCATCAACGTTGATATTCATAATCAAAGTAATTAAAAAATGGGATTGATTCCACGACCGAATTGAGCTCACCTGCAATGCAGTAGCCAAGGAGCGGAAGAATGTTGGGGTGGCGGAGGCGCGCGAGCTCCCGGAACGCGGCGGCAGCGGCCGCCGGGTCGTCATCATCCTCGCCGAGCCCGGCCACAGCGCCCTCCACGACGCGCACGACGACGTGCATGTCGCCGGGGAGCACGGCCCGGTACGCGGCGCCGCTGCGGCCACCGCGCTCCGCGAGCTGCGACTCGCGGCCGAAGCCCGACGTGGCCGCCGCCAGGTCGCCCAGCGTCAGCTGCATCAGCGGCCGCTCGAACAGCACCACGGGCGCTGCCGCCGATGCACCCCTCGCCGCCGCCACCACCACGTCCTCCTCCTCCTCCTCCTCCTCCTCCTCGTCGCCGTCGCCCTTCTTCTCGCCCCATTGTGTCTGTTGCTTCTTCTTCTTCTTCTCCTCGTCGTCTTTTCCTCCTCCCTTCTGCCGCCGCCGGCACCTCAGCACGCCGCACGCCACGCACCCGACCAGGCAGAGCAGCGTGGCCAGGGACGCCACCCCGCAAATCACCGCCACCGCCACGATGCTCAGATGCCTCCTCTTGTTGCTCCTCCTCGTCGCCTGCTTGCTCTCCGTCGTCGTCGTCGCCGCCGTCGTCCCAGAACCACCCTTCTTTTTACTTTTCCGGCCAAGAGGACTAGGACTAGGACTAGGAGGCGACGACGGCCGCTGCCGCCGTGGCGCTGCCGTCGAGTTGTCCGTGAACAGCAGTGCCGACGCATTGCCGGCGTGCGCGAACGCCGAGCGGCCGAACTTCGCGACGGCGCCGGCGTCCACCACGCCGGAGAAACTGTTGTGCGAGACGTTCAAGGACCGCAGCCCGGCGAGCGGCGGCAGGTCGGCGGGGAACCTCCCCTGCATCGCGTTCGAGGACAGGTCGAGCCGCGTCAGCCGCGCCAGGCGGCGCAGGCCCCGCGGCACCGCCCGGATCCTGTTCGCCGACACGTCGAGCGCGACGAGCCCCGGGAGCGCGTCCACCCCGTCGACGACGGTGAACCGGTTGCCGGAGACGTTGAGCGACCGGAGCCGCGGGTTGCGCTCCTCCACGCGGAGCGCGCCGCCGAGCTGGTTGCCGGAGACGTCGACGGCGCGGAGCGACGGCGCGCGCCAGAACCCGCCCGGGATGGCGCCCTGGAGCGCGTTGCCCGAGAGGTCGAGCGCGGCGAGCGCGGACAGGTTCGCCAGCGCCGCCCACGACACCGCGCCCGTGAGGTTCCGCGACGGGAGGCGGAGCTCTGTGACTGGCCGGCATGCCTCGGCTCTCGGCGCCCGGAAGTTGCGCACGTACCGGAACGCGGCGGCGACGATGGCCGCGTCGTCGCGGCCGGCGCAAGAGGAGGAGGAATTGGCACCGGCGGGAAGCGAGGTGGTGGCCAAGAGGAGGAGCAGCAGGAGGAGGAGGGGGTGGACGTGGAGTGGCATCGGAGAAGCACGACGTGTGGAGAGATGCACGTCAGGGTCAGGGAGGAGATTTGAGCTGGGGTGGCGGCATTGAAGGAATGGAATGGACACAGGGGAAGCAGAACAGAATGATGAGATGGTTTAAAATACAAGCCGGTGACACTAGGGAAAGTAAACTGGAGTTGCTGGTTTCCCATTCTAGGGAGTCAGCAGCGTACTTACTTACTCTCTACTGTAGATGGTTCTGGTGTTCCTACTTGTCCGGGGTTCCATCTTTACGGTTCACTAGCTTCACTAATCAAATAGCCGTATTTTAGACATATACTAATGGTGCTGTTTGCTTCGCTGCAAAGAAACGATGACGACTCTGTTGATTTGAGTTTATAAGCACCTTATTTTGGCTCTTTTAAGTCCTAAACAATATTTTTCTCCCACAGAAAAGCAGTTTTCACCTTTCAGCGAACAGAGCCGATTTTGGCCAGCGCTAATTTGTTATGAGAGAAAAATTACCGTTCTATATGTGAAAAGGAGCCAATTTCTGGATGCTTGTTCGAGGAATCAGTTCATCGTAGATGAAATTAGTACTGTATATTATAAGTTGATTTTGTAAGAATGACTTCATCCTTCGTGTTTATGTATTAATTAGCATGTGCATGTGAGGTTTGCGTATGATAGATGTATCGTTTGATCAACACATTCTAGTTATCTTTTATAAAAACACATCCATTTGGTTGTGAAACAGGAACTTTAGAGAGAGTCTCTCCTCCTTAACCATCAGCTTATTCATTGACCGGCTTGATTTTCCTGGTCTTTTCTGTTTGTTTTTATCTCTTTTGTAAGGGCCCATTTGTCATAGCTCAAGTTTTAGGAATTTTCAGTGCTGATCGCCTCTAGCTCTAGAAAAACTTGGATCTACAATTCTAGGAATATTAAAGATCAATTGGCATGGCAAACAATCATGTGAAAGCATCTAATGTTATCACCTAAGCATATGGTGATAACAAAACTTCAGGGATATTCCAATTTAACATATTTGTATCGATTCAGTTCTCAGCATCTTATTAGGACTGAATCAAGTAGTCTAGTTTTTTTAAGTATGTACCACATCTATGCTCTAGGCTCAAAATAGGTAAACCTACTTGTTTGCATATTCCCTTAAAAAACGGCCAACGGAGAAACATATGTTCTTAACCTACTCTAAATTTCTTCACACCTCTATTAGAAAATTTAGAACTAGTCCTTAATTCTCACGCATACCCAGATATCCTTCACACCACTATTATTGAAAACAATGTATGCCCAAATAAACATCATTTTAATAAACTTAATTGCTTTAGAAAACACACGTATTCAATTTGTCACAAATGACAAAGATATATGGTATTAATCATCAAAACTGAATTAGCGTCTCGATCTATATATAAGAGTGTACTTTAATTACCTTGTTAAAAGCAAGTTTTTTTTTAGAAAAGGGAATATGTATTAATATTCCAGCCTCTGTATCGATAGATACATATAGCAGTATCAATAATTACCTTGTTAAAAGCAAGGTTATTTCAAATCAACCATGTAGGCCAACATAAAACACTAGCACCAACCAAATTATTCTGATAATGAATTTGCAGATTCACCCATAAAAGGAAGTATAATCATTTAAGGCTACGTTTTTTTCCTCATTAGAGACTGGGAATAATGAATCTACAATTTAATAAGTATGCAAATCACACAAGCCTATCTCAGGGGCCACACACACACCTTATATATTCTTCTCTCCCCTTTCGATCTAAAGTAAGTAATGATGTTCCTCTTTACACAAACGGCTATCTTTGCCACTTATGACAAATTGGCTGAATTGTTCTGTGGCTTTACCTACTGATTAAGTTACTGGAACGCCTTTTGTCGTTGAGCCAAGTTGTGTGCGGTGTAATTAGCTACGCATGCTTCACTTTTTCTTTGCTGCATCTGCATGTCGTTGCTAATTAACTGATAGCATTGGACAGTATCATGTTTGAAACCAATCTGGCGTCAAAATATAGTGTGGTCCCAAAAGGATTGTTATCTGGTGTGGATATCCTTTCAGTTGTGGATCAAAACAATTACTGAAATAAGACACTCAGCTAATGGTGATCCTGATTAGTTCTCTTTCGAGTTATATACTACTGTCCAAGATTAGTAGCACAGCACAATTTCTTCCCAAAATAATAATACACTGACAAACCTCTCTTTTTTGAGAAAATCAAAACACATCGAAGTGGTACCAGCCCAATGAGCATCTATATAATAACGCACTTTCTTGAACAGTACTACTACTACAGCCGTGCTACATTGTTGGAAAGTTTACCGTGCATGTGAATTATGATGCCATTAGAGGTGACAAGGATCGCCTTTTTCAGACGACGACATGTCCACTGAACCCACTCATGGTTTTTCACCTGGTGAATCGCTTGCTGAATTATTGTTTCTTAGCCCGGACGCTAAGCATCTATCATTAGACAGGCCTTCTTCGCCCATATGCCTTACTAGACCGTTTACAAAGTTCGGAGAAGAGATCTTGCCCTGTTATTTCCGATTCATACATAGCTCGTGACCAATAACCTTCAGAGTCAGAGTCTCAGAGAGATGCATGGTCATGGAGCCCCGAAGCAAGTTAGAAGTGGGCCTGGGCCAGCAGTCACACACCATTGCGTTGCCGTCTTGCCGACCATCATCGTGGTCCTCTGCGACAGCACGTGCTTAAATAGAAGGAACATCAATCTGCTTTGGGCTGCCGCGGGCTACATACAATGATACGCGTGCAGCATGAACTGGGCCACACAACCCACAGGCGGAGCCCAAGCGGCACACGTGCAACCGAAAGTGGCTCGCAACGCGTAGTGGGCTTTTGGCGACGCGGGCCCATCTCCGCCGTTGTCACCACGGCACGGCTCGTCTAGTCCGCCGGCTTGTCCTCCGACTCCCATAGCGCGCGCACACCAAATTCCTGGCACCGAGTCCGACTCGCGCGGGCAGCGGCGGCTAAACTAGTATGCAGAGCGGACATCGAGATCCAAGCACACGGCGGGGGGCGTAGACGTCCGCATTCCGGTTCGTGTGGGACAAAACGCCCCGCTGCCCTAGGGTCCGCAGTCCACGCCACGCGCCTCCACCCACGCCACCGAGGAACTCTGCCAGAGTCCTCTCTTCTTCTTTCGCAGCTCGGGCACAGGCGTCATCAGGGCGTCCGCGTCCGCGTCCGGGTGAGTCACGAGGTCATGGCCACCAGGAAGAGCATCTTCGTCGTCATGGAGTTCGTCGGCGGCGGCTCCCTCAACGCCCGGCGAGGCCTCGGCGCGACGCGTCTTCCAGCAGCTCGTGTCCGCGCTCGACTGCTGCCACTCGCTCGGCGTGTACCACAAGGACACCAGCTCGTACCATATGATCCGCCGCTGCGACTACCACTGCCCGCCATGGTTCAGTAGCGGCCTCGTTGGCCTCGTCCGCCGCATCCTCTGCCCTGACCCGGCGCGCCGTATCGCCATATGCATGGCAGATGAAGAAAAATATTTGGTTCAAGAAGGACTTCAAGGAGATCCCACGGAGCCTCGTCGAGCCCGAGCTGTGCGACTCTGACTCCAATTCTGACGACGTCATTTGCATCGTCGGGGGATCTAGCCTCTCTGATGGTATGCCCCATGCGTACCTCGGTGTCGGCGCCATCATCACGTCCTCATCGAGTCTAGATCTGTCTGGGTTGTTCCAGGAGCCGGGCGAGCAGATGCAGTTCGTGTCCGCCGCGCCCGTGTCTATGATCATCTCCAACTCCAAGCTAGAGGAAATTGCTGGGCACGTTAGCTGCACGGCACGCACCAAGGAGTACCAGGTGAGCATTGAAGAAACGAGGGGGAACCAGAGCGCGCTCCTTATCTCTGCCAAAATCTTCGAACTCACGCCAGAGCTCGTCATGGTGAAGATCCGCAAGAAGGCTGGCGACAACACTCAGTATCAGCAGTTCTGCAACAATGAGCTCAAGCCCGCCCTGTGTGGCCTCGTCGACGGACTACCGGAGGAGAATATCGAGTGCATGGCTTCCAACTCTGGACGATTGTAGCAATTTTGATTTTATTTATTAGAGTTTTGACAGTGTTAATGCCTTGTTGGTGGTGCATCATGACACTGGTGTTAATTTGGTTGCTAAAAATTCTAGGCACGTGCTTTCTCATCCGGTAGGTCATGGTGTACACTTCAGTCTTGTTCATCGCAACATTTGGAAAATAGAATATGTTGTTAATGCGCATGTTGTTTTATGGACGGAAAATACTGTTTTAGCGCATTTTAAGAATATCTTGTATTACTTTATATTGCCAGTGCTAACGCTATAATAGCTTCCAAAAAAAATAAATCATAACACTAATGAATTCAGTCATAATAACGAAAAATACAAAATATGAATCGCAATGGACAAGTTATTTAGCTATCGAACTTAATGCTTCGTTGTACAACACGTGATGGATCAGTTCTACGGGTTCTTTTGGTGGAGGATCGTACCAACTTTGATTTTATTTATTAGAGTTAATGCCTTGAGGGTGGTGTCATAGCACTAGTGTTAATTTGATTGCTAAAAATTCTAGGCATGTGCTTTCTCATCCGGTACGAGCTATGTCATGATGTACACTTTAGTCTTGTTCTTCGCGGCATTTGGAAAACAAAATCTGTTGTTAGTGCGCATGTTGTTTTATGAACGGAAATATACTATTTTAGCGCATTTCAAGAATGCTCTTTATATTCCTGGTGTATTGCCGGTGCTAATGCTACAATAGCTTCTAAAAAATGAATCATAAAACTAAAATAAACCATAAGACTAATAAATTCAATCATAATAACGAAAATACAAAGCATGAATCGCAATGGACAATGCAAGTTACTTGGCTATCGAACTTAATGCTTCGTTATATAGCACGTGACGTGATGGATCAGTTTCGTGGGTTCCTTTGGTGGAGGATCATAGCAACTTTGATTTTATTTATTAGAGTTTTGACAGTGTTAATGTCTTGATGGTGGCGTGTCATGGCACTGGTGTTAATTTGGTTGCTAAAAATTATAGGCATGTGCTTTCTCATCCAGTATGAGCTAGGTAATGGTGTACACTTTAGTCTTGTTCATCGCAGCATTTGGAAAACAAAATATGTTGTTAATGTGCTTGTTGTTTTATGAACGAAAATATATTGTTTTAGCGCATTTCAAGAATATCTTATTATTGAGGATTGAGACTCACAACACAAAAGGGACAACCTCCGCTGGAGGGCGGAGGCACGCCAACGGAATGAGACAAATAGATGGGGGATAAATGATCTCAACTAACTCTTCACTCGAGTTTTACATCTCTATTTATAGTCTACAGTACATTGGCTCAGGTTAATTACATACAAGCTCCTGCTGGGTGGCGGGCATATTCCTCGGATGTCTTATACAGTGTCTACCGACTCTGGGGCATCAGTGTCACTTCTCCCCCGTGCTTCAAGCACCCTCTTCTCTGTCGTGTAGTGGCTAGACCTTCGCCGTCCAAGGGTCACCGCACGATGTAAGCAGTGGCGGATTCAGAAACAGACTAAGGGGAGACTAAATAACATAGGATAAAAAATTGATTTTTCTAGAAATTGATTGTTCAACTCACAAATTACTTGATCAAGGTCAACATTGAAAATTCCATGATGAATATGATGGTAGTAGGTCACATATTTGGCTCCACGACATTTTGAATGACCTCTTATTGGTATCATATCTTTCATATTAGTAATGTCTATATTATGTTTGCCAGCAAAGGCTTTTGTCTCCTCAAAAGGATCTTTCATATCAAGCTCAATACAGGGTCTTTTTTGCTCAGCCCGACTCTCTTGAGTAGAAGCATCTTTCTTAGCAAAATATTTTTCCATTATACAAAGTAAAACCAATCAATTTCGGATCACCGACTGAATTGAAAGAGGAATGAAAGAGGGGATGTTAGTTCTCAGTTCTCACCCTAGGGCGCTCGACGCTGAAGCTGGCCGGCGGCCTTGTCCTGGGGCTGCAAATCAGGTGGCCGCTGGCTGGCAGGGGCTGCGCTTGTCAAAGGGGACTGGCCGCTGGCCGGCGGTGGCTCCGATGGGTGGCAGTCCGGCCTCCGGGCTCCCTGTCCTGATGCGCGGAGAGGACTGAGGAGAGTGGGAGGCCGGAGCTGCGGAGAGCGGAGTAGAGGGCAGGGTCGCAGCGACCAGCGGGGGCGCGCCCGCGCGGGGAGCGTCGCACTCGCACGGGCGGCGGCAGGGGCGCGGGGCGTCGCGCGGTCACGGCTCGCGGGGCACGGGGCGGCTAGGTCAAGCCCTTTCTTTTTTTTACTTGCTGCCTGTGGGTTGGGCTGGCCGCCTGGGCTTTTGAAAACTTGTTAAAAAAAATTTGGCGCCCAGGGGAGGGGGGGGGGGGGGGGGGGGGGCTGCAGCCCCCTAGCCCCCCGGTACGTCCGCCAATGAACCTGAAGTTGCCACTCTGTACATGGATCTTCGCGTAGCTGGGACCGTCTTCGCTGGACCTCCGCGCGAAAGCACCGTGCTTGCTGGGAGTCTCCGCTTCGCCGGGGACTTCATGTTCCGCGAGAGCCCCCGCTCGGTTTGGAATGCCTTCGCGTGCACTGATATATAATTCGGTTGGCTCCGCAATTGGCTTATCATGTAGGAGCTTACTTCGCAAGCTTTGGATGTAGCAGCATCGCAACAACTAGCGCAAGCAATCAGCATCGTGTGGTCAATCTAGCCTTGCGATTGATAGTCATTGGAGTGCCAAACTCTCTCCTTTATCTTTGTTTCGGTTATATTCTTTTATGGAGGGGCTAAAAATGGCTTCACGATTTTCATACCAACTTAATATAATGATTGTGAATTAATAAAGCTTTTCTGTATAAAAAAAGAATACCCTTTTTGTTTTAGAAGCGCAAAAGGAATAAACGTCCTGTCGTGTTGGTAGTGCACACAATAACCTCCACTTAGGATTGGTGCATGGCGGCGGAATATATCGCCTTCTTTTGCGGCGGGTCTTCAGCTATATACAGGGATCACGTACAAATTAAAAGCATCGGGGAAAATAGTAAAATACCACACATGAGAGGGCACACCGAAGTCCACAAGGAAACTACTGGAGCTGAGCAACTCCTGCTGACACCCTCGTAAAAAATTATCCAGCTGACAGATGCTACGTACAAGCACTGAGCAGGAAAGTATATACTAAGATCAGGACAAGGTTTCCCTGTGAATCCTCATTAAATAGTTTATACTCTACGATAGGGATGTTTGTTCCTGATCTACGTACTAATTAAACTAGCTCTTATTTATTATTTCCTGCTATTATTTTAGTCGGATAGTAGTAATTGATTCCACGGCCACATGACGACATGACGTCAAAGTGAGACATAAGCTCAGTATTGATTGTTTACGCTAACTTATTTAGTTTTATTACAATTATGCGTTTGGTAAATCTAAACTATCAGTATTTAAGGAGGATATACAAACACTCTTTCCTGTTTGGATTGGATTCGGATTCATCAAATTCAGATTAATGTGCCTGGATTCACAAAACATTTTACCAAACGGTTTGGATTCACCTAGATTCGGTTTCATCGAAATGGTGGATCTAAAGGGTGGATTCACTTTTTTTTTAATCTCTTTAAGGGGTGGTTCCCCTGACTTGTGTTCGGTAAATTCAAGATATTTACGTACCACGTTGTATTGGTTACACAGAAAACGGTTCGGTCTATTTTCTTTCCGGTCTTCTCCTCCCCCTCCTCCTCCTCCTCCTCCTCTTTCTTCTTCTTCGCGTTGCCCCCACCTCGCCAGGTGCGCCCTCCCGCGCCTTGGACGGCCATCACCACGATCCGACTGACCTCCACCACACCCGGCCGGTTGCCCACCATCTGGACGGGACCCCACGGCCGCCAGTGGCGGGCGCAGGATTTTGGAGCATGGTATTCGAATTATATAGGAGTACTAAAATTTTTTTTGACAGCCAAATGGCCGATATTCGGCATGTATAATGCCATTATATAGAAAATATACACATAATTGAGTCCAATTTCATATATCGAAGAATTTCAACATAAATTAAAATTGCTCTTCGGAATTTGGGGACAAATTGCTATTCGGAACTTGAGACCTAAAATTAAATAAAGATACTATACTAAGTAATTTGAGGGCAAATTGTTATTCGGAAGACACTAACAAGTACATATTAAATAGGAATTTGGGATTTGGAACTTACTGCAACTCTGAAACTCAAATCGAGGGGCGTTGCTCGGTGCTCTGCCAGTCAGGCAGTCAGCTGCGGCCTGCTGCTCGAAGCTCGCTGGGCGAGGCTGTGGCCGGTGGTCGCTGGGCGGCGGGCGCTGGTGCCTCGCGGGCTCGCGGCCTGGCGCGACGGCTCCGGCGGTCGGCGCTCCGCCAGTCCGCCTCCGCGGCCACGGCTGGCCGGCTCTGGCTCACTGGCGCCCCTGGCCGCGGCTGGCCGTGCGCGGTGCCTCCCCCTCGGCCCGGCGGCCGTCGTGCAAGGAGACAGAGGCATGGAGCGACGAACGAGGCCCTAGGGTTCACGTCTTCGCGAACGGCGAATCGCGAGCGGGAGCGCCCGGGTCGGCTTCTCTGTTCGTGGTTTGCCTGTTCGCTTGGCTTGGAGAGAGAGGAGAAAGAGGATGGGTGGGAGAAAGTTTTGGGCTTTTTTTGGGCCATATTGGGCCATCATGAGGTGGGAGGTTGGGTGGGATGAGATTGAATGGGCCAAAAATTGCACACAATGCTGTTTAGCTTTTATATTTTTCATTTTTCCAATACATATTTACTTGTATACTATATGTATAAAATTTTGTTGCAAAAAATTTGTGTATTCAACTGAATACCCTTGAATCATGGTGGGCCCGCCCCTGACGGCCGCCCAGGGGGGCATCCCCTGCTGCCCCAGCCGCGGAGGACGAGCTTCGCCGAGGGAGCTTCGAGGACGAATCATGCTGCGCCTGCGCATCCGACTCCTCCTGCGGTGGTTGCAGGCGACGACAGCGAGTGCGGCAAGTGCATCCGACTCCACGTGATGAGCTGTGTGTTCCGCGAGAAGGGGCAGCGTCACGGCGGTTTCCGTGAGCAGGGGCACGGTGGCGTTGCTGTGTAGTTTTTTTTTTTTTTTTCTTTTATGTTTCTAAAAGAGGAAGACATGACACTGACACATGGGGTCAATTATAAGGGCAAAATGGGCAATTCAAAACAAAATACCTGTCGGGTACCAAAGTATGGGGTACCCAATTTTAAGGCAAAAACACACTTCTCTAAAGAAAGGCTTGGCCCAGGCAAGCCCAACAGGAGGTCCATGACGACGCGACTCGTAAAAAGCCCACAAGCAACAGTACCAAGACAACAAATCGACTCCTCGGGCGCAATTCTCCGATTCGCCCGAGACTCGCACCGACCCCTCGGGCGCAACTCTCCGATCCGCCCGAGGCCCGGCTGACGTCAGCAGATCAATCTTACCATTCAAGAGACCTCTCTGACCGCTTTGGAAGCACAGTCCCATCGAATGGACTCTTCGAGACGACAGCACCCTGCACGCGCACGTCCGCCGTACCAACTGCCATACCTCCACTGACGACCGATCTGACGGTCCCACTCCTTCCACTCCGCCACAAGGACAGTCAACCGTATGACGCCCCTTGCTGACGGAGAGATTCTCCAATTACGACTGCGACAGCTCTTACCCCTGGCGCACGAACCGCACAGGGGCAAGGAAGGTGACGGCCATTCCGCCAACCCAGGAGTATGGGCAGAGTGACGACAGGACCCGCTTACCCCTTGTGAAAGTACCGCATGTGGGAAAGAAACTCGTCCGAGGAAGGACGCTCCCACCGCTCTATCCCATCACACTCCCGACGGCGTCGGAGGCACCCGAGCCTCGGAAGTCAATCTTCAAAGGTCGACCAGTCCTCTTGTTACACTGTGCAGGGACGGATGTAATACCGTGACGTAGCGCCACGCAACAAGCCACGTCCCGCATGCTGCGCCACCTTGAAACTCACCAATCGGACAGTGGAAGATCACTCGAATGACCGGGGCCATACCTTCAGAGTGTCGGAACGGAGCTAAGGCTGACGACAGCTCCGGACTCCATGATCGCCGCCATACCGAGCATTGTAATCATAGCTGAACACGTGTAACTCTCATCTCTCCTTTGTAACTATAAAAGGGAGGGTAGAGGCCACACCACAGAGGGGACACACAACTCAACTCCACTCCAACCCACGACATATACCACTGCATAGAACACGAACACACACTTCACTCGCACAGGAGACTTGGGACCCTCTCCCTCTCTCGCCGTGGCATGTAACCCCTACTACAAGCACCCTGGTGTAAGGCAACACGACTCATCTCGCACTGGACGTAGGGCCTTCTTAGCCCAAACCAGTATAATTCTTTGTGTTCCTCCTTGCACACCATCCGAATTCTCAACCGCAAAACACAGGTTTACTAGCCGGTGTTAGCAGCCACTAATCCTAGCACCGACAGTTGGCGCGCCAGATAGGGGGCTTTTGTGTGTTGACTCAGGTTTCGGATGGCTGCCAGCTTCCCTGTGCTTCCTGCTGGCGCGTTGCTCTGGTTCGGGAGCCTCGAGTTCGTGGCCACTGGCTGCGGTCTTGTGATGAACCTCCGCCCGACTGAGCCGCGCATCATCATCGTCTTGAGCCCGGCCCTGCAGGTGGCCGAGGAAAGAACCCTGGCGACACCTCCACCCGTCTCAAGGGATGGAGGGAACGCCAGGCGTTGTCCCTGCCGATATAGGAGGGGGAGGCGCAACCGCGCCAACTCGACTCTGGCGGCGGGAAACGCAGCCCACCAGGTGCCCCCTACAGGGGACACCACCTCTTCGCTTGCTACCGCTGCACCACCACCGCCGACTGCAGCGGTCGTTCACCTGCCTGCTGCCTGGCAATCGGGCGGGGGAATGACAACGGCGCCACCGGAGATCTCCCTCCTCCCCAATTAGGGAAGGCCGGAGACGCCGTCACCATTTCCTTTCGGGCTCTGCAATGCCGCGGACGTTCACGCCCGCACCCTCCATGAGTTGCTGCACGACCTAGCGGCGGCTCCCGTTCACCGTCTCGAGCGCGTGGACGACCTCGTCGGCGAGTACGACGTCTCCCTGCCATCCTCTCCTGGGAGTACTCCTAGGACGTACGGCGGCAGGGAGACAGACTCCACTGCCAGCCTGACCCCGCCTAGGTACTCGGAAGGGTGGGATCGCTATGGACGGATCTCGCCGTCCCGGTGGGATCTCGGTAGCGACGACGACGAGTTTTGGGCGAACGTGGACTTCGCCACGTGCCACGATGATTCGTGGGAGAACGCACCAAGCATCGTCACCGACTCCGATTAGTCCTACGTCGACCTCTCCCGGGAGTGTAGATCTTCATACATGGGACCTCCTCACCACAACATCAGGTCCAAGTCCAACACATTTTCTCTGCATGATCACGGAAAAGAAGAACAAAGCAAAGTCCCCAAAACACAACTGGCTAACAACTCCAACCTCTTTGTTGAGCTCACAGTCACAGGACAGGGCCTCGTCGTTGTCAGATTCATGCGCGCACACGGGTGACCGTCCGCCAGCCAGTAAATTCCATATTTCTTTCCAGCGACAATGCAGTTGAGAGGGAGCATGGAAGCCGTGAGGAAGCATGCCATGCATGACTCAGCGTTCGTGTGAACGAGTCTCCCTTTTCGGAAGCATGCACGCATGCAGCCCAGGTAAAGTTAAATTTGCTCTCAGGAGCATGCGTTTCTACTCCTCTTTTGGATATGTGTATGTCTTTTTCTTTGGATCTGCATTGAAATGTGTACGCATTGAGGACACATTTCTCAATAAGATCTAAAAGAGGAGGGAGTGGGAGCACATGCTCCCAAGAGTAAAAGAACTTCTCCGCGCAGCGCAGATCATGAGACTTGAAACAATTTTTCATAATCTCTCTCTCTTTCATTTATATTATGTCATACTAGCTAATTTAAGAGTAAATTGAACTGTATGTACCGAAACTATTTGGGTTTTATAGATAGGTACTCCAGCTAAAAAACATAATTTCTGGGTACTGAAACTATACCATCATAACATGTGAGTACTTCAACTAAAAATATAACGTCTAGATAATGAAACTATACTTACGTAATTTCTGAGTACTGGAGCTTGAGCAGCACAACACCCATGTCAACGGTGACGGTGCTCGCTCGCCATGGGACAGGGAGAGCAGAGCACCCGCTCGCACACACTGTGCACGCTGCCGTGGGAAACCACGCCTTGCCTGCGGCCGCGCGCCGCACCCGCGCTAGGGCCCCACCGGTGGCTGCCCTTGCTGAGGTCGCGGCACCACCTCTTCTTGTCCCCTGCCTCGCCGATGGCGAGTGCGACGAAGGAGGAGATGCCGGCGCAGCCAGTGCAAAGGCGACAGGGAGCTCGCCTGCTTCACCGCCTTAGTCTCCTCGATGGCGCGACCCTCTCCGCGAGTTGTGCGCCGCCGTCGCGGGTGCCAAGGTTGTGGACTCGTTCAACACGAACTCGCACGTACGGATGGATCCTCGCCGCTGGGTGTGGAGTCTGGTGGCGCTGACGGCCATGCTTGGCACCAGTACTCAGAAGCTACATAAGTATAGTTTCAGTATCTAGACGTTACGTTTTTAGTTGGAGTATCTAGATGTTATGATGGTATAGTTCTAGTACCCAAAGTTACTTTTTTTTTTGTTAGAGTATCCATCTGGAAAACATCAAATAGTTTATATACCTATATTACAATTTACTCTTAAGAGCTACGAAGTTTCTCTTGAAACCTCCACTAAGACTGATAAGGAACCTAACCAACGACTATGCATACATATATAGTCCAGCTGCTCAGCTCCATGAAAGCTCACATCAAAAGTCAAGCTAGAGCGAATCTGCTGCAAAATCAAAAGAACATATGGTTTAATTTGGAATTGGGCACACCAATCCAAAAATACCAAGCTTATCGATAACGATCGCTCTTATTTATTTTGCTAGGTCCCTATCGTTGAAATCCTCAGAATGTCCGAGGGGACTAATTGCAAGCAAGAGAATAATGCCCCGATGACGTAGTCAACAAGAATACTTTTCTCTGAAACAAAAAAAAATGTGGTGTTCCATATTTATACTATGATAAAGTGCTGACCAAACCCAAAAATATTAAAGCAAGTGGGTGTTTAAAGACAAAGGCTTTCATCCATATATAAGTCGGACCGTACCATATGATGACGCTGCAATGGAGAGCAGAGGTCAACTAACAAAAGTTTAGTTTATGGTGGGCGCCACGGAGGGAGCGCTCAGATCCACAAGACATGAGCGCCCGCTACCCAAGCGAAACAGCTTAGGAAAACGATTTAATTTGCCTTTGGATTCGAGTCAGATTGTCCGTTTGGGGTCACATGAGCTAGGCTCCATCGCTAAGCTCCATCTCGTGCCTGCAGGCTGCAGACTAGAAAAAGGATCTTAAGTGCCGTGTAGTAAAGTCTACTGTGTTGCACATTCGCCTCACGACATTCTGCTAGCGCCACGAGGCTTAGATTGGTTGAATTTTAATTTGGCTACTAGTGAGACACATGCAGAAAGTCATACTTCTACATGGTGAAAACACTGTATCATGCATTAGGCTTCAGTGCTTCACTACGTCTATATATGTTGTGTAAGAGTCGCGGGCCCTGAAAATCTGGAAAATATCATAGGCAAACCTTTTTACAAAAAATATAACTCGACGTCGCATTCGACCCAAAATAAAAAAAATAAAAAAATCGAACTCGGCTATATCCAGCTAGATAGAGATCACGTGCCAGCAGACTATATCATCCATTGACGAATTCTTTTTTTATTTGTTTATGTGGAAAAAATGATTGACGAAAATGAGAGATGAGCAAGGAAGAAGCTCTAGTTTTGAGTAGCAGAAACGTAGCAGATTTCTCCTTGCGTTGGTCTGATCTGAATTATGTATTCTACCTTCTGTTTCTTCTTCTTCATCTACTTGTCATCAGGCAAATTAAGCAACAAGTCTGGTGTGAGCTGAATTGTGTCAGGCTGGCCCTGGCCGGCCGGACGGACGCATGGTTGGTATCCGGAAGGAGCGGAACCCAATCCTGGCCCGTGAGCTCTGTCGGCATCGCTTACCGAAATAAGAACAACCTGCAGCTTCCACGAAGTGGAGTGCTTGAGCCTGTCAAGCTAGAAGCTGGCTGCTCATGCAGGCGCTCACACACCCCCAGGCCAGCCCTTGCAGGAATCTAATCACGCTATCTAGTGCAGTAATAATCTATCCCGGACCCGGACTAAGCGTTGAAGATTTGAACTTCTCAATGATCTGTACGAGGCGCTAATGATATTGCTGAACTGTTTCAAACTACACTAATAAACTACTTAAAATTATATCGAACGATTTGATTGATGGATATATATACCACAGCTTCCTACCATTCTAGCTAGCTAGCTCGTACTGCGCATGGTATGGTACGTAACACATGGACAGCAGCTAGCAGCTGAACAAACAATTTTTAGCTCAGTTCAATTCAGCCACAGAACAAACACATGGATGTGGCCCGGTGATGCTTACATATTGTCCTCACACCCTAGTGATTTTTAGTCAGCCGCCTGTTTTAATTCTTCACGGTTTGCTTCACATTTTTTTTAATAATGGAACAAGGTTCCAGCCCCTACCATCCGGAGATGATACACAGCTGCAATACAGACACACCCATAGCCATAAAGCATACCAAACACGTCCGACGACAGACAAGGTTTAAGCACACAACAACACCAAATAGGCGCCAACAGATATGAGAAAATAACAAAACTAGACTCCAATTCGATTACGGCATCTCTATCCGAACTTAGCGAAAAGCGCCTTCATCACCGTTTCCAGCTTCCTGCAACCCATCCTGAATGCCAACCTTTCCTCTTCCTTATACAGCAGGGACCACTGTCTGATTCAGTAAGTCATCCTGAAAATTACCTGCAAATGAGAATTATATTTTGCTTTATTGAACAATATTTCATTTCTATTCAACCACAAAGACCAACATAATGCGGCAGCCCCTAGCATAATTTTCTTCTTAAGCCGTGGACTTAGTCCATTAAGCCAAGAGCCAAATAAACTAGAAATACTAGTGGGTGGTTGAATTCCAAAAGTGATGGAAACTATGTTCCAAATAAATTTCGTGAAATGGCATTCTAAGAACAAATGTTGAATTGTTTTATCACGACTACAAAGACAACATTGTAGACTCCCCTGCCACCTCCTTTTTGCTAAATTATCCTTGGTAAGAGTGATCCCCTTCTGTAAGAACCAAAGAAAAATTTTGATTTTTAATGGAAGCTTAAATTTCCAAAGAGGGCTTTTATTCGGTAAAACCTCCCGTCGGATCATTGTCTCATACATTGATCTCACCGAGAATTTTCCATTCTTATTAGCTTTCCATAAGAAAAAATCCTTCCTGCCTGATAAATGTACAGTGACCACCTTCGCCACTAACTCATACCAAGAAGATAGATTTTCATTAACTAAGCCTCTCCGAAAAGATAAATTTAGCGGAATAGTTCCTAGAACATCACCCACTAAAACCTCTTTCCTTCTAGTCATCCTATACAGGTTTGGATCAGATTCACAAAAGGGGTTATCCCCCATCCAAACATCCTCGCAAAACCTCGCTTGCTTCCCATTACCCACCTTAAAAACCCCATCAGACAGAAAATCATCCTTCACCTTCTTAAGTCCACTTCAAAAATGAGAATCCCCGGGTCTATGCCTAACTTGAGATAGAGATTTAGTGGCCAAGTATTTCTTCTTAAGAAGATTTGGCCACATCCCCTCCTCATTAATTAACTTATATAACCATTTGCTTAAAAGGCACTTGTTTTGCATCTCCAAATTTAAAATCCCTAAACCACCAAAATCTTTTGGCGCGCACAAGATACTCCATTTTGCCAGGCGATATTTCTTTTTATGATCATCACTTTGCCAGAAAAAACGGGAATGATAGAAATCTAATTTTCGGAGGACACCCTTAGGGACCTCGAAAAAAGACATCATGAACATTGCAAGACCGAAAAGAACCGAATTAATCAAAACTAACCTCCCACCAAAGGAAAGTAGTTTTCCTTTCTAGCTACAAAGTTTTTTCTGAAATTTCTCTTCGAAACAACCCCATTCCTTATTAGTCAATTTCCTATGGTGTATGGGAATTCCCAAATACTTGAAAGGGGAGCTTCCCACCTTGCAACCAAACAAACTTGTGTACTCATTCTGACACTCCTTTGCTGCCCCAAAGCAGAAAATCCCACTCTTATGAAAATTTATTTTTAGCCCAGGCAGTTGCTCAAATGTGCTAAGCACCAATTTGAGCTCCCTTGCCTGCAGCAAATCATGTTCCAAAAAGAGGATAGTGTCATCTGCATACTGTAGAATAGATAAGCCATCATCAACCAAATGAGGAACCACACCTTTAATTTTTCCATTAGCCTTAGCTTTAGAAATCAAGGTTGCTAGCATGTACGCCACAAGATTAAATAAAATAGGGGAAAGGGGGTCGCCTTGCCTTAGCCCCCGCTTAGTTTGAAAGAAATGACCCACCTCTCCATTTACCTTCACACCAACACTTACCCCCTTTACTATTTGATCAATCCACTTACACCAAATTGGCGAGAAACCTTTTATTTTTAAAGTCTATTGCAAAAAAGTCCATTTCACCTTGTCATATGCCTTTTTGAAATCAAGTTTCAGGATCACTCCTCCTAACTTCTTCCTATGCATCTCGTGCACCGTCTCATGTAACACTATCACCCCTTCAAGAATATTCCTACCTTCTATGAAAGCCGACTGTGATGTTTGTATAACCTTTTGAGCCATTAGTGCCATTAGATTAGTCATCACTTCAGTAAATATTTTGAAGCTAACATTTAATATACAGATGGACCGAAATTGTTGGATTTGGGAAGCGACCTTTTGTTTAGGGAGAAGAGAAATAATACCAAAATTGAGACTAAAAATTGGCAGATCCCCCTTATGAAACTCAGAGAAAAAAGGTAACAAATCTTTTTTAACTAGTTCCCAAAAAACTTGGTAGAATTCTGCTGGAAACCCATCGGGACCGGGTGCTTTATTATGCTCCATTTGGAACACCACCTCCCTTACCTCCTTCTCTAGGAACTCCTCAGTTAGGATATTATTTTCTAACTGACTCACCTGAGTGATATCACTCGTCCAGGACTCCACCATTGAGAGATTGTTACTCTTAGGCTCCCCAAACAGGCCTTTATAATAATTAGTGATGTACCTCTTAAGGTTCTCCTCACCAACTATTGTACCCTCATCCTGTTCTAATCGAAAAATCCTAGTTTTCCTATGCTTGCCATTAGCCACTAAATGGAAGTATTTGGTATTGCAGTCACCTGATAACAATCTAGTTGTCTTTGCTCTCTGATACCATTTTATTTCCCCTTCCCTTAATAGGGGAACTAGTCTCTGTTTGTAGTAATTTTTAAGGCTAACTTCGCTGACAGAGAGAGTTTGAATCTCCGCTTTCTTATCAAGTTCATCCGCCTTCCTAATCAATTCAGCTTTTTCCTTTTTCAACTGACCACTACAATTTTTGGTCCAGCCCCTTAAAAATTGTCTTAAACGATGAACTTTGAATTGCCATTTTTCTATTGGAGATTTTCCTCTCTTCTCACTACCCCAAACCCCCGCTACCAAATCATAGAACACATCTCTTAACAACCAACCGAGTTCAAATTTGAATTCTGTCTGCTTGTTTCCATGAGTGCCATTACCCGTATCTAGTAGTAGCGGGGTATGATCCGAAATTTCCCTGGTCAAGGCTAGAACCGTTGACAGAGGGAATTTCGTCTCCCAACTGTGCTAACTAAAATCCGATCAAGTCTCTCAAAGGTTGGGTTTTCTCTGGAGTTAGCCCACGTATAATTTCTGTTGGATTTCTCTTAAGTCTAAGCTATCTATAATAGCATTAAAGAGAAAGGGCCATCGATCGTCATATCTACCATTATTCTTTTCCTTTGGTCCCCTAATAATGTTAAAATCACCTCCCACCATAATGGACGAATTCTCCTTAGCACAAGTCTGAACTAGTTCAGTTAAGAAGGATTCTTTATATTCTTCTTGTGCAGCCCCATACACTGCAACAAGAACCCACTGAAATCCATCTACCTTGTTCCTAAGTTTGAACTTGACATAAAAATCCCCCTCATCAATGCTTCCAATATCAAAGACATCAAAGTTAATACCTAGAAGAATACCCCCTGATCTACCATGAGGTTGTGTCCAATGCTAAATAAAATCTTGGCCCCCACAAATATTTGGTAGAACCAATTTAGCGAAATCCTTTTTCCCAGTTTCAAAAAGAGCAATAAAGTCTAGCTTTTGCTCCCCCGACAAGTCCGAAAGGAATCTGTATTTAGCCAAGTCACTAAGACCTCTGCTATTCCAAAAGATTCCCTTCATTGCGACGCCGATTTGTAATTTTTAAGTATCTTAATCCTTGGCCTCTTCTTTGCTCTAGTCAAAGACCGAGCCTTGTTCTTTTTGAAAATGATTCTAAAATCATCATCAAACCGCTCATCATCGCTGCCCACAAGTTCTCCTAATAACTCGCCACATAAATAGCCCAAGTTATTATTTTCTAGGACCTCACTGTCCACATCAGGAAATTCATCATTACAGGGAGTAACGACCACACTAGTTGGCACAGTACTCATTCTACCAATCTCTACATCTTTCAAAAGTTTCACAGACTCAGCCACCAAGCAAGAATTAGCTCCCAGAGAAATACATAGGCTAGCAATACTTGAGGAAATAGCATTATCCGAACAACAATTAAAAGATTGGACGTCATTGTTACCTCTGGAGAAGTCGAGGTTCTTCCAAGCAGTCCTCATTTTGGCCTTCAATAGGGTATCCTCGTCGTCGCTCTTAGCTAGCCGGGGACTCGATCTTTTTGGAGTAAGGCGCACCACAGCAACAGCAGCGGCCGCGTGCACTCCTCCCAGCTGGCTGCTAGCGATCTGTGCACCCACAACCATAGAGAAAGCCTCTAGCCGCTCCCCGGGGCACTTCACGCCCGGACCCACGCAGGCACCAGCCTGCAGCTTCCCCGGAGCGCTCACCAACAGCCTGAACTCCTCCAACCTCTGCACCAAAGCAACCTCCTGCGCCCCCAGCAACTCCACCTGAGACTCAGCCATATACTGCTGAGGACCTGCAGCAAGCAAGTTCCCATTCTTCTTACCCCTGTCACACCCTCCAACTCACTGCCATCTGTGTCTAGTAAATCATATTCTTCCCCTGAACTCTCATCCACAAGGAAATCCTCCATCGAACCATTGTTCTCCGAAAGGATCTTATCAGCACATTCCAACATAACCGAATATACTGCCGCATCCATGATACAATTTGCCATGGTGCTTAATTTTTTTTCTAGCACCGAATGAACGCCCCCAGAACCCAACTCCTTGAGGTTCTTTTTTGGAGAAGAAGAATCTTCCTCTATTTTATCATGATCACCAGAATTTTTGCCATTCCCATCTAAATCAGTGTGTTTCATCCTGTCCTCACCATCCCCCTCGCCAGCATCTCCCCCAAAATCAAATTCCACCTCTTCTCCATTATCATCAAAGCCCAAAGATTCCTTTACAATTTCCAGCTCAAAATAGTGATCACCAATGACCACATCCATAGAGCCAGGGAGTAAGGTGGGATCAAGTACCGCCACTAGGATACGACCAAAGTCACTCTTACGTGTGGTGACCATATCCACCAATTGAGTCGACCCGAACAAAGTTCCAATCGCCCACAAGTTGAGGTATTCTCTCAGATTTTTCCGCAATCCGGACACCCGAAGCCAAACTTTAGGAAGAAGAAACCCCTCCTCCTTGCCTTGCCATTCCTGAAAACTCAAACGTGCACCAGTTGGCACTCCATTCACCTTAACATCAGCATTGCCATAAGCCAACGACCTCTGTAGCTCAGACTTTGACGGAAATTGCACAATGAAAGAATCCTCCTCATGCTTAACCGGTTCCCACTTCCACTTCACCGGAACAATTCTCTGAAGTTGCTCAACAAGCTGCCCCACATCTAGAGAACCCCCCACCACGGACACTAAGGCACGTTTGGAGTCCTTCTTCCTTGGTAGAGGCGCATGTGGAATATGAAAGAACCCAAGCCCCGCAACTGAATATCCCACAGCATACGCCACTGGCTTGGGCATTTTCAACACTGGGCACCGGTGGTTAACATGATCATGGCCATCACAAATAACGCAGTAAACTTCATTGACACATTCCGCGGCAATTTGACCTTTCAATGAGCATCGGCTGCATACCTTGGTTTTGCCCATCTTCAGACCAGCCTGGCTACCTTCATCTACCTCCACCATCTCAACATCCATCGCAGCCTCTGGCTGAGGACCCTTCAATGGCTGCTTGGGATCATCCGTCAGGATAATCTGCTTGTTGCCATCAAGACCAGGTACATCAGCACCCAAACCAACAAGCAAGGAAGCCGGTGACGCAGCATGAGAGGAGCCACGACCCCCGCGGCCACCATCCTGATACGGAGCACCACGCCTCGCCGAGAATCCCCGGCTTCCGTGCGCACGAAAACCCCGCCTCCATCTTCCGCCATAGCGACCAAAGGACTGGCCGTAGCCACCATACCCTGGATCAAAGCTCTGGAACCCGCCATGGAAGTATTCGCCACCGTTCCTTTGGAAGACGGAGCCCTCCTCCTGAGCGCGCCTACTGTCATCCCTGCCACGCCCTCGACCAGCCCCAGTGCCTGACTGCTGCTGATGAAAGGCGCCTTTGCCATGGCCAGAGAAGCCTCCCCTAGCACCGCCACGACCCTGCTGCACCTTCTTCGACTCTACTCGATCGGCGGCTCCCCGGGTCACGGAAATGTCGAGCGATTCAATGAGTTTACCGCTTGGTTTCCTGCGTCCAGCACGAGAAAAGAAAAAAGCGAGCCCCTTGGGAAATTTAACTTGGGCCACATACCTGGCCCCGGCAGATGAATTAAAGCCGCCGCCTGCCTGACCATCTCCCGAAGCGTGGCCCACCAGCTGCTGAGAGGGCGATTCAAACATGCTGTCACGATCCCCGGAGCCGCCCATCGCCGCCTCCGTCGACAGCGTCTCAGCGCCGATCCCTGGAGCCATCGATCCGAATTCACGATCCCCAGCAACCTGCGCATTAGCCAAAGCCCTTGCCAACACGTCATCCAGGGTCACCGGCGGTGAGATACGCCTCTTCGGCAACGGACCTCGCCACGGCTTACCACCGCCATGCGAAAGTTCTCGCGCAACATCCGCCACCAGACACCGGGACAACGCTCGAACCTTGCTACCTTCAGTCGCCGTACACAAGCATACCTCCGGCAATGGAACACCAGTGGCTTCCGCCTGTGCTTCCGCCAGAAGGACGTCGTCTATTGAGTATCCAGAAGACAACGCACCATGGACGAACGTCCTCATCGAGACCTCACCGTCCTCCAACCCATCCTCATCTTCATCGGATGAAACCTCCCCCACACGTGCCCAGAACCTGGAACCTACAAAACCACGACCGAGATCTATTTTGGGGGCTGAGGGACCAACCTTCACCAGCGCGGAATGCCTCCGGTGAGCTCCCAAGGCGAAAACACGCCCTGGAGAACTCTCGTCCACCGGAGAGGAGGCTCTCATCGACCCTCGGCCAATCGGCATCGTTCCCTCTCACAGTTTGCTTCACATGAGAGTAAAGATATATCCATCAATATAATATCTTTTATACTATTATATCAGTATATGGATAATTTAGAACTTGTTCTTTGTTGCTTTTGTAATAACGATGGACTGATTTTCTTCCAAGAAGAAGCATGAAGCAGGAACTCTTTCTAAATAAAATAAAATAAAATAAAATGAGACTTCATGTTAAATCTTATGATATCGACACTATTGCAGAAACTTCATTACTACCCTGGTTCGTAACTTCCCTTCACCGTTGGTTTTTTTTGCCAGGGTTCCATTAATTATGGCGCAGCAAATATGACAAAGAATGGGGTTGCCACACGGGCTCGTCCGAAATTTGATGAATGGTGTGCAAAAGAAAGAGGATCCTTCCTTCTCCCTAAGGTGGGGCTCTGGGTAACTGGTATTGATAAACCACTGCGTTACATTAATTTGATGAATGATGATTTCTAGAACTAGCGAAGGTTTCAGAACACCTTTTCTTTTTTATCTCACAGTATTCAAAATTCGCACTGGAGTGTACTTGATGCACGTACAGGCTGTAGTGGTTATTCTATTAGACTATGAGCACACTGTCATCGTACCATCTCGGCCATTGTTGTAAATGCTACCCCAAATATAGCTCAACTAAAACTTGGCAGATGATGTGATGATATCTACAAAAAGAAGCATTCATATCTCGTACAGTTTCGGGTGAGGAATACACAACCAAATACGGCATCTTCCCATGATGACGATACGTGCATGCAGATCGAGAAACAAATTAAAATCAGCATATATAGTATGCCGTAGAGGAGTAGAGAGTTTTTTGTTTATTCGTGCCCCGCCCTGTGCAGATCATGCATGCTTCATGATTGGAAGAAATTATGAAAATTTCAAAGTGGTTAACCAAACGAAAAGTTTCAAAGTTAGCATTTGTGGTCCACATATATAAGTATTGTCCAGATGGACCCCAAATGCTAACTGCATTGCAAGTTGGTCATTATGTTGCTCATCTAGCTATAGCCAGCGACAGGATCGGTAGTACAATTTTTTTAGACGAACAGTACGTAGTATTTTTTATGGTTCGATTAATTAGTTTGATGCTCCATCTCTCTTCACTTGACAGCATATTTAACTTATGCCCACCAAAAAATAAGAATTATAAACTAGTCTAGCCTACTGTAGAAAATTCTACAAAGGTTGTAGGGCAATGCTAGGGCACTTCCTTTACTTTTCTAAGTTTCTAAGAGATAATATCTCAAACAAATCTGATCTCTTGATTTTTTTTAGATTTTTAAATTAATTAAATGATTATGAAGCTAGGAAAAATAAGCTGATGCACTGGGTAAAAATCTGTACTGGCCGGTTATAGAATAGTTTATTTACATCCACTTGATTTTCAATAATGTTTGCACTAATTTACGATAAAGTGACAATAATCACAGGGAGTTATAATCTTGTAACTAAGTTAGTATAGTCGTTATCATAACGCAACAGTGTATGTGTTTTTAATATCGCATATTTTGATCAATGACATGGAGAATGTCAAATTGAGTGGGTGTCACTGTCCAAAATTAGAGGGGGTATATATATGTAGCTTGTGAAAACGCATTGACGATCGAGTTGCCGTTTTATATTGGAAAAATAACCGATGGAATCAGAAGCGCGCGTCAGCAACAGCCGATCCATCCATGGTCAAATCTCGGCGTGTCCCACAAATTAAATGATCGAGAGAAAACTTGCGACTTTCAACATCAACCGGCAGACTGATCCATCAGCTCAACATCAAAGCAAGGGTTTTATATGGCCCATCATCCTTTAGCAGGGATTACAGGGTTCGACGAGCAGCGACCATGTCTGGAGGACGGAGGCGGAGTAATACTGGCGGAGCACAACCGACGGTGGGCGATGCCAACCGGGTAGTTTGCGGCGGGATTACAGGGACGACATTGGTTCTGGGGATGAAGGGATGGATGGTGGAATCACTTGGCGTCCGGGGTTGAGGTGGGTGAGGAATATGGTGCTAACGTTGATACAGAGCGGGATGCCGGGATTGAGGTTTTACTCCCAAAAGCAAATCTCGCGCGATTAACAAGTGTTCAAATCAATCTTTGGTAGAATTTTTCTATTGCCCAGTAGAAACGGAGTAAAATCGGGACCGATTGATTGGGCGGGTTTTTTCCTCTGGCGAGGATAGGCGATGCTCCCGCGGGAGCACTAAATACTATAATTAACCAACGCCGAAGCCCTGAGCAGTATATATAATCACTACTGGAAACTTCAAATTCCCTTACGGTGCACTACCGTCAGGGAAAATAAAAATATCATCATGAAAATATACGTATCGTCATAAAAAATAAAAATATCGTCATGAAATTTCTTACGGTGCACTTACCGTCAGGGAAAATAAAAATACCGTTAGGGCTAGCTCGACAAGGTAATTCTAATTTTGCCTGATGTTGGTGTGGGAATTTCAAGTTTTATATCAGGCAATTATATATTGATATATAGCTGCTTGCCCCTCTAACCATGTAGTGTCCGCAGACCTGAGTCAACTGCCGTTTCAGCATTGGAGTCGAGAAATCCAGATTATGTTTGCTGAATTGGTCGTAGTTATTAAATTGTTTTTCATGTAAGTGCTTGTCAAGGTGGACGTTTGACTTGTGAATGCTTGTGATGACGACCTTAGGCTCAATTTACATCTACATGTACATTATTCAAAAGGGAATGTTCCATAGCCAGGTAAAATTATTTTTCGCGCCTATATGTTTAACATATTTCCATTTTATAGTTTTTAAGTATTGTTTATTATAAGACTCTACTATGGCCCCACGTGTACAGGCTCAGATGACTCCGTCCGCATCCCTTCTCCTACCCTGCGCGCACCCACTTCTTCCTACTACGATGCGTGACCTGTCACACTGTCGACCGAGTATGCGATGACCCCGCCACCCATAGCCCCATCGCAGCGCGGTACTATCTTGCAAGAGCTCCGTGGCCATGCCCGCAGCGGCCTCCTTCCTCCGCCCCCACTGACGCTAGGGTTATGGGCGCCCCGTCCCTGGCCTGGTCCGGCTGCCTCCTATGTCGCCAGAACCCTAACGCCGCTCTCTTGCCATCCCCACCACTTGATCAGCTTGCCTCCACCGAGCCCATAATAAGCCTGCCGCAGCTGGGCAAGAAGAGAGGGAGAGAGGAGCATGCATGGGGTCATGCCGTTGCGATAGCCTTCTTCTTCGGTGATGGTGGCAGCAGTACGCGAGTTCCACCGTTCTTCGTCACCTACACATCAGACCGCCAAACCCCAAGCCAAGCATCGAATGATCGAGAAGGTCTACATGCTGCACGACGCAAGCGCGCACTTGGAAATAAGCATTTGGGTTGTTTGCAAAAGAAGTGATGGCCCTACATATCCATAAAAAAAACATAATCCTCTCCTCGGTCCCCACTGATGAAATTTTGGCTATTATATATATTTATATATACTTAAAGTTAAAATTTTTCTTGATATGTTAGTAGATGGACTTAGAATTGTGTTTCAAGGAAGTATTTTGGAGGGTGGCCCTCGATCACTAATCACTAAAGGACCTTGTGGATTAGTAGACAGTCGTCATATTTTAGAATAGTACAAACATGTAAATGGGGTACTCTTATATAATGTGTATGATGACGCACCAAAACAAGGGTAATTGATTATACAAGGGTTCCGATAAAGATTTGAAAAAAAATAAAATATAATATAATGCTGAAATGGAACTCATGAGTATTAGCTTTGTAGCTAGGCTACAACACATGAGATGATCAAAGTACAACCTATTCTCGTCATGCAGTTGAATTTTAAGCTAGAAAAATTGCAGCTTTTCAATTTCTTAGTACTACTTAATTAATATATCCAGTTCTAAACACATTTAATATAATATTTCTTCTTTTACATGATCATAAACTGTTTGCTGCAATATAAAACTCCTACAGTCTACTCCGAAATAATGCGTATTATTTTTCACAATAAAAGGATTTAACATTACAATTCACTATTATATATACTGAGAGTCTATTTATTTTCCACATAAAAAATATGATGTGAGAATATGCAATCATTCTTATTGCATGTGACCGATGATTCTTTTACTAAAATAGTTTATTTCTATCATTTTTTTGTTCAATTCTCCTCTTATAAGCAAATAAAATAATTAACAGTGACAAGCAAGGCATAACATTTATCAATTCTTATAGCCTGCGTGACTTGGAATTCAGTTTGGATGATAAAACCTGCAGAGCAACCATGGATTTTCATAAAGAAGCAGGTGTCAACTCTTCTGCATGCTTTCACACACCCGGTTGGCACATCCAAATTATAAACCCCCTGGTGGAGCCACTACCCTCTCTACCCCGCAATTCCCTCACCCTATAGAAAAATGTATGAAATGGAATATCACTGTTGAAAACTAGTCAATGTAGTGGAATGCTTGTCCATTTCCCTGCCCTTATATTTTATTCCCACATCAAGGTTAGCTTGCTTATGCTTCTTCCCCTCCCTAGCTAGTATTATTCTCATCACGTTCTTCTCTGATCTTCTTCCTTCCTGGTTCCTACTCCCACCACACACCTCATTCCAATCCTATCATGTTGGTGTAGAGATAGACTCATAGACATATATAGAGAGAGGAGGGAGCTAGAGAAGGAGAATTAGGACCTGATCTAGAGGTGGGATCCATGGGAGAGGTGAAACAGAAGGTGGCAACGGCGGAGGATGTCCTTGAAGAAGATCATGAGAAAAGATCTTTGGAGAACTCTGTACCAGTTATGATTCTGGACCTCAACGAGGGTTTCGGTGAGGGAAGCGAGCAAGGGGAAGCCGGCGATGATGGTGACGACAACGAGGAGGATGGTGACGACGGTGGTAGCACAAGTCAAGTTGCAGGAGGCAGCAGGAGTTCAAGCAACAACAGCAGCACCAACCACAGTTCCATGAGCAACAAGGATTATGACATGAATAGCAGCAGTAAGGGTGAGGAGGGCAGCGGAGAGAGGGCACAGACGGTGAGGCAGTACAACAGATCCAAGCTTCCCCGGCTCCGGTGGACTCCTGACCTGCATATGGCATTTGTCCACGCCGTTGAGAGGCTAGGCGGGCAAGAGAGTAAGTAGTCTCTCATGAATTGTGTTGTTCTTTCATTTTTGAATTTTTTCCTGGAAATTAATTAATTTCCCACAGATCGATCGATCGATGTTCTAATTATTATTTTTTTTTGATTCAACTGATGGATAGGAGCAACGCCAAAGCTGGTGCTTCAGATGATGAACGTGAGGGGGCTCAGCATTGCTCATGTAAAAAGTCACTTGCAGGTAAAGCAGATACAAACAGGCCTACATCTCATGACTGGTCTTAGCTGCTGTGCTAGTTGGTTTCTTCACATAACAAGCGTTGCGGCCTTTGGCTTTTCAGATGTACAGAAGCAAGAAGCTGGACCACGAGTCCGCTGGACACGAAAGAGTAGCCATGTCTTCCGGTTCTCACCTCAAATCTCTCTCTCTCTCTCTCTCTCTCTCTCTCTCTCTCTCTCTCTCTCTCTCTCAATTTTAATTTAATCACCTCCACAGAAGCATACTGCACACATATACAGAAAACGCCATGGATCGGAGCGAATCATTTCCTTAACCTTCGCTGCTCAATTTTGGCAGTTTTCTCGCCCATGGACTTCCACATGATGAGGAGAGGGGACCATCGCTTCCACGATATGTTCCTCCATCGAGCTGCCGGCTCGGTGATCTCTTCTTCTTCCCGACTGCTCCAGAGCGGGGAGTTGTTCGGGTCACGACGAAACGCCGTCTCGCCGGAGGCCAGCAGGCTCTACGCGCTCCTCCAACGCCGGCAGCAGCCTTCCATGCAAACGTTCGACTTCAAGAACTACACTAGTAGCCTGATCAGGTACTACTTAATTAATCAATCACCAGATCGAAATGAAGAACACCATCCTGTGATACGATCGTGCGAAACCCTAACTAGTCTTTCTTATTATGCATGCGTATAGGGATCCAGCAGAGTGGAGTTTCAGCCAGCATGCGGCGGCGGCGGCGGTGGCGGCGGCCGTCAATGGCCACGGCCCAACAAAAGGGCTCATCCACGATATGACCTTGAGAAAGAACGGCAGGCCGACGACGACGTCCCATTTGTTGGACGTGCGGGATGCCATCGCTTCCAACCGGACGTCGACGGACGCCGCGGCCGCGGGTGCTGCTGCCAACCACGGCGGAAAGGTCGTCGTCAGAAGCACGGATTGGAACGACGCCAGCTCTGGGCCGCCGGCCCTGTCTAGGACAATGTCGGCAGCTGCCTCCACGGGTCTTGCTGCGTTGGGCAGTCACCATCATCTCCTGCTGTCGTCGTCTAGAGGGAGAGTCGTCTCCGGTAACGTGATGTCGTCTGATCCCGTGGTGACAAGCAGTGAAGCCCTAGGACGCCGCTCCCGGCTCCAGCAGGTACTATACTACACCATTCGTGTTCCTTCGACCCGCCCATTAATTACTCAACTCGGTCATGATCGAGTCATGACAATGGCTTTTGCTGGCATATATGCATGGAGCTGCAGCAGACGCCCAACAGTGCGGCGACCAAAGTAATCGGCGGCGAGAAGTTCGCTGGGACCAGAACGACGATGACGAAGAGGATGAAGACGCCAGCAATGGAGGAGAATGGCGGCACGCCGGACTTGCAGCTAAGCTTGAGCCCCAACGACGACATCGTCGACATGGGAGGAGATGCCGCCGGCAAGCAGGTCGTCAAGAAGAGGAAGATCCTAGGCAGCATCGGGTTAGATGAACAGGAGGTGGACGACGACAGCGGTAAGATGCTGCCTCTCTCGCTCTCGCTGTCACTCCGTGGTGGTGGCCACCATTATCAGTGCAGCGGCGATGATGCCGGGAGGTTAGAGGCAGCGACGGCAGGCGGTAGCAGCGGCAACAAGGCCGCTCATCTGGGGCGAGCTACTTTGGATCTGACCATGTCGATCAAGGCATTGGAGTGAGGAGAGATGATGCCGTGTGGCCGTTCTGGGGCTGAGTACTTTGGATCTGACCATGTCGATCGATCAAGGCATTGGAGTGAGATCTTTCAAGTACTTGTCCCAAGGCCTTCCAAAACTTGCACACTGCACCATGAGATTATATTAAGTAATGAGACTGTTAATTTAAGTTAACCATGCATGCTTCCAGCTAGACCAGACCAGACCACATATAAATACATATATCTATATGCTTGATCAATGAGATGCACTTAGCTACAACGGACTGTTTTTCTCTGTGTATGCATAGTGACAGGCTTATACATGCATGCACGAGTTGTTATTTTGTTTTTTTTTCTTTGTTGAGAATAATCATGCTGTCACTGTACTGCAGGGTAAGGATATCTATCAAATGCAAAAAGTAAGAAAACCATCTTCACTTGTCAAATGTATTAATTTACTGTTAGTCGTCCAGTTTATATTAATATAAAATACTTTCACCTTTGTACAAAAAAAGGTAAGGAAACCATATTTACACTAATAGTGTGTGTAAGATTCTAGATTTTTTTTTTGAGAAAAATCCATATTTTTAAAATAATATTGTAAAAAGCAATAAACAGTCAAAATGTTTAAAAGTTTATCTGGAGCCTTGACAAAATCATCAAGATTTCTTATCATGAATGATCTCGTAATTAGACTGGATTTATGAGTCCAGCATTGAAAACTCTCTAATGGGCATATATATTTGATTCATATTGTCATGTAAGTAGTATCTACTACAATTTTATTTAAACAGCATTACAAAAGTGTATTCATTTACTTATGTGTACTCATTCCATAATCCATATATATATATATATATATATATATATATATATATATATAGTGCATTTTCTATACTCCCGGGAGTAGTTACTCCTATCTTTAAAAAATCACCTTGCGTATGTGTTTATACTTGTTTATCACTTTGAGTATGTTTACATACTCATATTAAGATGCTCCAAATCTTCCTATGCGAAAAAATTTCAAGGAAACCCATATTTTTTAATATATTACGAAAATGCCACTTACTGTAGTATATAAAATAAGTATGACCATATACTCGATGTATGTATGTATACTTCATAAATATACTAACATAGATGGTCTAGTATGATCATATACTTCATGTACATACACTTCATTTGATCATATATGCCCTAAATCTGAAGATACAAGTATAGAAGTAACTACTCCCTGGGAGTAGAAAATAATTTCCCTATATATATATATACATATATACATATATATATGCACACTTCAACTCCAACATATGATGTAAATTTAAAATACTTATTGAAATGTTATGCACTGCACAAAATGAATGATATGATAATGGAAATAACTAATTTTTGTACTAAATAAATCATTAATTATATATGTGGTGAGAATAATGTACCTTGGAATTTGTCAGATATTGATCTGCTCTATTTTGGGAATTATATATACAACTATAGCCGGTTTGCATAGCAAAATTAAAGGTCCAAAAGGTAGACAGCATGATATTCAATCGATTACCTAATAAAGACGCGTAGATGTGCGTTTCGTTGTCCTACTAAGTTCACATATACCTGAACATGAAAACTGATAGTTTTCGCCTATCACTAAAAGTATACAACGCCGTTAAATCCTGGAAAGATGCGACAACCAGAATTTAACGCTATATACTCCCTTCATGTTGTAAATAGAAGTCGACATGATCTGCAAAACATGACTTTGACTTCATATTTCTATAAAAATACTTATTGAAAAGTGATATATGTATACTTTTATAAAAGTATATTTGAAGACATATATTTATATAGTTTTCATATTTCCAAACTCAATAATTTAAAAGTTATTCATGATTTATATTCTTAATATTTGACCAAGGTCTTTTCCAAAACGACTTCTGTTTACAACATGGAGGGAGTATATCTTAATTATAAGCATTTTTTGTTATCGGAGTTAGCTACTTGGATTGATTCATGGGCAGTAATATAAGTAAATTATGCCTTTGGACTCACGCATTGCACACAAGAGTATATGCTCTGTTTTGGGATCGTGTTCATCTCTAGGGCTAAACAAAAAAGCTCATTCGGTTAGCTTTGTTTAAAATTGTTTTTGATTGCATTCCTTTTTATTTAAAAAATATATTAGTTGATTTTGAATAAGCTGACACAGCTCGTTAAGCTTAGTTTCAAATTGAGTCTCGTACAATACATGAGAGGACTATAACAAATATGTATATATCAATTTCCAAGAAAGCTCAAGGAGAAGTACAGTTAGCTTGTAAATTTGTGTAATACACACCCCTGTGTGCATCTAGCATATTCTGTTACTCACTAATAGCCACATTTGTGTTGTGATCAAAACGATTAATTAAGATGAGTAAAATGGGTAGTTGGGACCAAACATTTGTCCTCGTTGGTCAGGCTTAGTGGCAGGATCTTCGAGCCTTGCCATGCGCGTCGTGGAGTTAGATGCGGCGGCACTGTTCACCTATATGAGGTTAAACTGTCATGGACATTCTCTAAATGATAAACAGATGAGTGAAAGGTAAACACGTTTACTCGATACAAATGGTTTAAACAACGGAATTAAAACGTCTAGTCATGTGAGATGTATTATGAAGATTACGTGAAATGAGCGTCTAGTTATTGATTGTAGTTTCTAACATTTACTCATGTGAGAACTATGTGTCTATGAACTAATGTATATCTATATCTCTTATATAATCCAAAACCTCACTAAGCTAAGAGTCCATACCGACATGCAAGTCATCCACATAAACCATCCACTATCATATGCAATTATATCACATATCTATTCATGCAACTTGTCCACATGAGCAAAACAATCATCTACTTACATGTATTTATTTATTCATGTCAACATATCCAGCGATGGAGCTAGCGGTGGGGCGGGAGGGGCTAGAGCCCCTCCTACCGCCGGCAGCACCATGGGAGCCCCCCCCCACCCCCCCCCCCCCCCCCCCCAAGCCCCTCCTAGAAATTAGAGAAGCAAGAAGAGGGAAGGAGGGGCTGCAGGAGGAAGAAGAGGAAGGAGCCCCCTGCCAGCCATTCCTGGCTTCGTCCCTGAACATATCACACAGTCAACTAAAATTTATTCGCGATTCCCGCAGTAATACATGGGGTATGCTTCTAGTTGTCTATGGAATCATTTCATTACGTGTATGTGTACGACTAAAGGCCTGTTTTGATCCACTAGCCGCTAATAATTAGGTAGTTAATAACTTAAAGGTAATATTAGCTAGCTAATTGTTTTTAGTTGCTATAGGTAATATTAGTCCTTAATTGCTATAGCCCACAACAACTTCATGGGTTGTTGTGAGCTATTTTTTGACAAACACCTTTTTTTCAAAATAGCTTCACGGGTCAAGTGGATTTTTTCTTCTCTCACAAAGGCATAAGTTAGGATAAAACTAAAAATAGCTTTTCATAGCTCTCTTTCTTATTTCACTCTCTCAACCATGCATGAAGTTGTTAGTGAGGATGTTTTACCAAACATTTTTTTGCAAAACAGTTTAGCTTCACCTAGAAAGTTGCTCATAAAACTATTTTTCTGAAAGAAAAAACACTAGTAAAGCTCAACTATGCCAAATGGAGCCTTAGGTAGATAATCATTAGCTGCTATTATCTGGTCTTGCCCGACTAATGAGATAATTGTTAGCAGCTAACTATTAGCTCTATGCATCAAACAAGGTCTAATTCTCCATTATTCACTTATTATACATGGATAATAGAAAATTAAATTGCATAAGTAAAACAAAATTAACATGCAGTTGCAATTTGTTATTTTTAGTCTATACTTAATACTCTAGGTATGTGTTTAATTATCAGTTATGATACGACGTAAACTTTAAGGAAAGACCTAAGATGTGTTCATAAAAAATCATACTTAATTATGTCTTTTCAGAATAGATGGAGTATTAGCATATCTACCACCCCACCCCACGCACGTTTGAGACAAATGAGGACAAGGGACGCAAATAACCACCGGATACGGATAGGGAGGCAGCGAGATGACTGCCGCTGACCAATACACTGCCGTCCCTGGAGCACCGCAGTGCGCAACAGAATGTTGCCGTCGTGTCACCACCGGGCCGCTGCTTGGCGCTTTCTGCTAGCTCTCGCTCCTGCTGTCCTGCATGCTGCGACCCCAGGCCCAGGCTTTCCGGCGAACGGGTGATTGGTATCGTCGACGTCGCCTCCGCAGCAAGCGGCCGCCGCAGGCCCCGCGACGCGGACCATTCCTCCAACAGCCTGCCCCACGATTGACTTGGGAGTTTGGCCGGGTTCCCTGTTGTCAACATATCATATTTCAGCGAGATCAGGTACACAACTATTAACATTGATTTGCTAATTCCATGGATGCCTGCAGGTTTTCAAACTAGCTGGTAGCTAGATTGTCATGTACTGATGGCCGGCTCGCTGGCTGGAGACTCTCTCCACAGTTCATTGTGCTAGAGCAAATTAGGTGGCAAGAGCATCACCTTTTTTAGCAAATTAGGTGGCAGGAGCATCACCCTTTTTTTTCGAATTACACAGTACAGACACAAACGCTCACAATGTACGTACACTCACCCCCTGTGAACACACGTACGCAAACCCTACTCTTATGAGCACCTCCGAAAAACTACGCCGGCAGATCTCGAGATTGACGAAGTCACCACAGGCGCCTCGCTGTCGACGGGAAGGTCGCCTACCACTGAAAGCACAACGCTGTTAAATCCTGGAATAAATTCATAAAAGGTGTGACAATCAGGATTTGAACCCTGATGGGTAGCGTCCCACTGTATAGTCATATCATTGGACCACAGGCTCATTCGCGGCAGGAGCATCACTTACCATATATGTGCCGCTAAATATAATATATAATGGATATACACAAACAAAGGTGAACAACCGGAGATAAGTTATCATCATTGGCAGCAGTGATAAATGAACCATCACTATCGATTATTGTTTACAATTAATAACTGCTCCTGAAATTTTGTATAATTCTAGTTTAGAGTTCATGCATGCTATCTCTTGCGTATGTCCACGGCTTCTTTTAGTTTGGTTGAATCCGAATGTGTTTCCATCCTCGACCTCTCTTCTCTCTCCATGTCAAACATTATCTCTCCATATCTTCCTCTCTTACAGCCTGATAGAGGAGGGCACTACACCGGTAGTGGTACACGAGGGAGGATGGTGCACAGGCAGTGGAGGAACCAGGGGGGCCAGCAGGGGCCCTGCCCCCCCCCCCCTAAGCACGGCGATTTGATTTAATTATACATATAAAATTCATTCACATGTTGAAAAAAATGATTATTTCAGCGATTTTTTCTTATGATAATGATGTGTTTTTTCTTATGAGTACTAAATATATACGTAAAAGTGTAGAAAAACTATTGTCATATGCACTCGTTGTATATATTTTCTATGTTACGATGTATTGTAGTATTTTTTGGCCCCCCTTGATCAAAAGGCCTGGTTCCGCCACTGTGCACAGGGTGATGAGTTGACCCAGGGGGTGATCGCTTATGTTTAGCGATGGAGGCAACAGGAAGTGGGAGGGGGGCTCGTGGCCCCCTACAGCTACCGAACATGTGGAGTCTTATGAAGCCTTCGTTGAAATTTCAGTCGTATATGTACAAAGTAGGAGGGGCAAAGCAAAGGTAGGAGGGGCTCAGATTTACTAAAGAGTAGAAGATGGTCTCTTTTTTAATTGGGCTAGCAATGTTTTAAATTTAGAGAATTAAATCCAGCCAAGAACTAAGGCCTAACTAGTTTAAAAAAACCTATTATTATCCCAAATTCTCAATCCACCGTACCCTTAAACACATATCATTTCCCTATCTGCATCACCCTGTAGCCTTTCTCATCTCTGTATCGGCCATTGAATGGTGGCTTCACACCTTCACGCACGGCACGACTCCTATGACGACTACGGTGACGCGAGCAGGGGACGCGAGTGGCGAGTACGCACTAGGACGAGCGTAGGGCCACGGCCGATGGTGAGCAGGCAGCCAGGTGCTCCCTGGCGGTGGGCGAGCAGTGAGCAAATAGTTAGACGGGCGAGCGTGCGGGCGTTGGTGGCTAGCAGCCAGCAGCACGCCACAGGCACAGGCGCGCAACGTTGGACAGACTTTCGGTATGAGCTAAGTTGTTGTAGCACTTTTAATTATCTTCTTTTAAATTTATTCTTGGCTTTGTTCGTTGCTTATGTTTAGTAGTTTTCCGCTTGTGTAGTCTGTTTCTCGTGTTTTATCTGTTCCTGGGTCCTTAAAACCTCTTTTGGGGTTCCTCTTGCTTGTACATACGTACACTCTCTTTCTCTATCTAAAGTGACATTATGTGGCAACGGTTGGGGTTGTCGTGTGACGGCCTGCGCAGGTGACACGATGAGCTTCCTTGGGGGTGGGAAGGGTGCCTTCGCAAGGTGCACAGCAAGAAGCTAAGCCTCTGAAGAGCCAAAACAAGTGGCGATCCAATGACGGCAGCTGCTAATCAAAATTTCTTATCTTTATTTCGCACATTTTCGTATATTCTAATACAATACTCATATAAATGCATTCATATGCGTAGTTTAGTTACCGATTGCAACTTCCACATGCTAACAGATATCTGACAATAGGCGCTGATTTTAGCTGATAAACTCAAGCGAACCAATCAGCACGATGACCTAGCTACTAGCTAGTCAACAAACACGCTGACACTGTTACTCCCGTCGGTGGCCAGGGAAATATCGATCGATCGGCCGGACGGATGCGCAGTACAGACACTAGTGGCAGCGTGCGACGATCGATCACGTGTTAGGTGACTGCTTGACGTCCGTAACATCCGCTGACCGCTGTCCATCCGGCCAACCAATCCAGAGGGGATCGATCGGAGCATCGGAATTTATTCGTCGCGCTACATGGAACGCACACGCACACGCATGAAAAAAACAATAATGTAGAGATGATGAAGATCGGTCCTCGCTTACGCATCCGAATGGCGATCCGTTGATGAAGCTGCACTACATACTGGCACCGGCCTGACGCGTCCACGTGACCTTCTGGTAGAGAGATGCCTTTAAAATTTATTAATTTCCTTTCGATTGGGGTCCGGCGGCCTTCCGTGGTTATGATTAATGTGTTGATGCTCTTTCTTTAAACGAAGTGAATGTAAGTTAATCGTTGGACTCCACCGCAGCTTCCTGATCAACCTTAACTTAGTTTAAGGCATCCTAGCGCACGTACCATAGGCCAGTTTTAGTTGGGATTTGTTAAGAGTTTCATTTGTATTTAATAACCTGCCACATATGTGTTTTTGAGATGTTTTAACGAAAAGAGCAAACAAGTAAGTTTCATGGGGATGAAACTCTTTTGCCACGATCATCAACTCTAAGTCATAGAATTAAATGTAGATAAAATTATATGGAATGAAATTTTGCATTGAGAGCGTGATTTTATCAAGTTTTATTTCATTCGATATAACAGGACATTCTTTAAAATGACGAAATGGAATTTTCCACTTAAACTGGTTTTAGGGCATGTCAAGCATTGCTATAGTCTACATGTCGCAAAAACATAGGGCATGTAGAAAGAACATATGGGGGAGGCGTGACAATTAATTGTCTATTTCAGTATCTGCAGGCTGTTTAATTAATATTTTGCATGTAGTTAAAATAAATCATGAATATTATTTTGTATACTATCGTGTTGCTGCTTGACAGAAAATAGATCAAACATAATTTTTTTTAAAAAAAACCTTCAATTTGAACAAAGAATATGTTAAAAGATGCTCTGTTTGTTCAGAACGCAATCGGCGTGTTCAAAGAAACAGATAGATCTCAGTTTTCTCAATTAATCAAATATCACACATTCATGCCAGTTCACCCCATCAAGCTGTGAGCATATTCCAGTATTCAAGAAAGTGATATGCTCATAGTTCAATGAAAATTAAGATCACATAAATATGCTCACAGTTCACAGAAACATGCATGCTCATAGCAGCAAAATAAAAAACAAGTTCACAGAAACATGCTCAATGCTGCCAAGAGCATGCAGTTTTCTAGAAACATATGACAGGAAATCGCTAGATTATGTATAAACGTAAATGAAAAATGTAACATAAAAAATAAAAATGAAACAAACAAAATAATTATAATTAGAGTAAAAAAGAAATAAAATAAATATATGAAAAATATAATAAAATAACACACAAACAAAAAGAAATAAAAAGAATGAAGAAGGAAAAAAAAAAGAGAAGGGTATCGTACCGGTCTACCGGATCACAGCGCCGCGACGAAGAAGCAACACCACGTTGGAGCGAGAGAGCATTCCTTGAGGGCGTCAATGGGCTGGGCCGGTGTCAAGATGAAGCCCATGAGAAGCATGTGCAGCAAGATGGGCTCCGCAACGTCGTCTTCGAGCGGGCCAGGATCGCGTGGATGGTCACGTCGATATCCTCCTTATTTAATGCCTCTCCTTGCCATTGGTAACCTTCACTTCACGCTGAAGAAGAGCCGTCGCTGCCTGCACTCAGCATCATTGCACCCCAACCCCATCACCGTTAACCAATGAAGGCCCGGCCTCTTATTCAACACCAGCAGCTGCGGCCTTCTCGGCCGGCCGATGCCCTGCTGCCGTCTGTCTGCAGCTGCAGCTTCTTGCCGTCGCCGCCATCGTCTTGGTGACGTACGTGTGCCGACCGTCCAGATGTGCCACGCTGTTGGACGCCGTACGTCCATTGCATTGATGTCGCCGTCGAGTCCCCAGCCAAGGGCTGCCGCCTGCTTCATTCCCTGGTCAGGATCGGAGCCGAGCGAGCTGGGCCCTGCTGCTGCTGCCCGACGACCATAATGCATGGTCAGGCTCGGTTCGTGCGCCCGTGATGATCTTCTGGAGGAAGAAGCAGCCTGTTTAATTTCCACAGCTAAGTCCTCATTTCCGGGCCTCATCATAATATTTCCATTGTTTCAAAACTAGCCACTGACAAAAGCTATGGTTAATCACGGCGGAATGAATCCGTGTATATATATATATATATATATATATATATATATATATATATATATATATATATATATATATATATATATATATATATATATATATACATATATATATATATACACTACTCGTGAATTTTATTTATAAATCAAATTAAATATAAAATCGATTAGTGTATATATGCGCAACTAGTTCCGGTTTCAAAGCAAGCATTAGGTTTTATTCTATAGCTTTTCGTAAACAAATATTAATATCATTGATATTGTTACAAATTAATGCATTCCAATTTATAACTTGGTTAGTTCAACAAAAGCGTTTATTTTTGTTTAATTGGCTTGCACTGAATGTTTACAAATTTATTAAGTTAACATCTTGTTCTAATTAAAACAAACTTATAGGTCGTCTAACCTCCACCGATCTTTTCATGAGCCAAATGTCAATTTGATTAATATCAACTTAAACATGCCTTTAAGTATAATTTTTTTAATTTAAACATGTGTCATATATAATTTGAATAGATGTTTTCATATATTATTTTTATTCTGTAAATTTAATGTTTAACTTGTTTAAACTATAGTATAATATTTCTTTAAAAAATATTACTACCTTCAACTCGAATTTGTACAAATAATATTTGACTGATCTGAATTAATAACTTTCACACAGTTTTGCTTAATTAAAATACATCAAGTATATTGTATTTATTTTTCTTTTACAAAGGAAAACTTCTCGGTAGCCGTTCTTTTTAACAGCAGCTCCATTCTCGGCATTTCTTGTGGTCTCCTGACCGGAGCAACTAGTTCTCCTTTAGTACCTGTTTAACGGCTTTTACATTGAACGGTGTACTCTTAGTTGTTTGTATTTGTTTGCTTGCATGCTTGCTTGTGCGGTGTTGTTTGCTTGTTACTACCAACTAGTAGGAGAGTTATTTGGGAGTGCTATAAGATTGAAAGCTGATGACTAGAAGCTAAGTGTGGTGAATGTTTAAGTGTAAAAGACAAGTATAATATGAGGTTTCTTGTTACCTATTAACAACTAATGGAATAATACTCATGTGTATGTGTTTAATCATCCATATTACGTCCTTGCTATTGTTTACATTCTACTTTCTACAGGTTTAGCTTACTCCAAATAATTGAGTTATGAACCTGATTAAAGACATATACCACTTGATGATAAACGATGTTTTTAGCAACGTGGTATAAAGGGGATAGAGCATTTGCCCTTTCTTTTGGTGATTTAGTTTCTCTCCATGATGATTGGATCTTAAAACAACAACCTAAGACTTAACTTAAAGCATAAGAACTACATGGCTCTAGTCTTGGCTTAGTACTCTGAGCTTTCTAGCTTGTTAGAGGTTACCAAGAAAGACGCAAGAGGGTGGGTGCCTAGATGGGTATAGTGTTTGTGCTTCTACTTGGTGTGTACTATTGCTGCGACCATGTGTGCCACATATGGTAGAAGGGTTTTCTATATCTGCCATGTCAATCCGTAACCTAGCGCTACTAAATTGTTATAGGGACTTTTGAAAAGTTCGTAGTGTACTCTTCCACACTTCACTAGAAAAAGTGATATGGGACTAGCTACCCCTAGCATATGGGAATCATGACTCATGGATAAAGATATACAAGCTCTACAATGTCTTTAAATTGTAAAACAATCATGCTCTCGGTCATGAGCGGTCTGAATCTTTTTGAGTTAGATGGTTATGGATGGTTTTGGTTTATGATTAATCTTGTTGCTATATTTAATTAATAACTTGCAGTTTGGGGAGGTTAATCATAACATGGCAACATAGTTCTATGATAACTAAAGCTTGGTCAACTAAAATTGCTTACCACTGTTCAGTCTTGTCTAACCTTTTGAGCCTGTATCCCATCATATATTATGCTTGTTAAGTTGTGGTTTGCTTACTATTACTTTACTTTCAGTGCTTTGGCAAAATCATGGATGGGTGAGTTTTTTGAGGAGTACCAGTGGTGCTTGCCAATGTACCTGTAGTCAGCTGTTGAAAGGTCCTAATAGGCTAGAGGGGGGTGAATAGCCTATAAAAATTTCTACAAAGCATTTGATCACAAGTTAGTAATTAACAAGGCTATAGCTAAGCACTAACTCTAAGCTACACTATGCAAGCCACCTAGCACAATATACTACTAACAAGAATATGCACTCAATCGCAAGAAACCCACTCCTTCGAAACCTAAGGAGAGAGCACCTAAACAAGTAATATGCGCAAGTGAGTAAGTGATCGAGGAAGCAATACCACCGAGAAGTGTAGAGGTTGATCCAATCACCTAGAGAAGATCAATATGAATACCAAATGAACAACCAAGGGAACACCGGAAGACCAATAATCCACTCGAAGGTGGAGAAGAGAGAACACTTAATTTTTACCGAGGTTCACGTGATCGCCGTCACGCTACTTCTCGTTGTGGCACAGGTTTGGTGGATTGTGAGCTAGGCTTCACACGCCAATCCCTCATCGGGAGCCGCTCACTAACACAAGAAAAGTGGCTATCAACCACGAGCAATCCACTAGAGTCGGTTTTAGCACTCTGCCGGGGAATAACCGCAAGAACCCCTCACAACAAACCTTCGGTGTGGGCTTGAACAATCACCAATCAACCTCAACACCGGAATCACCTCCAAGCCGCTAGGGACACGGCAATGCCCCAAGAGAATAAGAACTCAGCAATTGCTTGCTCTCAAGTGCTCTAGAATGCAATTCACTAGTAATGATGCACTTGAGGATCACTCAACTCACAAAGATGATCAATGGATGGACAAGTGAGTGAGTGGAAGGCTAGAGAGTGCCCACAAGTGTATGTGAAAGGTCCTAAATGGCTAGAGGGGGGTGAATAGCCTATAAAAATTTTACAGCCAACAACTCAAGCAAGAGGTTAGATAAATAATAAGCGAAGCGAATTCTTACGCTAGCCTACTAAAAATGCAAGCCACCTAACCGTTCTAAGCTATAGACTCTATTTCACACACGAGAAGCTAAGTTGCTACTTCTACTCTACTCCTAGGAGAGCAACTAAGCTAACAAGCTACACAAGAGTAAGTGCGAGAATGTAAAGAGTAGGTAGAGTGAATCTTATACCGCCGGTGTAGTAATGAGATGAGTACCAATAAGAACAATCACAATAATCAAGAAATCCTCGGCAAGAGATTGACACAATGATTTTTACCGAGGTTCACTTGCTTGCCGGCAAGCTACGTCCTCGTTGTAGCGATACACCCACTTGGAGGTTCACGCGCTAATTGGCATCACACGCCAAACACTTCTCAAGGGTGCCGCACAACCAACACAAGATGGGGATCCACAAGCTACGAGCAATCCACTAAAATAGCCTTTTGCGATCTCCCGCGGGGAAGGCTCAAAAACCCCTCACAACTTCACCGATCGGAGGCGGAGACAATCACCAACTCCCCTCAACGATCCTCGCAGCTCCAAGCCGTCTAGGAGTTGGCAAACTCCAAGAGAAACCGCTGCGAAAGACAACTACCAAGTGCCTCTAGATGATCTCAATCAATGCAATGCACTTGATGCTCTCTAAACTCACCAAATGATGATCACAATCAAGTAGGATGAGTGAGAGTGGAGTGGGATGGCTCACAAGCAAGTAGGAGTGATTAGAGTGGCCAAGAGTTACTCCCCAAACCGGCCAAGTCCCTATTTATAAGCCCCTCACAAAGTTGTAGCCGTTAGGGACAAACTGCGCGGCGTCGAATGCAAGCGTCGGACGCCCGCGCGCGCCACCGTTGGACCAATCCGCACGGTCCGACGCTCCTGATGCGTGCCACGTGTCCTCGCCGTTTGAAGTCGACCGTTAGATCCCAACGGCTCTATTTTCGCGCCAAGCAAACCGTCGGACGGACGGTCATCGGACCAAGAACCACGGTCCGACGCCCACTGCACGAACAGCGTCGGATGGAAGCAGAACAGGCCGTCGGACTAATGATCGCGATAGTCCGACGCTTCCAGAGAAGTTCCAGAACGCCAAAAACCGTCAGACAGTCGTCCGACGCCTGCTGTTGGACTAAGCAGAACGGTCCGACGCCCTCTAAGCTCTCCACGTGTCGACCTGCTGTGGCTCTGCACCGTTGGACCTTGAGGACAATGGTCTGACGCTCCAAAACAAAGCGTCCGACGCTCTCAGAATGAGCAGGACAAGTGTTAGCCGTCGGACCGAGGCTAATGGTCCGATGCTCTGTGATAGCACGGTCCGACGCTAGTTTTTCTATTGTAACGTTTCCGAAATTCGCCGAATCCTGCCGAGAGAGGACCAAACCCTCTCTAACCCTCAAACTTCACCCCGTTTCTTAAGTCACTAACACTCCAAAGTGTCTCTCACTTTAGTGTACGTGTGTTAGTCTTTTCAAAGAGATTTCAACGGGTCAAGTTAGTGTCACTAGCATCTATATGCATATGCAATGATCATGAACACCTAGTGGCACTTGATAACCGCATTTCATCAACGATTTCACCCCTCTTGATAGTACGGATATCTATCCTAAATGTGATCACTTTCTCTATGGAGTCTTGATCATCGAAAGCAAAAGAGCTCCTATTTGTTATACCTTTGCCTTGAGTTATTTGCTTTTCACCATCTTCCTTCAAGTCACTTGATGAAGCTTGTGGACACCTTTGATGATGGACTTATACCATTTGAATGGATGCCGTCATTGCCCTTCACTTGTGGCCTCCACCGACCCGGTCCTTTGCTCCATCTTGTTTGCTAATTGTTCTCATGAAACACTTAGAGCACACTATTAGCAAACTAGGTTTCATCAATTACCCAAAACTAAACATGGGCTTTCAGCATGGCAATGAATCAAATGTGCAAGAGAGTCACCAAGTGATCAGGGAAGGAGTATAAATACCCCTAAGTGCATTCCTAGCCGTTACCCCACCGAAAACAGCCGTTAACACACTTTTCGGGGCGTCGGACGCTACCGTCGGACGCGCCTTGTCGGACTAAAAGCTACGGTCTGACACTCGGATTGCTGCCACATGTTAGCTCTGGTTTAACCTCGGCTGCTGATCTCCAATGGCTACTGCTCGCGCCACTTTCACAACCGTCGGACTGGACAGCTGTCGAACCAAAGAGCACAGGCGTCCGACGCTTCCAGAGAGTACGCAGAGACGATTTTCTTCATCGGACTCTGTCCGACGCCCTGCATCGGACTAACCACCTGCGTCCGACGCTCTGCACTCAGCTCGCCGCACATGTGTGCAGAGCACGAACTTGCCACGACGCGCCGTCGGACTGTTACCCATTAGTCCGACGCTTGCTCGCCACTAACCGTCGGACTGTCTGACTCTCACAACAGTCAGTTCACTCAGAGACCGTCTGACTCTCTCTCAATAGTGCGTCGGACTAACGCTTTCGAGCGTCCGACACCACACAGATTTACACCGAGAGCAATTGAAATGCTCGGACGGTGTCCGACGCTCACCGTCGGACCAAAGCGCACCGTCCGACGCTTTCAACACAGTTCAGCACAGTACTGGGAGGGCCGTCGGACGCTAACCAATGGTCCGACGCCTTGGAGATCCCAGCGTCCGACACTCTGTTTCAGCGTTTTCCAAGTCTATTTCTTCACTCTTGCTTCTATGTGCTAACACTCAAGTTCTTCAACACTTGTGCACAGTGTGTTAGCATTTTCAAAACATTTTTTAAGGGTTTATAAGTTGATCTCTAGGTTGAGTTAGATTCAATGCAATGAAATACAACCTAGAGCACTTGAAGGTAATCCAATCACTTAGTTCTCCCCTTAAGAGTCGGCTATCTATCCTAAATGTGATCACACCCACTTGGTGTCTTGATCACCAAAAGAAAAGCCTACTAGAGGTTATACCTTTACCTTCAAGTTTTTTCTTTTTTACTTGATCAACTTCACTTGATCCATCAAACTTGGTCCATGGTTAAGCCATCTTGATCATCACCATCTCCTAGGCTCTTCACACACCATGGATAGGACCACCTACACTTAGCCATCACTTAGCAAGTAGGTTAGTCCTTAGGATATCATCAATTATCAAAACCAAACTAGGGCTTTCAGCTGTTCCTGTGGCTCTTTGTACGCTACTCTATCTCTATGTTATATATGTATGTGGTTCGTTATGTAATTTGTCGCTAGATGCCAATGTATGTTAGGCTAGTAGTTGGAGTTAAAGTTACAATAGAGTTTTGTACTGAGTCTGGTATAGCTCTTGTATCTCTCCTCTTTTGTAAGACCTTTCTTATTGAAATATATACTCCTAATTTACTCAAGTACTTTATTCAAGCTTACTTACTTTGGTTAATATACTTGGAGCTATGTTATAAGCTCAGTACCCTAGTTAACTACCTTGTTTGGTGCGGTTATTACATCTTACACGGGTCTAACCCCTCTTTTAGAGTGCTCTGGACTCATTTCATTGAAGCTCGGACTGGAATAGAGAGCTCATAGATTTAGACCGATTATTAGGCTATAGTTTGCCTGTGTATACGGCTAGGCCGAGTAGTTTGATGTAGGCGGTAGGTACTGATAGTCCTATCCAACCTTTTATATTCCACCATGGTCTAGTTCTTAAAGCATCAGGATCGTGGAATAACTGGTGCATCAATCTCAGTTGGTGTTGTGGCTGCGCCACAAAAGCACGATTGATTTCCTTTATTTCTTGGTTTAACTAAGTTTCTATAGTTCATAGCTAAGTTGTTCTTATTAGTAGAAGTAATAACTTAATTAGGACTCTTTTACTCACTCGTTACTCTCCCACTAGCTATGCCTTCTATCTTTTACCTCGCTGCATTGTCCTTATCCTATGCCTTAAGCAAAATTTGCACCGTTGTCGTACCCTCGTCTATAGTCCAAGTGGTTCCCTGAGAAATTAGTCATAAGAAATCCTATTCATCCATCATCTTAGCCACAAGCTTTCCTAGAGGCTAATTAGAATCTCACCCTTTGTATACTCTTGAGCAAAGTGCTGCATCAGTATCTTCTGTGCACTTGAGAAATTATCCAATACCATAAGAAATATCAACATGGAGGAGAGAGCATGAAGGACATGCAGGTCAAAAGTTAAGTCCCAAGCTGCATGGGAACTTGAGATTCTGTAGATGAATCTCTTAGAGCTAGCAATGATTCAACACTGCTCTAAACCTTCACATGATTGACATTGAGGTTTATATATTTTTGTCTCTAGCTCGATATATGAGGTTGAAGTCTCCAACGATGAGCCATTGCTAATCATCTGCTAGTTTTAGGCACTTCAAATGACGCATGAAAGATGGTTTGTCTCGATGTTGTGTAGGCCCATACACTGAAGTTATGAGGAATGTAGTGTTGTATGCTCACATCGTAATTATGGCAAAGATTGAGGATCGTTGGATTCAAATGTCTTCTAAGTCAATAAAGTTGATGTTCCAAATTAAAGTAGGATAATTACTATTGTTGTGCCCCTTGCTGGTTTAAATGCAAATTTGTTTAGCATAAATCATCCAAGGTATGTAGCTAGGGTGGCATCAATGTTCCTTAGTTTAGTTCCTAGAGGCAAGCAGTGCAACATGATAGAAGGTGTCTTTTAGAAGCTCATATACTGTGGAGCACGGGGCAGTTGAGTGTGGTCCTAACGTTCCAACAGATAGCATGGAAGGATTGTGGTTCGGCCCTAACTCCACCTTAGCCCTTGATATTTTAGGAGTGATTTGATCTTAATCCAACCCGCATTTTTATTGGTACAAATTAAATTTGGCTCTATGGCCGCATCAATCAGAATTACTAAGAAGAAACATGCGCTTCAATTCGCTTCTCCCGCCAAGCGTTGTGCCTGTAAGTGTGGATGACTGGTGTTTGCGCTGAAAAGCTCTTGTAGTCAGAATGAGTTAAGCCGGCGCGCTATGTTCGTTTCGTTCGTGTCTTAGCCCAAGTGCAGAGGCTGCTGCTAGGCACTCACATGTTTATCTCTGATACGTGGTTGTTGTGCTTTTTCTCATACATGGTGTAGGGCGTGAGGCTGCGCACGCAAGAGCTGGATGGGAGAGCGCACGAATACTTCCACTGATAGAGATATTGTATTTTTCCCTAACCATAGCTGTGCATTTGTCCAAGAATGGACGTTGTTTTTTACATCTATTTTCAATTTCTTGGTCCCAAAATTTATTTTCATCCATACAAATTAATTCTCCCTGTTCAGTTATTTCATTATTATAAGTTTCTTTTGTTTCAACCACAATAATTTCTGTAATATATGTTGCAGAAGTCTTCATGGTCAAGATCTTCTAAACCATAGTAGTCAAGCAGGAAGTGGGGCCCAGACAATTAACACGGTCGCTTCACCATTCATGTAATCCACGTTGAAAAGTAGCACAAGTGTTGTCATAGATTCTATTGAATCATCACGAACTCATTAAAATAGTACCACCTGACTATATCATAGATTCTAATTTTTCACTACTAAGTTGTCTCCATGTTGAAAATGTGCTGCTCTAAATTTCCGATTCCGCTGAAAACCAAATTCAACTGTTTCGTACGTGCTCCAAAAGATCACATTTTTGTAAATGTGACCTTTATTTCAAATATGATGTGGGTATTTTTGTTCAGTTTATTATATTTGGGAAGAAACAAGCTTCACGGGATTGCAACGCAGCTAGGACCATCATTTATGTGCTCTGCATGCTATTACTAATTGAATTCTAGCTCAAACATATTCTCATGAGTTAAAAAATTATATATGCTCTGAATTGTGAACTCAAATTGGATCTTTTCCTTCAATCTAATCCTTTTGTTGTTGAGATCGATGTCTAATTAATGGAGTGATAGATTAGCATGCTGTGCTTTCCTCATACGTGACAACTACTGTTGAAAGAGAACATTTGCAGCGCTATATTTGCATATATGGGAAACTGGGAATTCTATCTTGCCATGGATGATGATACAGATCTCGATCGAGCTGCTCGATCTAAAGTTACAGATGTTGATAGCAAGCTGAGGATCTAGTCTATAGGGATATAAGGTTGTTAGGAGATGTGGTGCGCGGTACTAAGTAATGCAAGGTCAAAATTGGATGCTTTTTCCATGCCCAATTGCCTAGCATTACCTAATTATTTTTTTATTTTGATAAGTAATGCTTGCATGGAGCCATAATTATTCAGTAAATATATATATGTACATTTAAAAGCATATGCTAGTTCACATTTCAAGATCTTTTTGTGTGGAGATCCGTCGGCGACGATGCAAGTTGCTCCCAACCCAAAGAAACTTAACCCACCTCTCTTAAATCCTTGTATCTTCACCGCCACCCACTGCACATCGTATTGTGCAAATAAATCTGTGTCGGCTTGACCGCATCTGCGCGTTGCAGGATTAGGCCAGCGCCTGAATGCCACTTGTGTGGTGCATGCCCTTCGTAGAATAATAACAACGTACCCTTATCACTACGGCAGCCATGCATTCTATACCAACAAATAAATACACCCTTGTTGAACCACAAAATCATAGCCCATACTCTTAACCACAAGGTCGTTTAATTTTTTTTTCCAGCCTCTTGAGGAAACTAGAGTTTGTTCTGATTTATTTATTCTGTGGATAATGTAGGATAATCTATCTATGTTCCTAACAGTGGCTGACAGAAGCGACTCCCTCTCAGCCTCTACTTGCTAACAGACGACCCTCTCCACATCGTGCAATTAATCCCTCCAAACTCTTGCGATCCCCCGAATCGAGGCTCGCTGCAAACAGACGGCCCTCTCCACATCCTGCACACTAGTCAGCCAACGGAATAACACAAGAGGGCAAGCGAGCAGTGACAAAGCACGTCAACAGCAGCAGAGCCAAGCCAAAAACGAGCAAGGATTATGAGCAAGCCGCAGCCTCAGCCGCAGCTCTCGCGGTCGGTACTCCCCTGGCAGAGAGAGGTCACCGATAGATAAACAGGTTTATTGGATTCATCAGAAAATTTCTTGGTCAAAAATAAAACAAAAGAATACCTAATAATTTCCCTGCTGGCGGGTGCATTGAGAATCACACTCTCATGCAGATTGATTAATTTGTGAACAATAGAATTTCCCTGGCCGGTCGGCCCCCTTGCATGCGGTTAGTTAGTTACCGCTAACAGACAGAGACAGACACCCGGCCTCTCCACATCCTGCAAGTGAGCAGAATAATTAACAGAACAAGGCAAGTGAGCAGTGACAAAGGCACGTCTACAGCAGGGGAGCCAAGCCAAACGGAGCCCAGCCTCAGCCGCAGCCGCGCAGCCGCAGCCACAGCCGCAGCTCTCGCGGTTACCACCGAAGGAGATCACATGCCCAACGGTCGCGCAATCCCGTGCACACACTGGCCAACTCCCATCCCTATTTGAAGCCACCCACCCGCGCCTGCATTGATCACCCCGTGTGCATCGATCGCAGTCGCAGCAGCACGAGCAACACGCCGCGCGCCGAGTGCGTGCTGCCCAACCATCTCACCCGCTTCGCGCCCGCTCCCCCGCCGCGCGCGCCGCCATGGCGTCCGAGCGGCACCACTCCATCGACTCGCAGCTCCGTGCCCTCGCCCCCGGCAAGGAGTCCGCCGAGCTCGTCGCCTACGACGCCCTCCTCGCCGACCGTTTCCTCGACATCCTCCAGGACCTCCACGGCCCCAGCCTTCGCGAATTTGTACGTCATCGTAGCAGCCACCACCGTCTTCGTTCTTCCCATTGATCGCCGGCGTTCAGTTCTTCGATCGTGCTCACGCACACCGGCGGCAAATGCACGCACGCAAATGTGTTGCAGGTCCAGGAGTGCTATGAGGTGTCGGCGGACTACGAGGGGAAGAAGGACACGTCGAAGCTGGGGGAGCTGGGAGCGAAGCTGACGGGGCTGGCGCCGGCCGACGCCATCCTGGTGGCGAGCTCCATCCTGCACATGCTCAACCTGGCGAACCTGGCCGAGGAGGTGGAGCTGTCGCACCGCCGCCGCAACAGCAAGCTCAAGAAGGGGGACTTCGCCGACGAGGGCTCCGTCATCACCGAGTCCGACATCGAGGAGACGCTCAAGCGCCTCGTGTCGCTGGGGAAGACCCCAGAGGAGGTGTTCGAGGCGCTCAAGAACCAGAGCGTCGACCTCGTCTTCACCGCCCACCCCACCCAGTCCGCCAGGAGGTCGCTCCTCCAGAAAAACGCAAGGTAACCTGCATTATATATATAATATACGATCGTCGATGGCTCATTCTGCAATATACATCCAAATTAAAATATCTGTTGATCTTGTCGATCGATCGTTGCAGGATCCGGAACTGTCTGACGCAGCTGAGTGCCAAGGACATCACGGAGGAGGACAAGCAGGAGCTCGACGAGGCTCTGCAGAGAGAGGTATATACCGTACATACATACATTTCACACCAGCTAGGGAATATAATAACTTTAATTTATCAAGAGCCCACGGTACACCCTTACACGTACAATTCCTGCTTCGAAAACTGTATGATGATCAGACGTTCTCGTGAAAGTTTAATTTTTCAATCACTGCCCTATGAAGCGTGTCATCTATTTTTACGTCACATTCAGTCTATTCTGTGATATAGATAGAATTAATACAACACATAAACAGTGGACTAATGAGCTCAATACATTGGCCTGGGCACGACACTTTTAAGAAAGTGGGCCACACAAAACTTCAATTATATGTCAGTAGTGTGAGGTGTCAATTTAAATGAACACATACACTTCACTCTATATATGAATGAGCACTAAGAATAATTTAACATTATTGCTAACATTTCACAATGTCACATTATCCTATATTCTCTATATAGATAATCATTACGAATCAGACGAGTTGGATTTTCACTCTCTAAAGTATAACTAAAAATTTAGGAAAAGTCATATTTTTTCCTCACTAGAAATAATCATTAAAAACATGAGATGTGAAAGATTTCCACTCTTTTGGGTAACCAGTGTGGTGCTTGATTTTTCTCATCCTTTAGAGAAGCAAGCATCTCTGGATCAAGTATATGAAACTGAGAGGAGAACAACTTGTGCTCAGTAAGCCAATTGTTAGGACTAGACAAAAATAATTATATGCCAATCTGTTTCAGATATTCAGATATTAGATTATATTATCAGTAAATTGTCACATGTTTCCATGAGGTTTGTGCATGGTTGCACCTCAGCCTTCAGAAGAAAATTAAAGACAGATTTTAATAAAAAAAATCTGCATAAAAACAGTAAAAATTTGAGATAGATCAATTAGACAGAAAGCTATCGATCAAATGCCTCGAAAGATCCAAGGTTGTAGTCGAGTTGTTGTACTCAAAGCCCCTTTTCCTAACAAGAAATAGGGCATCCAATTTCTCCTTCATGAGGAATCAAACCCTAGGTAGTATTAAAGTAACTCCACCCCTTCAATTAACTAAGCTATGCTCAGGTTCCTATTACTGCATTTAAGACAAGGCATAATGTCATATATTACTATATTAGTCCCTGAATAAGTTAGTTTATGTCTTATTCTAATGAAGCTTTGTTGTATTGATTGGAAAGTGCCAGCCTTACTTTTGCCTCTGCCTTTTGCTGAGAGAGGCAACTAACAAAATTAAGTTTATGGACTTAAGGGTGTTTTAGTAATTTTCCATTTTTATCAGTACCTAGTCCTCATGTCCTTTCGCGTACTCTGTTTTGCACGCCATTGAAAAAAATATAGACAGTCAATCCAGAGAGATCAAATTATGTGAAAATATAAGATACTTAAAAGTAAACCTGTACACAGGAACCAGCATTATTTTTGTTTAGGTCAGCTACATAAACAAGGATGTATTACTTTCCTGAATAATTATAAAGATCTTTCAACAAAAGAATATCTTCAGAATAGACCATGCCAAACTGCTAACGGGTTGTGATCCTTGTCAGAACAAAGTTCACTGTTCTCATGAAAATATGTACCATTAGTAGTTTAATATAAGAAACAAAAAATGGTGACTTAAAACTCAATATGAAATTTGTCAGGACTACACAATAATATTATGTACCATCTGACAGAAATTAGTTCCTGTAATCATCTAAAGAGTTTTAAGAACTGCTAAAATTCGTCTGTGATACAAACTTCAAATGTTTCCTGATTTCACAAAAAATGAAGAGAAAAAAAAAATACAGTGCTTCCTCTCCAGTGTACTATGTTTTTTGTTATGATAACTGCATAGAGATTAAATTCTGCCGTCACCTTCCCGATGACTGCTTCAATCCATCATAATTGTATTTTTGTTATTTGGGTTGTTTAGTTCTAATTTGTTTAGTTGCATGTTCACAGATTCAAGCAGCTTTCAGAACTGATGAAATCCGGAGAGCACAACCCACCCCACAGGATGAAATGCGCTATGGGATGAGCTACATCCATGAAACTGTATGGAAGGGTGTCCCTAAGTTTTTGCGCCGTGTGGATACTGCCCTGAAGAGTATTGGCATCAATGAGCGCCTTCCCTACAATGTTGCTATAGTTCGGTTCTGTTCTTGGATGGGTGGTGACCGTGATGGTACGTTTCCGTTTACTTTTTCTTAACAAAGTGCGAGGAGCTCTCTGTCTTTCAGTTAAGAAAGAAACGTTTCCACTTACTTTGGCTGCAATAGATGTTGAGATAAACTAGTCCATCAACCCCTGCTCTCATATGGGCTAGAATTTTATTATATACATACATACATACATACATATATATATATATATGACTAATAAAGAATTATTTATATTAAATTGTATGTTTTGCTCTTTGTTTATTTTCTAAAATACACATTGTATAGTCTATATCCAATTATTATAAACTTGTTTTTTTGCAAGGGACTGATATATGTCATCCATATTCATATTTGTACTTTGCAACACTTGTCATGTCAATATTCGAGCCAACTATATACTGGATGATGTCGTTGTATCATTTATTAATAATGATATAATTTTTTATATTATTGATGCTAATGTTTGATGTTTTTAAGTCAGTATATACCTTTGCATTCTGTGACTGTAGGAAATCCAAGAGTTACTCCGGAGGTGACACGAGATGTATGCTTGCTGTCCAGAATGATGGCTGCAAACTTGTACATCGATCAGATAGAGGACCTGATGTTTGAGGTACTGTGGCAAATGTGTTTGATTGAATGCTCTGTAATTAATGCTCATTTTTTTGCTTGACCTATTTTTTTATTTGCTGCCTCTGATCCATACCAATAATTAATACTCTCATCTGGTACACCTCTAGCTCTCTATGTGGCGCTGCAATGATGAACTTCGTGCTCGTGCCGAAGAACTCCACAATGCAGGAGTTTCAAAGAAAGTTACCAAGTATTACATAGGTAACTGCTACGAACAGAAGAGTTTGTTTATTTATTGAAAGAGACTGAATTAGCTAGTAGTGAGCGTTTTAATTTTAGAGATGCAGATTATTGTTTAGCTATATACGCGTGCTTGCAAATTTCTCTGAAGAAGAGAGTATTTAATTAATTTGCTTGCGCATGCTGCATGCAGAGTTCTGGAAGCAAATTCCCCCAAACGAGCCTTACCGGGTGATCCTTGGTGCTGTAAGGGACAAGCTGTACAACACGCGCGAGCGTGCACGCCATCTGCTGGCAACTGGATTTTCTGACATTTCTGAGGACTCGGTGTTTACCAAAATCGAAGAGGTAATAATCACAAATGGATCGATGGATCGGCATGCATGTTCGTTGCTTGCTTAATTTCTGTGAAATCAATCGATATAATCTCATCACGCATGGCATGGCATGGCATGGCAGCTGCTGGAGCCCCTTGAGCTGTGCTACAAATCCCTGGTTGACTGCGGCGACAAGACGATCGCCGACGGCAGCCTCCTTGACGTGCTGCGGCAGGTGTTCACCTTCGGGCTGTCCCTGGTGAAGCTGGACATCCGGCAGGAGTCGGAGCGGCACACCGACGTGGTCGACGCCATCACCACGCACCTCGGCATCGGCTCCTACCGGTCGTGGCCCGAGGAGAAGCGCGTGGAGTTCCTGGTGTCGGAGCTCAAGGGCAAGCGGCCGCTGCTGCCGCCGGACCTCCCCATGACGGAGGAGATCGCCGACGTGGTGGGCGCCATGCGCGTCCTTGCCGAGCTTCCCCCGGACAGCTTCGGCCCCTACATCATCTCCATGTGCACGGCGCCGTCCGACGTGCTGGCCGTGGAGCTGCTGCAGCGCGAGTGCGGCATCCGGCAGCCGCTGCCCGTGGTGCCGCTGTTCGAGCGGCTGGCCGACCTGCAGGCGGCGCCGGCGTCGGTGGAGAAGCTCTTCTCCATCGACTGGTACAAGGAGCGCATCCAGGGCAAGCAGCAGGTCATGGTGGGGTACTCCGACTCCGGCAAGGACGCCGGGCGCCTGTCGGCGGCGTGGCAGCTGTACGTGGCGCAGGAGGAGATGGCCAAGGTGGCCAAGAAGTACGGCGTGAAGCTGACCCTGTTCCACGGCCGCGGCGGCACCGTCGGCAGGGGCGGCGGCCCCACCCACCTTGCCATCCTGTCGCAGCCGCCGGACACCATCAACGGCTCCATCCGCGTGACGGTGCAGGGCGAGGTCATCGAGTTCTGCTTCGGCGAGGACAACCTCTGCTTCCAGACGCTGCAGCGCTTCACTGCCGCCACGCTCGAGCACGGCATGCACCCGCCCATCTCCCCCAAGCCCGAGTGGCGCGCCCTCATGGACGAGATGGCCGTCGTCGCCACCGAGGAGTACCGCTCCGTCGTCGTCAAGGAGCCAAGATTCGTCGAGTACTTCAGATCGGTATGTTATCATGTTCCATGGTTAAAAATAAGCTGAAGCGAACAGAGCGAATAATTCATTCGTTTGTCACTGCATGCCATGTCAGGCTACTCCTGAGACTGAGTACGGGAAGATGAACATCGGCAGCAGGCCGGCCAAGAGGAAGCCGGGCGGCGGCATCACCACGCTGCGCGCCATCCCCTGGATCTTCTCCTGGACCCAGACGAGGTTCCACCTGCCCGTGTGGCTGGGAGTCGGCGCCGCCTTCCAGTGGGCCATCAACAAGGACATCAAGAACTTCCAGAAGCTCAAGGAGATGTACAACGAGTGGCCATTCTTCAGGGTCACCCTGGACCTGCTGGAGATGGTCTTCGCCAAGGGAGACCCTGGCATTGCCGGCCTGTATGACGAGCTGCTTGTCGCCGACGAGCTCAAGCCATTTGGGAAGCAGCTCAGGGAGAAATACGTGGAAACACAGAAGATGCTCCTACAGGTACGGTGCCAAAACCTCTGCACTGCACGAGATAAATAAATTAAAAGTCTAGTTCCTCATGACTGACTACTCGATCGTATTGTGCAGATCGCTGGGCACAAGGACATTCTTGAAGGCGATCTTTACCTGAAGCAGAGCCTGAAGCTGCGCAACCCCTACATCACCACCCTGAACGTGTTCCAGGCCTACACGCTGAAGCGGATAAGGGACCCCAGCTTCAAGGTGACGCCGCAGCCGCCGCTGTCCAAGGAGTTCGCCGACGAGAACAAGCCGGCCAGCCTGGTGAAGCTGAACCCGGCGAGCGAGTACCCGCCAGGGACGGAAGACACGCTCATCCTCACCATGAAGGGTATCGCTGCCGGCATGCAGAACACCGGCTAGGCCGCCGCTTCCCTTCACTCAACCCTGCAGAGCGCACGGCACGGCAATAGTCGATCAGCTTCCGGATGGTGGCGGCGTTTTAATTTTGTCAGTTTCGGATGGAGATGCTGAACTGACACTACCGTACCTTCTGTTTTCGCTATATATGCGTATGTGTAATTTCCTCGGCTTTGGCCTCGCTCTTTATATTCACTCTTGCTGTCAAGTCCAAGTGGAAAATCTTGGCGTCTTATTAAACATATTATTGTAATAATGGACATTATACAATCTACAAACTATTATGTGATAATTATTATTAATGATTAATCCTGGCAGGGGAACGGTCAATATATATATCCAATTATCCAGGATGGACTAGTTTACCATGATGCTACTTCAACTTTCCTCTTTTGATTGTGCTAAACAATTTCTGAAATCCAACGTCTGGGGTTGAATCGGTGAGATACTTGATTGGTAATTTTTTTTAGTGGAGTGGTCTAGTGCATTTATTTGAGAGAGATAGTATCTAGTGGCACTAGTGATTGGTTTGCAAACTGAGAGCTTCTCTTAGGTGGCAACACCTAGTGATTAGAGCTTGGGGGTCTATTTAGAATTCACTAGAAACAAATATAAACTAGTGTAGCATCATATTTAACTACCTTATGCTAGTTAGTGAAAGGTAAATGCCACACAAATCAATTACATTATAGAGGCCAAATGTGGTAAGTAAATAGCAAGTCAAGATATGTCAAACTCTTAGAGACAAAAATGTATCAATGATATTAGTCGCTAAACCACAACCCATATCTAGTCCACAATTAGAGCTCCAATGTGGTGGTATAAGATCCCAATCACCAAAGCTTCTCCTAGTAATGGTATTGAGCTTTCCAAAAAGGCTTGCACAACCAAGATAAGTGTGTGAGCCACTAAGGCTCACCACCACAAAACTTGTTTGGTGACCTTGGTGTTGTGCACTACTCCTATGTAGCTTCTCCAATAAGGAATATGTAGCTTCTCCAATAAGGAAGGAGTCACGAATGGTCCTGTGGTCCAATGGTAAAATTGTCCAGTGGGACGCTGCCCGTCGCACCTTTCCTGGATTTATTCCAGGATTTAACGGCGTCTCCAACTCACCAATCATAATAACCCAAACTCAGAAGCTCTCAAACATGAATGTTATGTTCAATTCTATGCACTTGAGAGGGTAGATGGAGTGGACAACCACTTTCTCTAGTTCTAGTAGCCTCGAGAAACTTCAACAACATTTAACCACCACAAACCGATACAATGGAGTATATATAACTCCTACATTCCTCATATGGCCATTAGCTAGCCAAAATCTGCCAGAAAACAACGCGGATGATCTAGTACTCACAGAATTAATATGCTACCATTGAAACAGCTAGTACGTTGTGACATCTGAAGTACTAGTCACTGTAGATTGGATGATGTCATATTGTTTAATACTAGAACTTCTCTAATACCCAGCAAATCGTCTAGCTTGTGTATTTGCATAGTGCCCCGACATAAGTGATGACCAGACAACACCTTAGAAAGTCTAGCACACTTTTCCTCTAATTGGTCAGATTGTCAATCTATTCTATTGAGAACTACCATATCCTTCTTTTTTTTTGACTGTCTAGCCGATCTCCATTTGTCTGATGCTCACCTTGTATGGTGCAATATGTTGAGCCAAGTGAATAGCGCTCTAAGTCATTTTGTTGGATGGACGCTGGCCCTGATTGTCTGACGCTCTCATTCTTTTGAGATGTGGACTGTCCAACCACATTTATGCACTATTTCCCTTTTTTTTTCTAGTTTCTTGACTAATTTTTATGTCGTTTGTTTCCTTGAACTCCTGGAACCTACTAAGAACATGTCTAACACATCTTAAGTCTTAACATACATATTAGTCTTAGTGATTGGGTTTTCTTCATCTAAATCACCAACACCACACTAAAATCAAATACATAGGAACATGATGCTTACATTTATGCAACTAAATTTGGGTAGGTTCTAAAGAGGAATGCAAGTGGGTTTTTGTGGATTGTGCCCCTACAAGGCCATGCCTATTTAACAACACCATTGACTACTCTCTCCAGCCACAATACAAGTCCATATGATGGTCTGGGAGATCCCAATATATCCCTCTATTGAAGTACTTCACTTTACGTACCCATTTTGTTTTCAAAAAGAAAGAGTGAGTTGACAATTTTGTTCCCTGAAATATCACCTATTCCTACCCTTTTCTAAGATAAATCAAGAAAAAAATGCAACTACACATACCAATGATGTGTTTTGTTGGGTTTCCAAATAAAAGTGCTTTTGCTATTAGAAAAGCCAAAAGTTAACCAAAAAAATGAAACTACACATACCAATTTTGTTTCTTGAAATATCGTCCATTTATATATGTCCTTTTTAAAGAATAGATCAAGGAAAATACAAGGACTCATTCCAAATTTAGAAATTGAACCCAAGTGGGCAGCTTCGACAAAGAAATGCCAACCAATTAAGTTACGTTACACTTGCACCTAGTTTTAAAAGGTTTACATCAATATTGGATGGTGAATTTAATAACATTCAATACAATTCTGTATATTGTGCTTTAGATATGAAGATCGGGATCAAAAGATTTGACCAGGTAACAATCTAATTAAATTAACTTAAATTAAATAAATAAAACGAAGCTCTCTGGTTGGAGAATTGCCCTTCGCAGAAACAGCGACCTGATACTGCCTGATAGTCTGTCTTCCTACTTGCTCAATTTGCATATATCTATCTTATACAACGCAATCCCCTGCTGCGTTGATTCAACATAGTCGTTGTCCATGACCGAAGCATCTCCTTAAGTAATGGCACGCAACTTCCATGGCATTCGTAGGGAAGAAATACGGGGACAAGAGATCAGCCAGCGACGTCATGGCAAATGAGCGCTGAGGCTAGCTACTAGCTAGCTTGTGCGTTGATCATTCGTTGAGCCGTCAGTTCTCCGGGGCCGCGGGTGCAGTGGGGCACAGCTACACCGAAATTAGCCGGCAATATTCATACTTGACTTGACTCCGTAACTTGATATACTATCTTCCTCTGATAATAATGTTTTCCCGCTGCATCTCCAGTAGTGATTCGATCTTGTGCATATATATACCCCAGTACACACTGTCCTAGCTAGTGAACAAGAATTTGGATGTTATATTAACGGTCTTGGATTTGGTGCATCGATCGTCTATTCGTCTGTCCAAGGAGGAACACCATGACGGTAAGCTTGAGTTTCTGTTCGCTCTAATAGCTCTAATATAAATCGATCACTTTCCGATAGAATATTTGACGGGAACTTTTGATGAATTGAATGATGTTTGTGTTCACTACTCTCTGAAACTAAACCGCATGCATATATATGTGGCCGTGTCTTTAATTTGCAGACCGTGGAGATGCATGTGAACATCGACTGCGACGGCTGCGAGGGCAAGGTCAGGAGGGCCCTGGAAAAGCTCCAAGGTATGTGTATAGCATGCAAAAAAACGTTTGATGATCGATGATCACCCACGCAAATCCAACAGGACGGAGTGCTAATTGACCTGTCGATTCTCCTCTTCCTCCAGGTGTGCACCACGTAGGCATAGACAGGATGCAGGGCAAGGTGACGGTCACTGGGTGGGTGAGCCAGAAGAAGGCGCTCCGCGCGGCGCGGCGCACGGGAAGGCTCGCCGTGCTGTGGCCGTCCGGCGGCGGCGCCTACAACCCGGCGTACTCGTACCACGCGCAGCCGGCGGCGGCCTACTACCAGTACCAAGCGGCCAACAAGCCAGCGCAGGCGCAGGCGCAGCAGAACCAGTACTACTACAGCAGCAGCGTCCCGCGCGGCGCCGGCAAGAACAGCGGCGGCGGCGGCGGCGGCGTCTCGGCGGTGGCCAGGAAGCAGCCGGTGGCGCAGTACTACCCCCAGGCGAAGGCGAGCTCCTACAACTACCATGTCCACGGGTACTATGACTCCGAGCTCTACGGGAACTACCAGGAGCACCCCGGCGACGTCGTGCCAGCCGCCGTGCGGAACTACTTCAGTGACGAGAACCCGAGTGCTTGCTCCGTCATGTAGTGATCTATCTGTGATATCCTCCTGTCTGATTGATCATCCATCGCCCTCCTCTCTTGTGTCTGAGTGTGTGTTTCCTGTATATACCCTGTATGTATATATTGTATAATAAGTACAAAATACAGTTTTGTTTGTACAATAGTACAGTAGCAGTACTGTAAATTTGTGCCCGGGTACTACAAGACTGTTGCTGCCTGTGGGGCCGGGTCGGCAGGAGAGACGTCTAGCAGCTACAAGACGTGCAGGCCTTTGGGGGATGGGTCGCCTGAGTTTGGTCGCCCGCGCGACGGCCTCGTCCCTCGTGAAAAACTCTAGACTCTGGTGCACTATTTGTTTTATAATTTGCATAAATTTTTTAAGAGAAATGCTTCTCTATGAGCGTGCACGCTGAGGAGCGTCGGCGGGCACACCCGAACAGCCGATGCGCGCGGGGAAGAAGTCGCACCCGCCTGCGCTCGCCGCCGCTAAAGAAGGCATCGCTGCGCCCGATTCGCACGCTTGCGCCCGCGCGCCCGCTGTGTTCTTCCCCAGCTCCGGCGTCGCCTAGGGTTATGGCGAGCCACGCCACCCCTCTTCCCCAACTTCTGCGGGGTATAGAAGGGGTTCCGGGGGAGGCAGGCCGATCAGGCGGTGGGGACGGTCATGCGGCAGGTTTAGGGTTCTGGCAGCGGTGGAGGCGGCCGGGAAGGTCGGGACGGGGGAGCTCGGTCGTCTGTGTTGGGGAAGATGGCGGCGAGCTCCGTCGTCGGAGAGAAGAAAGCCAGCGGCCGGGGGGGAGGGGGGACGGGTGAGGGGGAGGAGAAGAAGGAGGTCGCCGCGGCGTGGTAGGGTCTCGTCGGAGCTCCGGCAAGACCCTACCGTGCCGCGGTGGACGCTAGGGCGGTGGGAGGTGTTCGAGGCGGGGGCGGCATCGTCGGATTTGGAGCTGGGCAACCTCGCCGGATGGAGCTAGGCAAGGAGACAGTGATGGAGGTGGAGCATGGATAAAGAAGACGGGGTGAGGCGAGAAAGAAGACGAGGCGATGCGAGAGTGAGAGGGAGCGTGTGTGCCAAAGTTCTATTTCCTACGCGTACAGGCGGTAGTTCGGTTCAATTTTTAAATAAAACGAATAGTCAAATACGATGTTTAAAAGTAAAAAACGTCACTTTTTTTTTTTAAGGACGGAGGGAGTACTATGAAAACTGCACACAGTTACAACAACATACTCCCACTGTCTTAACTTTTATTTCACTTTGGTTTTGTTCCAAGTGAAACATATTTATCTTTGATTAAATTTGTAGAAAAACCCAACAACATACTAAAACACTATATTTGTTTTACTAGATTTTTCGTGCAATACATTGCCCAATATATTTTGATAGAGAAATTTATTTAAACCTGTAGATATCAATATATTACATGGTTAAACTTGGAGAAGTTTAACTTAAAACCAAGGTGACTATAGTTTGGGACGAAGTGATAATTAGTTCCCTCGGCAGGAATTAACCGATTGAAGCGTAGGAGAGGTTAGTGATGCGATGCAGGAGAACTGGACCTGCCGTTTGCCAATTTTCCTGAAGGGTCAGCCGTCACAGGTGCCCTCTCCACAATCTGCTTTCTTATGAAGTCGTGGAGCCTGCCAGACAGCATCTGTCTCACCTTCTCAAATGCCATTTCCAGGTTGTTGAGCTGCGCGTGAAGTAGTGAAAAATTAGGCTGATGTTTGAGCTTAATTTTAGGCATACATACTGTTAACAAACAATTTCTTGCGCTATATGCATTACAGAGCAATCGCTGACCCACAGGCTAACCAAAACCAGCTTATATATACAGCTAATGCATGATGTGTTGAGAGGATAGCACTGCATATGGAGATTGGAGAGCACTTGCCTGCTCTGTGGCATTGATATTGTACATGAAGAGCCCGTAGTACAGATCGAAACTGTCGCTTACGGTGTTCTGCGTCTGCAAGGTTCGTAGGCGATAAGAGCCCCTCGTCTCAGCAATCAAGAATGGACAAGACCATGCCATTCACCACTTACAAGTTGCAGCAAGGTCTCAAAGCCCTTGGTGTTGATTGGGGTTGACTTGAGGTTCAGTTGTGATAAAACCCTGCACCAATCAACACGAGTTACTTGTAGCATGACGCTAAGCAGGCAGATAGGAAACAATCTGGAGTACTAACTGCGAAAACATTCCAGATATGTAATGTAATGTTGCTGACCTCCCAATTGTGTGCGTGATGAACTGACTTCCCGCAGCGTAGCGATCATGCTCCGCGCACGACATCTCCACCATCCTACATCCCTACAAGCATCGTTTAGAACGAAATGAAACACAAAAAATACTCATGGTCAGTAACTCTAGCCAGTCACTTGTCCTGACCCAAAATTACTCCCACAAACGGTTCACTGCGAGTGAACATCGAATCAAAGAGATCAAAAGTCCCGGTAGAATTACCTCCAGTTCAAATATGCTCAAGAACTGGTCGCACTTTGCCGCCTGATCCCCGTCTTCCGCAACACGGACCTTGTCAAAGACGAAGGGAAGCTTGCCCCAGCCGTGTTTACCACTCTCCGGACCGAACATCGGGTGCGTACAGATGATCCCAAATCCCGGTGGGAGAACCTGACAGATTGGCAATGCATCATTGTATCAACAATCCTCATTCCGGATATTCCAGACACGGCAATGCATCATTACTTGTAAGTAGTACAGTTCGCAAGTCCAACATAAAGATCAGGGTAATGTCTTCGTTTTCATCGCCAAGAAATTCAGAGTAAATCAAGTAACGAATTCTGGACCACGGACTTGGCATAGGGGTGCTGTGGATACATCGAGCTAAAAATTAGTTCTGAGTTTCGGATGCCAAATAGAAATGTTATAAACATGGGCTAATAAAAGCTAATGGGGCGAATTGGTGGATACACAGCCCATTAGCTATCACAGGCTGCGATGGATCCAAACGGCCCCATATTATTCTCCGCCAACATCAGCTCAGCTGCCAACAACAGTCAGCAGCAGCAGGCGCATTGTTTATTGATTTGGTTATGATTATTGGTCGGGACTCGGAACCGTGGTCGGTACGTAGGCGTTGAAAATGCTGCCTGGTTGATGCTGTACCAGTAATTACTAGAGTCTTTTTGATTGCTGCAGCAGTATATGGTTGGTTACCTCGAGGAGGAGGTTGCGGGGGAACTCCTTGACGGAGAGCACGTCGGCGACGATGGTGTCGGGGCGGAGCTTGTGGAAAGGGATGGCACGGACGACGCCCTCCGTGGAGAGGATGGAGCTGCAGATGAGCAGCACGTCCGGGTGCTCCTCGCACAGCGCGTCGACGGTCGTGAAGAAGCGGATGCCGTGGCGGGCGCAGTAGGCGGAGTAGTCGGATCTGGAGGCCGCCAGCACGGCGTGGCCCTGCCGCTGCACGCCGCGCGCGATGAACTGCCCGAAGTTGCCGAACCCGACGATCCCCACCCGCAGCGGCGGCGGCGGCACCGGAACTACCGCGGGTGACACCGGCGCCGGCGGTGGGTCTACGCCGCCGCTGTGGCACGGGACGGCCTGCAGCCGCCGGTGCTGCTGCTCCACTTCTACCGGAGACGACGGAGAGGCGGCGCCGGCGGGCGGCGGCCTGATCGGACGGAGCGCCACGAAGGCGCAGAAGTCGGGGGTGTAGCGGCACAGGAGGATGCTGGTGGTGGAGCCAGAGCTAGAGGTAGAGGTAGAGGTAGAGGTAGACGCCGCGGCGGGGAAACAGCCGAGGCCGGCGAAGTGGCGGAGCGAGGAGGCCATCGGGGGCCGTTGTGCTGGAAATGAACGTGACAGCGACACGGTCCGCGTGCGTCTGTTCCTTTGCTTTTCTACACTGATCGACGATTGGTGCGGTAGGTGACGAGACGCTTCCGAAGGCGCGGAATTTGTTCTTTTCTTTTCCAACTAGAGCTTGCAATAACTGGTACTCCTATCTAAATGGTGCGGCAACCAGTTTCTCTATTTGATCCTCTCGTGTTTAAACCCAAATATTGAGCTCGTGTCCATATTTTTATTTAATTATTGCTAGCTAAAATTCGAGCTCAAACCATCTGGCGCTGGTAGTATATCGAGTTATTATTACATGCAAAGATCAGTTTAACCAAAAGATAAATAAAATGATATGATAAGTGAGCAAACGATTTTAGGCATCCTATAAACAAAGCCTCATTGGAGAATAAAGCTCGGTAGCTCCTATCTGATTAGGATTATGCCATTAGCCATTTATGATCTAAGTGCAAAATTCAAGTGTTGTTGAATTATAGCTTGCGGGCGAGCGTCGCTCGGAGCAGAGAAAGAGAGAATGGGGAGCGGGACGGCTATTTCACACCCGCATGCACAACGAAGCTTCGTTTTCTTTCCTCCCCTTGCATATTGCTCCGACTCAGTTGTTCAGCTAGCTAAAAAAGCTGCTACTGGTTTATTGCGAGAAAAATGATAAGCTGAAGCGAACACGAATGCCGTTAGGGCGTTAGGCTAATTGCATATCCCTGTCTTGCATATTTTATTACGCCGACGGCTAACTGACAGCGCACTTACAGGGCGAGTGACTCAGGAGAAGCCAATAGACATTATTGTTCGAATGCCAGTCAGGGCTGCTATAGAATCCAACCATTATAACAAAGATCAAAAAGAAAACGGAGGTCAAAATAGATCTCCAAGCGACCAGATAGATGGATCTCTGATCCGAGAAACATCAGCTGAGGGGCCTTCTACTAGACTAGATTTTAACCAACGAGAACTCTGCTCAACAACAATTACTGATCCGCGATGCGACAGTCTCTAAGGCCAAAAGACTAAGGCTTTGTTGCCCTGGACGACGGCTTCAGAACAGCCGAATTCAGTATGACGTCACACGGGGCGATCGAGGGCGGACTGGTGTCTTTGATGGGCTCACCCTGCAAAAATCAACAGTACAGATTATAGTAAGCAAAAAAAATGGGCAACAGACACCCTTACCATAGTCAGAACTTTCGAATACATGCACAAAATATGTTCTTGCCTAACAGGAAGCGTTCCAAGAGTAATGCCACTGCAGTTCAGAGCAAGAATAGCACTATCTGCCTGCATAAACACAATTTTAAACCGTCAAGCTCCAAAAAGGAACAAATCGCTATCAGGCTTCATATCATTAAAAGGAAACAAAAATAGAAGTGGTGCTTGAAGCAGAGAGAAATGCAGGTGTCAAAGGGAAGAAAGAAACTCTTGTGATCCTTTTTTAATACCTCTGCATACTAGTTTTGTATCGAAAGAAAATTTTCTTAACGAAAATCTCAGTGATGTACTGATGTACAGCCCACATAAGTGAGATAAAACACTTCTGTTACTAATTTGAGTTTATCAGAAAAAGTCATCCAGATGAATTGTGTTATCAAATGAAACTATTACTTCGACAATGAATTAATTGCCCAAGGTGTCTCCTAGCCTGCCTAGGCACCAGATAAGTCCTAGTCAACAAAACCTCACCTATTGGAAATTGCTAGATCAGGCAGAGCTGTCTCACTAGTGTCGTGCTGGTGAGCAAAGTTCGCTAAAACACATAATGTTTTAGTTGAAAGCATGGTTCTTATAAGTTCAATGTTGCTGGGTGCTTGATTGCTGCTGACAGGACGTCGCCAACCTAAACCACAAAATTGACCACAACTTGCTGACCTTACAGGCACATGTATCACCATTATGTTTTCAAAAAGCAGAAAGTATGACCCAAAAAAAAAAAGACATGGTCATTTGAAGTATTTGTGTTATAACAATTAGGACTCAGGACTGAGAAGCATAAATGATCCAAGTAATGTAAACATATATGGTTGTGTGCCATGTAAGAGGATGTAAAATAATCCCACTGTTCAAAAATATTCATCCATAGCCGCCTTGCACATTAACCAAGGATGTGCTATTTCAGGAAAAAAAATCGAAGTAGAATGACCATCTATATCCCAAACAAATAATATGATAGAAGTACTTGGCTTCTTTCAAAGCATTTTATTAGATAGAGTAAGATAATGAAAACGCAGAAATAACTAAAGACTTGATCTCCTCAATGGAGAAATACTATTGTGGAACGTATTTCCCTGAGGCCACGGACAGATATTGTAAGTGGGAGTAACAAATTTCTAGAAGAATGACGGCGGACACAGAATAAAAGCAGTAGGAAGACGGTGAGATGCAGATGAAGCCAGGAGGAAGGTGCTGGTGGATAAAGCTACGATGCTTGTGGCATGGATCAGTAATTGACCTTACTTTATCTGTTAAGAAACAAAAAGTCCTTATAGCTTGACATCAGTTCTACATGAAGCTTCCTATCCTACTACAGTAGAAACTCTTGAAACTTGCCACCCAAAACAAAAATGAAAAATTCAAATGACTGCTAATAGCCCTTAGTTACTTGAATAATTTAGTGCTTAATCAATGATGTCAGCTGCAATACAAATATATGATCCAAATACGGATCAGGTAAATACTAAGCATTTGAGAAGAATCAAAGGGAATCATGCAGTCTGGAGGTAATAAGGTATGGAAGGATGGAAAATGCTAAGTTCAACGACGAAATTGCTACAAAGCAATCACCAATTAGATAATTTTACGAACAAAATATTTCAATATTCGCCTTTCCAACAGGAAATGTTTACATGAAAAAGTGTTTGTGTTGTTCATTTACTGTGTTTATAGAAATTGATTCATTTGTGATGGTATTAAATTTTGAAGTTTCATTTTTACTTACTTGGACAAACTCAACAAAGGCGATGCATGTGGAATGCACATAATCACCAAGTAGCCTCAGACGAGAAACCTAAAGGAAAAGGGAAGATAATTATGTTTCCAGATTATTTATGCTCAAGTCATAAAAGAACACATGCCTACAACAAAAGCATAGAGGTCACATACTTCACCACATGTTCTCTCAAAAAATTGCTTCACTTCATCTTCTCCAATCTACACAAAAAAACAATAAGTTGTATAATTTTTTTTCTTGAACACGCAGGAGAGCAGCATATCTTTATACTAATACTAAAAGAAGAAAAAAGGGGGCAAGAACCCTTACACACACCCGAACACACTTGGTTTCTATGTAAAAATACGCGACTTAAGTTGTAGTACAATAATTATATATAGCATTTGAACAGAAAAAGAGAATAGAAGTTCCTAAAAGGAGACCTTACCATTTGTGGTGTCCTTTTATTTTCACATTTCACCAATTGACATTATTACCATAATAAAGGGGGAACAGAAATGATATAGCACAAAGCGTACCTTCTTGTCAATGTTAGTACAATACACAGTCCTGGATACCATTTCTTTCTCATCCTCAGTCTGCAGGAAAATTAAGATAATGCATTTATTACAGATATTTAACGTTAGCCGGTGACGTAATTTTATCTGTCTACTTACTCGAGGAAGAAATTTAGGGTTCACAGGCAAAATTGCTGTCTTTGATGGAAGAACCTTGACAGGATAAAAGCCAAGCACAGTTCCACCAAGTGCTAGTGCTGCTTGTGCACCAACTGCAGAAAAAGCAGGTTCATTAAGGAATGTTTCTTACACCAATGTAGGACTGTCAAATGACAATTGGAATGTCAAAAGCTACTACCATCATCAGCAAACTCGATAAAAGCAAAACGGAGCACTGAGTTAGGATCACCACAGATACGGCAATCTACCACCTGCATGTGAAAAAGATATGTCATAATAAGTCAAACATAGGGAGATACAATGTAACAACATATCATCGCTCACATTATGAAGCGTTTTAAAACTGCAGTGACAGGGTGCAGTGAAACGACCATGTTTGAGCTACCTGTTTATACAATACATGGATTTAAATTTAAACTCTCCATATGGGTAGCACTTATGTTTCGTGAAATAATATAATCCATCTACCCAGTTTTATGTTACTATCTCTTTTGAAATGCCAAAGGAAGAATCATTCATGCTTATCAATCTGAACACAATGACTCAAACTTCCATCTGTCCTTAATATTTCTAACCAATCTTAGATAGAAAAATTAGGGATTAGTGTACCAACTTGATGCTTTCTAGGCAAGGGAGGGAGTACACATCAGGCAATCAGGAGGAAAATGTGGCCACACAGGTAAAAACCCCACATACCCTCTCTCTCAACAGCCAAGCATATCAAATGAAACAGGAAACCCTGGAAAATGGTTTGGCTGGACCTGCAGCTTCAGTATCTAGAGGCATTGCTACCTGGTTGAATCAAATAGATTTGAGCACAGGGAGCACAAGGGGGCAAACAATGCGCCTCAAGACTACGGTCTGCATGAGCACTCAAGTAGACCTCACCATCATCATTTCATGGGCTGACTACGCACATGACTTACAAGCTCAGTGGCCATTGGTTACCCAAGAGGAAATGATTCAACCAGGTAGCCTTCTTTCCTGACAAAGGTATACCAGAAGCACAAATCTGCAATTCCCTGAAAGCATTTTAAGTATCTGATTGATCCAAAAGGTGTTGTCTGATTGATTCAAAAGGTCAGACCACATTGATCATAATTCTGCAAGAGACAGTCTACCTTGGCTACTGTCTATACAAAAAAACATGAAAAGAAGGCAAGCCTAAAAAATATGGGAGTTCGTTATAAATAACAAGTAACCGAATTAGTTTTTTTGTGTGCAGTTAACTGAATTATAAGTTCAGATGGCACCCAATTAACTTCAGAATTGAAATATGTGTGCAGATTATATTGCAAATTCATTCTTCGTTCACCTATCCTACAAATTACATACTAAGATTTCAACTGTACACATGACAGCTTATTATTTATAATGCAAACATGTCAGTATTCTAACAAGGTACAGAATGTCCAACAATATAAGTTTACAACCATGCAACTTGCAAATATTAAGTGTGCCCCCTGCAATCTTTAAGCCCGAAGAGACAAATGTTGTGATCAGTTTGCCCCCATACTGAGGGAATCTGAATTTCATTAGTCAGGATCAACGAAACTAAGCCATATATCCAAAACAAGTTCATACATCCTAGTGCAACGCCAGTTACTAAAAAAAAATACAAACATCCACTGCAGTCAACCTAAAGTCCAAAGGGCCAAAGACCCAACCAGCACACACAAAACCATGAGCAACCACCAGACATGCTTACAGAGTACTATACGCAACTTACAAAGGAGCTAAGCAAATGTAAGAAATATGATAGGCTATTCATATTTTGTTATTTGTTGTTTTTAGAATATAGACGATTAAAAATCATATGACCTCAACTAGATTGAATATAAGGAACCTTAGAACACACCTGTCCACAGGTTGAAAAAACTTCAGCAAGTTTCTGTTCAGTTACCTGCAAATCAAAGGGATCAATCAACAGATCAAGAAAAATAAAACTAAATATACCCAAACACGATAGCTCATTCTTAAGAATTTACATGCTGATCAATGTCGGAGACATAGACTGTTCGACGCACACTATCCTCCCTGTCAGCTCGACGAGGCCAGCCACCCATCATCCTTCTCCTCCCCTGGATGAAACCATTCCTCCTCTGTAATCACATACCAAATGCAGTCGATTATTCTCAAGAAAGTACTCCAATTGTACTACCCAACTCATAGCACTGGCGAACAAATACATTGGGAGAACATAACGGAGAAAGAGACCATAAAGAAAATCTAATGACAGAAAATTCATTTGCAGGTACGGATCAGGAAGTAATCAGCTGATAAGAATCCCATCTTTTAAACATCCCCTATATCATAGAATCAATATCAATTGATCCCGGCAGATGGATTCAATTTTATATTCCAGCCATGAGCCAACCTAGACCTAAAACCCTCACAAAAGATCAGCTCCCCCAAGCGATGGCGTGGGAGTGACCAAAAATCCAAAGCCATCAACATCACAAATCACAAAAAAAAAAAAGGTCCAAAGCCGACCGATCGATCGACCCAGAAACAGCCCACTGCAAACCCCTACCCGGAGACAATCTGCACCGAATCGGACTCGGCAATTCAACAATTACCCGTCGATTCGGCTGACCATTGGCAGATCCGTCGCTGCTGTAGTCCCTCCCCGCGCCGCCACTCATGCCACCCCCGCCGACGCCACCCACAAACTGCAGCACGTGCATCGGCTGCTGCTGCTGCTGCGGCGGCGGCGGGAGCTGGTGGTGGCGCGCGTAGTAGTCGATCGCCGGCGACACGAACACGGGCGCGTCGGCCGAGAGGCGGCGAGCGCCGCCGTCCACGCGGCGGCGCGACTGCGGCACGAATTCCTTCGCCGAGGGGTTCAGCTTCGAAAGAAGCTCCTCCAGCTTCCTCATGTCGCTCTCATACTCCCTCACCTCCTCCTTCCCGGATTCCCCCTCACCGCCCTTCGCCGCCGCCTCCACAGCCGCCGCCCTCACCGCTTCCCTCTCCGCCGCCGGCACGGCGTCCGCGCCGCGGATCGGGCCCTCCGCCGCCACGGCAACCATCTCCGCTCCGCCTAGCTGCGCCGATCCGAAGCCGATCGCCGCCGCTCACCAGAAAAATTCGCGAGGAAATCGAATCGAGAATCCTTTAATTATTATTGGAACAGTAAAAGGGGGCAAAATGAAAAAATGCGATGAGCCGAGGCGAGATCGCTTTCGGGGCAGTTGGCTATAAATAGGAGCCCGAAGCATCGGTACCATTTTTTTTCCTTCCTCTTTTCTTTTCTTCCAAGTATTTTTCCACTTGATATGTTTTGAAGTGTCTAAATTTCAAAATGATTTTAGACAACATTCTGATACAACAAATTAATACAAGTAAATTATTATAGATATTATTATTTTTTATATATATCATAACATTATAATTTTTTGTTTTTATGGCTATAAAAATTAATTATCTTTGCACTAAACAAATCATATTTTGTAGGAATTAATGATTTTGTGTAATAGGTTTTTTAAATTTGGAATACGAAAATTGCATAAAATTTTCCATATAAATTGTATAATGAACTAAAGCTACAAATTTAGTACAAAACATATGTAGTATTGGTTGCCTAAAAAGAAACTAAAATTTAGCAATCTGAATTTTAGCAAATCACATTTTTTTCACTAAGCTAAATTTTTTTTTTGGTATGAAAATATATATTTATTTTTGGAAAGAAATAAGGAAAATAAGTGCACAACAGTGTCGAGATGAGCGACATATTGGCACGGTCTCAACGAGCGGGACGTGATCGTTCTTAATAAGTTGTTTCGTTGAATGTTGATATGATTAAAAACTCTTATCTTATTTGTTATTTCTTCTATTACTTTGACTTCTGACATTATCCTGATAATGCTCAGGAGTACTATATTATTGTTGTTGCTCACTTTGTCAATTTGATTAGAAGTTACATAAAAGAGTTATTAGACTTAGGTTTATTGAGGTGTAACATTCTGGTGTTAATATATTTATTGCTGTTCCAGTTGAGTTACTTGGGTCCTGATTCTCAGACTCATATAATTCCGTGTATTATATTGTTTGTGTTTGCTATATCATTAATCTAATTGTAAAATCTCACTTAAAAAGCTTGAAGCCTTTCACAAATGATTTTAGAACTATAACTAATCCTTAAATTCCTCTAATTAACACTTTTTTTGTTCAAGAAATTATGCATTACTAATGGTGCCTACCCACGTAAGTTTGATTTGGATATGGATGTTATATGGAGTGCAACATACCTTATGCTAAAGCATCTAATTCCAATTGGAGCATTTTCTTTGTGTTCATTATTTCTCATTATGGCTCACAACTGTTGTCAAAAAATCAATAGTATGTTGCTCAAAATATATTAGAGTTCATATAACTCCTTTATGACCCCATTGTTGTTTTGTCTGATGTATCCCACAAGTCCACTTGTTCTACACCATATTGTAGAGATTTCTTCTCATGTCATGCTTATGAGAATGATCAAAATTTAAGAAATATATTGTCTTTCCCGTGGAGCTTTAATTCCTCAAGCGCATCTAGGGTCTAAGTAGGTTTTGGTGATTTGAAAGACACCATGATTAAGGGACAAAAAAATATATTTATGAAATTTGTAGGTGCTTAATTCTAGTTATTATTATTTATTAATATTTGTTGGAGTCATATTATGTGTTGTGATTAAATATAAATGTGAATTGAGTCTAGGAGTTATCAAGCATGAATTGGCAAACAAGTGTGTTATCCAATGAGAGAGATATGAGGGTTTTGCATATGGATTGGTACAAATGGGATAAAATGGTCTAAACTTTTAGTCCCTAATATAATCAACTAAACATAGACTAGATAATTTAAACCTGATAATCCGTGGTGCACGCTTGCACAGCCAGAAAACATATCGACACATTAATAAGAGACGATTACATTTGCGCCCTGTCCTATTTGATCTGGACGAGGGTTTACACGACAAAGAACTTCTAGTACAGTACTGTATACTCACTAATATTTTAGCTAGTTCGTGTTGTCCCACGCTGCTGTGGTGCGATGTCGTCACGTGTGATCCTGCCGCACGAGGGTTATAAAATTCCGCTGATGCAGGGGATCTCATGTTCTCGGGCTGCTAACTGTTGTCTGCTGACGCACGTGAGTTACAGATAAAAGAGACATGCGCAAAATTGTGCTGCAAAATACAATACGGATACTCTTTCTTTTTTTCTTATTATATTATCTTTCTTATTATATTCTCAAGGGAAAAGACAACACCCTTTAACCTTTATAAACATTTTCGGCGTACTACATATTATTATCTAGAAGTAAATACAAGGGCAAAACGTCAAGGAGACGCGAACGTCAGAAGAGAAAAATTTTAGGGCAACAACTCACGTCGGACGTCCGGACGGAGGCTCACGTCCGGACGCCCGCACCAACTACTAAATACACACCCCACCATATATACCCGCGCATCTCTCACTCCACACAAGACGCGCCTGCACGTCCGGACGGCCACGCGCCTGCAGTCCATCCCCCAGCGCGCACATGCAACCCGCGCCCCCACGCGCAGCTGCGGGGGTGCATGTGGTCGACGTTAGGGGCCGACGCGACGATGTTGATGGAGGAGCTGGTGGCGGGACATGGACAGCGATGGGCTGGCCGAGTTCACGCGCCTCATGACGCGCCTGCAGCAAGATGCCACCGAGGTTGACCGAGATGTCACACCCCGATCTACTCTTAAAACATTCGGATGAAACACTTGCAACATACATCTGAAGCCAGATGAAACACATAAGACATGCATGTGAAACACGAGTTGCAACAGCAGATCTGCTTTTGAAACATTCGGAACAAAACAATTACAACATACATACTAACACTTCTGAAACACTAGAAAACATGAGCATGAAACACTTAGGAAAGAACTGAAAAAAACACAAATAACCTTTTTCAAAAAACCATACGCAACATCCAGATAAAACATGTGCAACATAGGCATGTATACACTGCAACATGTATAACGTTCCGATCTACTTTTACAACATCAATTTGCTTCAACTGCAACATACCTCTGAAGCTTCTGAAACAACTGAAATATACAATTGCAACAGAGGAGGGAAAGAGAGAGAGAGAGAGAGAGAGCATAGCACGGCGAGCACCGTGGCCGCCGGATCTGCGGGCACTGGAGGCTCCCGGTGAGGGAGGACGTCAATGTGGGGAAGGGACGCCACCAGGATGGAGAAGGAGGACGCCGAGGTGGGGGAAGAGCCACCCGGGGTGGATGCCGGAGCAGGGCTGCGTGCTTCGCGCCAGATCTGCCCCTGCACTAGGGTGCGAGATCCTTTCTTCTTCCTGATGACGATGAGCAGAGCTGGGGAACAACTTATTCTGGCTAACCGCCGGCCTTCGATGGTGGAGCAGCCGCGAGCGCCCAGCTGTGCCTGCGCCTGGCCTCGTCTTGGCCAGCGATGCCACTCCCATGGCTGCCTGGCCACACGCAATGACGACGAGACCCAGCAACGAGTGCGGAGCTGGTGCCGTAGTCGATGGAGAGCAGAGCAGTGAGGCAAAGAGCGGAGCGGATGGCGATACAAACGAGGCCGAGGAGCGGAGTGGGCGGCGATACGCACGAGGCCGAGAAAAAATAACGAGTAAGGAAGGGATAAGAATATCAGAAGGAGAAAGCGGAGGGCTCGCTCCTTGAGGCCGCGTCCGTCCGCGTCCGGATGACCGTTCCGGATCATTACCGAAAATTTTAACGTCTGGTGCCAGTCAAAACAAACCGTATATCACTACTCTCTTCCACGAATCAATAACAACAGTTTTTTTGAGTGCCTCTCATCTAGGTATAGCTACAGTATCTGTTCATACATACGCACGTCCACTCTACACACGCACATCACACACACCACACGTGTACAAATAGACCTACAACTACACACAGACATGAAGACCGCGTCCTTCTTGAGATCACCAGAATACTCCGATTCCGTAGGCGACGAGCACATCGCGATCCTTCCGTGGCACCACACGTGAGAGGCAACTGTTGAAAATAGGAGCACAGTCCCGGTGAGCACCTGCGGGAGTCAAGACTCCAAGGCATGCGGGCTCCAACGCACACCTGGCGTCGTTGCCAACCGTACTACATTAGAGAAAAAACTGGAACTGAAGACAGATAGTACGACCGTATTAATTATACTAACATGTGTACTGGCTCTATGTTGTAAATAAAAATTATTTTGGAAAAGATTTTAGTTTAACATTAGAAATATAAATTATAAATAACTTTTAAATTATTAAGTTTAGAAATATGAAAACTTTATAAATATATTTATCATCAAATATATTTTCATAAAAATATAAATATAACACTTTTCAATAAGTATTTTTATAGAAAATATGAAGTTAAAGTCATACTTTAGAAATTATGTCGTTGTCCTAAGCGACTTCTATTTACAATATGGAAGAGTACTAATTCGTCGTCATATCAATTCAAGCATTCAACATTCTGGTCAAATTCTTTGTTCTAAAAACTGACTCTGACTTAATTAACTTCAAACTGTTCCAGACATGGAGAACCATCAACATTTATACTACACCAAGAGTTTGCGAAGAATTCACGACCAATGCTTGTGCCCTGAATTATCTGAAGGAAAGTTTTAACAAAGGAGAAATTCTTTCGGTCTCTAGTGTCCAGCGAATAATAAAAATGACCTCCCAAGTCAACCTTGCTGTTCTCTGTGTCTTCAGATTCAACTTGATCCGGCGGCAGGGTATAATATATAATAATAGAATAGAATCCCTCATCCACAAATAAATTGCTGCCCTCTCAGACGTTTAGGCACTGTTTGACACTGTTCAGCGGCCGCCTTCGCCTGAGTTTGAGCCACGTGGTACTGCTACCTCCGGTTAAAAAATCAGCTAAAACGTCGTCTCACGTTAATTGAAAGAAAAAGAAAAAACAAGCATCGCCGCCTCCGCTAGGCAAATACCATCGCCGCCTCCGCCTCTGCTTGCTCGCCTCTTCGGCTCTTCCCCTGCCATGATTGCGGCGTCGACAGATGCAATGTTCGGCCCGCCGGCGTGCCTTCCTCGCTCCTCTCACGCCGTGCACGGATGTGCCAACTGGCGCCGCCGGCTGCGTGTCCGCGTCAGGACGGAGAGGCGGTGACACCGGCGACAGCGAGTCATGGTGTACGACGCCGGCCCAGTGCAGAGGTTCCTACTACCGGCCGCCTCATCCTCATAATCTCCACCGGTAAGCAAGGGGTTCCTTCATGTCTACATCCCAATGTCCTCGACCACCTCGCCGCTTGAGGTTCGTGTACGCTCCTCCTCGATCTGGTCCCTGATCTTACTTGCCTTGCCACCTGACCGATCTTGATCTGCATTCTTCTTTAACTCGATTAGTTTTTTTACTAGGGTTTCGGCAGATCTTGGTGTTCAACTGGTGGGACTGGACGATGCTCTGTGTTCGTGCGGCTGATGGCACTCAGCAGGCCAGGAGGCCCTGCCATAGTGGTTCTTTTCCCCAGCGGAAGAGGAAGAGGAACAACAGCCAACATGCTTAGCATCCAGCAGGTGACCAAGCCGACCAGCTATCCTTTCAGTGTGTACATTGGAATATACGAATTTTACCGAGCTATAGTTCTTTTCTTTCTTCTTGAGCTTACAAAAATAGGTAGTATGCAAATTTATATTCCTGTTATATTATATTTGCTGCCCTAAAAATCAATTGGATTGCAAGTGCCTTATCAATATGCTGAAAACAACAGCTCTTCTGCATCCATTATTTGTTCACAGTTTAATCCTGATAAAATCGATATCAATAAGAAAATCTCATGATTTCCTTTTTAAAGGACCGGATAGACTAGTGGGGGGTGAAGAGCCTAAAAAATTTTCTACAAAGCACTAGACCATATGTTAGCAAATGACAAAGCGATTGCTAAGCACTAGCACTAAGCTACTTTTTTTTTGACTAGCACTAAGCTACTCTATGCAAGCCACCTAGTACAATATACTACTCACAAGTATATGCACTCAAGCGCAAGAAACCAACTCCTTCGAGTCCTAAGGAGATGGCACCTAAACAAAAGATAAGCGCAAGAGACTAGCGATCGAGAAATATATACCTACGAGAAGAGTAGGGGTTGATCCAATCACCGAAAGATGAACAATATGAATACCAAGAGATCAACCACTAGAAATCCGAAAGACCAATCATCCACTCGAAGGTGGAGAAGAGAGAACACTCGATTTTTACCGAGGTTAACGTGATCGCCGTCACGCTACTTCTCGTTGTGGCACCGCTCTTCCTTGGTGAATTGCGAGATAGACTTCACACGCCAATCCCTCACCGGGAGCCGCTCACCAACACAAGAGAAGTGGCTATCAACCACGAGCAATCCACTAGAGTCGGTTTTGGCACTCCGCCGGGGAATAACCGCAAGAACCCCTCACAACACACCTTTGGTGTGGGCTTGAACAATCACCAATCAACCTCACACCGGAATCATCTCCAAGCCGCTAGGGACACGGCAATGCCCTAAGAGAATAAGAACTCAGCAATGGCTTGCTCTCAAGTGCTCTAGAATACAAATCACTGGCAATGATGCACTTGAGGATCACTCAACTCACAAAGATGATCAAAGATGAACAAGTGAGTGAGTGAGAGGCTAGAGAGTGCTCACAAATGTATGGTAATGAATCAAATGTGCAAGAGAGTCACCAAGTGACCAGGGAAGGAGTATAAATACCCCCAAGTGCACTCCTAACCGTCACCCCACAAGAAACAGCTGTTAACACCCTTTTCGGGGCGTCGGACGCATCCGTCGGACGTACCCGTCGGACCAACAGTCATGGTCCGACGCTCGGATTGCTGCCACGTGTCAACAGGGTTCAACCACAGCCGCTGGATCTCAACGGCTACTGCACGCGCCACTTTCACAAACCGTCGGACGTCGCAGCATCGGACTAAACCAACCCAGTGTCCGACACTTCCAGAGAGTTAGCAGAGAGCCAAAACTTTGTCAGACGCTGTCCGACGCCCAGCGTCGGACTAACGCCTATCATCCGACGCTTCCGTAGCTCGCCACGTGTCGCTCTGTTAGCACAGTATTACTTTGCCAGACCGTCGGACCGACAGCCAAAGGTCCGACGCTCACCCTTCACCACTCGTCGGACTGTCCGACTCTCACAGTCGTCAGCAAGTTAGAACACCGTCGGACGCTCACGTGTTAGTGCATCGGACTAAACTCTTCCAATGGCCGACGCTTCTAGAGAGCTCGTAGAGAGCACAAACCTCGTCGGATGCTGTCCGCTGTCCGACGTCCTTGAACAGTTAATAGAACAGCTGGGGGGTCGTCGGACGCACACCAATGGTCTGACACCCTAGGAATTTAGCGTCTGACGCTCAGAACTCACCGATTCCATGTCTATTTCTTCACCCTTGCTTCTGTGTGCTAACACTCAAGGTCTTCAACACTTGTGCTCAGTGTGTTAGCATTTTCAAAACATTTTCCAAGGGTTCTAAGTCAAAGTTTAGGTTGAGTTAGATTCAATGCATATAAAATGCTACCTAGAGCACTTGAAGATAATCCAATCACTTAGTTCTCCCCTTAATAGTCGGCTATCTAATCTAAATGTGAAAAGAAAAGCCTACTAGGATTATACCTTTGCCTTCTCTTTTAAATCCTTTTCTTTCTCCTTGATCATCTCCACCTGATCCACCTTGATACATGGTTGAGCTCACTTGATCAACATCATTTAGCTCCACTCACCATGGTTAGAATAACCTACACTTAGCCATCACTAACAAGTAGGTTAATCGTTAGGGTTTCATCAATTATCAAAACCAAACTAGGGCTTTCAATCTCCCACTTTTTGGTAATTGATGACATCCTATACAAAGATAAGAATTATGTTTGTTTTAGAACTTGTGAGCTTGTCCGAACAAGATTATCATGTTTTGGAGCGGACAATCAATACAAATTCGGTTTGGTGGCTATTTAGCTCCCCGTACATATGTGCATGTGTTTGGATTTGAAAGCTTGCACATATGCATAAGTGGAGAGTAAATTTCCACCAAGATGTGGTGGAATGGTTAGGATAAACCTTTGAAGCGTGATACCAAATGAAACAAAGATCGAAGTTGTGGAATCTCCATCCTTAGCACTTTGATGACCAGATGATCACAAAACTTAAGCATACCGTGAGATCAACAATATAAGCAATGCTCAAATACCAAATGAAAGTAGCAAGATCATCTAGCTACCACCTATGCATGCTAGTTATCAAATCATCAATCAAACCTATTTCTAACGTACACCACTCAAGAACATGGCAATTTGAAAATACATATGCACATGCAACAACCATATGTAAGTGCACATTCCAAATGCAACAACCAAGTTCATGAGTTTGCTCCCCCTCAAGGTGAGCTCATTTTAAGTAAAGGTTTTGATTCAAAATTATTATCCCTTTACTTTGGTCTATTGCTCTCCCATCATCGGCCTTAATGATGGTTCATCGCAAAACTTAGTTCAATTTTATCTTTCTCTCCCCATTTCTTATCTTTGTTTTTCTCCCCCTTGGCATCAAGTACCACAAAAGGGTCAAATCAATGGAGAGAGATTTTCTTAGTCAAATTTGGTTCAATCTAGCAAGTTTGCACAAGTTACTTAGCTCGGTTTGAACCAAAGACAAGCTTCTTCACGCCACTAGGGGTTATCTTGCTTATGTTGAGTTAAGCACTTAGTTGCTCATTTAACTAGATTCAACACTAGGTTTGCGTCCGCATGAACAAGTTATATGCCATCACTAGATCAAACAAGCAAAGAAGCAATAGTGATGCCATATATACTTCAAACAATTATGGCTTTCAATGAATGACCTAGAGAGAACAAAATCATGTCTATATGTTTTAGCAAGTCCTAGCAAAGAATGAATGCAAATGTCAAACAATGATACCTTTGCCTTACTTGGAGGATAGACATGTCAGAAGATATTCACGAAGTGCTTCAACACATGTTGGAATAGTCAAGTATGTTCAATTCATTCCTAAGCTTGCAAAACCTTGATTCATCAAGAGACTTGGTGAATATGTCGACTAGTTGATCTTCGGTGCCCACACTTGTGATTGCAATATCTCCCTTTGATTGGTGATCTCTTATGAAGTGGTGCCTAACATCTATGTGCTTGGTTCTTGAATGTTGCACCGGATTGGTTGTGATCTTCACCGCACTTTCATTGTCACATAGCAATGGAACCTTGTTAAATTTCAAACCATAATCTTTCAAAGTTTGCTTCATCCAAAGGATTTGTGCACAACAACTTCCCGCACTAATATATTCGGCTTCGGCGGTAGAGAGTGCAACACTATTTTGCTTTTGGATGACCATGATACTAGTGACCTTCCCAAGAGTTGACAAGTACCGGAAGTGCTCTTTCTATCAATCTTGCAACCGGCATAGTCCGCATCCGCATAACCAATCAATGTAAAGTTGGAGCCCTTGGGATACCACAATCTAATGTTAGGTGTGCTCTTCAAGTACCTCAAAATTCTTTTTGTAGCCTTCGAATGACTTTCTCTTGGAGAGGCTTAATATCTTGCACACATGCACACAAGAAACAACACATCCGGCCTAGATGCGGTCACATAGAGTAGACTACCAATCATTGACCGATATTGATTTTGATCAATCAATTCTCCTTCTTCATCCGGTTCCAAGCTTCCACTAGTACCCATTGGTGTTGAGATTGCCTTTACATTTTGCAATCCAAACTTCTTCACCATGTCCTTGATATACTTGCTTTGACTCACAAAAGTGACATTCTTCAATTGCTTGATTTGGAGTCTAAGAAAATAACTAAGTTCTCCAACCATTGACATTTCAAACTCTTTGACCATCATTTCTCCAAACTCCTCATAAAATGCTTGACTTGTAGACCCAAAGATGATATCATCAACATAGATTTGCATGATGAACAAGTCATTGCCAATCTTCTTAGTGAAGAGAGTAGTGTCAACCTTTCCCATCTTGAGCCCTTTGGAGAGTAGAAAGTCTCTCAATCTCTCATACCATGCTCTTGGTGCTTGTTTCAAACCATAGAGAGCCTTCTTGAACTTGTACACGTGATCGGGTTTCTTGTCATCTTCAAAACCGGGAGATTGCTCAACAAACACTAACTCATTGATGTAGCCATTTAGAAATGCACTCTTGACATCCATTTGATATAGCTTGATATTATGAACACATACATAAGCCAATAGAATCCGGATTGCTTCTAATCTTGCCATGGGTGCATAGGTTTCTCCAAAATCTAAGCCTTCAATTTGAGTGTAACCTTGTGCAACCAATCTTGCTTTGTTCCTCACAACAATCCCATCTTGATCTTACTTGTTCTGGAAGACCCACTTGATGCCAGTCACATTGTGCTTGTTTGGTCTTGGAACTAATTCCCATACTTGATTTCTCTCAAAGTTGTTTAGCTCTTCATGCATGGCATTTATCCAATCCTCATCTTTGAGTGCCTTCTCAATGTTAGTAGGCTCATCTTGTGAGACAAAAGAATAGTGTTCACAAGAAGAAGCTACCCTTGACCTTATTTGCACACATCTACTAATATCACCAACAATTTGATTTAGAGGATGATCGCTTGCAATATGAGTTGGTTGAAGCACTTGAGTTGAACTAGCATCTTGGACTTGGTCTTGATCTTGATCATGAGCTTGAGAGTCACTTGAACTTGCTTGATTTGCTTCATCTTCTACTTGCACAATAGGAGGGGTGACTTCATCATCATTATCTTCAACTTGTTTTGGCCTAATATCACCGATGTCCATGTTTTCATAGCATCAACTAATTGAGGTTCTCTCACATCATCAAGATTAACCTTCTCATCTTGTAACCCATTAGTTTCATCAAATTCAATATCATGGACTTCTTCATCAATCTTGTGTGCCAGGTTCCATACTCTATAAGCTTTGCTTGAAGTTGAGTACCCAAGTAAGAAACCTTCATCACACTTCTTCTGAAATTTGGCCAAACGAACGCCCTTCTTCAAGATGTAGCATTTACAACCAAACACTTTAAAGTATGCAATGTTGGGCTTTCTTTCATTTAAGAGCTCATAGGGTGTCTTCTTCAACATTGGATGACAATAGAGACGGTTGCTAGTATAGCAAGCCGTGTTGATAGCTTCGGCCCAAAACTCATCACTCACATTGTACTCACTTAGCATTGTCCTTGCCATATCAATAAGAGTTCTATTCTTCCTTTCAACAAGTCTATTTGATTGTGGAGCGTACTTAGCCAAGAATTGATGCTTGATACCCAACTCATCACATAACTCATCAATTCTTGTATTCTTGAATTCACTACCATTATCACTCCTAACTTGCTTTACCCTTGTATCAAACTTATTTTGGCTTCTCTTGATGAAAGATTTGAAGATACCATACACTTCACTTTTGTCAACAAGAAAGAAGACCCAAGTGTATCTTGAGAAGTCATCAACTATCACAAAGCTATATTTCCTTCCTCCAATACTTGCATAAGTGGTTGGACCAAACAAATCCATATGCAATAGCTCAAGTGGGCTAGATGTACTGATCATGCCTTTCTTAGGGTGTGTATTTTCAACTTATTTTTCAAATTAACAAGAACTACACAACCTATCCTTTTAAAAGTACACATCTTTCAAGCCTCTAACCATGTCATGCTTGACCAATCTTTCAAGTTGCTTCATTCTAACATGTCCAAGCCTTCTATGGCATAACCAAACAAGACTTGATTTGGAGATCAAACAAAATGAGAGTTTAGCTTCACTATCATTGAAATCCACCAAGTATAGGTTCCCATATCTAAAGACCTTGAAGATCAAGTTAGAAATCATCCACACTCACAATCTCAACATCATCAACACCAAAGATGCACGTGAAACCAAGATCACAAAGTTGTACAACCGACAATAAGTTTAAATTGAGAGATTCAACTAGCAACACATTGGATATGCTCATATTATTTGAGATAGCAATCTTACCTAAGCCTTTCACCTTGCCTTTGCCATTGTCACCAAATGTGATAGAATCAAACTCTTGATTGCCACATGTGTTGATAGAATTGAACATACTAGACTCTCCGGTCATGTGTTGAGTGCATCCATTATCAAGCACCCAATGCCTTTCTCCGGCTTTGTAATTAACCTACAAAGAGTAAATCAATTGGTTTTAGGTACCCAAACATTCTTGGGTCCTTAGAGGTTAGTGACCAAAGACTTAGGCACCCAATGGATCTTCATCCTTACGTTGCCTCTTGGTGTATCAATGTACTTGGCTTTAACACCCTTCACTCTCTTAGTGAGCATGTAACAAGAATCAAGGCAAATTAAAGTCGCACTAGCAAATTTTACTTGCTTGATCTTGTTGGCCATGCAATATTGCTCGTTATGCCCTACTTGCTTGCATCTTTGGCAATACCTATCATTGCTCCTCAGAAAGCTAGCTTTGAGAGTCACAAAGGTGGCCTTGCCTTTCGTGGGGGTATAACCTAGTCCCTCCTTAGAGTGACTAAATCTTTGGCTATCCAAACACTTTAGCAAGCCGGCATCCCACCATAGACATTGCCTAATGCGCGAGTGAGCTTGTTGACCTCTTCCTTGAGGCTTTTGTTTTCCACCACAAGTGAAGACTTAGAGTCATCAAATTTAGGTGAAATAGGAGTGGTAGAGCTGCAAGAAGGGTTAGTGACAACAATAGTAGTAGAAGAAATTGACTTGTCACTAAGGATGTCACATGATGAATCCATGTCACATGTCTTGATGGATGCTCTCTTCTCATTTTTGGCCACTAGAGAGGAATGAGCTTTCTCTAGCTTGGAGTAAGCTACCTTGAGGTTCTCATGGGCTTCCATTAGCCTCTCATGAGACTTCAAGAGCTCATCAAAGGATTGCTCAATGGCTATCTTGCCTTTGCGTAATTCTTTACACTCCTTTCTCTTAACCTCAATGTAAGTGTTGGCATCATCAAGCATGGGCTTCTTGCTCAAGTCTTCTCTTGCAAGCAAAGTCTTGATGATAGCAAATCTTGCGGGCAAGCACCTCAAGAACTTGTGAGAGAAGTCCTTGTCCTTGATGTCCTCACCCAAGATCTTCAAGTCATTCACAATCACTTGTAGCCGGTTGAACATCTCCGCCACACTTTCATCTTCCTCCATCTTGAAAGAGCCAAACTTCTCTCTCGACATGTATACCTTAGCATTCTTGACCTCTTTTGTGCCCTCATATGTCTCCTCCAACCGCTTTCAAATGTCATGAGCCAAATCAAGATCCTTGATTTGCTCAAATACATGATACTCAAGAGCGGTGTAGAGTGCATTGATTGCATGGGCATTGCACTCCATCTTCCTCTTGTCGGCATCGGTGGGAGCTTGAGCATTCTCATACTCGATCTTTGTCTCCGTCACCTTTCACACATCAATATACATGGTCATGAAGTGCACAATCATCTTCCTCTTCTAATGATCATAGCTTGTGCAATCAAACTTTGGCGGCTTCCCCAACACATTGATTTGAGCCATTCTTCACCACAAGGAAGTTAAGCCTCAAACGGTGGTGACCTCGGCTTCGATACCAAAAGAAAGGACCGGATAGGCCAGAGGGGGATGAATAGCCTATAAAATTTTCTACAAAGCACTAGACCACAAGTTAGCAAATAACAAAGCGATTGCTAAGCACTAGCACTAAGCTACTCTATGCAAGTCACCTAACACAATATACTACTCACAAGTATGTGCAATCAAGTGCAAGAAACCAACTCCTTTGAGTCCTAAGGAGATGGCACCTAAACAAAAGATAAGCGCAAGAGAGTAGCGATCGAGAAAGATATACCTACGAGAAGAGTAGGGGTTGATCCAATCACCGGAAGATGAACAATATGAATACCAAGAGATCACCCACTAGAAATCCAGAAGACCAATCATCCACTCGAAGGTGGAGAAGAGAGAACACTCGATTTTCACCGATGTTCAAGTGATCGCCGTCACGCTACTCCTCGTTGTGGCACCGGTCTTCCTTGGTGGATTGCGAGATTGGCTTCACACGCCAATCCCTCACCGGGAGCCGCTCACCAACACAAGAGAAGTGGCTATCAACCACGAGCAATCCACTAGAGTCGGTTTTGGCACTCCGCCGGGGAATAACCGCAAGAACCCCTCACAACACACCTTCGGTGTGGGCTTGAACAATCACCAATCAACCTCACACCGGAATCGCCTCCAAGCCGCTAGGAACACGGCAATGCCCCAAGAGAATAAAAACTCAGCAATGGCTTGCTCTCAAGTGCTCTAGAATGCAAATCACTAGCAATGATGCACTTGAGGATCACTCAACTCACAAAGATGATCAAAGATGAACAAGTGAGTGAGTGGGAGGCTGGAGAGTGCTCACAAATGTATGGCAATGAATCAAATGTGCAAGAGAGTCACCAAGTGACCAGAGAGGGAGTATAAATACCCCCAAGTGCACTCCTAGCCGTTACCCCACAAGAAACAGCCGTTAATACCCTTTTCGGGGCGTCGGACGCATCCGTCGGACGCACCCCGTCGGACCAACAGCCATGGTCCGACGCTCGGATTGCTGCCACGTGTCAACAGGGTTCAACCACAGCCGCTGGATCTCAACGGCAACTGCACGCGCCACTTTCACAAACCGTCAGACGATGCAGCGTTGGACTAAACCAACCCAGCGTCCGACGCTTCTAGAGAGTTAGCAAAGAGCCAAAACTTCGTCGGACGCTGTCTGACGCCCAGCTTCGGACTAACGCCTGTCATCCGACGCTTCCTCAGCTCACCACGCGTCGCTCTATTAGCGCAGTATTACTTTGCCAGACCGTCGGACCGACAGCCAAAGGTCTGACGCTCACCCTTCACCACTCGTCGGACTGTCCGACTCTCAGAGTCGTCAGCAAGTTAGAACACCGTCGGACGCTCACGTGTTAGTGCGTCGGACTAAACTCTTCCAATGTCCGATGCTTCCAGAGAGCTCGCAGAGAGCAGAAACCTCGTCGGACTAAAGCCCACTGTCTGATGCCCTTGAACAGTTAATAGCACAGCTGGGAGGACTGTCGGACGCACACCAATGGTCCGACGTCCTAGGAATTCAGCATCCGATGCTCAGAACTCACTGATTCCAAGTATATTTCTTCACCCTTGCTTCTATGTGCTAACACTCAAGGTCTTCAACACTTGTGCTCAGTGGGCTAGCATTTTCAAAATATTTTCTAAGGGTTCTAAGTCAAAGTCTAGGTTGAGTTAGATTCAATGCACATGAAATGCAACATAGAGCACTTGAAGGTAATCCAATCACTTAGTTCTCCCTTTAATAGTCGACTATCTAATCTAAATGTGATCACACCCACTTGGTGTCTTGATCACCAAAAGAAAAGCCTACTAGGGTTATACCTTTGCTTTCTCTTTTAAGTCCTTTTCTTTCTCCTTGATCATCTCCACTTGATCCACCTTGATCCATGGTTGAGCTCTCTTGATCAACATCATTTAGCTCCACTCACCATGGTTAGGATAACCTACACTTAGCCATCACTAGCAAGTAGGTTAGTCCTTAGGGTGTCATCAATTATCAAAACCAAGCTAAGGCTTTCACTTTTGCAGATTGTGATAAAGGGATAGATAGATGACTAAAATATATCATGTCAGGTTGTTGTACAATAGACACATGGATGCAAATCAAACCGCGTAAAGGTTTACACCCTTCATACATACACTAATTATAAAGGTACGCATTGTTTCCGACATTGTTAGATCTCCATTAGTACCTTATGTTAAGTTCCTGATTGCATGCATGCACGTGCTTATTTATGTACCCAACAAATTTCAAAGCAACAGGTTTACTCAGATTACATTCTTTTTGTTCTTACATTCTTTATGGGCCTCTTAGCCAAATCCTCTGTAGGTAGCCTTGCGATTTGTGTTTACTCAACTTGCCTAAATTTTGGATGGACTTGACTGTCTCCCCTGTAATTTAGCTTTATACTTTTTTCATTATATTATCTATAATTTATTATTGTTGACGGTCGATAACGTCAACTTTTATTAGAACTTTAGACACAAAAGGATACATGAAAACATACTAGTCTAGGGTTTTAACTGATAATTTTCACGAGTTTTGCATGTTCTGTATTTTCCAGGGGTTATTCCAGAAAAGCATAAAAGAGGGATTAAAGTGCATAATTATCACGAAACGTAACTGCAAACGAAACATCATCATCGGAACACTAGAAGCCTCTGGAACACACTCGAAGCGACCGAGGCCTGCATCCTGCCAGGGTGGGGCTGGCCTAAACCAGGGTGGGGCCGACGGCGCCCCCCGGCTAGGGTTTGGCCCCGCCTTCTGTAGTCTTCTTCCGCTGCCTCTTAGGAGTCATCTCGGCCCTATGTTTAAATCGGTTTGATCCTACGGTGCACGTTCATCCCACCGAGCTATAAATAAAGAGGCAGACCCCCTGGAGGCATCAATCAATCATTCATCGAAGGCAACAAGTCTTCAAGCCATCAAGAGCCTACTAGTTCATCAAGAGCCTTCTAGTTCATAGTTCTAGTCTAGTTAGATTAGAGAGTAGAGGAGCTCTAGTTCTTCGACGGGATCTGGAGCCCCGGCATCCGTCTGGAGCGCAGAGTTCGGTATAGTTCTGGTTCTTTCTCTTTTATTGTATTCTTCATTATGATTAGGGAAACATTGTTCTTAATAGTTCATATGTTCTTGATTACATTAGTCTTTGTCTACTTTAATTATATGTCTACTATAGTTGGTTTGATCTTATTGAATTCATGTAATTGCTCGTATAGCGTTTATCCAAACGATCATTGGGTAGATGATGAACAATGTGTAGACGTGGTGTCCAGATATTTCATTTATCTGCGAGTGCACTCTGATGTGCCGGGTCGTGTGGTAGTTCGCGTAGGTGACAGCTACGTTGATTCCTCTGTAGTCCACCCCCCGTATGTAGGCAAGCAGGCACGGTCGTGAAGTTGGGTGATGACTCTGTTTCACACCTTTCCTAGATGATGCCCTTTGCATGTGATCATGATATAGGACTAATCTGACAATGATTGCTAGATGTAATTGCACTAAGTTAAAGTTATTCATTGACGTAGTTATAGAATTACCTTAGATATTAATTCCTTAGTTTATCCATTGGCTAGCTATTACTATCACTAGAAAATGATCTGATGTTTATCTTTATTAATGATGCTTGATCATACTTATCACCTGTATTTATCCTTATTATCTTGTGACCTCTACCTGTTATGAGTAGAGTATATGACATCGGTAATTTCACTTATTCATCGCATATAGTTATTATCAATATAATAGATTGTAGTTTAACCAAGTCCTTCCCAGTGGTATAAATATAAATCGACAATCTGGTAGAATTCCTAGGTAAAATGCTACAATGGTATAATTATCTGTCCGCTTGCAGAATTATTCTTAGTTTATATTTATTTATATTTCTGCCTAGTCACATTGAATAATATATAAAACCTTTATTTATTCTTGGCATATATAATTCGGATTGACAACCCAGTTCATGCTAAAGAATGTTGGTAATAGATGAGTGGCTAGTTGCTAATGACCAGTTAATTAAAATACCATACATCTTCTAATCTCGTCCCTAGTGTTAAAAGTTATAAAGTTATATTGGGCGATGTTAGTAGATGTCAACAAGCATTTTTGGCGCCGTTGCCAGGGAAGACACATTAAACTTAGGAAATATTGATAACACATATGCACCATGGATAAGATTGTATTACCGATTGATCTCTAACTTAAACAGGCACACCCCTGTTTTTTATCATTTACTTATCTTATGCAGGGTGATGAATGAATGGTTTTTCTCTTCCAAATAATTTCACTGACGATCCAGAGAAACTCCTGAGAAGAAAGAAGTTTGTAGAGGCGAGGGACAATTTCAAGCTACCATCAAGAACACCCATCGCTGCTCAAGTTAGTTCATCAAAGGAGCCAGCTCCAACATTGGAAGAAGAACACTTAGGAGAAGATTTATCTCCTATGTTTGAAGACATGGCTGAGAAGACACTGCGCGAGTTCTCTGCCCCAACAACAGAAAACATCCAGAATAGACCAGTAGTCAACACGGGGGAGAATGGATTCGAGCTCAAGCGTGCTCTTATCACCATGGTTCAAGCCAGCCAGTTTTGTGAAAAAGCTCAAGAAGATGCAAGTGCACACTTACAACACTTTTTAGGGATCTGTAGCACCTTCACGATCAAAGGAGTACCAAGAGATGCTATTTTACTCTGTCTTTTCCTATTTTCACTTTTGGAGAAAGCTAAGCAGTGGTTCTACACCAACAAAGACAAGAACACTACATGGGACCGATGCTCAACTGCTTTTCTGGCAAAGGTCTTTCCTACAGGCAAGACAAATGCTCTGCGTGGGAAAATCTCAAGCTTTCCACAGCAACATGACGAATCATTCACTGAAGCATGGGAGAGATTCCAAGATTACATTGAAGACTGTCCTCATCATGGAATAGAAGATTGGCTACTGATGCAGACCTTCTACCACGGGCTTATCTCAAGCACCCGTGAGTCCATAGATGCTGCAGCTGGAAGAGCTTTGCTGTCACTGAAGCTTCTAGAAGCTCAAGCACTTGTGGAGAAGACGGCCTCAAATCCGAGCTGTAATAAAGAACGTACTCAATCTCGCAAGAGAGGAGGCATCCATCATTTGATGGAGACCGACATGGTCACTGCCAAGCTAGACCTCATCATGAAGAAGCTCGACATAGAGAAGAAGGAAGTCATGCACATTAATGATTCTCGCATGACCTGTGAAGAATGTGGAGATTACGGGCATTCCGCTGTCAACTGCCTTACACTGCAAGAGGATGTGAACTTCATCAACAACAACACCTACTATCGTCCTCAGCAAGGTCAAGGATGGAACCAGCCAAACCTCGACAAGGTAATTACCAAGGTAACAACCAAGGTAATAAATACAATAATTATAATCTTCCACCTTTAAGAGATTTAGTTGCTAGTCAATCTAAATTAATAGATCAAATGTCTAGAAAGGTAGCCTCGAATGATAAAGGTTTAGAAAACATAAATACCAGAATGGATACCTTTGCTTCTGCTATAAAGAATCAGCACAACTTTAATAAAATGTTAGAATCACAATTAGCTCAGCTAGCTGCTGCTGTCCCTCCATTTGAGAAAGATAAGATTCTGGGCCAGCCGGAAGATTTGGAAACTGCTAACCTTGTTGATATTCACAATGCAACACAATACCAAATTGAGCCTACAGATATACAGTGGATAGATCACTCACTACCTGAGAAGATGGGAGACCCTGGAAGACCTGTCATTCCTATCTCCATAGGATGTCACAGCTTTCCAGAAGCTGTCTGCGATTTCGGCGCAAGTGTCGACATAATGCCTAAGATAATCTATGAGAGAATATTAGGTGATCCTTTGTTGTACACAGACATGCGTTTGCAGCTTGCAGATCAGTCTATTTGCTACCCCGAGTGAGTACTAGAAGAAGCTGTTATCAGAGTGGGGCAATCATATGTCCCAATTGACTTTGTGATCATGGATACTAGAGGAGATGAGAAGGCACCCATTATCTTGGGACGACCATTCTTATGCACAACCAAAGCCATCATCTATGCAGAACACGCCAAGATTATCCTCTCCATCAAGGACAAGAAGGAGAGATTCTCGTTCAAGAACCGCATCCTGAAGGATCCAGCAGTCCCGAAGCAATTCCATCAACAAGAAGAGCAACAACAACAAGTGCCCAAGAAGAAGAACAATAGAAGATGGAGGAAGAACAAGCCCCGACATGTACCTGAAGAAACCGCTCAACTAATCAATGCTATCAACACAGAAAATGATCATATGCTCTCGAAACCGTTCCCAATAAAGAAAGGTGACCCAGGTGTACCAATCATTGAATGCACAATCAGGGACATCACTTTTCCCGACACCGTCTACGACACTGGATCAGGCGTCAACGTAATGTCCAAAAAGGTATATGATGAATTATTTGATGATTTACCATTATACCCAACATATATTCACTTACAGATGGCAGACCAATCACTGAGATTCCCTGAATGCATAGTTAAGGACGTAATGGTAAGAATTCAAGATAAATATATACCCACAGATTTTCTAGTTCTTGACATGCAGGAAGACAACGAATCGCCTATTTTTTGGGAAGACCGTTCCTCTACACCGCCAATGCTATCATCTACATCGGGTCTAGACAGATCCACTTCAACCTACCCACTGGAAAGGTATGCTGTCAATTTAGAACACATCTTAACCATGAGCAGAACAGGAAGCAACGCAACAGGAGGAGACGCCAAGCCCGCCGTCAGGCTGTCCAGCCTCACTGTGGATGGGAGGAGTTCCCTGATAAGATTGTGAAGTATGAAGACTGCTACAAGGAGCAAGAAGAAGCCGTACAAGCACCACGCTGGAGTGAGTGGGAAGCGGAAGCTGAGAGGATGGACCAGATTGGTAAAGCAGAGAAAGAAGAGATCCAGGCACAAGTAGGAGAATGAAGAGAGACGAAAAGTCAAGAGAAGCATACCAAAGGGAGTGTGACAAGGAAGAGCTAGAGCTAGAAAAGAGAGAAGCAGAAGAGACAGAAAGGAGATGGAAGGAGAATGAAGAAGCACCTGCTACACCACCGCAAAATAGGGAATTAACTGAGGTAACCTCAGACGATGAACCTACTGAGTAAGTACTCTCCTCTATCTAATTCCTGTCCGTAGACTTTAAATTCCGTACCCTAACCATAAGGTTAGAATGGTAGTTATCTAACTAATCTAGCATTCATTAGTAATTTTGATTAGCACATTTATTAGTACAATCATTTTTTGCATATTAAAAATAAAACAACAAAAATATTTACTGTTTATTTACTGCATCATAAATATTAAAGCCCCATATGAATAAACCTATGGTAACCCTGTAGGCATAGTTACTGTGGTGGCATAAAAATAAAAATAAAAATAATAATCTATATTTACTTTGTTGCATTATGAAAATCCTAAGCCCCATGGAAAAGAATATTCCCTGTGGTGGCATAAAAAAATATATACAGCATGCATACATTTTTTGATTGCTGCATAAGAAACTTAGAAAAACCCCAAAAAGAGAATCCTATTAGAATACTGCTAAAATCTATTAATTAAAATCAATTCAAAGAATAATCAAAATGCTCATTGGCTGACCGCTAACCCCTTGATAATTCAAGCCTCGAGTTTTGGTTTTCTTGTTGGAGTATAACTATGCAGGAATAATATTATGACTAAGAAGAGAGTCTATTAGTGGCACCCACCAGGACTACTACCATTGACGGTCGTTAAGTACCAATTTTATACCGTCAACTAATGCCTAGGGAAGATCAATAATAGAAGCATCGGGGTTATTACTGACAAATTCCACGAGTTTTGGTGAATTGTGTATTTTCCAGGGATTATTCCAGAAAGGCTTAAAAGAAGGATTAAAATGCTTAATTACCACGAAACTTAACCGCCAAGGAAACATCATCACGAAGACCCTAGAAGAGTCCAGAACACACCCAAAGCGACAGGGGCCCAAACCCCACCAGGGTGGGGCCGGCCGGCGACAGGGTGGGGCCGGCCGGCGCCCCCCCTTAGGGTTTCGGCCCACCTTCTGGAGTCTTCTTCCACCGTCTCTCTGGAGTTATCTGGGCCCTTTGTTCAAGTCGGTTTGATCCCACGGCACACGTTCATCCCGTCGGAATATAAATAGAGGGGCTGACCCTCCCTCCCAGAGCACCAATTCATTCCTCCTGCTTCATTCGTCAAGAGTAGACAGAAGTTAGGGTTTCCAAATATTAGAAATAGGGCTCTAGTTCTTCAAGTTCATAGTTTAGGCGTCTAGTAAGGTTCAAGTAGAGTTGGGCGTTACGCTCGGAATTCCAGATCCGTTCGTCTGGAGATCGGTAATCTTATCTTGTATCTCATTATGACTTTGCTTTATTTTAATATATTGCTACTTATTCAGTTCTTAGTTTATTCTAGTTGCATATTCGATATAGTTGTGATTGGTGATGATTATTGTCATTTGATCGTAAAGCGCCTAATTCAGTACTCGAATGAGTTATGTGGTATACATTATGTAGACGTGGTGTCTAGATATATTGTGTACCTACGGAGGCACCCTGACGTGCCGAGTCGTATGGTAGTCTGCGTAGGTGACAACTGCGTTGGTTCCTCTGTAGTCCACCCCCGTACGTAGGACGAGCAGAGCGCGGTCGCGAAGGAGGTGACCCTTGTGTCTTAATATCCTCATTAGATGATGCTCCTTATGATGTTTTCTGAGTTGATTATGCTATAGATGAAAATGTGTAATGTGGCGTAAGCTGTAGACTTTGTATTTAGTAATTACATAGGTTTCCTTTACTTTAGCCGAATCTCGAGATTGTCTTACTACATTAGTGAGTCTCTATATTCTATCTCTGGAATACCATTTACCTCATTTACTCAGTTATCATTTACCATTTATCGTTGACTTATTTATCGCTAAAGCACTAAAGTTATGGGTTATCATAGGTCTGTACATTTATCTTTCCAATCATTATAATAGATTATCCTAATGAGTAGAATGTCCCTTTATCCTTTTGGCATAAAACAAATCAACGATACTCGGAATACTTACCGGTGAAGTGCTACAATAGGAGAATTATCTGTGCGTTTGCGGATATATTCTATAGTATTATTTTTAGGAGGCAAGTGAAGGTTATTTTACCTTTGGTTTTTGGCATCATGTTAGGGATGACAACTTAACGTGAAGTGATGTTAAAAATACCAACAAGCATTTCTGGCGCAGTTGCCGGGGATGGCAATTGTATTCATTAGGATAATTTATTGAGTTCGTTGATTTTATTCGCCGGGATATTTATTCTAGAATTTCATATAGGAGAGTTCTTCATAGATAATATAATAGAAAAATATAAAAATAACTATAGACATAAATACTTAGAGATAACCATAACCTTTTGCTTTAGCAGACTTACCCGTGTTTTGTTTATATTTAAATATCTTATATAGGGTAAGTGCAGGATTGGTTGTGTACTTTAACTCTTATCAATCAGGAACAACCATAGGAAGAAGGGTCTTACATCATTTTGTGAAGCCATGGCTGAGAAGACTCTACGTGAATTCTCGGCCCCAAGCACTGAGAATATTCGCGTTGGGCCAACTTTTAACATTGGAGATCATGATTACGAGATCAAGCCAAGCCTCATCAAAATGGTATAAACTATCATATTTAGTGGAAAGAAGGATGAAAATGCAAGTGTCCCTCTGCAGATTTTCCTGGAGATTGGCAACACCATCAACATCAAAGGCATTCCTCAAGACGTCGTGCTACTTCGTTTGTTTCCGTTCTCATTGGAGGGAAAGGCGAAGCAATGGTTTTATCAAAATAAAGATCGAGTCAAGACATGGGTAGAATGTTCAAGAGCTTTCCTAGCAAAGTTTTTCCCAGTAGACAAAACCAATGCTCTACGAGGAAAGATTTCAGAATTTTGTCAGCAGAAAGGTGAACCTATTCCAGAAGCCTGGGAACGTTTTCAAAATTACATATCAGATTGTCCTCATCATGGGATGGAAAAGTGGTTGCTCATGCAAACATTTTATCGCGGACTAACTCAAAGGTCATGCGAGCAACTAGATGCCACTGCTGAAGGATCATTTATGTCACTCACCCCTGGAAGAGCTGAAGATATTATGGCAAGGATAGTGGAAAATCAGAATTGGACAAACAACATTTAGACATGCCATAAGAGTGAAGAAGTTCCAGAGGAAGTGTGTGCACTGTCAACCAAGATGGATGTACTGTTGAACTGGTTAGAGCAAAGAGCCAATCATAAAAGAGATCGTCAAGCTATTCAGGATGCATTCAATTCCCAGAATAAAAAAGAAGGATCTTTACGAATTGAGTTTGCAAATCCCCCAAAAAATATTAGTACAGTCATCAAGTCCACTTTTCAAAATTAAGGATGGAATCAACCTCGATCAACCAGTCAAGGTAAGTACCAAGGCAATACTAATTTTTCAAATCATAGACAACCACCCTTGCGAGAATTAAAATTAGAACAAGATAGAATTAATGAAAGTATTTATAAGAAGCTTGCTTTTAATGATAAAGTTTTAGAAGGAATTAATTCTAAATTGGATAATTTCTCTTCTGCTGTTAAAGAGCAAATATTATTTAATAAAAAGATAGAATAACGAATTGCACAATTATCTTCTACTTTGTTTACCACTAACCACGAACAAATAATAGGAATATCTACTAGAGGAGGTAAGTCTACACGTGATCCACCTTACCCAAAAGGGGCACGTAGACCATCACATTTAGTGCAGATAGAAGAAGAGATTGAAAAGGATAACAGAGAAGAAGAAGTTATACCACCTTCACCACCAGTTGAACGACAAGACCGAGAATTAACTCAAGATTTTCATGACACAACCCTCCTACCGTTTCCACGCAGAAGAAGAAGAGCTAAAATGGATGATCAATTTGGTAGGTTTATAGAGATAATTCAGAAGTTACATGTCAATATTCCGTTGTTAGATGCCATGCAGGTACCTACATACGCGAAGTATCTTCGAACCATCCTCATCAACAAAGGACCACTACCTTCTACTGAAGTTGTCAAGCTAACGGAGGAGTGTAGTGAGGCAATTCTGAGTTCTTCTCCTACTAAGAAGGATCCAGGGTGTCCCACTATTGATTGTTCAATAGGAAACCAGATGTTCGAGAATGTTTTATGTGATCTTAGAGCAAGTGTCAGCGTCATGCCCAAGTCCGTCTTCGACAAACTCAACTATTCTATGCCCACACCAACCACGATGTGTTTGCAATTAGCTGACCAATCGGTCCGCTATCCCACAGGAATCGCAGAAAATATTCCGGTAAAAATCCGTAATTTTTTCATTCCTATAGATTTTGTAGTACTTGACATGCAGGAAGAGAGGAAGATACCCCTCATCCTCGGGCGATCATTCCTAAACACTGCAAATGCAACCATCAACATCGGAGCTGGGAGATCACATTCACCATCAATGGGCAAGAAGAGTGATTCGCATTCAAGCCAAGACTGGATCAATGTCAAACATTGAAGTGTCATGAAGAACAAGATGCAACAACATCTCTGACACCGGAGATGAATCATGAAGAATAATTCAACTGGAGAAGTCCGGATCAGCGGACTCAAAAACCTCGAACCATCGCCGGGAGGTAACTCGGTAGTTATCGGTAATTTAATTCTTGTATTAGAATTTGCATATTTACTTTCTCATAAATTGCATTATTAAAAAGAAATAATAATAAGCGTAGCATGATTAAAGCTTAAGCCCCATGTGATTATTACTAACGGAGTGTTAAACCCCCGTTAGTGAAATTTACTGTGGTGGCAGAAAATTATAAAAAGATCATCATTAGAATTCTATTTTTTCATAGATTCATAAAAGTAATTTAGTTTTTCATTATTGTGTCATTATACGATATAAATATGGGAAACATATGGGACCCACCATCATCACATCAAGTCACCTCAAGCATTATCATCAACCACCACCTTTCACTACCATCCAAACTCCACCATTTGTAATACCCCGGGTATTACGGATTTAATTAATCTGCCATGTCATCATATTTAAATTAATCATTTGCATGTGATTGTGATTAGGTCCCTAGAGTGATTTGAATTTAATTAGTATTTGTTTGTAAAATTGAATTCCCAAATAAAGGTTTAAAAATTTACTTTTATTAGGACCAAAACCTAATTCAAAATCTAAAAGGAATTTTGAGATAGTCCCTTAATAAAAGTTTTAGATATTTTAAAATGGAACAACTTTTATTTTTGGAGATTTCAAAGTTCTGTGGTGGAAATTCAAATTTATTTCAAAACAATGATTTAAAACTTAGTTTTGGATTGGCATTTCAAAAATTATTTGGAATCTGGCAAAACTTCCTAAATAGAAGTTGTAAAGCTCATTGAGTAGAACAACTTTTGTTTTGGCAATTTTTTAGGTTGTTGAGAAAATTTAAAAGTAATTTTGAAAATACAGTTTAAAATTTAAAACTCTAGTTTACCCCTTTTTCTGTAGTTTCAAAAATATTTCGAATTTGAATTTAGTTCCAAAAGCAAAGTTGTTCAGAATTTCAAACCCTACAACTTTTGTTTTTGCAGTTTTTCATGTTTGTATGCAAAATCAGTCGAATTTGGTCAAAAACCGACAGCCCCTAGGGAATAGTGCTACAGTGTTTCGCCCCCTCGCCCTGTTCGTCAACAGCACCGGCCACCGCCGTGTCGCGCGCGGGCGCGCGGCGAGCCGTGCCGGCCGGGATCCTGCCCCGGGCGCCAGTTCGGAGGAGGATCGGCGTGCGCCGCGACGCTCTGACCCTGTCCCCCTCTTCCCCGGCCTTCAAAAGGGCGACGAGGCCCTCCCCTCTCCATTTTCTCCCTCCGGGTCGCCATCGCCACCTCTCGGTCGCCGGCCAAATTCGCCGTCGTCACACCACCATCACCCTCTCCATCTCCCTGCTAGCTCGCCAACTCCTTTGCGCTTTGTTTGCAACCGTTGGCGAGAGCTGTAGTGGTCTGTAGGTGCCGGAGTGCTCGTCGCCGTTCTTGCGGGCGGTCGGAGCTCCGCCGCGGCTGTTCCCCGCGTGACTAGCCCCTTTGTGGTGAGCTTCTTCTCCCTCGGGTTCGTGTTATGAACTCCCTGATCCCTGCCTAACCTCGTGCGCTCGGTGGTTTTCCGTTTCTTGCCCTGGAGTTCTCGGAACGGGAAGGACGCCGCCGGTGCACACCGTTGCCGTTGCTGCCACCGCCAAGATCATTGTTCCGCGCCACCTCTGCCTTCACCGACTCGCCCGTTGGCTTCGTGGTGAGCCACTGAGTCTTTCCCGTCCTCTCTCCCTTCCTCTATCCCTTTGTTTTGGCCGGCGCAAAGCCGCCGTGCCGTCGGTTTCCGCCATGGGCGAGGTGCTCCTCACCGTGGGAGGCTAGGCTAGAGCCTAACCTCTCGGGGGTGCTCGTTAGGAGTTAGGGTAGCCGTAGGGTCGCTCGGGTTCGTCGCTGGGGTCGCCGGCGGCGAGGGCCGTGCTAGCCGCGCGCGCGCGTGCGCGTGCACGGGAGCCGGCGGGAGGTAGGAGGAGGAGCTGACAGGCGGGGTCCGCCCGTCAGCGTCTCGCCTCGCGTGGCCGTGGGCCGCGTGCGCGCGGGAGCGGTGCGCGCGTGCGCTTGGGCCATGTTGGGCCGGCTCGGGCGCGAGCGCGGTCGGCTGGGCCGTCTCGGCCGAGTGGGCCGTTTTCATTTTTCCAAAGGGATTTCAAATGTCTTTTCTATTTTAATTTATTTGAATAGTGCTGGTGTTTGTTATTTTTGTATGAAATAATATGTTAAATGAAAAATTGTGAAAATAATTGTGTATGCTCTCTGTAGTATGTAGTATTTGTTAAAAATATAATATAGGGTGTTCCAGTGTCTTTAATCTGCTGTATAAATCAGTGAAGTAATTAATAAATGCAAGTTTGTGTAATTTTAATTAATTCTCTGTAAATCCAAAAATCATGAAATTTATTGTGGCTCTGTTTGGTGATAAAACCTAGCTGTTGGTAAAGTTTGGTTGCAATTGAAGTTAGTTTGGTCAATTAATAAATATATGTGAAATTAGGGATCAATAAAGTTAATAGAAAAAGGAATTTAGGTTCGTTGTGTAAATTTTTGGATTGAATGAAGACCAAGGATCTTTCACTGTGTGATCCTTGGCAATTTGAGAACTTAGTGCTTGGTAGTAGTCATAAAGCTGTGTAGCGGCTTTCTGTGACCGTTAGAAAGGTCAATAAAACAAAAGTAGGAAACATTACTTTTACCTTCCGTAGATCGTTTACAACTTTACCGTGAAGGAAAGTTGTACTCAAGGTATTAATGGTTTACTTTCAAGCATTTCATTTGTTGCCCTCATGCCACGCTAAGCATACATCATTGCATACGTGTAGTGCCCGTTCCCGAGGGGGTCCAGGTCGAGACTACTACTGAGGAGGCCACTCCAGAAGTCATCCAAGGATTCGACATCTGCGGGACTGATCCCGACCCGACGCTGTACACGATCCAAGGCAAGCCCCGGTGCATTCAGCCCTTCTGTTGCAAAATATTTATAATTCGAGTTAATCTACTGCATTAGGTTGATAGGGGTTGATTGTTACCTATCCAGATGCATTGTCTCAAATAAATGCCCTGAAACCTGATTTAAACGAAAATTTTGAAAAATGCTTAGTCATGCTTAATGAACTTAGCTTTACATAAAAGAAAAACTATTTTCTGTGCCATGACTATACTTATACTTTGATTGGTGAAGAACTGGTTATCCGCTGGTCGATGTGTATTTGGGTTGGAGTCCCAATGCATGGTCGCTTTCGGAATAGTTTGGAACTGGTCGATGTCTTTGGAAGCGTGTTTCGTTGGGTGGCCAGCTCATGGGGCGGCGTTCCCTATGTCTCACTCACCCGACAGGCACGATAATAAAAACTGTCGGGTAGTCTTGTACTTGGGTTAGAGTCCCAATGCAGGATTGACGGCAGGAAGGAAGTAGGGACCGTTCGTTGTAGGTCTGCTGTGATCATGATGAACAGCCTAGCCACATACCAATGCGGAAAGCCTAGAGTTCGGTGACGCTATTGCTGGAACCGACAACCACACACTGGGAGTGGAGAGATGGCGAGAGTAGCTTGTACCCACGTGGCCGGCGTGCCTGGATAAGAGTGGAGTACTGTGCTCTCGGGTGGCGCAGGACCGGTTCCGGGATAGCAAAGCCGTGACAACGGGTTGGTATATGTATGCCGGCGTGCTGCATATGCAGTGTGGTTAGAATCCCCAGCTGGGTACCTTCTGGATTCGAATCGACGTGCTCCTCGGTTATGGAGACTTGATCCTCACACTCTACACCGAAAAGTGGTTCTCAACTAGGTGTTTTCTGAATGAATAAAGTAATTGAAAGAATGATGATACATGAGTCTGAATATTGGAGCTATAAATATGATTATAATAATGACAAAATAAAATATGGAACAGGATAGATTGCTTTTCTGCAAACTCCTTACCTTCTGCTAGCCTTACCCACAGCCTTACATTCCTAAGTCTCATCTTACATCTTTAGTCGGGTAAGTCTTGCGGAGTACCCCAAGTACTCAGGGTTTGTTAACCCCTGTTGCAGGAGGACCGCCGCCGGAGGTCTGTCTTGCCCCTTGCTGTGTGACTGTGGTCGAGGAAGGCAGCGATGATGAGTGAAGTGGAACCCGTGGGCAGGGTTCAAGTTATCTTATCTAGTATTGTGTAACTATTCCACTGATACTGCTATGTCCTCTGGTCTGTAATAACTATATTTGAATCCTATTTGAACAACCGGTTTGTAATCTAAATGTTATGTAATCTTCCGCACTGTTACTCTGATGTATTTTATTATGAAATGTTGTAATCCTGTGATGATTCTGCAATGGTGATCCTGTCGGAGAAAAGGGCGCTAATGTAGCCCGACAGACCTGTCTAGATCATTTGGGACACGGGCCCGGCTGTCAGAAGTCGTTAGTGACAACGACAGGTGCCGGTGGGCCAGGTGATTTAGCCGGTTCTGTTACAGTTGGTACCAGAGCATTCCATTGCTAATCATTATGGATTACTTTTCAAAAATTTCAAAATGTTTTGGATCATAAAAAGTTTAACCTATTATTTTGGGTCCAAATTGCTTCTATCCTTACCTTGTTCAGTAGTTCTTGTCTTGTTCTATATTTTACCTTATAGGATTAAGGTAGCTGGTGGAATAATATTATTATTAGCCCTATGTTAAAAGTTTATTTATGTATGTAGGTACCTTGCATGATTTAAATTCGTAAGTACGTACATGCATCATGATAATCACACCTGTTAATTAACTTCCTCCTTAAAGTGGGTTTTTGGGATAGTTTATCGAACCTATTCTTGCTAACCTATTATATCTTAAAATTCCACTTACCTTCTCCAGATGGCCCGTTGCAAGCTCACAGCACGCAAGATGACCGGACCACGTGGCGTTCCACGCCACCTGTTGGTGCCACGCGCTGGCGGGGGCGGAGCTTCTGGGAGTCGCCCACCTCGTCGCAGCAGCGAGGAGCTTGAGGCTGAGGTTGGAAGGCTGCAGGAGCTAGTCAGGCAGTGGGAGGAAGAATACAGAGTGGCACGTCTCAACCACTTCCGTGACGTGAGGACCAATTGAGATCTGCGTCGGGAGATTGATCGCCTGACCAAGCAGAGGGATGAAGCTTGGGATCGTGAGGAGACAATCATGGACAGGATGCTCGAGGTGGAGCAGCGTGTTGGTCAGCTTGAGCTCTACAACAACGTCTTGCACGAGGAGGTGCATGAGCTCTATGGTGAGCTCCACCCTATTCCTGTACCGCAGGAGGAGGATCCTGAGTTGGGAGTTGTCCTCGGTCAGGAGGATGAGGACGTGGAGGACGTTGACGTGGAGGTCGAGCCTGTCGAGGTCGTCGGGGCAGATGCCGAGGAGGACTTCGAGGAGATCGACGAGGACAGTGACGCTTCTGGCACGTCTGGGATCGATGAGGACTAGGCCGGTGTGGCCTAGAGTTGTCAGCTAGTGTTCTCTTTTGTCTGTAATATAGGTGCTTGCCTAGAAAACCTTAGTTATGGGTTGTGGGTCTTGCCTGGATGCAAGCCATGTTGTGTGAACTTTGTAATATTGCTGTGTGCTGCTATGTTTGCTTAACTAATGTAAGACTCAAGTTGGGTTTGCTTATTAACAGATGGGAGACAACTCTGATAATGCAACTGGTGTTCCCCAACCACCTCAGTTTCCACCCACTCTGGCAGAGGCCATCGCTGCATTGACCAATGTTGCAGCGCTGCTAGCTCAGAATTAGCAAGATCGTGGTGGACGTCGTGGCCGCCGTGATAATGAGGATACCACCTATGTTGACTTCACTGACACCCGCCCACCGGTGTTCACTAAGGCTGATGAACCCTTAGAAGCCGATGATTGGCTCCGTACCATGGAGCAGAAGTTTAACTTGATTCACTGTACCGAGGTCCAGAAACCTCTGTTTGCAGCTCAGCAGCTTCGTGGCCCAGCGACTACTTGGTATGCCAACCTGTTGGCTGCGCAGGATGCTGGACATCAACTTACCTGGCAAGAGTTCCGTGACGCCTTTCGTGCTCATTACATCCCTGCGGGTGTGATGAAATTGAAGCTGGATCAGTTTCTGGCACTGAAGCAGAATGAGTCTACTGTCGCTCAGTATCTTGGGCAGTTCAACCACTTGGCACAGTATGCACCTGAGCATACCAACACTGATGCTAAGAGGAGAGCCTGCTTTGTCAGAGGCCTGAATTTCAAGATTCAACGCAGTCTGTCTAACAACCTCAAGTGCACTTTTCATGAGGAAGTGGATAGTGCAATAGCTTTTGAGGAAAGCGACCGTCAGCTCCAAGAGGAGAAGAAGAAGAGCAAAAGGTCTAGCTCTTCTGGCAGTTAGAAACGCCAGAAAGTTATCTATCATCCTACCCACCATAACCGTCCGTCATATCCCCATCAGCAGGTAGTTGTGCGCACTGCCGCTACCTCTCATACCTCTAATCAGCAAAACACCACTCAGCCGAATGCCCCTGGCGTTCGTATCAATACTCCACAGACCAACTATAATCATCCATGCTACAACTGTGGAAAGGTGGGACACTGGGCCCGTGATTGCCCTTTTCCGAAGCAGTACAACCAGAATGTGCAGAAAAGTCCTGGTGTTCCGCAACAGCAAGTTCAGCACCGTGGTCACCAGCAGCATGCTCAGAAGGGCAAGACTGTCAAGAAGGCAGGTCGGGTCTATTATACTCAGATTGAGGATATTCCTGCTGGAAAACCTGTCATGATGGGTAAGTTTCCTGTTGCTAGCCATTCGGCCGTTCTGCTATTTGATTCTGGTGCATCTCATTCGTTCATCAACCGTACATTTGTGGTTAAGCATGATATGTCTATTGGGGAAATAAAGGAAGATTTCCTTATACATTCGCCCGGGGGGTGTATAACTACTAAAGAGGTAGTTCAGGGAGTACCTATAGAGCTGGGAGGGCATAAATTCCCAACCACGATGATAGTACTTAAGGATCAGGATATAGATGTGATATTAGGTATGAATTGGCTGTATCAGCACAAGGCCTTGATTGATGTGTTGAATAGAACCATAAGAGTGAACATACCTAATAGTCAAACTCAACTTCTTATCCAACTTCCATTGCCCGTAAGAAAGATTGAAAAGACCGTGCAAAGGTTGTGTGTCACCGCAGTTGAAGAAGTATTGAAGATTCCAGTGGTCTGCGAATTTCCAGACGTATTCCCTGATGAGTTGCCCGGTTTGCCACCTGATCGAGATGTGGAATTTGCTATTGAGCTAAAACCTAGAACCGCACCTATATCTCGTAGAGCCTACAGAATGCCTCCCAAGGAATTGGCAGAGCTTAAAGTGCAGCTACAAGATTTGCTAGATAAGGGTTTCATCAGACCCAGCTCATCTCCTTGGGGTTGTCCTGCCATCTTTGTCAAGAAGAAAGACAATTCCCTCCGACTCTGTATTGATTACCGTCCACTCAACGAGGTCACCATCAAAAACAAATATCCTTTACCCCGTATTGACCTACTCTTTGACCAGCTGGCTGGAGCTAAGGTGTTTTCCAAGATTGACCTTAGGTCTGGCTACCACCAAATAAAGATCCGTCCCGAAGACATCCCAAAAACAGCTTTCACCACTAGATATGGCCTATATGAATACCTTGTCATGTCTTTTGGCCTAACCAATGCACCCGCCTATTTCATGTACCTCATGAATTCCGTCTTCATGCCTGAGCTCGACAAATTTGTTGTCGTATTCATTGATGACATCCTGATCTATTCTAAAACACCCGAAGAACATGCCAACCACCTCCGTATCGTCTTGAACCGTTTAAGAGAACATCAACTCTATGCCAAATTCAGCAAATGTGAGTTCTGGTTGGACCGAGTTCCATTTCTTGGGCATATCCTGACAGCGGAAGGTGTGTCCGTAGATCCAAGTAAGGTGGAAGAAATCTTGAACTGGAAACCACCAACCACTGTGCACCAGGTTCGCAGTTTCATGGGAATGGCGGGATATTACCGCCGATTCATTCCGGATTTCTCAAGAATAGCTAAGCCTATAACCAACCTATTGAAGACTCAGGTCAAGTTTGTCTGGTCGCCAGAATGCGAGACAGCGTTTCAAACCTTGAAGAGATGTTTGACCACTGCACCAGTCCTTGCTCAGCCAGATATTGAAAAGCCGTTTGATGTGTACTGCGATGCGTCGGGTACTGGCCTTGGTTGTGTTTTGATGCAAGAGGGCCGAGTCATTGCTTATGCTTCACGACAACTCCGGCCTCATGAAGAGAATTATCCCACTCATGATCTTGAATTGGCAGCTGTGGTTCATGCATTGAAGATCTGGCGTCACTACTTGTTAGGCAGCACATGCAATGTCTACACTGATCACAAAAGCCTGAAGTACATCTTTACACAAGAAGAATTAAATATGAGGCAACGAAAATGGCTTGAGTTGATAAAAGATTATGATATTGAAGTGCACTACCATCCTGGTAAAGCTAATGTGGTTGCCGACGCACTCAGTCGGAAGGCTCATTGTAATTGCTTGACTGTGAAGCCATATGATCTGTCGTTGTGTTACGGGTTAGAAAAATTGGGCATAGAAATAGTCCCTCAAGGCAGTTGGAACAATATCAGCATCAAAACCTCCATCCGTGATGAAATCGTGGCTGCTCAGAAAAATAGTAAAGGTATCAGGCACATCAAAGAGAAAATCCAAGCAGGGAAAACAGATTGTTTCAGAATTGATGATGAAGGGATTGTATGGTTCAAGAATCGGCTTGTAGTTCCAAAAATTCCAGAGTTACGTGGCAAGATTCTTGACGAGGCTCATTTGACAAGATACTCTATTCATCCGGGAAGCAACAAAATGTACCAGGATTTGAAACAGAAGTTTTGGTGGACTAAGATGAAGATCGAGATTGCTCAGTATGTAGCAAAATGCGACACTTGTCAGAAAGTAAAAGCTGTACACATGAAGCCTGGTGGAGAGCTGCAACCATTACCTGTTCCTGCATGGAAATGGGAAGACATCAGCATGGATTTCATTATGGGTCTCCCAACAACCTCTAGGGGTTTCAATTCCATCTGGGTTGTTGTGGACCGCCTCACTAAACAAGCTCATTTCTTACCTGTCAAGAAAATGTACAGGGCTCCGCACTACGCCAAGCTATACATAGAAAATCTGATGAAGCTACATGGAGTGCCCAAGGCCATTGTCTCTGACCGAGGTACTCAATTCATATCCCAATTTTGGAGATCCTTTCATAAATCATTGGGTACAAAACTCCTGCATAGCACAGCCTATCATCCTCAGACTGACGGACAGACAGAGAGAATAAATCAGATACTTGAAGACATGTTAAGAGCCTGTGCACTCAATTACCCTGAGAAATGGGACGAGTGTTTGGCATTGGCCGAATTCTCGTACAACAACAGCTACCAAGAAAGTATCAAGATGGCTCCGTTTGAGGCAGTATATGGTCGCAGATGTCGTACTCCATTGAATTGGTCCGAGCCTGGAGAAAGATGGTTCTATGGAGTTGACTTGGTCAATGAAGCCGAAGAGAAGGTTCGACTGATACAGGAAAATTTGAAAGTGGCACGGTCACGACAGAAAAGTTATGCCGATCAGCGGCGCACGCCTTTGACATTTCAGGTTGGAGACTACGTATATTTGAAGGTTTCGCCTATGAAAGGAGTTAACCGTTTTGGAGTCAAAGGCAAGTTAGCCTCGCGTTATGTTGGACCGTTCTTAATCATAGGACGCGTGAGAAAGGTAGCTTACAAGCTTGAATTGCCAGAACATCTCTCGGAAGTACACAATGTGTTTCATGTTTCTCAGCTGAAGAAGTGTCTCCGAGTACCTGGACAAGTCATCGATGTTGAAGGAGTAGCACTTGAACCTAAATTGACATACTCGGAGCAGCCCGTACGAGTTTTGGATATAAAGGACCGTGTTACCCGAAGGACCACAACCAGATGGTACAAGATCCAATGGAGTGATCATTCTGAAGATGAAGCTACCTGGGAATCTGAAGATTTCTTGGCAGAAAACTTCCCTGAGTTCTTTGCTACCTTGTAAAATGTAAACCTGTCTTTTAATGTGTATGTTTTCCCCTTGTCTCTTGTTTAAGCTTGAACTTGTTGTTGTTATTCTTTTCCATTACTTTGTTTCAGCCTTGGTTATGTACCTAATCTCGGGACGAGATTTCTTTTTGGGGGGAAGGCTGTAATACCCCGGGTATTACGGATTTAATTAATCTGCCATGTCATCATATTTAAATTAATCATTTGCATGTGATTGTGATTAGGTCCATAGAGTGATTTGAATTTAATTAGTATTTGTTTGTAAAATTGAATTCCCAAATAAAGGTTTAAAAATTTACTTTTATTAGGACCAAAACCTAATTCAAAATCTAAAAGGAATTTTGAGATAGTCCCTTAATAAAAGTTTTAGATATTTTAAAATGGAACAACTTTTATTTTTGGAGATTTCAAAGTTCTGTGGTGGAAATTCAAATTTATTTCAAAACAATGATTTAAAACTTAGTTTTGGGTTGGCATTTCAAAAATTATTTGGAATCTGGCAAAACTTCCTAAATAGAAGTTGTAAAGCTCATTGAGTAGAACAACTTTTGTTTTGGCAATTTTTTAGGTTGTTGAGAAAATTTAAAAGTAATTTTGAAAATACAGTTTGAAATTTAAAACTCTAGTTTACCCCTTTTTCTGTAGTTTCAAAAATATTTCGAATTTGAATTTAGTTCCAAAAGCAAAGTTGTTCAGAATTTCAAACCCTACAACTTTTGTTTTTGCAGTTTTTCATGTTTGTATGCAAAATCAGTCGAATTTGGTCAAAAACCGACAGCCCCTAGGGAATAGTGCTACAGTGTTTCGCCCCCTCGCCCTGTTCGTCAACAGCACCGGCCACCGCCGTGTCGCGCGCGGGCGCGCGGCGAGCCGTGCCGGCCGGGATCCTGCCCTGGGCGCCAGTTCGGAGGAGGATCGGCGTGCGCCGCGACGCTCTGACCCTGTCCCCCTCTTCCCCGGCCTTCAAAAGGGCGACGAGGCCCTCCCCTCTCCATTTTCTCCCTCCGGGTCGCCATCGCCACCTCTCGGTCGCCGGCCAAATTCGCCGTCGTCACACCACCATCACCCTCTCCATCTCCCTGCTAGCTCGCCAACTCCTTTGCGCTTTGTTTGCAACCGTTGGCGAGAGCTGTAGTGGTCTGTAGGTGCCGGAGTGCTCGTCGCCGTTCTTGCGGGCGGTCGGAGCTCCGCCGCGGCTGTTCCCCGCGTGACTAGCCCCTTTGTGGTGAGCTTCTTCTCCCTCGGGTTCGTGTTATGAACTCCCTGATCCCTGCCTAACCTCGTGCGCTCGGTGGTTTTCCGTTTCTTGCCCTGGAGTTCTCGGAACGGGAAGGACGCCGCCGGTGCACACCGTTGCCGTTGCTGCCACCGCCAAGATCATTGTTCCGCGCCACCTCTGCCTTCACCGACTCACCCGTTGGCTTCGTGGTGAGCCACTGAGTCTTTCCCGTCCTCTCTCCCTTCCTCTATCCCTTTGTTTTGGCCGGCGCAAAGCCGCCGTGCCGTCGGTTTCCGCCATGGGCGAGGTGCTCCTCACCGTGGGAGGCTAGGCTAGAGCCTAACCTCTCGGGGGTGCTCGTTAGGAGTTAGGGTAGCCGTAGGGTCGCTCGGGTTCGTCGCTGGGGTCGCCGGCGGCGAGGGCCGTGCTAGCCGCGCGCGCGCGTGCGCGTGCACGGGAGCCGGCGGGAGGTAGGAGGAGGAGCTGACAGGCGGGGTCCGCCCGTCAGCGTCTCGCCTCGCGTGGCCGTGGGCCGCGTGCGCGCGGGAGCGGTGCGCGCGTGCGCTTGGGCCATGTTGGGCCGGCTCGGGCGCGAGCGCGGTCGGCTGGGCCGTCTCGGCCGAGTGGGCCGTTTTCATTTTTCCAAAGGGATTTCAAATGTCTTTTCTATTTTAATTTATTTGAATAGTGCTGGTGTTTGTTATTTTTGTATGAAATAATATGTTAAATGAAAAATTGTGAAAATAATTGTGTATGCTCTCTGTAGTATGTAGTATTTGTTAAAAATATAATATAGGGTGTTCCAGTGTCTTTAATCTGCTGTATAAATCAGTGAAGTAATTAATAAATGCAAGTTTGTGTAATTTTAATTAATTCTCTGTAAATCCAAAAATCATGAAATTTATTGTGGCTCTGTTTGGTGATAAAACCTAGCTGTTGGTAAAGTTTGGTTGCAATTGAAGTTAGTTTGGTCAATTAATAAATATATGTGAAATTAGGGATCAATAAAGTTAATAGAAAAAGGAATTTAGGTTCGTTGTGTAAATTTTTGGATTGAATGAAGACCAAGGATCTTTCACTGTGTGATCCTTGGCAATTTGAGAACTTAGTGCTTGGTAGTAGTCATAAAGCTGTGTAGCGGCTTTCTGTGACCGTTAGAAAGGTCAATAAAACAAAAGTAGGAAACATTACTTTTACCTTCCGTAGATCGTTTACAACTTTACCGTGAAGGAAAGTTGTACTCAAGGTATTAATGGTTTACTTTCAAGCATTTCATTTGTTGCCCTCATGCCACGCTAAGCATACATCATTGCATACGTGTAGTGCCCGTTCCCGAGGGGGTCCAGGTCGAGACTACTACTGAGGAGGCCACTCCAGAAGTCATCCAAGGATTCGACATCTGCGGGACTGATCCCGACCCGACGCTGTACACGATCCAAGGCAAGCCCCGGTGCATTCAGCCCTTCTGTTGCAAAATATTTATAATTCGAGTTAATCTACTGCATTAGGTTGATAGGGGTTGATTGTTACCTATCCAGATGCATTGTCTCAAATAAATACCCTGAAACCTGATTTAAACGAAAATTTTGAAAAATGCTTAGTCATGCTTAATGAACTTAGCTTTACATAAAAGAAAAACTATTTTCTGTGCCATGACTATACTTATACTTTGATTGGTGAAGAACTGGTTATCCGCTGGTCGATGTGTATTTGGGTTGGAGTCCCAATGCATGGTCGCTTTCGGAATAGTTTGGAACTGGTCGATGTCTTTGGAAGCGTGTTTCGTTGGGTGGCCAGCTCATGGGGCGGCGTTCCCTATGTCTCACTCACCCGACAGGCACGATAATAAAAACTGTCGGGTAGTCTTGTACTTGGGTTAGAGTCCCAATGCAGGATTGACGGCAGGAAGGAAGTAGGGACCGTTCGTTGTAGGTCTGCTGTGATCATGATGAACAGCCTAGCCACATACCAATGCGGAAAGCCTAGAGTTCGGTGACGCTATTGCTGGAACCGACAACCACACACTGGGAGTGGAGAGATGGCGAGAGTAGCTTGTACCCACGTGGCCGGCGTGCCTGGATAAGAGTGGAGTACTGTGCTCTCGGGTGGCGCAGGACCGGTTCCGGGATAGCAAAGCCGTGACAACGGGTTGGTATTGAAACGACCTCGATTTCCACGAAGGGAAATCCACAGGCTCGAATTGTAATTCAACAGATTGCTTGGAACAATCCATGAAATTACCCATATCTCAGTTGCCACCAGGATCCATACAACGGTAATTAAGTCTTACATAAATATTTATTACATCGCCACACTGGCGGAATCAACAATCAGAGAAGCTTTAGAAGATGCGGAAGCGATTCATCCTTCACGGCCAACTTGAGTGTAGCACGCGACCCTATTCCTCGTCATCATCTCCCTCGAAGTCGTACTCATTCTCGTCACCTGACAGCAAATTTATCAGTACGATTTGTACTGGCCACGGAGCCCACCTATGCAGCATTTGCTTTGTGGAAAGTGGATGCAAGGCTATACAAGCAGACCTATAGGCTGAGGTTTTCCTATGCAGCTGTAATCAATGTTTTAATTAGTCAAGTTTTATCACCAGTTAACACCATCATCCCTTTTCCCATCACCACACCTCACTTACCCACACCTCACTCTCATTCGACAGGCCCAACTCCCACTCGGGCCTATCTCAGCGGCACACTACCACAACGGGTACACTGCCGGAAAAATGTCATCCAGGGGGAGAAGAGAACACTCACTACACTAGTAGAAGCTTCACAGGAAAGGTCCATAGCCAACAGGTTGGCATATGTATCGATCGATCAACCATACACTCTGCAGAGGTTTCACTACTCACAAGATTAGCCATCATAGGTGTTGCGCAAACACCTAGGCAGAATTCCGGGTGCTTGCTTGCCTAGGTCGATGCCACCCTACCACTCAGCCCTGGGATATTCCGGATCCTACACCGTTATGCTGAGACTGGGAGACACAGTACCGGGCCCATCCAGTGGTACTGTGCATCTAGGACGGAACGGGAACCCATCGACCGTCTCCGCCCACCCTTATCACCTTTCAACCTAGCAGTAGTGGCACCGTCCTACCAAGTAGTCCAGCCGTCTCCCGCCCATCAGAAGCGAGTGAGTAGAAAAGGATTCCCATGAACCTGAAACTAGTCCATCCTAGGTTTGACCAAGCAGGCATCTCCACTTAGGGGATACTCTCCCCGTGCCATCACAGCACCTCCGTCCACGGGCTTCAAACCACCAAGGCTATCCCACCCGGAACCTCCTCAACAACTTTACCCGCCACAGGTATCTCGCTTGGGGATGCCCAGGTTGCACCCCCGGCACGACTTGCCCCATGGGCTCGTCTCACATCCCATTTGGTCGACATCAACCCTTACCACGCACCCAAGACGCACGCAGCACTCTCTCCCAGTGGTTATAATTAGTTATACACCGTCCCAATTCCACCACATAGCATAAAGCAAGTAGAAAGTAGTGGAAGAGTAATAGTAAATTAAGCAGCAGCTAACCTAACAGCGGATAGCAGGGTAAAGTCTTATCAAGGCAGGGAATTCAAATATACTACCATGCAACCAATCCATACATAATCATAAAGCAATAGCAACAATGTCATTTGCAATGCGTAATAGGATCTAAGGATTTGGTGGGACGTGGCACCTTCGTAGTCGTCTCCTAGCTCTTGGAAGTACTCGTGGTCGTCTTCCTTAGTCAGATCCTCCTCCGGCTCTGAAATCGAACACGAAATAGTCGCGTCAGCGACTCCTATAGAGTATTTCAGAAAAATCCAATAAAACAAAGAGCCAAATGCACTCAAACATAGTCTTAGATTGTAGATCTCATTTTCCTGAGAATTTTGATATATGGTGCGCAATTTTTGGTCATCGTATGAATAAGTTATGAATTTCCGAAGATTATCCTATTTTCTGAAAATGGGAAAACTGGTCGGTTAATCAGGGGCAGCTCGGGATGTGGCGCGCGGGTCCAGTAGTGCGGCATGTGGCGCCTCAACAGAACACAGACCCGATGGTCGTCCAGCTGTTCGATGCTGGTTCCCAGAGAGTTGCCGGAGTTGGCGTAGCTCGGCGTGGCTCGGCGGTGGTCGGTGGTAGCTTGGCTGTGTTGGGGGTATCTCGGCGGAGCTCGGCGGTGGTCGGGGGTAGCTCGGCTGTGGTTGGGGGTATCTCGGCGGAGCTCGGTGGAGCTCGGTTTAGCTCGGCGGGGCTCGGGCGAATCGGAGATTCGGGGCGCCGAGGGTGCCGCTCTCCCGAGCTCTCCGGGGAGGCTCGGGCGAATCGGAGATTTGGTGCGCCCGAGGGTGCCGTTCTCCCGAGGTCTCCCGCGGAGGCTCGGGCGAATCGGAAATTTGGGTGCCCGAGGGTGCCGTTCTCCCGAGGTCTCCTGCGGAGGCTCGGGCGAATCGGACATTTGGGTGCCGAGGGTGCCGTTCTCCCGAGGTCTCCCGCGGAGGCTCGGGCGAATCGGAAATTTGGGTGCCCGAGGGTGCCGTTCTCCCGAGGTCTCCTGCGGAGGCTCGGGCGAATCGGACATTTGGGTGCGGAGGGTGCCGTTCTCCCGAGGTCTCCTGCGGAGGCTCGGGCGAATCGGACATTTGGGTGCGGAGGGTGCCGTTCTCCCGAGGTCTCCTGCGGAGGCTCGGGCGAATCGGAAATTTGGGCGCCGAAGGGGCTGCTCTCCCGAGCTCTCCTGGGGAGGCTCGGGCGAATCGTAAATTTGGGCGCCGAAGGGGCTGCTCTCCCGAGCTCTCCTGGGGAGGCTCGGGCGAATCGGAGATTCGGTGCTAGCAGGGTTCCAGGGCGTCTGTTCAAGGCGGCGGTGTCTCTCCGGTGTGGCGGTCGGTGACAGGGCGGCGATGGCCATATTTCGGCAAGACAGGGCTCGGCTATCTAGCGGCGGTGCCGAGGCAGACTTGGCGAACCTCGGCGGCCTTTCTCCGCAGCGCGAGGCGACCGGGGTACTCGGAACGGATCTTAGGCGAGGCGGAACCTGTCGGCGGCGATGTCGTCGCGACGGTGAGGTTCCGGCGGGGTTAAGGAGGTCTTCTAGGAGATGTATACGCGTCCAGGGTCCAAGGCGATGGTATACCAACTACCAATTTTGGCTACCGAGCTTTCCAAGGTGCTCGGTTGTGGCGGCGGCGTGTCGCCGACGACGGCGGAAAGCGGCATCGCGGCTACGACCAAGTATTGGTTCAATCGAATGCGGTCTTGTCAAATTGGTGAGGCCAGAGAGGCATACAACACTCTGGTGGCGAACTTAGCCATGGCATGACCTTCTTTTGGCTACGGCTCGCGGCGGCGCTCCGGTAAGGTCGCGGCGCACGCGGCCAAGGCGATTCAGGCTTCCTCTAGCGCTTAGATCCGCGTAGCTAGCTCAAGGGGGTCGTGGCGGTGCTCCACGACGTTCTAACCTGTACGGGTGCTAGTCGGATTGCTCGGAACGGGTGATTCGGCGTCGGAACGCGTCGGTGGTGAGCGCGCTCCGCCGAGAACGCGTCGTGCTGCGTTCTCGGTCTAGCAAGCTTGTAGTCCGGGGGTTTTGGCCGGTCGAATGAGTGCATGGTGCAGGTGATCTTCCCGAGCCGGTAAGGGCTCGTGCCTGCGCGTCCCGAGGGTGGAACGCCATGGCAAAAGCAGGGCAGGGTTCGGACATGGCGTGCGGTGGCTCACCGTGGTGTCGGTGAAGCTAGGATGGCGGTGCAGTGGCGAGTCGGAGCCGTGCAGAGCGATCGCAGTGCCGTGCCGCTCCTCGTCCGCAGCTCGGCTTCTCCTCCGTGTCCGGCCCCGGCGTGCTCCGCGGCGGCGGCGCTCCGGCAGCTTCTCCTCCTCTGCTCCGCCCTTTTCCTACGCTCTCTCTCTCGGTTTGTGCGGTGTGCCGGTCTGTGCTGCGGTGGCGGCGAGGGGAAATGAGGGTAGGGCTTCGGGGTGCTCCAATTTATAGGCGAGCTTGGCCAGCTCCAATGGCGAACGGTCTCGATTGCGCTCGGCCGATCGAAGGGCCGAGGCTCGAGTGGATCTAGGGCTCCGGATGGCGCGGGTTCGCTTGGCGGCCAAGGAAGGAGGGGACAGGAGGGGAACAGCGGGGTCCAGGGCTCTGCCATGCTGTCGGCTGTGGGACCGGGGTCACGCCATTCGCGCGACACCCCCGGCTGGCGCGTCGCCTTCGTGAGGAAGAAGAACAGTGGAGGCGAGAGTGGCTGACAGGCGGGGCCGGGTTGGCAGCGAGCGCGAGCGCGAGCGCGTGTGTGCCGGTCGCGCGCGTGCGCTGCCGAGCCGCGACGTGGGCCGCGCGCGGTGAGATGAGGAGAGGAAGGTCGGGCGGGCTCGGGCTGGCTTGCTGGCCGAACTCTCTTTCTCTTTTTTTATTTTCAGTTTAGTGTATATATACATATATTGCCCATTTTAATTATTGAGTAAATACAAACATAAATTGCAATAAATCCCAAATGTGATGCATAAGTTATTATTCTATGTGAATGGAATTAAAATGCAAACTACACTCCTTTATTTACCAATTTCATAATGAAACCTATATGCTTGCACAAGGAAAATGGGTCTTCACAATAAATAAATGAAAAATTTTAATTGGTTGGGATTTTTAGGTTGTGTGGATTTTTAGGGTTGTTACAGTCCTCCCCCCTCATTAGGATCTCGACCTCGAGATTCAGAGTTAACGTACCCATCGAAGAGGTAAGGAAACATAATCCGCAAGTCCGATTCCTTCTCCCACGTAGCTTCCCTTTCAGTGTGATTGCTCCACTGTACCTTGCACATCGGAATGGTTTTGTTTCGCGTCTCTTTGGTATCCCGTGCCAAGATCTTGATCGGATGTTCCTTGTATTCAAGTGTGTCTTGCAGGTCTAATGCATCTGTAGGAACTTGCTCCTCGGGAAGCTTCAAACACTTCCTTAATTGCGAGACATGGAACACGGGGTGTACTCCAGATAATTCCTCCGGTAGTTCCAGCTTGTAAGCAAGCTTTCCAACCCTTTTACAGATCTTGTATGGCCCAACATATCTTGGTGCCAATTTCCCTTTTACGTGGAATCTGACAGTGCCACGAAGTGGAGATACCTTGAGGTAGACATAATCCCCAACCTCGAACTCAAGCTTTCTACGTCTTCTATCTGCATAGCTCTTTTGCCTACTCTGTGCAATCCTCAAATTCTCTCTTACTTGGGCAACACCTTCTTCTGCTTCCACAATCTTAGCAGGACCGAAGAATGTCCTCTCACCTGGTTCTGACCACATTAGTGGGGTCCTACAGGGTCTCCCATACAATGCTTCAAACGGTGACATCTTAATGCTTGTTTGATAACTGTTGTTGTATGAGAACTCGGCGTGGGGTAGACAGCTCTCCCATCCTTCCTTGTACCTCAATACGCAAGCACGTAACATGTCCTCGAGAATCTGGTTCACTCTTTCTGTTTGCCCATCCGTTTGCGGGTGGTATACGGTGCTATAGTCGAGCTTGGTTCCGATGGACTTGTGCAAGGATTTTCAGAACTGTGATACGAACTGTGAGCCTCGGTCAGATATAATACTCAGAGGCGCCCCATGTAACTTCAAAATGTTTGATACGTACAGATCTGCTAGCTTTTCGACTCTATATTTCCTTTTGACCGGTATAAAATGTGCAACTTTGGTTAGACGGTCCACTATTACCCATATAGAATCATATCCATGCTCGGATCGGGGCAGTCCTATTATGAAGTCCATGGATATGCACTCCCACTTCCATTCTGGTATCTCAACTGGTTGTAGCAACCCTGCTGGTCTCTGATGTTCGGCCTTGATTCTATTGCATGTATCACATCGGGCTACATGCCCTGCAATGTCTGTCTTCATATTCTCCCACCAGAAGTGCTTCCTTAGATCATGGTACATCTTGGCTGACCCTGGGTGAATGCAATATTTGGAGTCATGGCCTTCTGACAGAATCTCTTCTCGTATCGCTGAATCCGTCGGTACACAGATTCTATCTTTGTACCATACAGTTCCCTGCTCATCTTCTCGGTATTCAGGGCCTCTTCCCAGCTTCATCAAACCACGGGATATAGTCTATCTCAGGACAGTTCTTTTGCGCTTCACGGATTCGTGAGGTGAGATTGTACTCGACGCGAAGCTCATTTAGCGTGCCATAGGAGATTACCTCGAGCTGGAACGCGTCAAACTCTCTCCTGAGCTCAGGTGGCATAGAGTTGGTGATGAGGGTATGGCAGTAGCTTTTGCGGCTAAGTGCATCAGCGACAACATTAGCCTTTCCTGGGTGATAATGGATCTCAAGATCATAGTCCTTGATGAGTTCTAGCCATCTGCGCTGCCTCATATTCAAATCTTCCTGAGTGAAGAAGTACTTCAGGCTCTTGTGGTCAGTGTAGATGTCACACTTGTTGCTTATCAGATAGTGTCTCCAAATCTTGAGTGCATGTACCACGGCTGCAAGTTCTAGGTCATGAGTCGGGTATCGCTGCTCATGCTCCTTCAACTGCCTTGAGGCATAAGCTATCACTCTTCCTTCTTGCATTAGTACACAGCCCAAACCTTGCCGAGAGGCATCACAATATACAACAAAATCCTTGTGAATATCGGGCAGGGCTAGTACAGGTGTAGTAGTGAGCTTCTCCTTCAAGGTCTGAAAACTCTTCTCACATTCAGGAGTCCATATAAACTTGTTCTCTTTCTTCAGCAAGTTGGTCATGGGTCTTGCAATCTTGGAAAAATTCTCAATAAATCTGCGATAGTATCCTGCAAGTCCCAAAAAGCTTCTGATTTCTGACACATTACAGGGTTGTTCCCACTCTTTCACAGCTTCAATCTTGGCTGGGTCTACTGCGACTCCTTCTCCTGACAGTACGTGTCCAAGGAAAGCAACTTCCTCAAGCCAGAATTCGCACTTGGAGAATTTGGCGTATAGCTGGTTGCGAGACAACCTCTCCAATACGGTCCTCAGATGATGTTCATGTTCCTCTTTTGTGGCTGAATAAACCAATATATCATCAATGAATACCACCACAAACTTGTCTAACTCATTCATGAAGACCTTGTTCATCATGTTCATGAAGTATGCCGGAGCATTAGTGAGTCCAAATGAGACTACTGTGCACTCATATTGTCCATATCTAGTGACAAATGCAGTCTTCGGGATATCTTCTTCCCTGATCTTCATCTGATGATACCCTGATCGGAGATCGATCTTTGAGAAGTACTTGGCCTTACTCAATTGATCTAACAGATCATCGATGCGGGGCAGTGGGTACTTATTCTTGACTGTAACCGCATTCAGATTCCGGTAGTCGATGCACATCCTCATCGTGCCATCCTTCTTCTTGACAAACAAAACGGGAGATCCCCAGGGCGAAGCACTAGGCCTAATGAAACCCTTCTCCAGTAATTCTCCCAGCTGCTTCTTGAGTTCCTTCAACTCATCAGCCGACATTCTGTAGGGTCTTTTGGCAATCGGTGCAGTCCCTGGCATCAGTTCTATAACAAACTCCACATCTCTATCTGGTGGCATTCCTGGCAACTCCTCTGGAAATACGTCATTGAATTCACAGACTACTGGCATATCTCTGAATGTCAGCTCTGTCTTTTTTTGCTTTAGTCTCCAGGGCACATAGGAGGGCTTGGACTCTCTCGGTTTGGGGTACACATCGGACAGCTGTTTCCCCAAGGGTGGGTTACCTGAACATATCTAGGTGAACAAGATATCACTCCCCGGTGTTTGGTTAGCCAGTCCATGCCTAAGATGACATCTAAGCTATTGGAGGGTAATAGGGTTAGGTCAGCTCGAAAGTCAAGTCCCTCGATTGTGATTATCACTCCCCTACATATGTGAATGCTCCTGAAGGTTCCTAAGGGCGAGCTAGTTAGGATGGGGTTTGCCCTCGGGGTTACCGGTATGTTATGCTTACGTGCATATGCAGATGAAATGTATGAACATGTAGCTCCCGAATCGAACAGAACTGTAGCCATGTTACCCTGAACTAGGAACGTACCGTACACAACATCAGGTGCAGCTTCAGCTTCCTCAGCGGTCATGTGGTTCAGTCTTCCTCGGGTAGCAGATCCCCGGTTCGGTGTGCCCTGTGCAGCTGCTGGTGCGCGGTTGAGGTCGGGGCACACAGCCACACGGTGTCCAGGCTTGCCGCATCCAAAGCAAGTGAAGGGCGCACTGCCTGCTGTAGCTGTCGCAGGAGCCTTCCAATTGCTTGTCCTTGGCGTGTTGGTAGCGGGGGCGGGTGTGTTCTGCACAGCTCGAGTCGGCGCAGGGTAGGTCTGAGCGGGGCGGTGATAGTTGCTGCTGTTGGTACCACCACGGCTCGTTCCCGAAGAGGGTCCCTGGCGAGTCCGAAAAGACGGAGGTGCACCCGTTCGCTGTCTCTGGGGTGGAGCAGTGCGAGCGGGTCCCTCAGAGCGGCGCTTCTTTCCCTTGTTCTGGGCCTCGAATTCCAGTCGTGCTTCCATGCGATCCTTCTCAATCTCAATACAGCGGTCAATCAGCTCACGCAGAGTGTAGCTCTTGTTCCCTGACAGAGCCAACCTGATCTTGGTCTGAAGTCCCTTCCTGTAGTAGTACATCTTTTCCTTCTCGGAACTCACGCAAGACGCAGGTGCGTAGCGGAGCAAGCAGTTGAAGCGGGTGGTGTACTCGTGGATCCGATCAGCTCCCTGGGAGATGTTACGAAACTCATTCTCCTTGGCCTCCATGACTCCCTCAGGAATGTGGTGGTCACGGAAAGCCTCGGTGAACTCATCCCAGTCAATGCGGGCTGGGTCCTCGTGAGCGCTGGTGTGGTTGTCCCACCATGCTCGTGCAGCACCGGTCAGCTGGTGGCTAGCAATCCCAACACACTCCTCGTCGGAGCAAGTGGTCAGGTCCAGCTTCTTCTCCATCTCCTTAAGCCAATCATCGGCAGCGAGAGGATCGCTGTCGGTTCCGTCGAAGGTAGGTGGCCTCAGCTTCAGGAAACCCTCCAGTTTCCTTTGGAAGTCATTCTGGGGTGGCCCTTGGTGCCTGTTCATCCTAGCAGCTATGGCATTCAGCAGCTGGGTCTGCTGAGCCATCACTTCCGCCAATGTCGGTGGCGGCGGCGGTGGCGGTGGCGGAGGCACGTTCTCGCCTTGTGGTGGCGGATTGATCACTGGCGGTGCATCCTCTGCCCGGCGCAGCTCTTCTTCCAGGTTAACTCCAGCACGTCTGCCAGCTGGGCGTCCACGGTTGCGACCACGCCCACGTCCTGGCGCAGGCGCGGGGGAGGGCTGGCGGTTCTCCAGGCGCGCGGAACGTCTCATCGACATCTGAAGCTATTAGGTACGTGCTCAGTGCAGTAATAATCTTGTAGTGGTTTAAGTAGGAGTTAGATGTTTTCAACGATTTAAATGAATTAAAATATTTTTCACGCTATCCTACACTCAACCAAAGAAGCATAGAGAACCGTAAGAAGCATAAGATCCAAATGTCACTCATCACATGGTTATTATTATATAAAGGATGTTCCTAGCTGCTAAGAAGATCGTGCTAAGCGCAGATAGCCAATGACAGGACAACTCATGGTATCACTAGTCTAAAGGCCACGCAGGGTCCCATAAGCTACTGGTGCATAAGGTCAATGGCCATTTGATCGGGATCTCAATAGTGCCGTCGTGCAGTGGACGAAGTGGTGGTCCAAGGCTGGTCATCTGCAAATTTTTCAAGAAACGGATTAGCAGGTCCTTGTATTAGATAAGCCATTGCATAAAAAGTGAATGCAAGGTCGGTAATATAACCGAAAGAGAGTCTGGCTTCCTATTCTAACGTCCATTTTCTATGGGTCTCGTCCTACAGTCAAGTATGGCTCTGATACCAACTGAAACGACCTCGATTTCCACGAAGGGAAATCCACAGGCTCGAATTGTAATTCAACAGATTGCTTGGAACAATCCATGAAATTACCCATATCTCAGTTGCCACCAGGATCCATACAACGGTAATTAAGTCTTACATAAATATTTATTACATCGCCACACTGGCGGAATCAACAATCAGAGAAGCTTTAGAAGATGCGGAAGCGATTCATCCTTCACGGCCAACTTGAGTGTAGCACGCGACCCTATTCCTCGTCATCATCTCCCTCGAAGTCGTACTCATTCTCGTCACCTGACAGCAAATTTATCAGTACGATTTGTACTGGCCACGGAGCCCACCTATGCAGCATTTGCTTTGTGGAAAGTGGATGCAAGGCTATACAAGCAGACCTATAGGCTGAGGTTTTCCTATGCAGCTGTAATCAATGTTTTAATTAGTCAAGTTTTATCACCAGTTAACACCATCATCCCTTTTCCCATCACCACACCTCACTTACCCACACCTCACTCTCATTCGACAGGCCCAACTCCCACTCGGGCCTATCTCAGCGGCACACTACCACAACGGGTACACTGCCGGAAAAATGTCATCCAGGGGGAGAAGAGAACACTCACTACACTAGTAGAAGCTTCACAGGAAAGGTCCATAGCCAACAGGTTGGCATATGTATCGATCGATCAACCATACACTCTGCAGAGGTTTCACTACTCACAAGATTAGCCATCATAGGTGTTGCGCAAACACCTAGGCAGAATTCCGGGTGCTTGCTTGCCTAGGTCGATGCCACCCTACCACTCAGCCCTGGGATATTCCGGATCCTACACCGTTATGCTGAGACTGGGAGACACAGTACCGGGCCCATCCAGTGGTACTGTGCATCTAGGACGGAACGGGAACCCATCGACCGTCTCCGCCCACCCTTATCACCTTTCAACCTAGCAGTAGTGGCACCGTCCTACCAAGTAGTCCAGCCGTCTCCCGCCCATCAGAAGCGAGTGAGTAGAAAAGGATTCCCATGAACCTGAAACTAGTCCATCCTAGGTTTGACCAAGCAGGCATCTCCACTTAGGGGATACTCTCCCCGTGCCATCACAGCACCTCCGTCCATGGGCTTCAAACCACCAAGGCTATCCCACCCGGAACCTCCTCAACAACTTTACCCGCCACAGGTATCTCGCTTGGGGATGCCCAGGTTGCACCCCCGGCACGACTTGCCCCATGGGCTCGTCTCACATCCCACTTGGTCGACATCAACCCTTACCACGCACCCAAGACGCACGCAGCACTCTCTCCCAGTGGTTATAATTAGTTATACACCGTCCCAATTCCACCACATAGCATAAAGCAAGTAGAAAGTAGTGGAAGAGTAATAGTAAATTAAGCAGCAGCTAACCTAACAGCGGATAGCAGGGTAAAGTCTTATCAAGGCAGGGAATTCAAATATACTACCATGCAACCAATCCATACATAATCATAAAGCAATAGCAACAATGTCATTTGCAATGCGTAATAGGATCTAAGGATTTGGTGGGACGTGGCACCTTCGTAGTCGTCTCCTAGCTCTTGGAAGTACTCGTGGTCGTCTTCCTTAGTCAGATCCTCCTCCGGCTCTGAAATCGAACACGAAATAGTCGCGTCAGCGACTCCTATAGAGTATTTCAGAAAAATCCAATAAAACAAAGAGCCAAATGCACTCAAACATAGTCTTAGATTGTAGATCTCATTTTCCTGAGAATTTTGATATATGGTGCGCAATTTTTGGTCATCGTATGAATAAGTTATGAATTTCCGAAGATTATCCTATTTTCTGAAAATGGGAAAACTGGTCGGTTAATCAGGGGCAGCTCGGGATGTGGCGCGCGGGTCCAGTAGTGCGGCATGTGGCGCCTCAACAGAACACAGACCCGATGGTCGTCCAGCTGTTCGATGCTGGTTCCCAGAGAGTTGCCGGAGTTGGCGTAGCTCGGCGTGGCTCGGCGGTGGTCGGTGGTAGCTTGGCTGTGTTGGGGGTATCTCGGCGGAGCTCGGCGGTGGTCGGGGGTAGCTCGGCTGTGGTTGGGGGTATCTCGGCGGAGCTCGGTGGAGCTCGGTTTAGCTCGGCGGGGCTCGGGCGAATCGGAGATTCGGGGCGCCGAGGGTGCCGCTCTCCCGAGCTCTCCGGGGAGGCTCGGGCGAATCGGAGATTTGGTGCGCCCGAGGGTGCCGTTCTCCCGAGGTCTCCCGCGGAGGCTCGGGCGAATCGGAAATTTGGGTGCCCGAGGGTGCCGTTCTCCCGAGGTCTCCTGCGGAGGCTCGGGCGAATCGGACATTTGGGTGCCGAGGGTGCCGTTCTCCCGAGGTCTCCCGCGGAGGCTCGGGCGAATCGGAAATTTGGGTGCCCGAGGGTGCCGTTCTCCCGAGGTCTCCTGCGGAGGCTCGGGCGAATCGGACATTTGGGTGCGGAGGGTGCCGTTCTCCCGAGGTCTCCTGCGGAGGCTCGGGCGAATCGGACATTTGGGTGCGGAGGGTGCCGTTCTCCCGAGGTCTCCTGCGGAGGCTCGGGCGAATCGGAAATTTGGGCGCCGAAGGGGCTGCTCTCCCGAGCTCTCCTGGGGAGGCTCGGGCGAATCGTAAATTTGGGCGCCGAAGGGGCTGCTCTCCCGAGCTCTCCTGGGGAGGCTCGGGCGAATCGGAGATTCGGTGCTAGCAGGGTTCCAGGGCGTCTGTTCAAGGCGGCGGTGTCTCTCCGGTGTGGCGGTCGGTGACAGGGCGGCGATGGCCATATTTCGGCAAGACAGGGCTCGGCTATCTAGCGGCGGTGCCGAGGCAGACTTGGCGAACCTCGGCGGCCTTTCTCCGCAGCGCGAGGCGACCGGGGTACTCGGAACGGATCTTAGGCGAGGCGGAACCTGTCGGCGGCGATGTCGTCGCGACGGTGAGGTTCCGGCGGGGTTAAGGAGGTCTTCTAGGAGATGTATACGCGTCCAGGGTCCAAGGCGATGGTATACCAACTACCAATTTTGGCTACCGAGCTTTCCAAGGTGCTCGGTTGTGGCGGCGGCGTGTCGCCGACGACGGCGGAAAGCGGCATCGCGGCTACGACCAAGTATTGGTTCAATCGAATGCGGTCTTGTCAAATTGGTGAGGCCAGAGAGGCATACAACACTCTGGTGGCGAACTTAGCCATGGCATGACCTTCTTTTGGCTACGGCTCGCGGCGGCGCTCCGGTAAGGTCGCGGCGCACGCGGCCAAGGCGATTCAGGCTTCCTCTAGCGCTTAGATCCGCGTAGCTAGCTCAAGGGGGTCGTGGCGGTGCTCCACGACGTTCTAACCTGTACGGGTGCTAGTCGGATTGCTCGGAACGGGTGATTCGGCGTCGGAACGCGTCGGTGGTGAGCGCGCTCCGCCGAGAACGCGTCGTGCTGCGTTCTCGGTCTAGCAAGCTTGTAGTCCGGGGGTTTTGGCCGGTCGAATGAGTGCATGGTGCAGGTGATCTTCCCGAGCCGGTAAGGGCTCGTGCCTGCGCGTCCCGAGGGTGGAACGCCATGGCAAAAGCAGGGCAGGGTTCGGACATGGCGTGCGGTGGCTCACCGTGGTGTCGGTGAAGCTAGGATGGCGGTGCAGTGGCGAGTCGGAGCCGTGCAGAGCGATCGCAGTGCCGTGCCGCTCCTCGTCCGCAGCTCGGCTTCTCCTCCGTGTCCGGCCCCGGCGTGCTCCGCGGCGGCGGCGCTCCGGCAGCTTCTCCTCCTCTGCTCCGCCCTTTTCCTACGCTCTCTCTCTCGGTTTGTGCGGTGTGCCGGTCTGTGCTGCGGTGGCGGCGAGGGGAAATGAGGGTAGGGCTTCGGGGTGCTCCAATTTATAGGCGAGCTTGGCCAGCTCCAATGGCGAACGGTCTCGATTGCGCTCGGCCGATCGAAGGGCCGAGGCTCGAGTGGATCTAGGGCTCCGGATGGCGCGGGTTCGCTTGGCGGCCAAGGAAGGAGGGGACAGGAGGGGAACAGCGGGGTCCAGGGCTCTGCCATGCTGTCGGCTGTGGGACCGGGGTCACGCCATTCGCGCGACACCCCCGGCTGGCGCGTCGCCTTCGTGAGGAAGAAGAACAGTGGAGGCGAGAGTGGCTGACAGGCGGGGCCGGGTTGGCAGCGAGCGCGAGCGCGAGCGCGTGTGTGCCGGTCGCGCGCGTGCGCTGCCGAGCCGCGACGTGGGCCGCGCGCGGTGAGATGAGGAGAGGAAGGTCGGGCGGGCTCGGGCTGGCTTGCTGGCCGAACTCTCTTTCTCTTTTTTTATTTTCAGTTTAGTGTATATATACATATATTGCCCATTTTAATTATTGAGTAAATACAAACATAAATTGCAATAAATCCCAAATGTGATGCATAAGTTATTATTCTATGTGAATGGAATTAAAATGCAAACTACACTCCTTTATTTACCAATTTCATAATGAAACCTATATGCTTGCACAAGGAAAATGGGTCTTCACAATAAATAAATGAAAAATTTTAATTGGTTGGGATTTTTAGGTTGTGTGGATTTTTAGGGTTGTTACAATATGTATGCCGGCGTGCTGCATATGCAGTGTGGTTAGAATCCCCAGCTGGGTACCTTCTGGATTCGAATCGACGTGCTCCTCGGTTATGGAGACTTGATCCTCACACTCTACACCGAAAAGTGGTTCTCAACTAGGTGTTTTCTGAATGAATAAAGTAATTGAAAGAATGATGATACATGAGTCTGAATATTGGAGCTATAAATATGATTATAATAATGACAAAATAAAATATGGAACAGGATAGATTGCTTTTCTGCAAACTCCTTACCTTCTGCTAGCCTTACCCACAGCCTTACATTCCTAAGTCTCATCTTACATCTTTAGTCGGGTAAGTCTTGCGGAGTACCCCAAGTACTCAGGGTTTGTTAACCCCTGTTGCAGGAGGACCGCCGCCGGAGGTCTGTCTTGCCCCTTGCTGTGTGACTGTGGTCGAGGAAGGCAGCGATGCTGAGTGAAGTGGAACCCGTGGGCAGGGTTCAAGTTATCTTATCTAGTATTGTGTAACTATTCCACTGATATTGCTATGTCCTCTGGTCTGTAATAACTATATTTGAATCCTATTTGAACAACCGGTTTGTAATCTAAATGTTATGTAATCTTCCGCACTGTTACTCTGATGTATTTTATTATGAAATGTTGTAATCCTGTGATGACTCTGCAATGGTGATCCTGTCGGAGAAAAGGGCGCTAATGTAGCCTGACAGACCTGTCTAGATCATTTGGGACACGGGCCCGGCTGTCAGAAGTCGTTAGTGACAACGACAGGTGCCGGTGGGCCAGGTGATTTAGCCGGTTCTGTTACACCATTCATCTATGTACTACCCTCTACTCATTCATTCACCAGAGAAAGCATGCACACACATGCATTTGGAAGGGCATATAGGTGGTGTCGACATTGTCCAAAGCAAAGAGCCAAAGGTCACCAGGTGGGGCCAGCCGGCCCCATGGCCACGCCGGCCGGCGCCCCTCCTCTACTTCTCTGCCTCTCCTTTCTTTTATTTACTCATTCACTCACATACACTCCAGAGAGCACATAGCTACGTTGCCTTGCTGTTCGTGACTACAAACTCTCATAATCCTTTTATTTGATTCAAGTTTAAGCAAGGGAAGGAGTAGAGAAGAAGATTAGCAAGAAGGTCTAGAAGAGAGATCATCACTTGATTCCTTCTCTCCACTTGTTCTTATTTGTTCTTATTTTGTTCTTGTGTTCTTGTTCGTTCTTGCCGTGTTCTTCGTGTTCTTCATTTTACAGGCAAGATGAGCAATAGAATGAAAGGTGCCATTCGATCCCTTGGAAGAGCCTTCTCACGTCGCACAACAAGAAGTCAATCATCATCACAAGTGCCATCGTTCATCGGCTCCGACATGAATATCGATCCTCCGTCACCCTTCATGTACGACAACCCTTCATCCTCTTCCCAACCAGAAGAGAGGTATGAGCTCACAAGCATCACTCAAATTTCATTACCAACTAGACCGCAGAGGGAGATATTAAATATGATTAAAAACAAAGAATTTACGCATACTCCAATTTTTTATGCCACTTTGCTCCTTGAAACCGGAATGGATTCCGAGTTTGAGCTTATTTTTAGAAATGTTGGATGGGAAATGCATGGCAAATTAATGAGCAGGGTAGCAAGTTACTCACTATAGAATTTATTAGCACCCTAGACTTTTGATGATGATGAGGTTAATTTTAGAATGTTTAATAAACCTTTCACCCTCTCATGGAAAACTCTTAATTTAGCACTAGGATTCAATAATCAATGTGTGGTTAATATAACTGAAACTCTCCAGGACTTTGATAAAGATGATTTTTGGGAGAGCATCACTGCAAAGAAACAGAGAGAAAACAAAAATATACTACTGAATAAGTTCATCGCCCCACATTGAGATTCATGCTTAAATGGCTAGCTTTTACATTCTTTCGTAGAGAGGAGTTAAATACTATTAAACAAGATGAGCTACTTTTGTTATATATCATGATTAAAAAGAGGAAGGCGTCACCTGTAAAAATGATATTGAATTATTGGAGAACTGTCCCTTCCTTAAAAAAGTGCAGTATTTCTTTTACTTCCTGGATTACACGTTTAACTGCAGGGCTAGGTTTATTATCAAATGCTTCACTTGTTTATATTTCTGATGTCCGCAGAATTATTGGTTATGATTTTTTCTTTCGTGCTCACATGCTCAAACGCCGAAATAATAAAATAGTTATGATTTATAAAAATTATGACAATGAGTATGAACTACCAGACAGAGAGTTAGAAATTTATTCTGTTCAGAATTTTGTTTTTCCAGCTGTTAGAGCTAATGTTGGCAGGTGTCTATTCACGCGCATCAGCAGGGCGCCGAGAACTAATTTCACTGGAGCTGACCCAGCACCATCTGGGCTAGCTTATTCCCACTATTTTGATTTTGGTGAACAAGTATCGACGCAGGAGCCACGCCAGTAGTGGACTGCACATGCAGGATGGGAGAAACAGCCCACATTTCAGCAAGGAGAATCTTTGTCAGCAGCAGCAACTGGTTGGGGAGTAACTGATTTTCAAAGAGGACGAGCATTTTTTTCTACACGCGGGAACACGGACTTCACCACTGGTGGATCGTATCCGTTCCATGCACCACCGGAAGATGGCTACTATAGGCCACCTGAGCAGCATTTTTCAGCTACCGCTAATAATTTTCCAGCTTTATCTATGCGTCTCACTAACATTGAACAGGGACAGAACGCGATAAGCGACGCGCTGCACCAGCACGAGCAGTGGCAGCAGCAGGTCGATGACAGGTTCTACCAGCATGAACAATGGCAGCACAGCACGGACCAACGACTTGATCAGATCTATCAAGGACAGCAACAGACGCAGAGCGAATTAGAGTATTTGATACATTAGACGGGACACCCGCCGCCACCTCCACCACATTACTGAGCAACATCCAGCTTAGGGGAGATCTCCGCTAGGTAAGTACCTCTCACCTTTATATAAGCTTTTTATTTCAGTATTTAGTTCGGTCTTTAATTCTGTCAATTTCAATATTGCTAAAAACAACAAGAAAACCAAATAAAAATTTATTTACTGCTTTCTTTAGTTATTGCATTCAATTTCTGCTTATGTAAAAATAAAAATAAAAAATAATAGATTGTATAATTAAGTTTGCTTTAAATTTCGCATTCGATTTGTCGTTAAAATAATTAGAACTTGAAGCTAGAGAAAAATCAAAAAGATATTTAAATTGTTTAAATATAATTTTCTGCAACTGCTTAGTGTTTAAATTTAAATTCTCCTACGAATTGCATAAAGTTTATCTACCATGAAAATTTATTCTGAAACTTGATATCAGTGGGTAGCATAAGCTTTTCTATGTAATTGACGGATATGATATAAGAAGGTTTGAGTTATTAATTGTTTCATTCTGAGTGACACCTAAGCTCCAGACATTTCAAAAATTAAAATCAAAATAAATATAATAATAATTTGTTCTGCTAATATGATTTAAGTAGACTATTCTGTTACGCATTCATGATTGAATTCACATGCACAAAAAGTTTTCGCGCTATGCACAAGTCTCTCTCTTAGAAGTCCAACAGAGAGTGTGGGTTATAAAACTAAAAGATACCATACCAAAGAAGTATGAGTCTGAAAGATGCCATATCAAAAGGGTATGTGCCAAAAAAAGAGAAAAACAATGGGTGCAAAGACACCCGCCTAAGAGAAAAAATGGGTACAAAAAGTATCCTTTGGAGAAACAGCTCACACTCTTCAGAAAGACAGAAAAGAGAGGATAATGCATATGAGTTCAAAAATAAAATTTGATCACATTCACACATTCAATCATGATGTATAGCTTAGTAGTCATCTGCAATTTTATTAGTAGGCTCTCATTATTTCCTAAATAAAAATTACATACTTATTCAAAAAAAAACATGGAGCAATGGTTGAAATAAACGATGAAAGATTTAGTGCTTGCTTGATTATTCTGTGTCTCAATTACCAAAGATCTAGTTTAAAAGCCCCACGATCGAAAAGATTAAGAATAAGTTTGAAAGGTGGATTAATGAATTACAATCCGGAGAAGAATTTCTATTTAAATATTTAAGTATTTGTTGGGAGTTATACATTTTTATGGAACCCTGAATAAATTATTTCAAATCAACTTTGCTAAGGGACTATCAAAGACTTAGCTTGGGGGTATTGTTGACGGTCGTTAAGTACCAATTTTATACCGTCAACTAATGCCTAGGGAAGATCAATAATAGAAGCATAGGGGTTATTACTGACAAATTCCACGAGTTTTGGTAAATTGTGTATTTTCCAGGGATTATTCCAGAAAGGCTTAAAAGAAGAATTAAAGTGCTTAATTACCACGAAACTTAACCGTCAAGGAAATATCATCACGAAGACCCTAGAAGAGTCCAGAACACACCCGAAGCGACCGGGGCCCGAACCCCACCAGGGTGGGGCCGGCCGGCGCCCCCCCATAGGGTTTCGGCCCACCTTCTGGAGTCTTCTTCCACCGCCTCTATGGAGTCATCTGGGCCCTTTGTTCAAGTCGGTTTGATCCCACGGCACACGTTCATCCCACCGGGCTATAAATAGAGGGGCAGACCCCCCTCTCAGAGCACCAATTCATTCCTCCTGCTTCATTCGTCAAGAGTAGACAGAAGTTAGGGTTTCCAGAGATTAGAAATATGGCTCTAGTTTTTCAAGTTCATAGTTTAGGCGTTTAGCAAGATTCAAGTAGAGTTGGGCGCTACGCTCGGGACTCCAGATCCGTTTGTCTGGAGATCGGTAATCTTATCTTGTATCTCATTATGACTTTGCTTTATTTTAATATATTGCTACTTATTCAGTTCTTAGTTTATTCTAGTTGCATATTCGATATAGTTGTGATTGGTGATGATTATTGTCATTTGATCGTAAAGCGCCTAATTCAGTACTCGAATGAGTTATGTGGTATACATTATGTAGACGTTGTGTCTAGATATATTGTATACCTACGGAGGCACCCTGACGTGCCGGGTCGTGTGGTAGTCCGTGTAGGTGACAGCTGCGTTGGTTCCTCTGTAGTCCACCCCCCGTACGCAGGACGAGCAGAGCGCGATCGCGAAGGAGGTGACCCTTGTGTCTTAATATCCTCATTAGATGATGCTCGTTATGATGTTTTCTGAGTTGATTATGCTATAGATGAAAATGTGTAATATGACATAGGCTGTAGACTTTGTATTTAGTAATTACATAGGTTTCCTTTACTTTAGCCGAATCTCGAGATTGTCTTACTATATTAGTGAGTCTCTATATTCTATCTCTGGAATACCATTTACCTCATTTACTCAGTTATCATTTATCAGTTATCATTGACTTATTTATCGCTAAAGCATTAGAGTTATGGGTTATCATAGGTCTATACATTTATCTTTCCAATCATTATAGTAGATTATCCTAATGAGTAGAATTCCCTTTATCCTTTTGGCATAAAATAAATCAACGATACTCGGAATACTTACCGGGTGAAGTTCTACAATAGGAGAATTATTTATGCGCTTGCGAATATATTCTATAGTATTATTTTTAGGAGGCAAGTGAAGATTATTTTACCTTTGGTTTTTGGCATCATGTTAGGGATGACAACTTAACGTGAAGTGATGTAAAAAATACCAACAACTACTAGCTCACTCTGAAAAACATTCAAGCACCAAGTATTACAAACATCAAGTTTGGGGGGGAGCATCCCCTAGTTTTCAGGTAATTATACCTATGTGCTTATTGAGTTTACTTTATACAAGCACAAAATACTAAAAATATGTGAACACATGAAGGTTCACCATAGTACCATAGGAAAATCTAAAAATACCAAAAATATGTGGGCACATGAAGGTCCACACCTTTTAGAAAAAAAACCCAAAAATATGTGGGCACATGAAGGTCCACTCAGTTAGGAAGCTTCTGCTGGAAATATAAAATCAATCACTTACCATGGAGTCATACTAAACCTAACCCCTCTCCATAAGATTTGGTATCTTTGTTGCCAATTGAGTTTCACAGAAAAAATACAAGATCAAAGAGCTAGTCAACCCGACACCCTTACGCTGCCGAGACACCTGCTTTCAGAAGGATCACTCAATTTACAATATCAAAGACCCTATCAAACGCCAAGCTTGGAGGAGGATGCCCTCCATTTTAAGTCCAGCTAAGTATCAGTTTCACATACTATTATTCTTATCATTATTATTATATCGCTTTTTCGTGTAAGTTAGGTAGTAAGATAAAATTTGAAAACCAAATAAATATTTAGCTATATATTAGAGTTTGTTTAGAGTCAGTCTAGGCTAGAACCAAATTAAATTTGATGAACACTAAAATTTTATTTTGGAAATGATGAATAGTTGCTCTGCCCAATTCCTTTCAAGTGCCTAGTTGTCAACCTTAAATTCTCCTGAGTTTTGGATACTACTGTTTTAATCTGAGAATTTACTCTGAACCTGAAACTTGTGGAGGCATATGCTTGAGCTAAGTCTAGGTAATTGATTGATATGATTCATGAAGGTTGAACTACTATTTATCTTATTCCTACCATTACTAAGTTCTGGAGATTTATTTTTGAAAACTTAAGATCTACATGATAAGCTCTTGTATGACAAATTCCTATCAAAGCCATATATTATATATTTAGAGATAGAAAACTTTTGCACATTCATGCTGCTTTCTTTGCATTGAGTTTAGTCAACTTTTGTTGAATACCATATGAGAGTCTTGTCATGTTTTTAAAACTAAGATCACGTACACACTTCAGCACATATGCATTATTTCTGCTCTGGGAGTAATCGCAACCATTTTCACTTTCATCTATGTTCATCATAAAAATGTTTTCTCCTGCACTGGGAGTGAACATCAAAAATATATAAACCCCATAGGACAACCCTGTTATAAATACTCTAAGTTTTCACTATTGTTATCTCTCCAAATCATGTATTGGATGCATGTGGCTATGCAAAAGTATGAAAAGAAATAGGAGTAAAAGATGGACAAGTGTCCCAGCATTAAACCAATGGGTACTAGATGCCCGCCTCCCGAATGAAAAAGAGAGAGAGAAAGAGAAAGAATAAAGATAGCCCATGGTTTCCTCCAAGTTCCAAAGGAGAGTGAATCATTTCCAAAGAGCATAAGTAGAATTAGAGTTAGCCACTAAATACCACATATACACCTATCCACCATATTCCATACACATGCACATCTTGGTTTGATTATATGCCTCGATTCTCTATGGATCCATCGTTTGACTTTACAACATATGAATTACAAGTAAGTTTAAACCTTGTTATTGCCACTCCTATTAGCTTCATTATAATCTTTAGTTATGGGAAAGCATAATATTAATGACTTAAGTGAGATCCACAAATACCATATATACTGAGGGACTTGAGAGTGTCATACAATTAAGCTCTGAGTTTTATTTCGAAAACTTGCAAAACTCCGGAATACTGGTACTGTGAAGAATTGAGACATAGTGCTTGACTTAATTGTTCTATCTTTCAATTGTTCAAGACTTATGCGAGGGATATAAAGCTCCATAGTTAAAAGCTAAAACGAGTAAGTCTGAAGGTTAGAGCAGTTATTGTCTAATCTGGAGGAGAATTTTTGTTTGAAAGCATATGTACTTGAAAAGAATGAAAGCATTGTAGCAACTCCTGATCCAAATACATTAGTAATTAGGCTTAGTTTGTTTGCCAAGGGACTGGCAAAAGGTAAGCTTGGGGGAGTTGTTGACGGTCGATAACGTCAACTTTTATTAGAACTTTAGACACAAAAGGATACATGAAAACATACTAGTCTAGGGTTTTAACTGATAATTTTCACGAGTTTTGCATGTTCTATTTTTTCCAGGTGTTATTCTAGAAAAGCATAAAAGAGGGATTAAAGTCCATAATTATCACGAAACGTAACCGCGAAGGAAACATCATCATCGGAACATAGAAGCCTCTAGAACACACCCGAAGCGACCGGGACCCGCACCCTGCCAGGGTGGGGCCGGCCGGCGCCCCCCGGCTAGGGTTTGGCCCCGCCTTCTGGAGTCTTCTTCCGCCGCCTCCTCGGAGTCATCTCGGCCCTATGTTTAAGTCGGTTTGATCCTACGGCGCACGTTCATCCCACCAGGCTATAAATAAAGAGGCAGACCCTCCTGGAGGCATCAATCAATCATTCATCGAAGGCAACAAGTCTTCTAGCCATCAAGAGCCTACTAGTTCATCAAGAGCCTTCTAGTTCATAGTTCTAGCCTAATTAGATTAGAGAGTAGAGGAGATCTAGTTCTTCGGCGGGATCTGAAGCCCCGGCATCCGTCTGGAGCGCAGAGTTCGGTATAGTTCTGGTTCTTTCTCTATTATTGTATTCTTCATTATGATTAGGGAAACATTGTTCTTAATAGTTCATATGTTCTTGATTACATTAGTCTTTGTCTACTTTAATTATATGTCTAGTATAGTTGGTTTGATCTTATTGAATTCATGTAATTGCTCGTATAGCGTTTATCCAAACGGTCGTTGGGGAGATGATGAACAATATGTAGACGTGGTGTCTAGATATTTCATTTATCTGCGAGTGCACCCTGATGTGCTGGGTCGTGTGGTAGTTCGCGTAGGTGACAGCTACGTTGATTCCTCTGTAGTCCACCCCCCGTATGTAGGCAAGCAGGCACGGTCGCGAAGTTGGGTGATGACTCTGTTTCATACCTTTCCTAGATAATGTCCTTTGCATATGATCATGATATATGACTAATCTGACAATGATTGCTAGATGTAATTGCACTAGTTAGAGTTATTCATTGACGTAGTTATAGAATTATCTTAGATATTAATTCCTTAGTTTATCCATTGGCTAGCTATTACTATGACTAGAAAGTGTTCTGATGTTTATCTTTATTAATGATGTTTGATCATACTTATCACCTGTATTTATCCTTATTATCTTGTGACCTCTACCTGTTATGAGTAGAGTATATGACATCGGTAATTTCACTTATTCATTGCATATAGTTGTTATCAATATAATAGATTATAGTTTAATCAAGTCCTTCCCAGTGGTATAAATATAAATCGACAACCTGGTAGAACTTTTAGGTAAAATACTACAATTGTATAGTTATCTGTCCGCTTGCAAAATTGTTCTTAGTTTATATTTATTTATATTTCTGCCTAGTCACATGGAATAATATATAAAACCTTTATTATTCTTAACATATATAATTAGGATTGACAACCCAGTTCATGTTAAAGAATGTTGGTAATAGATGAATGGCTAGTTGCTAATGACCAGTTAATTAAAATACCATATATCTTCTAATCTCGCCCCTAGTGTTAAAAGTTATAAAGTTATATTGGGTGACGTTAGTAGATGTCAACAATTATAGACAAATGCATTCACGTAATTAGGTTCACAGGTGCTCTCACTGGATATTTTCAGTGTCCGGAATAGCTATATGATCCATTCAGTATCTCCTACGATGTATGCAACACAAAGATATTATTCAGGTTTTTTCTATTAATTAGTGATCCCACCAACGCCAACAAGAACTTAGCCATTTCTGATTTCCCCTACAACAGAGGAGTTACATTTTGATTAGTTTTCCCCTGCTTCCTTGCCTACTATGCAATTTTGTAGTTACAGAAAAGATGTTTAACGTTTTTGTACGAATGGAGATCCTTAGTTTATGTTTAGATGTGTGCTAATTTTGTTGGTTTGTGTGTTCTAATTTCTATGATTGCTATTGTGACATAATAGATTCTTGCTATAGATGAAAGACCTTCCCTGTTTCTACAATATTTTTTTAGGGACTCATGGTCTACTTCGTTATGCAGGACTGCTAGGAGCACATCATCCTAGAAGAGGACAATTTTTTTTTTCATGTGATCATGTCCTTGCAAACATTGGAATAACCTCTTCTTAGTTTTCAAACATGGGAATGTTTAAAGCCTCCAACCACTTTATCACGGTTCTAGACCCCAGTTTTTCTTAACTGAAAGTTAAGTTTATTTCCAGCATTTAATTCGATCTAATCTCCATACGTTCTAACAAGTGTCATACATGCCCTATTAGGAACCCCTACCATCTTTATTTGGGCACATTAATCCTGCGTGCCTACATACATAACACAGTACCTCTGAACCAAGCGAATGTGTACTCTGTTCTCCTATTTTATACCAGTCCATTATTTTGCTTATCTATGCTCTATCCTTTTCATATACTACCCATCTACCAGTCAGAATGGCCAGTCCAACCATGCTTCATAGTCTCACTAAAAGCTTTTCTTTCTCTGCTTGCTCTTATAGGTTCAATAATGATTTGACTTTCCTTTGCAAATACTTTTTTATGGTATGCAACTGCTGATATGGTGCCTAACCTCTGCAATTCTCATTTTGTACCTTCCCATTATCTATACTGGATATATTGCCATTTTTCTATTGTATATACTATAAATCATGATTCCATGAATAATACGTTTCTCAAATATCTACATACACACTGGATTGACATTTTTGTGTGGTGTTCTTTGTTCACATGGCTAATACGTGCTACAAGCCTGCAGGTCAATCCCTTCATCTCCTTCATTTGTTGAAAACATCGCAGATCATGCTCAACTGTGCATTCAAGCTGTCCTCTTGCAAGCTTGGGCATGAAAGCAAACGAGGTCACACTACTGTTTTTAATGATTTCATGGCAATATATTGCTTGTGTCCTATTTTGCTTAGGAATGAATATCACCTGAATGCAACTGAACAATGGTTGCGACTGCTTGGTGCTGTCGCCTGTGAGTTCTCGAAATGATAAAGTTATGGCTTAACCTGGATCATCCAACTATCTAAGCTATCATGTTCCTAATTCAGAGAACACAGACACTTTGCCTTTCAAAGTTACTATTATATATCCTCAGAATCTACAAAAGTCTAGCAGTGGTATAATTGGCATGACCAAAATATGAATTGGTAGTCTATTATTCTACATGCTGCTTATCATTCTTTTTTTGTTATTTGGTTTATGATTGTTTATGCCTGTGATGGGTGATCAATTTTTTTACGGAGCTTATGTATTCTACTTATTGCATGCATGTAACTTCAGGTAAAAAGGAATACAGAATCAGATGTTATAGCCCTTATTGCATGCAGGTAACTTCAGGTAAAAAGGAATACAGAATCAGATGTTATAGCCGACTCTCAGTTTGACCTTTCAATTGCATGAGGTCCAAAGTCGTGCACATATTATTGTCTGCATAGTCCAGTAGATTTATAAAAAAAGCAATGTTTGTCTATTATTTTGGTTCTAGCTTTACGTGTCTTCTCTGGACATTCTAACGAAGAAAATGTGAGTGGCCTCATGCACTGTTCCCTCAGAATGTTTAATTACTTCTTTCCGTATCTATCTTTTCCCCGCTTCCCGCCTAGCCGGCACGGCGTCAGCGCGCCCATCATGCTAGTCATAATTATTCCGATAGAATAGACCAAACTGGAGCGAATCCAGGACTATCACTAAAAGGCAAAAAAAGGATGAGGCTCATCTTCTCGCATCGTGAATATATTTTATATTATTTGGAACAAATGCAACTTTATTCAAAAGGATATTGCACAAAAAAAAAAGAGGACTCAATAGAGGTATCAGAGTAGCCACAAAGAAATAGTATGTACTGTATATGAAAAGGACCGAACCATATCGGCTTGATCAGAACTTCACGAAAACAAGATTTTTGCCAACCGGGCACACAAAGTTAGTTGTAGGGATGCTACAAGGACGTCCTCAACAGTTGAGATAGCACCTAACTTATTTATGAGTAGACCCAAAAACTATTTTGTTTTCTGAACAAGATAAGCGTTAAGGTAAAAAAATAGTCTCTTCCTTTTTTATTTTCTCTTTTCAACATAAAAAAAATACTGACATAAATTCATACAAGTTATCTAAAGTAGTATTGTCGAAGACCTCCTAAGGAAACAAGTCCATGACACAATTAGAGGGAAAAAAAACAGACAACAGTATCGTCATGGAAGATATATATACATCAATGGAAAACAATTAACAACAGCAGCACGGTAATTTTTTTTTGAAGGGATCTCCTGAAAAATAAGTAAAAGAGAAGATTTGATCCTACGGTCAAATCTACAAAGAAGCGCTGATTTTAACTGATGATGATTTATTATCAGAAGAAAATAGAGGATGAAAAGAAGATGATTTGTAGAGAAGGGTGATGATTTGGAATAGAAATGTAGATATTTTTCTTCAGGATTTGTAAAAGGGGGGGAACTTAAAAAAAAGGATGGAAAGTCATCAACAGATAAGGAGGTCATCTCCAAGAGTTGGGCAAATTTTACTTAGCAAATCTTGTATTTTGCCAACTCCCAAAACAATTTGGTAAGTAAAAAAAGTACACATCTCCAAGAGATTGGTATTTTTGACTTGCCATAATAATAAAAAAAAAGGCCCACGAACACCTGCCTAAGGCCGCCGACGCCGCTGGGTCACACTGGAAGGGCGCGAAGGAGGATTCGCTTCCGACGACGACGATGATCAATGACAGCACACGTCCAGCAGCGTCCGCCTGGGCTCCGGTGGATGTGGAACGCCGCCGCCAGGCCTGGAGGAACCAGTGGCTGCGACAGCGGGGTCAACTCGTCAGCACCAGGGAGCCCCGATTCCCACTCCATCACGCGCTCGTCCTCGCCACCGCCATAGCAGACCATGTGGAGCTCATAGTCGTCCACAACCTCCTCGCCCATCTGGTTTCAATCGATCCCAGCATCACAGGCACAATGGCAACCCCGAATCAATCAGGCACATCGGCGGCCCCTCCATGGGCAGTTCGGTGACTGAGGTCTCACCAGCCAAGCAAAGCTAGTCAAGTTTGTTCCGTGAAGAAGCAGCAGCAGAAGCACGCGAGGGCAAGGAGCTTCGCCGCCAGCGGGCTGGCCACCTTCCTCAAATCCACCGTGGCCTCCTTCTCCTCCACCTTCCCGTCCTCCAGCCGTCTCGGGCCCCGTCGTGCGGCAAGGATGGTGGCACTGCCGCTCCCGCAGCGAGCTTTTCTTCGCGCGAGCGGGGGAAGGAAAGGCGCGAAGCTCTTCGCGCGCACGCGGGGAAAGAAACTCGCGCCAGAAATCGCGATGCCAACCACGATACGCGCGCATATATTTACGCGCTGGGAGGCATGATTTGCCAAGTTTCTATTTTTGCCAAATTATTGGAGAATGTTTTTTCGTGTTTTGCCAAAAAATAATGAATGCCAAGTATATTTGGCAAACTCTTGGATACTCTTAGTTCTTAGGTGACCATCGCTTGAAAGATACGAATACTAGGGAAGCCCATGCTAACTGAATGTGATCCGTTCGTCCTATTACTTTAAACTCGAGGAAATATAAAGGAAGTTTGTAAAGTTTTGCGAAGCTTTGTTGACAATTTTTGAACCTGTGAAATGACGGAAAGATGATGGTCATATATACTCGCCGGTGAATAAGATGATCAAATATTTACATCAAGATATTTATCTTTTCATAAAAAAATAACTTCATTGTGAAACTGTGAAAGTAACACATAACAATTGACAATTGCAAATATCAAATAGCATTCCCTGTAGCATGCCAGACGTGCTAATGGTCTGCGATCCGAGCCAAAACCAGCCCGATCTAATGTGCGTGTCACTCAACATTGATTCCAGCCCACAGCAATTATTCTCCCACCAAAACCAATCCACTGAAGGCCTGAACTGCACATATCATAAAGTCCAAACTGAACCAACTCAGGTAGACTAGTTGAGTAGAGCCAACACGTTCTTCGCTTCTGCTGCCTGCTTGGCTGCTGTGTGCTACTATATTTCAAGTCAAGGCACTTGCTCAATTTCTTTTGCACTTGCGGTTGCTCATCATCAGGTACCAAAAGCTTGGAAAAGAATTGAACTTTCATAATCACTCGGTAACACTACCACGAGATCGAGATCGAGATTGAGATCGAGCGGCGCCACGTTGTTGTATTATTATAAAAATAAAGGGGCTTTTGTTTCGCCGCGGCTGCTGCTGCATGGAGTAGACGCCACGAAACGAGGATAAAATACAATCATCATTTCATTCGCCACTCGCTGCTAACGTAGACGGCGATCGTGCGTTCATGGGAACTCACCAATCATGCACCGTACCGTCCCCAAATCTCCCTAGATCATGCGACGCCCACATGCAGATGCATGCCGCCCGATTTGCACTGGTTTATACTCCCACGCTCCTGTTCTTGATTCGCACGCCTGAACCCCTTAATCCCCTGCTGCAAAGGCACCAGCCTCTGCCCCTGCCTCCAAAAGAAACTCCAAGGGCGCCGCCCGAGCTTGGCATGCATGCATGCACTCTAAGCCTGGTTTAATGGCGAGATCTTAAGAAAAAAATAAAGCCCTTAAGCTTGATGAATGGGCAAAATGTTGAGATTAGACTCCATGGATGAATGGGGAAGAGCCAGAGCTCAACTTCAACTCATAGCACATATATGTCGAGGAATCAAGAAGCATTTGAATAAAGGTTTCGCCTTTACATGTTCAAGAACATAGAACATTGATATGTTTTCTCATTACTCATCGTGAAGTCGACCTTCGCTCTTCGCATAGGCATATTGCTTCCGATCCGCCCGTTAATTTGATTCAGTGGCCGAATGTTTCAGACAAGAACAGAGTAAAGCCTCACGGCATTTGCACTCGCAAGGAGCTACCCCTTTGGGGATAGATCTGATAGCATTAGCATAGCACTTAACAGAGAGATGCGATTCCCGCGCTTCCGAGAACGAAGCATGCCACGGCGGCGGCCACAGTCGTCATGGCGTCCCGGCACCGCTGCAGACGAAGAACTTGGCGTCGGCGGCGCTGTCCGGCATGTCGTTGTGGCACGCGGACGAGCCCGACGGCGGCACGAACCCCCGTGGCAGCATCGCCGAGAACGTCCACGCGCCGGTGCCCCCGCCGCGCGCCGCCGTGCTCCCCCGTGCCGTTGTTGGCGCCACGTGGAAGTGGAACTCCTGCCGCGCCCGCGCGCGCCCTGGGACCACTACGGCCGGTGGCAGCGCCGGCTTGGCATCCACTCGGACGCGGCGGCGCCGGCGCCGCTCCGAGGAAGCGCGGACGGGTGGCGTGGCGAGGAGGAGGAGGAGGAGGACCACCAGCAGGAGAAGGTAACAGAGCCGCGTTGGGGACGAAGCCGCCATCGCAGCAGCTAGGGATCGGACGGCGAGGAGACGACGGAGGACGACGTGAGCAGGTGTGCGCGCATGGATCGGAATGTCTGTGACGGCGGTGGCGGGAGAGAAAGAGAGCGCGCGCGGCGATTTCACAGGGTTTGCTTTGGCGTCGTCGTCGATGGCGCCTCGGGTGCAGCATGCAGCGCGCAGCCTGTGGTGTGGTGTGGAGGACGAAGACTTGCATTTGAAGGCGGCCTCCGGTCTTATAGCCGGCCTCGTTTCTGGTTGTTTTCGAGGGGGCACAGGAGGGCTGAGATTCAGGCTCGATTGGATCGACACATGATAGCTGCTGCTGTTACTGAGTCAAACAACAGTGGAGAAGCTAGGAGACAGAGAAAGGTTGTGCTAAAAAGAATAGAACGGAATGGATTCAGTCATTCAGATGCACGGGTTCGTGGACCAATCTTACAATCTAAGTGCGCACCATTAGGACAGGTGGAGCAACGAAGAAATGGGACACTCAATTACTCACTCACTCACTGTTTCGATAAGATTACTCAGGCTCATGGTAACTGAAAATACCGTTGACAGTTTTTCTACTTACACATAACAAAATAATATAACTAGAAAAGCTAAAACGTCTTTTAATTTGATACGACAGGTGTAAATGGTACCTAAAATCAAGGTTGGCTTAGAGTTGAGAATGCACTGGCCATAGCGCCAAACACATGTCCTCAGTTACTCTGCTTTCGTTTTCATAGGATTACATGCTGCTATGCTGTTGAGCTAGACTTGATCTTTATTTACATTCTAAGAAAAGAAAAAGGCACTATAGCTTGTTGACAGACATCAACAGGTCATCATCTGGTTTCTGTGTGACGTACAGTGCATTAAAAAAATGCACATTTGAACCATTTGCTACGTTGAGAGGTTAGCAGTTAGCACTGGCAGGATTGCTTTAAAGGTGTAGTGTACACCTGTGCAGCATTACAGCCCAACGAACCTAATAGCACGTCATTTATTCATAACCTCATACTAGTACCTGGAAATGTCATCACCTGCAGGCTGCAGCATCACTTGACGTCTTGGACAACCTCTTGTCATGGTGTATTTGTATTTGTAAGGAACGCAATCATTGTTTTCTCTATGGGATCAGCAGGAGTTACCCCTACAGCTTATGCTTATGTATATAATTATAAATAGGTAACAAGACAGTGGAGAATAAATGCTTATATATTATATAAATACATAAAAAAAGATAGTAAAGAACAAAAGCAGAGTTTAAGAAACCCAACATTTATCTCAGCACGCATATGAACTGTTAAGAATAAACAACCGTTGTAACAACCAGGAGACGCATCGCCGGCTGTACACTTGGATGTCCTTGTGTGGCTATAAACTTGATGCAGTACACAAGTACTTGCATTACTTTTGCCGGCTGCCACCGGTACAGAGCCAGCTAAACAGACACTCAGATCAGAGTAGCCTGTCCTCTCGAATTCATTCTTGATGAGTTACCGGCTGGAAACAGAAGCATAGATCGCTTTCAGTTCTGAACGCAAGATGATGCGAGTTTCACACCTAACTTGGGCCAAAACATCACACAACTTTTGCTACCAAAATAACATAATTCTCTTCGAAAACAATACTAGTACATATATTGCACAAAACAGGTGTCCCCGCACTGCTACTGAAAAGGACTATATGAAACTGAAATGCGAAAACACAAATGTGTGGATCACCGATCTAGCTGTCTAGCTGAGATCAATTCACACAAGCAGCACATCTTGTCATCAGTTCATCCACTCCGTACGGTCCAGCAATCCTGGAAGGCTACAGAGGTTGGTTGGATTGGGGTAGGTTGCTAGCCTGGAACCATACAACCTTTACAAAAACCCTTCATTTCTTGCGTAGCAGCAGCCTCAGGGAACTGGAATCCGAGAAAAGATACTAGGTTGGAATGCTCTGTCGCTCTCGATCGCTTCATGTCACAGCTGTCGGGCTCACAGCAATTTTTCAGCGTCCTGTTCCGAGGACAGAGCAGCGGAACCATCCTCATCACCTCCCCTCGTCTTCCAGCTCCAGACTTCCACCTCGATGCCCCGGCGACCAGGTCCCTTGTCCCCAACGAGGCTAGCTGCAGCCCAGCACACCTATCGGCGTGCCTGTAGGCGCCGCCGCGGCTTGCTGTCACTTGTTGTACAACTTCGCCACCTTTGGCTGACGTGAGCTGCAAAGCTAGAAATACGTCACATCTGCCATCTGGGGCCGAATTATTAGTGCCTTCGTCACAAACTATGTGAATTAACTGATTAGTGGTACACATAATATAATACTGAAGATTGCGGCAAAGATGAATGGATTCGTGCGACAACTGTGTACCCAGCATGTAACTTGATCGTCATCTCCTTCCTTTGTTTCCACCATAAAATAAAAACTGTAGAAATGAAATTATATCGATGTATGCATAAGCAACAGAATAGATCGATCGACAAAGACGAAATTGATCTCTCACACGGCCTTGATTCCAGTGAATCAAATCAACAAAGTTCAAAACAAACAAAAGACTGATATGGGACGGAACAGCCAAGGAAAGGATCGATCGTCCCAGCAGATGAGCAATGTGGCGACGAGCCGACGAGAGGAGATGATGCACCCAAACATGTGGCACGGGACGATGGCGCTACCAAGTCGGAAGAAACCGATCTTTGCGGAAGTTCGTGGGCCCGAAATCTTCTTTTGTGGGCTTAGAAGGTTGCAACTCGGGTCACATCGGCCGCGAATGCCCAGCCCAATTTTGTGGGTTGGGCTGTTAAGAACCCACACTGCTTGCAACGCTAATTCTGGTCACCGGCACACATGCCAAATTGCTTCAACCTTCCACCTAAGTCCCAGGCTCATGGATTTCTCTCTAGAGAAGCTATTTAACGCACTCTATTGATTTGAAAACATGGTTAAATCGTTCACCATGGCTTCAATAATGAGGCATGGGGTTTCATCGACACAAATACAAGAATGCTTTGACTAAATGTCTAATCTCGCTATATTGTGTGCTACTCTGTTGATGATATCCCTATCTGTTCGCTTAAGCTTATCAACGTTTATTTTCAGGCATGGAACATTATTCCCTCTTACAACAAATTAGTATCAGCCAAAATCAGCGTTTATTTTCAGGCAACAAACAGAGCCAGGTAGTCAAAGCCGCCACAGTCGACGCTTGAGAGTGTGGACAAATGAGTATACAGACTGAACGGAAGGATTCAACATCTGGAGACCAATCATCCATTGAATAAAGATGAGAATAACTACAAGAATAAAGACAAGGACGTTGTTGAGATCCCAGATGATGATTATTTTAATCACATAGGCTTTGGTTGGATCAGGGTTCCGCGGATTTTGGAGGCTCAGATAGGGTTTGAGGTTTCAGAAAGTTAATTTAAGATTGTGGGAGACTTGATGCACATAAAAACCTCGGAAAACATTTTCTAGATAGAAACCTTATACAAAGGCATGAAATATATAAACAATTAAATTTAATTATAAGGATTTTATAAAATCATTTTTTCACTCTCTAAATTAACAATGAATTAAACAAGGGTCGGAATACTTTAGAAACATAATAGAAATTTTGTGATGTGACTCGTGTGTGACAATAAATTTACTTGTGGTGGTACAAAACATCGACAAATACTGATACCTTTTTTGGAGGATTTTTCACATAGCATTTGGCTTACAACCACCAATAAATATGGTTACTTTTTTTTTCTAAACATGGTTACTACAAGTACACCAAAAATTGAAATATCAAATTTAAGTGGGAGCAAGTGCAACCTTTTAGTCTATATGATTGGTCAGAAATTATGTAATTTTTAGTAAAACCATTATGCTCTCATGTATAAATTATTTTCAGCATGATCTTCCAACCAGCCAGATTTGAAGCAGACATGCCGAATGATGGAGACTGTATCTAATGGAGATTTTCATCAAGAATATGTGGTCATTGTCTTCTTCAAATAAACTCTTAGAGTTTAGTTTGCTGCTAGTCATACAGTCTCACACTTTTAATTTGTTGCTTTTATTTAAAGAACTTCTCTTTATCAGCCCGACACTGAAACTGTGTAACAATACTTGGTTCACTGCAAAATTCTTATAGAAACTGGAATAAAATCCTTTTGTCTTTTCAAAAAGATGAGCAGAAGAACAGCTCACTAGATATGCATGATCTTTAACAGCTGCTGCTGTATTGTGCGGTTTCTGCGAGGTTGCCCTGGAGGCTGGAGAGCTCGGCACGAATGGCATGAACAGAGTAATCCGGGACACACCATCAGTGCGTGGTCTGTCATCTGTGGCCTGTGGGAGTGTGATACGCGCCTCGACGCCCGGAATACCTACCTCAAAAGAGCTAAACCTACTGCACTAAAGATTTACTACTTGGACAATAAAAACTGAGTCTTCAACGGCCACCAAAATTCAACGCTTCCCACGCTTTGAAACTCGAACCACTACCGTTGCAAACCTCCTGACGATCGATCTCGCGCCCTATAAATATCAGCCAATAGCACCAGCATAATTCATCAATCAACAGGCAGCAGGATCAGCTAGTTAGCTAGCTAGCTCCTCGCACTACTTGCCATTGTCAGTCAGTCACCCAGCCATCTCGCTAGCCAGCCATGAAGACTAGCGTTGCAGTTCTCCTGGTGGCGATGCTGGCGGTGGAGGCCGCAGTGCAGGTGCAGGTGCGGGCCGACGTCTCGTGCCCCGACGTGCTCAACGACCTGTCGCCGTGCCTGCCCTTCCTGCAGGGCAACGCGGCGCAGCCCGGCAACCAGTGCTGCGCCGGCGTGAGGGCCCTCTACACGGCGGCGGACACCAGGCCGGAGAGGCAGGCCACGTGCCGCTGCCTCGAGGCGGCCTACGCTCAGGTCAACGCCCGGCTCTCCGCGGCGCAGGAGCTGCCCGGCGACTGCGGCGTCCCGCTGCCCATCAGGATCACCCCCGACATCGACTGTAACAGGTGAGTACTAGTACTGTATACGTACTCCTATACACAACGGCACAATCTCTAGCTCCCTTTCAGGCGTTTACAGACGAAACTAACATTATTTGCCCCGTTTATATTGGCAGGATTGAATGAAGGGATACTGCTCCCTTCTCAGAATCCATACGGCATGGATGGTGATGATCATGCATGAGTGCCCTACAAATATACTGCACCAGCTGCACTGAGTTATAATATAGAATAAAAGATTTGGTGATGTTGTGCTGTTTAGTACTGCGTGTTCGATCGCCTGTAATCGTGTGATGCCGTCGTTGGCTTCTTCTATCTGTACGTGTTAATCTCGCCTGTACTCGTGTTTGCAACTGATCAATTATACATATACTGCTGTGATGCATTTATAATGTCAACTCTCAATGTCGCCTGTATTCAGGCTTATCGTATATATTGCGATAGCTCGTTCTCGCTGAACACCGATCCTAGTCGTGCGATCAAACTTTTAGCCGCTTATTATTAATTCACTTTTACAACAATTGCATTCAGGTAAAAAGTAATGTGAAACCCGATCATAAGCCTCTGGCTGTTGGCCTGTGTGGACATTTTTTTTCAAAAGCCGGCATGCCGGAATTTTATTAGACGAGGAAAATACAAAAAAACAAAAAACGACTGTACAACATAAACAAGCAACTCAACCCAGGGAAGACCTGTGTGGCCATTTAACGTAGTGGAAGCAGCGACACTGGCATAACAGCCTTTCATGCATTGTGTACTTCTCTAGCTGTCTTAACAAGAATCAATTTAGTGGTATTGTTGGCGTAAAACATGCATCGCCACACACTAGAGAACTGCAACATGCGGATAGCAGATCGGACCATCCTCGCTTGAAGACGAGCAACTCCACAACACAGTTGACAAAAATAGATTGCTAAACTTATGATTTAGCCAATCTTAAAAATAGAAAAGTATGTAAAAAAATAGAAAACCTCAACAGCTTTTTTATTATGGCAATGCTAGATAGCTAACTACACATGCAAGTTATATTTACCATGCTAGATTTCAGGAATAGTCCGCTTGCTATTTTACAAAACAAGATAGCATAACTGTTAAAGTTCACTTTTTACTCTAAAAATTCTAAATATACCATACAAAACAAGGATAGCATGTCTCTTGGAGATGACAAATGCAAAAACTTGTTCTGTTTAATTGACCCAATTAGTCTTTCAAAACATATCTACTTGAAAGTTTGGCCTTCTTATCATACGCCCTAGTCATATATACCTTATGTTTTTTAATATCTCCTTTAAATCATCCGGATTTACCAGCTCATATACAAGCTTGCGTGAGAGTTGTTCACTTGTTCGTCATGAATCTTTTTCGTGAGGATAAAACAATATTTCATGACGGTATTTCCACTCTCACGAAATCTCAGCTTTCTGATAGTGAAGCTCCAAAAGAGTAACTTTCATAGCATCGTGTCTAGTTACGTGATGAGCTCATAAGCCTTTAGACAGAACCTTATGCAAATGCTTAAGATTACAGTCTCGCCTTGACTATTGGTCTGAGCACAATATGGACATAAATTGAGCAACTTATAAGATTCGACATTGATGTGTAGTTAAAGTCTGATGAATGTCAAACTTATGATATGCTCAGTAATGAATTCGATCAGTTAGCCCACGCGAGCCATATTCTTGGGAGGAATCACTTTTATCCATTTCATGAGCAACCAATATGAAGCGATGTCCCTTAGATGATGGAGAATTAATTTGCCCAAGGAGATCCAAATTCCAGCCTCTGTATGACAAAGGTTTTGATAATAGGATGTAGCATGGAAAAAAATAGCGGGCTATTGAAAATAGCGGCAACGTTTTTTTCAACAGCTGTAAGGCTATAGCGATGCTATGCTAGATAACGTTTTTATAAAAAAAAATATGAAAAACACAAAGTATGATACAAGAAACATGGCAACTATATAAAATTCAACGAACATAAATATGTTTTTAGGATTCCAGAAGTCTAGGTACCATTACCAATATTTACATAGTTCACACAATATTACAACATGGTTCATAGTTCATGAAACATCAGTGTTCAATTATTCAAAATACTAAATTAGCAGCAAACCAGCAAATAACTAATTAATTGTCACTCTTATAGTGTAATTTCAAGGCTACAAACGTAAGCTAGTCTGAGATTGAGTATTCAGAGTCAAATTCAGAAGATTGATCACTTCCAGACTGGCGGTCCACATTGGCCCTATTTGGATCCTCTAGCTGAGCTAGAAGCTAGAGTTAGTTTCTAACTGCAAACTAACTCTCAACTAGCTCTAGCACAAGTGTTGTTAGGATCCCAGAGTTAGATTGACAGAAAAGTTACTTTCCAATCATTTGCCTTATCTAACCCATCTTTTCAGCAGGATATAGTGTGACTGCACTTGTGTGGTCTCATCCTGGAGGTAGTTGCCGTAGAGGTCCAACCCCGGGAACCCCTCCACCACAGGAGCTTGCGAGTTGAGGTCGAGACCCCCGCCGGCAGCAGGAGCATCAGCAGGGCCGCTCGAAGCCGGCTGCGAGCCCTACGGCGAGTTGCCGTCCATGGCCTGGGTCGGGGTTGCAGGTGGCCGAGAGGGGCTGGATCGGGGCTGGAAGTGGCGGAACGAGGATGGAGGTGGCGGATCGAGGATGGAGGTGGTGGATCGAGCCTGCTGGCGCTCTCGGTGGTGGCGCTGCTGGCTGTTGGCGGTGGCGCTGCTCGGGGTCGCGGGCCGCGGCTGGAGGTGGCGGCCACGGCTTGACTCGGGGTCACGGGTGCGCGGCTAGAGGTGGCGGCCGGCGGCGAGGCTTGAGGTGGCGGCCGGCGGCGTGGCTGGAGGTCGCGGGAGGTGGCGCGGCTGCAGGACGCGGTCGTGGCGCTGCGGCGGGCGCGGAGCGGCGGTCGGCGCGGCGCCGGTGCCGTCGCGGCACGGCGGCGGGAGCGGCGCGACGCGAGTTGGGGATGGGATCTAGTGCGGCAACCGGTCAGGGGAATGGCATCTTTTTAGTGGCCCCCATCAGAACTAGCCTAAAAAATCACCTTTTGGGGGACTAGTTTTTTGGGTGGGTTAGATGAAAAAAAAAAGCTCTAGCCCTCCTCATGTTTGGCTAATTTTGGGCTATTTGAATCCCAACTAGCCCAAACTAGCTCTAGCCCTGGGATCCAAACAGGGCCATTGACATCATGGTCAATTGAGTAATTTCCAAATAGCGCTGCTATTTTACTACTAACGCTATGACACTTAGCGGCGCTATTTTCTGCTATAGCGGTGAAAGTCTGCATAACGGCATAATTGGCAATAGCTTAGCATGAAGTCTTTGTAGCCGCTATTGCGTCACAATTAAGGATGAATTCGGTCGGAAACGGTCAAAAAAATCCTCTATTGTTTTCTACATTTATATTTGAATACGAACACGAAAGCGGAAACGATATGGTCGGAAACAAAAACGAAAACGAACTTTCGGTGTTTCGAAAATGAACCAATTCGATCAAAATTATGTCGAACACGGTCGGCATACGAAATTCAATACGAAATATCGACCCACGGTCCACAACTTTAAAAAATGTTCATGACCAAACTAAGATAGTTAACAAATAACGAGTGCACAACTTTAAAAATGTCACATAATAGTTAACAAATAACGAGTGCATGACCTAGGGTCTTAAGTATCAACACAATTCGCAAACATATAGTCGCCGACACGCTAGTAAAGTTTAGAATAAGCAATTAATTAATAGGACATAGATAGGATCATAGGACATGAACATCTATAGTTCATCAACATCATCCATGATGTCAGGATCACTTTCCATGTCATTTGCTTCCTCATTATCCACCTCATTGTTGTCCTCATCCCCCTCCTTGTTATTTTCCTACAAGTATGCAAAGTTAATTAAAATTAGTTGTAGCAGCTAGTATATTTCATAAGTGTGCAGCTAGTATATTTCATAGGAAGCAGCCAATAAACATACCTCAATTTTCAGTTTAGCCACAACATTAGTCAAAGCATCAACCTCAAGATCACTCACAATTGATCCAAGCTTTTTAGAATCTGAAAAAATAAGGAAGGAAACAATTCAATGCATTATTTGGCTGCAACTAAAAGTATCTAAGTGAAAATAACAAGTAAAATTAGCACCTTTACTTGCTGCAGCAACCCAATCCTTTGTGAAAATTAAAGCCTGTACCATCTCGGGATCAAGACGACTGCGATAGGGATCAACAACACGACCAGCAGCACTAAAAGCAGACTCGGATGCAACTGTTGACACTTGCATGGCCATTACATCGCGAACAATTTGTAAAAGGATAGGATACTGTTCTCTCTTGTTTTTCCACCATGCTAAGATGTCAAACTTACTATGAAGTTTCACTAGTGGTTCTGCCATATACATTTCCAACTCATTTGACTCCAACATTCCAGGTTCACTTGCTTCATATAAGAATTATTCTAGGCCATGGTCTACATCTCCTATTAGTACATCAGTTATGTTACTAGCTCTAGGTGTAGGTGCAGCCCCTTGACTAGTTTTCTTTGATGATGCAGCATAAAAGTTGTACGGTTTCTTTACCACACTAACAAACTCATCAAGTTCAGCTTGATAATAAGCACCATGGAACTTCTTCAAGTAGTACTCTATGCCCCTTTTCTTATACCTAGGGTCAAGAAAATAGGCTACAGCTAGAGCAATGTTGGACTGATCCCAATATTTCTCAAATTTTGCATTCATAGAAATTGCCATTTCTCTAATTGTAATATTTTCATCATAACACCACTAATCAAGTAAGACCTTTATCTCACAGAAACCTCTATAAAACAAATTTGCAATAGGGTATGAAGTGCCAGAGAGAATTTCAGTGAGATCATAAAATTTCTTCAAGCAACCAAAAAGTGTCAATGCATTATCCCATTCAGCAGCAGATGGAGAGAACTTGTCATACTTACAGCGATTTGAAGACTTCAGCCTAATAAATGCATCCTTGTAGTACAAGGAATCTCGCAGCATTAGATAGGTAGAGTTCCACCTTGTTGAAACATCCATTTGAATACCCCTCTTTGTATCCAACCCAGCTTCAGTGGCACATTTCATAAGCTCCTCCCACTGCAATGGAGACCCTTTCACAGCTAGAACAAGTGATTTGATCTTGCTGAGTGTTCCTGAAATGACTTTCAACCCATCACTAGCAACTAAATTCAGAATATGGCAGGCACATCTAACATAAAAAACATCCCATCACAAACTAGGGAACCATTACCATTGTTTTTCAGATCTGAAATTATATCGTTGACAGCTACTTCATTTGAACTAGCATTATCCAAAATCAGAGCAAACAGTCTATTCTCAATGTACCACTTAACCATAACTTCAGTGAATGTTTGAGACAACTTTGCACCAGTATGCCTACCTTTTACATTGAAAAAACCAATAATTCTCTTTTGTATGTGCCAATTATCATCTATCCAATGAATAGTAACAGACATGTATCCTTTGTTCTGGCATGAGGTCCACATATCCATTGTTGCACTAAAGCGGCACTTCAAAGTTTTCAAGTGTGCATACAAAGTTTCCTTTTCAGCAAGATATTTGTCCATTATTTCTTTCCTAACAGTGACACGGGATTTTATTGGAAAGCTAGGACGGAGAGATTTGATGAAATCAACAAGATACTCATGCTCAACTATATTGAAGGGGTATTCATGCATGGTTATTGCCAAATTTAATTTCTTCAAGCTAGCTTCTTGGTCATATTTGTAAGGCTGAACATGAGCAATTTCAGAACCAGGGTGCTTACCAACTTGAAGCTGCTGTTGTCCCTTCACAATACTGTGTCTTGTTTTCAAATGGTGCTTGAATGAAGTCGTCCTATTGGTGCCCTCAGCTCTGTATTTCGTGTCACACATAGCGAAATTGCAGTGTCCCCACAACTCCTCAACTAGGTTTCCTTCCACCTCTACATACTCTTTTTTCTTGGTGAAATATTGCCAGACCCATGATGTGCATTTCTTAAACCTCTTGCCAGAAAGGCGAGCCTGCTCTGGATCGTCATCCTCTTGATCATCATTGTCGACATCAATTGACACTTGAGTAGATGGAGATGTCGTTGGTGGTGCACCACTATCAACTGATGGTGCCACTGATCCTTGCACTGATGCTGCTGTAGCTTTCCACTAGATGCAACACTTTGAGAAGGCCTTCTACTCCCTGATCCTACTAACAGCCAAGTGAAACATTGCTAAATTAGATAAAAAATTCTAAAGTAGCCAAATAATCAAGGAAAAAGATCTCAAATAGTGGTAGGAAGAATGGAAGATGAACCTGCTATTGGAGACGTCGTTGCTGCCGCTGCCGGTACGAGCGGAGGCTCTAGAAGACGATGCACGCTCTTCGTCTTGGGCTTGCTCCCCTTGCCAGTGCCCTTCGTTCCAGGAGCAGAAGCACCAGCGGGCGCCATCGACGGGCGGGATGGCGGTGGCGCGGCACTGCCTCGTGGTCGTCGAGTCGTGGCTAGAGCTGGAGTCCCTGGAGGACTGGATGGCGGCGCTGGTGGGTGGAGACTGGAGAGTGGGGAGTGTGGCCGGCGGTGGAGTGGACCGTCGCAGTCGCCCGTCCCGTGTCGTCCGTCCCTGGCGGTGGGGAAACTCGGAGTCGAAGTGGGGAGTGTGGAGTGTGGCCGGCGGTGGAGTGGCGACTGGCGAGTGGGGAGTGTGGCCGGCGGTGGAGTGGACTCGCACGTCGCCCAGCGGTGGGGGAACTCGGAGTCGAAGTCGCCCGTCCCGTCCGTCCCTGGTTGGCGGCGCTGGAGGGTGGAGTGGAGGGGTACGGCGCTGGAGGGTGGGAGTGGAGGGGTACGAGTTAGGGTTGGTTACTGGGCTGGGCTGGGAACGAAGGAGTCTGGGAGTATTGGGCCAAATTCGGTTACTACCGAATTTTGAATACGGAGAATTTCGAATATAATGTAGAAATATAGAAATCAATGGAAATAAGCCCATATCGAATTCCGCTCTGTTTTCGAATTTCTCTTCCGAATTTCGTACCGTATTCGAATTATTCCGAAAAAACTGAAAACGATCGGGTAAAATGTAGAAAACGATGCGATTCGGTCGGGGATTTTCGTTTTCGTTTTCATCCTTAGTCACAATAGCAACGTTATAGCCCGCTATTTTTTTCCATGGGATGTAGCATATATATGTCATGTGGTATTTGAATATTGCCAAATTGTGACAACATTTGTAGTAAATGAAGCAATCAACAACCACAAGGCCAACAGAATCCAGGCTTGCTGAAAAGTCACTTCATCTGTTGTGCAGAGAGAGTTTTTCTTCCCGTAGTGAAGCAAAGGGGAAAAATGCGTCTGTTTTGACTTTTGACGAGGTATATATGCGTACTTCCTCGGTCCTAAAAGTGTCGTTTTAGATTTTCGTGTCACAAGTTTAACTTTATAGAAAATATGTGCAATATTTATATCTCTAAATAATTTTTTGTTAAAAAACTAGATTTAAAGATCTTTTCAATAATATTAATTAATTAGGATAAATATTAATATATTTTAATATATAATTATCTATATTTTTTTTCTCAAGAAGCAGGAATGACATTTATTTTTGTACGGAGGGAGTATATTATCCTGAGGGTGTCGATGAACCGTGTCTCTTGCTCCAGCGCGTTGAAGTTTCCCTTCTTATACCTTTTTTAAATTACACAGTACAGATATATACGTTCACAACGCACGCACATTTACCCCTACGAACATAGGCACGTCTCGCTGTCGACAGGCACGTCGCCTACCACTCAAAGCACAACGCCGTTAGATTCTGGAACAAATCCAGAAAAGGTGCGACAATCAGAATTTAAACCCTGATGGGTAGCGTCCTACTAGACAGTCCTACCATTAGACTATAGGCCCATTCACTTGTACTCTTAACGGGTGCCGCCGCCGGTGAGGAGCCCCGGCAGGGCGCCACGAGACCCCAACGGATGCCTCCTGGAACACGACGACGGTGGTCGGGCCCCTCTCGGTGTCCGGGAGCACCCTGTGCTCGACGCTGGCGTAGGCACCGTTGGTGAGGATGTCCAGGATGTCGGCGACGTTGACGACGAAGGCGCCCGGCAGCGGCCGCACCGGGAACCACCTGCCGTCCTTGTTGCGGATCTGCAGGCCGGGCGTGTCGTCCACGTGCAGCAGCAGCGTCAGGCCCAGCCCGTCCGAGTGCGGCGTGATACCCATCACCTTCTCCTGGCACGGAGGGTAGTGGTGGATCGCCATGCTCTGCCCTTTCCCCGTGAAGGCGTCCACCAGCGCCTCCCGCTGCACCCCAAGATCGGCCGCCATGAAAACCAGCAACTTCATTGCCAGATCGATCATCTCCACCGAGTAAACCTCAAGCGCGTCCCTAACAAATCGAGTCCATGCATGGGAGACATGTCAGACGATCATTGATTAGTAGAGACTGGTTAGCAGAGAGAGATCTACTAAACGCCGTAATGGTAACCCTGCCGCTAAACAACTTAGCTGGCGATTTAAACTCATGAAAATAATATATGCGTATTATATTATATATAAATACATACCTGAACGTGGGTGGATTTGTGGGCCACATTTCCATGTTCCTGTAATGGACTGGCTGCGTGACGAGGATCAAGCTCTCTGCCCAGTCCAGCTTGCGAGTGGACGCTCTTCCTCTGCTGAAGTGGTGCCCATATCCTTCGAAGCCGTTTCCTCGGACCGCCACTTTGGCCTTGCTGTCCAGCGGCAAGCCGAAGAACGTAACTGCACGGTGCTGTCTTTCATTCGCTGCACCACCGCTTCGTCAACCCCATGGTTGTTCAGCTACTCCACATCCAAAAAAGAGCATCATAATCATTAATCATAAATAAAATCAGGAAACTCTCGTACCACGTAGGATAGGAATATAGGATGCGAAAAAAGGCTGCTTAGACATGCATGCATGCAACGCAACGGGAGAAATGTGTAATGTATATAATTACATATATAATAATAAACAGATAGTAGCTACTAGCTAGTAGAATTGAAGAAATCCAGCGGGACCTGGAAGAAACCCCAGTTTCTGCAGGCATCGCCAAGCTTGGTGATCTCCGACGCCGACAGCTCCGGGTCCAGCAGCTTGGCCATGTCGACGACCGGCAGCTCGTAGCTCTCGTCCTCACCGACGACGACGACGCCGCCGTCAATGATCTCCTCGGTTCGGACGTACTTCTCCGGGATCTGCTCGGGGTTGGCGAACGCTGAAGCCGCTGCGTCCGTGATCTCCTCCCTGTTGAAAATACTCTCGATGCTAGGAGCCTCCGTTGCCATTGCTGTGCGTCTGCTGCACCTACCTCTGATCGAATTCAGCACGGGGCAAGGCTACTGCGATGATTGATGTGCTGATTTATAACGGGTTAATTCCACCCAAGTGTGTTGCGCTTGTTGCGGGGTTCAATCGGCTTACTTAACGCATCATAATCGTGCTGATTTATAACCGGCTCCACCCAAGTGTGTGGCGGTTGTTTCGGAGTTCAATCACGCATAATAATTGTTAACCCAACGACATTTAACCTACCCTGAGTAGTAAGTGTCTGTTAATAATTACTCCCTTAGTATAGGAAAAAAATAATATTTAGGACAACGACACGGCTTTCAACTCATAACTTTGACTTCATATTTCTATAAAAAAATTTATGAAAAAGTAATATATGTACACTTTTATGAAAATATATTTGAACACAAATCTATTTATATAGTTTCATATTTTCAAACTCAATAATTTAAAAGTCATTCATGATTTATATTCTTAATGTTTGACCAAGACCTTTTCCAAAATATCATTTTTTTCCTATATAGAGGGAGTATTTGTTTTGAATCCAAACCAATATTGATGATAAATTAGTTGTTTGTTTGAGCTTAAATAAGAACTATCTCATTAACTAGACTAAATTAGATAACAATTTATTAGCTAAATATATCTATTATAGATAGTGAATATAAATGAAGCCTAAGCCAGCGGGAAAGTTAATTTATACACCCAGACACAGAGGTCCCTGCAGCGACTGTAGCAATTGTAGCAAGCCTCAATCGGCCGGCCAACTAACCTAACACAAGTACACAACACTCAAGGCCTCAAGCGGATTGGACATTTGGTGCAACTCCTGCCGGGCGAAACCACGATTCTATGACGAGTGTACCCTCCTTGGACGATGAAAGTTTGATTATTAGTGCTCTATACCACTCTCGATTCCTTGGAATTCAAAAAAATCACTAGCAAATATGTTCATATGTTGCAACGAAAAATATTTATAACATACATATAGAGTCACTTGGACAAACTGCGGCATGGAAGTTTATTCAACAATTGCTTCATGAGGTCCAACTTTCTCTTGGAATAAGATTTATACCATGCTGGATGCTCACATTTGGGCTTGGGACATTTACCAATAATTATGTCATGCATTATGGTACCTTTTGTGGTCGGACTCAACATTGTGTCTATAATTGTATGGACTATGTAAAATGTATACCAATCTGTCTTGGAATAGTTGGATTCCATACAATGTCTGGACGTGGGTTGTTTTTTTTTTTGGTGACAAAATTGGGACGTATATTTTGTTCTAACTCGTATAGGGATAAAAAACAAGTCTTGGAGACTTATCCAATCGTACGTCTCGTATAGGGATAAAACAAGTTTAGGAGATTTACCCAATCGCCGGATTATACGATCTAGTTCTATGGGGTTCAGACTTTTGCATCGTGTCTGGAAGCCAGATGGTGCGTGTCCTAGTGACTAAAGAAGAAGAAACACTTCTATATACAGTAATATAAAAAATATAAAGATAGGTACGTATATGCTTAAACTGTAGTCTATCTAGGTACTAAACGTGTGTCACTAGAATCACGCTTTAAAACAAACTTTTGTTACATGGACAGGGACCCCATGAAAACTTACGTATCATACCGATGAAATTCTACACAAATATATAGTTTGTATCTTGCTTGCACGTACTACGCATGGACACAAAATCGGTTGATGTTCCTAGGCCCAGATGCCGTGTTTCAGGAGGAAATTGATTTGACTTTGCGTCAGCTCCATATGAGTACGACCTATGTGTCTAGGTCACATACACAACATAATATATTTTGGAATTGGACTTCGTGCCACGCTACACCATAGCTATTCTAAGGGGTGTTTAGATGTGTAAAATTTTAGAATTTTGACACTGTACCAGCGAGAAATCTTTTCCTATAAGTGTTCAATTATGGCTCAAGTAGACTCAAAAGATTTATCACACGATTTACAGGCAAAACTGTGTAGACATGCAAAAAATTTTGTCTACATTTAATACTCCATGCATGTGCCGTAAAATTAATGTGACGGAAGTTTTGAGATTTTGGAGGGGATCTAAACACCCTCTAACTCGAGTTATATATACTCCCTCCGTCCCATTGAGAATGTCGTTTTAGACTTTTCAGACATCACGTTTGACCATTCGTCTTATTTGAAAATTTTGTATAAATAGTATTTATCTTATTATAATTTGTTTTACCACTAGAGGTATTTTAATAATTATTAATTAATTTTATATTTTGTATAAATTTTTTGAATAAGACGGACGATCAAACACAGTTTTTGAAAAGTGTAAAACAATAGTTTTTATGGGGCGGAGGGAGTATAAGTGTAGGCGGAAAAAACACTCCATTGTTCAGTAGTTCGAGGGGATCGAAAAAATCCACCGATTGGACTGTCCGGCGCGGACGAGCTTTTTAGAGATAGACCATCATGGGAAGTGGGCTTCGGTGATATGCCATCCCGCAATGGGGCTTCGCTAATTTGCCATTATGAAACGCGACATACACGCTAAAATGCCATCCGAACACTTTGGAAGCTTTTACTTCCTCTTTTGCCCCTGCCCTTTCCTTGTTTGTTTCACGCCCTGCTCGTCGCCATGCTTGCCGTGCTCGTTGGGACACAGGCGACGGAGGGAAAACGGTGGGGCGCGAGCTCGACGACCAGCGCGAGCGGCTGTGCGAGGCCATCATGGCGGAGGCGCGGCAGCGGGACGCGCTCGACGCGGCGGCGTGCGCGGCAGCTGGACGCGCTCGACGTGACGGCGCGCGCGGCCGGCGTGTGGACCAACGACGTCGTGCTCCAGGCGAAGATGCCCGACCCTGTCGCCATGCTTGCCGTGCTCGAGCGGGTCAGGGACGAGGCCACCGACGCTGACCATGCGATTAGGCAGTAGTGCGCCGCGGCCAGCAGGTGGAGGCGTGGAGCAGCTCGAGCCACTGCGTGGCGTCAGCGCCGCCGAGGTCGTTGACGTGCACCATCTTCTCCGACTCCATGGCCTCGAGGACGGACTGGATGGCGGCGGCGCCCGAGGCGAAGGAACGGGCAGAGGTCGAGGAAGTGGCGCCTGGCGACGGCAAGCTCCGCGAGGAAGGAGCAGCGCGTGGCACAGCCCTGGCCACGCTAGGAGCGCCGGGCTCGAGCTTCGCTCGATCCTTTGGAGTCCGTCCGTTCCTTCCCGGAGCGGACCAGGGCGGCGACGACGAGAACGACGGCGACGGGCATCGTCCCAACGTGGTGGCGCCTGTGCAACACAGGATGGCGAGCTAGAAGAGGAGGGAGCGCGGGGAGGGGCAGCACCGTGGGGGAGCTGTCTGGGGAGGCGAGCTCGCGTCGAGTGTGGGGTGGGCTGGGAGCTGCTCGCCATGGGGGCGCTCACCGTGGGCAGGCAGGGTTCGGCAATGGGCGGCAGCAGCGCCACGCTCGCCCGATCTGTTTGCCTGAGCTCGTGAAAGAAAAAGAGAAGGGGTAGGGGCAGAAGGGGAATAAAATGGTTCTAAAGTCATTGGATGGCATTTCAGCGGATGTGTCACGTTTCATAATGGTAAATTGGCGAAGCCCCGTTGTGGGATGGCATATCACCGAAGCCCACCTCCCATGATGGTCTATATCCAAAAAGTCCGGCGCGGACAGTGACTCAGCAATAGAACTGCCCTAATGAAACCAGACCGTTTGATTTCCAAGAATTGGACCACAAAGTTTTTCGTTTGTCCAAACTTTATACATCAACATTTTCAAGCAGAGGCTTCTCAACAACTACAAATTGCCCTTCATAAATAACATAACCAGATGCTTGTTTTCTTGTGTCAAGATATATGATGTATAGAAAATTCATGAAAAGCAAACATGACCTTTAGGCTTTTATTTAAATGGGCATTCAGTGACCCATGAAAACATTTAAACACTTCTCAATGATGTTGCACCACTAGCAACGAGTCAATAAAAGCTTCAACTTGTTTACACCCAGTGTCTGGTAAAAATCCCAGTAAGAATAAGATAGCTTCGCACTCACTTGACGAGATTTCTTGGTGTTCTAGGTGGCCTTGCCCTATCGTACGACACCCTCTTGCAGTGCGCCTCTCTGATGGGACTTCGTTTGAAGGTGTCCGTGGGTATTTCAGGCGAAGAACGACTATGGCTCTGTTTAGATGTGCAAATGCAAACTGCAAACAAATTTGGAATTTGCACAACAGGTACAAATGTTTTGCTATACCGTTTAGATGATTTGCAACACAATCTGTACAGTTGAGCCCATTCCAGATTTGCCCATATTCAATGCACATTCCAAGCCTATAAACACATGCATGCATGCAGCACCCCCTCTGCATGCAACCAGCAACAGGTTGACAACAGAATTTTACAAAGCAAACCCAAATGGAGGGCTGCACATCATCACATTATTTCACAGCAACACATTATTGGGAAAATTGTCCAACACAAACAGTCGGCAAATACAAGTTCTCAACACATCATAAAGATACATGCGCTCAAGTTGATGTTCATCAACGCCTACTGTCGGTGCTAGTTTTTAGCGGGGCTAACACCGGCTAGTAAATATGTGTTTTGCGGTTGAGGCTACGGATGGTGTGCAAGGGGGAACATAGGGATTATACTGGTTCAGACCAAGCAAGTCCTACGTCCAGTGGAGAGGAGAGTCGTGTTGCCTTGCACCGGAGTGCTTGTAGTAGGGGGTTACAAGCTAGGCGAGAGAGGGAAGTACACCCAGGTCTCTTGTGGGTGTCTAAGTATTTACAAGTTGCTTGCTGTGGGTGTGTATGTGTGGGTGAGAACTTAGAACTTCTCCGTCGTCTTCCTAAAGCTGGCCTCTGCTCTCCCTTTTATAGTCGCAAGGGAGAGGCAAGGGCAGCTACATATTTTACAGTGAGGAGTTGCTGTTCCCCGTTTGACTATGCACGATCTTGGTGAGTTCCAAGACGGGAACAGTCGTTGGATTACGTCATGTCGTCAGCTATGGTCTTTTCTTCGCGTCTCCAGGATATGGCCGTCGTGGTTCGCACGATCTTGGTGAGTTCCAAGGCGGGAACAGTCGTCGGATTACGGCGTGCCGTAGGGTCACACCTATCGGCTATCCTTCCGTATGATGTGACAAGAGGGTGAGTCACCTCAGGGCGTTGTCTCCCGAGGCTCGGGACTCCTGAAGGCGTGATGGGATGGAGCGGGGGATATCTCCCCTGGTCATATTTTCGGCCTTTGAACAGCACTTCCCGAGGGTTAGGCGGGCCCGGATGGAAGGCATGCTCGTCCTTTCGAGTGGACAGTGCAGTAGGCGCCTTTCCCGTTCTTGCGTACCCCGTCGTCAGGCGCTTGGACTGTCGCAGTCGGAGTTGATAGATCCCGGCGGAAAACGGGGGCGGCGCACCGTAGACCATACCATGGAGAGGACGGCCGTAGTGGACCTATCAAGTCCTCTACCAGGGAAATCCTGACAGACGGTATGGCCATCAGGGGCGTGCGAGGCACAGTTGCGTCGAGAATCTCGCCTGACGGGATGGTGCCTGTAAAGTGGTCAGGGAGGTCTCTTGTGGTCCAAGATTGCTCTGCTGACATCACCGGTGCCTTGGATGCCTTTGTGAGATTGCGCTCGAGGGAGATGGGGAAGCTCAGGCGAATCGGAGATTGGGGCGCCGAGGGTGCTGCTCTCCCGAGCTCTCCCGGGGAGGCTCGGGCGAATCGGAGATTTGGGCGCCGAGGGTGCCGCTTTCCCGAGCTCTCCCAGGAAGGCTCGGGCGAATTGGAGATTTGGGCGCCGAGGGTGCCGCTCTCCTGAGCTCTCCCGGGGAGGCTCGGGCGAATCGGAGATTTGGGCGCCGAAGGTGCCGCTCTCCCGAGCTCCTCGTGGGGAGGCTCGGGCGAATCGGAGAATTGGCGCTGAGGGTGCCGCTCTCCCGAGGGTTGGCTGTCATTAGTGCAATGACGTCGTGGGCCTCTGTAGACGCGGCCTTCGTGGGCTTCAGGCGCGTCCTTCGTGGGCTTCCACTGGCCTTACTTGGGCCAGGCCATGTTGGGAATGAGCGTTTTTGCATCGAAGTTGGGGTACCCCTAACTTTGGTACTCGACAGTAGCCCCCGAGCCTGTGGCGGAGTGAAGGCACTCCTCCACAGGTTCACGCTGGTTCTTCCTGTCAAAAAAGATAAAGTGTGGGTTATTTTTTCCGGTGGGTGCTCGAGAGCACACCCGCCAGGTGTAGCCCCCGAGGCTTTGGAGGGATGATATATCCCTTCAAAGGCTTAGAATCGTGTTCGTTAGTCCTCGGGTGTTTTTCGATTTATTTAGGTGGGTTGTTTCCTTGGAAGTGGAGCCCCCGAGCCTCCCACCGTGTTGGGAGATCGTTCGGTATTCTTTCTGTCACACCCAATTTTAAGGATAAAATGGGATGCATAATCTTATGTGCGCCCAGAGATCAGTCACACACATAAGCCAACAAATTGCATAAATTGTATCATAACCAATGTTTAATACATAGCGAATAATATCAAAGTCATTACACAGCGGAAAATAAAGATAACTCTCGCGGTAGCTCCATAGCACAGGGACGTCGACTGGTGAAGCACAAGTCTAGTAGTCCTCTGGGTAGTCCTCATCACTATCACCATCTGTTACCCATCCGGGATTTTTAACCAAGTAATGAAAAATAAACAAGCGTAAGTACATGTCGTACTCAACAAGACTAGCATGGGTTCATGAGGCTCAAAAGGTTGACACGGGTTTAACAGCTGCTTGCTTTTAATTAATCACCTTTTATGCAATTGAATAGCAACAAGTTAATAAGCCCATTCTCATGACCATAGTAAACACAATTAATGAGTAGCAATAAATAGACTAGCAACAAGTAAACATCACCCCGAAAGATAACTATTCCGTGAGTTTTCCGGGCCACTCATGACCGTGAGCGCGGCTAGTATACCAGTTTTACACTCTGCAGAGGTTGTGCACTTTCACTATGAGCCGTGATTCCCATTTGCTCGGGTTAATTACTCCCATAACACTACCAAGGTGAGAGAGCAGGGTTTCACTATGAAGTCTTTCAAAATACTTCGTCTAACAAGTTAGGGCCGCTAGGGACCCGGCAAGCAGATGTAGAGCCCCCCTTCGTCATGGCACAAGGTCACGCAGGTTATACACACTCGGACAGGAGCCGCACTATACCCGAGTCGTTAGGTCCCATCACGCCTTTCGGTAACCTCTAACAAGCTAGAAAAAGGACCTATACTTGACTAAAACCAGAGCCATGTAGCTCTCATAGTTGCACTGTAAGTCCCAGCTTTTGCTGACAGATCATTACCAAGGGGGAAGGTTATGGAGCATCACAAAACTATGCTCCAATCCTCTAGTTCCATGTTGCTAAAAAGACATCTTTTAATCCTTATTGCATATTCAATTAATCAGTTTACATGATCATGATATCAATAACGCACTAGCATCAACTACCATATGCATAATCCCATAGGTTGCAAGGAACAGGATAACAAAACTAGGAAGTAACTATGGTTAACAAGGAAGACACATGCAAATGCAATTATTTATTTGGTGAATAGGATAACAAGGATGATCCATACTAATACTTGCCTTGATCAGCAAACTCCTGGTGATCCGGGTTGTCGAAGTACTGATCTTGATCACCCACGTAAGGCTCACCGTCTATACTCGATCCATCATAACAACACACACGCATACAGGGGCAATCATGCATACAAACAAGAGTTTTCATTAGAACAGTACACCAACAGAGAGAAAATAAATTAAAAAGGTTATAAAACAAATCTACACGTTGCTACGATCACATCGATATAAAGTTTGTGCAAATCGGATTTAAAACGAGGAAGATATGAATTTTACAAGATTTATAATAGAATAATAATAGATTAAATATAATCTCGAATTTTAAAATTTAATAACATATGAAACAGTGGTACTAACTGGTAGATCATCAAATTACGAATCTAACGCAATTTGAATCATTCAAATCGGAATTAAAACGGAGAAACTACGAACAAAACAGTTTTGATTTCAAATCTGGAAACACATTTTCATATATACCGGAAATAAATACGCCTTCAAATACAGAAAACGTAATCTACTGAATACGCTAAGGGCTGCGGGTTAAGCATTAAAAACTGCAGGGGGTTATCCGCAAAAACGCATGGCCGAATCGGTATGGGCTGCTCTCGGCCGTCCGATTCAAAATCGGCGGATCAGATTAAAAGAGAGGAGGGGTGGCGGTGCTCCCGGCCGGAAAACAGAGGCCGACGGCGGTGCCATGGCCGGCGCATCGCCGGAGAAGGCGAGCTCGGCCTCCGGTGCGTGAAATAGGTCGGGAAAGGTACCCATAGATCGGGAAGAGCATCGCAAGCTCACCTAGGGTGATGGGAAGGTCGGAAATCGACTCGGAGATAGCTCGCGGCGTGACCCGGCGGACGGTGGCTCTCTGCAACGGCGGCGGAGGCGTGTCAGTGCACAAATCAAAGGCTTACCGAGAGGAAATTGGTGGCGAATCGAGCTAATTGCTCGCGGCGGCGGCTGCTCGGTTCTCGCGTGAGCTCGGCAGTCGCGGCGAGAAGAGGCGGCTAGGGTTAGGTGATGGCTACGAGGGGGTGTGGCGCTGCTTAAGTACTCCCGAGGTGTGACGACAATCTCGGAGATTGAAACAAACTCGGCGAGCGGAGAAATCGGCTTCGGCTGTTTCTTCTCTGCTTCGGACTTCTCGGCGCGGCGACGAACTCGGCTTCGGCCGTTTTCTTTCTTGCCCGCGTCGGACTCTCGGCGAGCAGCAGAGGGAAACAGGTGAGGGCTGTCCTGTGGGTCCTCTGAAACGACCTCGATTTCCGCGAAGGGAAATCCACAGGCTCGAATTGTAATTCAACAGATTGCTTGGGACAATCCATGAAATTACCCATATCTCAGTTGACACCAGGATCCATACAACGGTAATTTAAGTCTTACATAAATACTTATTTCATCGCCACACTGGCGGAATCAACATTCAGAGAAGCTTTAGAAGATGCGGAAGCGATTCATCCTTCACGGCCAACTTGAGTGTAGCACGTGACCCTATTCCTCGTCATCATCTCCCTCGAAGTCGTACTCATTCTCGTCACCTGACAGCAAATTTATCAGTACGATTTGTACTGGCCACGGAGCCCACCTATGCAGCATTTGCTTTGTGGAAAGTGGATGCAAGGCTATACAAGCAGACCTATAGGCTGAGGTTTTCCTATGCAGCTGTAATCAATGTTTAATTAGTCAAGTTTTATCACCAGTTAACACCATCATCCCTTTTCCCATCACCACACCTCACATACCCACACCTCACTCTCATTCGACAGGCCCAACTCCCTCTCGGGCCTATCTCAGCGGCACACTACCACAACGGGTACACTGCCGGAAAAATGTTATCCAGGGGGAGAAGAGAACACTCACTACACTAGTAGAAGCTTCACAGGAAAGGTCCATAGCCAACGAGTTGGCATATGTATCGATCGATCAACCGTACACTCTGCAGAGGTTTCACTACTCACAAGATTAGCCATCATAGGTGTTGCGCAAACACCTAGGCAGAATTCCGGGTGCTTGCTTGCCTAGGTCGATGCCACCCTACCACTCAGCCCTGGGATATTCCGGATCCTACACCGTTATGCTGAGACTGGGAGACACAGTACCGGGCCCATCCAGTGGTACTGTGCATCTAGAACGGAACGGGAACCCATCGACCGTCTCCGCCCACCCTTATCACCTTTCAACCTAGCAGTAGTGGCACCGTCCTACCAAGTAGTCCAGCCGTCTCCCGCCCATCAGAAGCGAGTGAGTAGAAAAGGATTCCCATGAACCTGAAACTAGTCCATCCTAGGTTTGACCAAGCAGGCATCTCCACTTAGGGGATACTCTCCCCGTGCCATCACAGCACCTCCGTCCACGGGCTTCAAACCACCAAGGCTATCCCACCCGGAACCTCCTCAACAACTTTACCCGCCACAGGTATCTCGCTTGGGGATGCCCAGGTTGCACCCCCAGCACGACTTGCCCCATGGGCTTGTCTCACATCCCACTTGGTCGACATCAACCCTTACCACGCACCCAAGACGCACGCAGCACTCTCTCCCAGTGGTTATAATCAGTTATACACTGTCCCAATCCACCACATAGCATATAGCAAGTAGTAAGTAGTGGAAGAGTAACAGTAAATTAAGCAGCAGCTAACCTAGCAACGGACAGCAGGGTAAAGTCTTATCAAGGCAGGGAATTCAAATATACTACCATGCAACCAATCCATACATAATCATAAAGCAATAGCAACAATGTCATTTGCAATGCGTAAATAGGATCTAAGGATTTGGTGGGACGTGGCACCTTCGTAGTCGTCTCCTAGCTCCTGAAAGTACTCGTGGTCGTCTTCCTTAGTCAGATCCTCCTCCGGCTCTGAAATCGAACACGAAATAGTCGCGTCAGCGACTCCAATAGAGTATTCCAGAAAAATCCAATAAAATAAAGAGCCAAATGCACACAAACACAGTCTTAGATTGTAGATCTCATTTTTCTGAGAATTTTGATATATGGTGCGCAATTTTTGCACTTCGTATGAATAAGTTATGAATTTCCGAAGATTATCCTATTTTCTGAAAATGGGAAAACTGGTCGGTTAATCAGGGGCAGCTCGGGATTGCTCCACGTGGCGCGCGGGTCCAGTAGTGCGGCAAGTGGCGCCTCAACAGAACACAGACCCGATGGTCGCCCACCAGGTGTTCGATGCTGGTTCCCAGAGAGTTGCCGGAGTTGGCGTAGCTCGGCGGTTGGTCGGGCGAGCTCGACGTTGGTCGGGGTTGCGTCGGTCGTAGCTCGGCGGTGGTCGGGCGAGCTCGACGGTGGTCGGGGGTGGTTCTCAGAGGTCGGGGGGCGTCAGCGTAGCTCGGCGGAGCTCGGCTGTGGTCGGGGGTAGCTCGGCGGAGCGCGGCATAGTTCGGCGGTGCTTGGCTTAGCTCGACAGAGCTTGGCGTAGCTCGGCGAGGCTTGGCTTAGCTCGGCGGAGCTCGGCGTAGTTCGGTTTAGCTCGGCGGGGCTCGGGCGAATCGGAGATTCGGGGCGCCGAGGGTGCCGTTCTCCCGAGCTCTCCCGGGGAGGCTCGGGCGAATCGGAGATTTGGTGCACCGAGGGTGCCGTTCTCCCGAGGTCTCCCACGGAGGCTCGGGCGAATCGGACATTTGGGCGCCGAGGGGGCTGCTCTCCGAGCTCTCCCGGTGAGGCTCGGGCGAATCGGAAATTTGGGCGCCCGAGGGTGCCGTTCTCCCGAGGTCTCCCGCGGAGGCTCGGGCGAATCGGACATTTGGGCGCCGAGGGTGCCGTTCTCCCGAGGTCTCCCGCGGAGGCTCGGGCGAATCGGACATTTGGGCGCCGAGGGGGCTGCTCTCCCGAGCTCTCCCGGTGAGGCTCGGGCGAATCGGAAATTTGGGCGCCCGAGGGTGCTGCTTTCCCGAGCTCTCCTGGGGAGGCTCGGGCGAATCGGAAATTTGGTGCTAGCAGGGTTGCAGGGCGTCTGTTCAAGGCGGCGGTGTCTCTCCGGTGCGGCGGACGATGACAGGGCGGCGATGACCATATTTCGGCAAGACAGGGCTCGGCTTTCCCCAATTGGCGTGCTCAGGCAGTCGTCCGACCAGATAGTGGCGGGTTAGAGTCGTGGTACGGCCTCCTTCTCTCCCTCGGCATACGGCGGTTCTCCGACGAGGTGGAGGCGCACGTAGCTAAGGCGACAGACATGATTCGGGGCTCGGCTATCTAGCGGCGGTGCCGAGGCAGACTTGGCGAACCTCGGCGGCCTTTCTCCACAGCGCGAGGCGACCGGGGGTACTCGGAACGGATTTTAGGCGGGGCGGAACGTGTCGGCGGCGATGTCGCCGCGACTGTGAGGTTTCGGCGGGGCTAAGGGGGTCTTCTAGGAGATGTATACGCGTCCAGGGTTTATGGCGGTGGTATACCAACTACCAATTTTGGCTACCGAGCTTTCCAAGGTGCTCGGTTGTGGCGGCGGCGTGTCGCCGACGACGGCGGAAGGTGGCATCGCGGCTACGACCAAGTATTGGTTCAATCGAATGCGGTCTTGTCAAATTGGTGAGGCCAGAGAAGCATACAACACTCTGGTGGCGAACTTTAGCCATGGCATGACCTTCTTTTGGCGACGGCTCGCGGCGGCGCTCCGGTAAGGTCGCGGCGCTCGCGGCCAAGGCGATTCAGGCTTCCTCTAGCGCTTAGATCCGCGTAGCTAGCTCGAGGGGGTCATGGCGGTGCTCCACGACGCTCTAACCTATAGGGGTGCTAGTCGGATTGCTCGGAACGGGTGATTCGGCGTCGGAACGCGTCGGTGCTGAACGCGCTCCGCCGAGAACGCGTCGTGCTGCGTTCTCGGTCTAGCAAGCTTGTAGTCCGGGGGTTTCGGCCGGTCGAATGAGTGCATGGTGCAGGTGATCTTCCCGAGCCGGTAAAGGCTCGTGCCTGCGCGTCCCGAGGGTGGAACGCCATGGCAAAAACAGGGCAAGGTTCGGACATGGCGTGCGATGGCTCACCGTGGTGTCGGTGAAGCTAGGATGGCGGTGCAATGGCAAGTCGGAGCCGTGCAGAGCGATCGCAGTGCCGTGCCGCTCCTCGTCCGCAGCTCGGACTTCTCCTCCGTGTCCGGCTCCGGCGTGCTCCGCGGCGGCGGCGCTCTGGCAGCTCCTCCTCGTCTGCTCCGCCCTTCTCCCTCTCTCTCGGCTATGCGGTGGGGTGCGGTGGCTTGTGGAGCCGCAGCGTGGCGGCTGCGAGTGGGAATGGGCTAGGGCTCCTCGGGTGTTCCAATTTATAGGCGAGCTTGGCAGGTTCCCATGGCGGACGGCCGCGATTGATCTCGGTAGATCAGAGGGCTTCGGCCGCTCGACGCTAGGGCTTCAGGGTGCACGCGGGCTCGCTTGGCGGCCAAGAAAGGAGGGGACAGGAGGGGGACAGCGGGGTCAGGGCTCTGCCATGCTGTCGGCTGTGGGACCGGGGTCACGCCATTCGCGCGACACCCCCGGCAGGCGCGTCGCCTTCGTGAGGAAGAAGAACAGTGGGGGGGGGGCGAGAGCGGCTGACAGGCGGGGCCGGGTTGGCAGCGAGCGCGAGCGTGTGTGTGCCGGTCGCGCGCGCGCTGCCGAGCCGCAACGTGGGCCGCGCGCGGGTGAGGTGAGGAGAAGAAGGTCGGGCTGGCTTAGCGATCCGGCTGGCCGAATGGCTGGCCTAACTCTCTTTCTCCTTTTCTATTTTCAATTTAGTGTATATATACATATATTGCCCATTTTAAATATTGAGTAAATACAAACATAAATTGCAATAAATCCCAAATGTGATGCATAAGTTATTATTCTATGTGAATGGAATTAAAATGCAAACTACACTCCCTTATTACCAAATTCATAATGAAACCTATATGCTTGCACAAGAAAAAAAATGGGTTTTCATAATAAATAAATGAAAAATTTTAATTGGTTGGGATTTTTAGATTGTGTGGATTTTTAGGGTTGTTACATCCTTCACGGTAGCGGGTCAAGGCGCTGGGCCCGGTTGGCAGCCGCGCAGGGGAAGAGAGGGCGCGCGCGCTCGGCCGCGGCGGATGAACACGGCAGCGGCGTCTCTGTTCGCGCGGTGAGGGAGGTGGAGAAGGAAGGGGCTAACCCGTGGGTCCCGCTCGTCAGTCAGAGGGGGTAAGGGGAAGGGAGGGAGCAGGTCGGCCGAGCTGGCCTCGGGCCATCCGACCTGGGCCGGCTGGGGCCAGGGAGAGGAAAACAGGCCAAGCTGCTGCTTGGGCCAGAAAGGAGAGGGGAAGGGCTCTTCTCTATTTCCTTTTCCATTTTCAAAAAGGATTTTCAAATTGGGTTTTGAAATATTGAAAAAATTCAAATAAGCTACAACAGTACAAAGAAGAAATGCTCCAGCATGAATGCATCATACATGTGTATGACCTAGGTTTGATTTTATATTTGAGAAAAATTATTATTTCCCTATATTGGAATGATCAACTAATTACATAATTAAATAAATTCCCACTATTTAAAAGAATGCAATTTTTCGGGTGTTACAATTCTACCCCCCTTAAAAATAATCTCGTCCTCGAGATTCAGTTGGTGCTTACTCAGACAACTCCGGGTACTTTTCTCTGAGATCTTCCTCTCTTTCCCAAGTAGCTTCTTCCTCAGAGTACCGATGCCACTGCACCTTGCACATCTTTATAACTCGACTTCTTGTAACTCTTTCTGCGGTTTCCAAAATTTTCACTGGATGTTCCTCATATGTGAGTCCCTCCTTGAAAACTATTTCCTCGACAGGAACCTGCTCTTCCGGTACTCTCAAACACTTCCTCAATTGAGATATGTGGAACACATCATGCACACCGGACAAACTTTTCGGAAGTTCTAGCTGATATGCCACTTCTCCACGTCTCTCTAGGATCTTGAAAGGACCAATATACCTTGGTGCCAATTTTCCTTTGCTGTTGAACCTTTTCACACTTCTCATCGGGGACACTTTAAGATATACATAGTCTCCTACATTAAAAGCTAGTTCTCTTCTCCGTGTATCCGCATAGCTCTTCTGTCTAGATTGTGCTATTCTCAAGTTCTCTCTTATTGTCTGGACTTGCTCCTCTGCGTCTCTCAACACATCCGGTCCAAACACTTGACTTTCTCCAGTTTGATTCCAAAACAAGGGTGTCCTGCACTTGCGTCCATACAATGCTTCGAAGGGTGCCATCTTGAGACTTTTCTGGTAACTATTATTATAAGAGAACTCCGCATACGGCAGACTCTTATCCCAATTCGTACCATACTGTAAAGCACAAGCTCCCAACATATCTTCCAAAATCTGATTAATCCATTCAGTTTGACCGTCAGTTTGAGGGTGATATGCAGAACTGAAATTCAACCGTATTCCCAATGATCTATGCACTTGTTGCCAAAACTGTGAGGTGTACTGCGTACCCCTATCGGACACTATCTTCTTTGGAACTCCATGTAGACACACAATCCTTTCCATATACAACTCTGCAAGTCTTGCTCCGGTATAGGTGGTCTTGACGGGGAGGAAATGAGCAACTTTAGTCAGTCGATCCACAATTACCCAGATTGAATCATAACCTCTCTGAGTACGTGGCAATCCAACTATGAAGTCCATACCGACTTCTTCCCACTTCCACTCAGGTATCTTTAGTGGTTGTAGCAATCCTGCAGGCCTCTGGTGTTCAGCTTTAACTCTCTGACAGGTATCACAGATAGCCACATATTCTGCTACATCACGCTTCAGTCCAACCCACCAATATTTTTCCTTCAGATCCAAATACATCTTGGTACTTCCTGGGTGTATAGAATATGCTGACTCATGAGCTTCACGCAGTATAGCGTCTCGGATGGATTTCACTTCAGGTACACAGAGTCTCTTCCCAAACCATAAGGTTCCATTCTCATCTAGCCTGAATCCGGGTGATTTTCCAACCACAATGTTCTCTGCTATTTCTTTGAGCTTCTCATCTTCCAACTGAGCCTTTCGTATCTCTTGCTCTAGTGTGGGTTCAACCTCCATCTCAATAGCATTGATCACTATTCCCAAGTTGAGACGCTCCATCTCTGCACACAACTCTGCTGGAATAGTGGTTGTTCGAATCTCATTAGCATAACTTTTCCTACTAAGAGCATCGGCCACAACATTTGCTTTGCCTGGATGATAATGCACTTCCAAATCATAATCCTTTATTAATTCCAACCAACGACGTTGCCTCAAATTCAACTCTGACTGGGTGAAGATATACTTCAAGCTCTTATGATCAGTATAAATGTCGCACTTATGACCAATCAGATAATGCCTCCATAACTTCAGAGCGTGAACCATAGCTGCTAGCTCCAAATCATGGGTAGGATAATTCAACTCATGCTTCCTCAACTGTCTCGATGCATATGCTACGACTCTTCCTTCTTGCATGAGTACACAACCAAGACCTAGGCGGGAAGCATCACAATAGATAGAGAACTTCTTACTTAGGTCCGGCAAAACCAACACTGGCGCTGTTGTCAATCTCTTCTTCAATTCTTCGAAACTAGCTTGACACTTCTCAGACCACACAAACTTGGCATTCTTCTCTAGCAAGGAAGTCATTGGCTTCGCAAGCTTGGAGAATCCTTCAATGAACCTTCGGTAGTAACCAGCTAAACCAAGAAAACTACGAATGCCAGTCACATCAGTTGGCGGCTTCCAATTCAACACGTCTGCCACCTTTCTTGGGTCTACAGAAATTCCACCATTGGACACAATATGTCCTAGAAAAGCAACTTCTCTAAACCAGAACTCACACTTACTTCGCTTGGCATACAGCTTGTGTTCTCTGAGCTTCTGCAAAACCAATGTCAGATGTTCGGCATGCTCTTCTTCATTCTTGGAGTAGATCAAGATATCATCAATGAACACCACAACAAACTTATCCAAGAATTCCATGAATACCTTGTTCATCAGATACATGAAGTAGGCAGGTGCATTAGTCAAACCAAAGGACATTACCGTATACTCATACAATCCATACCGAGTAGTGAATGCAGTCTTAGGTATGTCAGAGTCACGAATCTTCAACTGATGATAACCTGAACGGAGATCAATCTTGGAAAACACACAAGCACCTCTCAACTGATCAAATAAGTCATCAATTCTAGGCAACGGATACTTGTTCTTAATGGTGACCTCATTCAGTGACCGATAATCAACACACATCCTTTGACTACCATCTTTCTTATCAACAAAAATAACCGGGGCTCCCCAAGGTGAAGAACTAGGACGAATGAAACCTTTTTCTGACAGTTCTTTAATTTGTTTCTTAAGTTCTTCTAATTCTTTAACTCCCATTCTATATGGACGTTTAGCTATAGGTGCAGTACCAGGTAACAACTCAATGATAAATTCAATGTCACGGTCAGGCGGCATACCTGGCAACTCATCTGGAAACACATCTTCAAACTCATCCACCACTGAGTTATCCGGCTGCACTTCCTCTCTGAGCTGGTGTACTATGGCTTTCTGTTGAACTTGCAAAGCAACCTCAACTCTGACCTCATCTCCCTTCTGGGTAGTGATAGTCACGACCTTCTCCTTGCACTTTATATTGATGTCGTTCTTCATCATCCAACCCATACCCAGGATAAGATCAATTCCGGCAGTATTTAGCACAGTAGGGGTTATCTCAAATTCTACCTCCCTTAATGAGACAGTAATCGGGAGACACTGAAGAGTAGCTGGCATAACACCACCCGGAGAAGAAACCATAATAGGATGTTTCATGACACTAAGGGGAATACCATGCTTTCTAACAAATGTGTGCGAAATGAAAGTATGCGAAGCACCAGAGTCAAAAAGAACTGTAGCGGGGATGGAGTCGATATTGAACGTACCCATCATGACCTCTGGAGTCTCTTGTGCCATATCAACCGACACATGGTTCACCTTCCCGGTGCGAGGTGGCACTCTCTGCTGGTTGTTCTGCTTCTGGGAGGCTTGGGGATTCTGCTTCTCAGGACAATTGTAGGACAAGTGTCCTTCCTTGCCACAACGGAAACACTTGTTAGGGGCACCATTCTTCACTGGGATGTTGTTGGGAGCCGTCAGTTGTGGCGCCTGGTTGCCACCTTGTTGCTGGTACTGGGAACGCTGCTGGTTCTGGGAATGTTGTTGATTCTGGAAATTGTTCTTGAATCCAGACTGTCCCTGGAAACGTTGTTGCTGCTGAGGCTGCTGCTGGTTGTTACGGAAGCGGCTGTTGCTTCCAGACGACTGCCCTTGAAACTTCCTCTTCTTCTTCTTCTCATCTATCTCACGGTGCTTGCTCTCGATGATCAAGGCTTTGTCCACCAACTGTTGGAAGTTGGCAAAAGTGTGGGAGAGCAACTGGTACTGGAGATGATCATTCAGTCCCACCAAGAAGAGCTCTTGCTTCTTGGCATCATCTTCAACCTCTTTTGGAGCTGTTAACACCGAATTTTGGGCTGGGAGCCGATAGCCGATGCCAGAAGCCGATAGCCGATACCGAAGGAAGGAGAATAGCCGATTGAACGGTGAATCGGTTATCGGGCGAAGGTGACAAAAGGCGTGCAGCGTCGGTATTGGTGACGTCATCTAGAGTCTGCACCGCCGAGATGCGATCATGATCGGAGTCCGTTATGAAAGGGAAGATGTGACTCCAAGTTACCTTAGATATAGGATAGTTTGTTAATTTCCTTATCTAATAATGAGTTGTAATTCGACTAGGACTCTAGCTACGCTCAGGGTATAAATATAAGCCCTCTGCCATTGTAAAATACAACAACATCAATACAACACAACTTTCGGCTCCGGCCAAACAAACCCTAGAGTCAGTCGAGTCTAGCGAGTTACTTCATCCAGGCTGGGTGTCATCCGGTGGACGCAGGCTTGCTTGTAAGTATCGTCAACCCCCTGTTAAACTATGTCTTTTTAGCGTCATCCGGTGGACGTGGAAGCATGGCGGACCAGGGTCCTTGCTAAGCTCTGTTTCTTTGGCGTCATCCGGTGGATGCGGGAAGCACAGTGAGTCAAGGATGATTCACGCTGGTTTACCCGATCAATCTGTGTTAACCGTCACCCGGTGGACGAGATGCAGATTAGGACGGTTTTCACGCGCGGATTAGTTATCGATTCGTGTTTGCTTGCTTGATTAATCTATTAGTTAACGTCATCCGGTGGACAGGCTATAGATTACGACAGTTTGCACGCATGGATTAGTTATCGGCTCTAGTTAAATTTGGCAGTTTAGCTAGATTCATTAAGTTACCGATGTTGCTTATGTTTATTGTTTATTATTTAAAGCAATCATCAATTTGCCCGTCTTGATCCATATGCGTCGGCTTATGTCTAATAGATCTATATGTTCAACGAATTATGTTTGCCATTCGTTTTATATTGATAAGATAGAATGTTTTGCACCAGCCGGTTGTATTTTGGATCTAGATTAGATACGGGTCGCACTCAAGTAATAAAATAAACATTGTCTAGATTCAAGGGTTAACAGATCTAACTTGGAACTTCATCATGACTGCCTCGATCCGCTCGATCTCCACTGTTGCAAGATTGTGATTTAGATTTATTAGCCGAAGAGTTGAAACATTGTTTACTTTATAGGCTTGTATGTTGCCCGTATACACTGAATCGGCTGAAATAGTCGATTTCATCTTATTTTACATTGAGACATCTTATGATCATGTTAGCTTGCTGTGACTACATCTTTTGTAGTATACTTCTGTCTAATGCAAGTATATGTCATTGAATTCATGCCTGAATCGGTTAACTTGAGTTATAATGCATGTTTCGCTACAATCGGTTCATAACATGACGGAATCGGCTTTCTAGTCGATCTCCCATTACATCGGCTCTTCGAGCCATACAGTTGGAACTACCTGGACATGTCGGTTAGTTCCGCCCTGTGATTACTGATTACTATCTTTTTCCTTGTCAATTGCAGGTCAAATTGACTGGCACGCTTGGGTTTTACTGACACTCTCAAACCGGGTCCGAAGCTAGCTGGATCTGCGAGAGCTTTACTGCCTCAAGGATCGTTTCCGGCTTCGCTGGTGTGTTGGGCTTAGGGAACCACTTTTTGCGCCAACAGGAGCATACCGCGACAATTGGATGAACTTGTCACGGTACTCGGCAACTAGCATACCTCTCAGCTTCAGAGAAAGAAACTCCTTCTTCTTCAGCTTCATCAACCCTGCAGGCACATGATGATTGCGGAACCCCTCACGGAATTGCTGCCAAGAGATGGGGTCGGCACGTCCAAAACAGAAAGACTCCCACCAATCCAGAGCAGCTCCCTGCAACTGCCCGGATGCATAGAGAACTTTCTCAACGTCGTTGCATTGGGCGATTTCCAGCTGCCTTTCTATTGCACGCAGCCAATCATCAGCTTGGAGAGGATCACTGGAATGATCGAAGGTGGGCGAGCGTCCCTTCAAGAATTCGCTTCCCTTGTCACGGGGTGGTGGAGGTGGGTTCCCATTGCCATTGTTTCGCTGCAGCAGTTGAATGTTCTGGGCCATCTGCTGCATTAGCTGTGTTTGCATCATCATCAGCTGCCCCATATTAGACTGTGGCGGAGGTGGTGGTGGATTAGCATTTTCTTCAGAGGTACCATCACCCCTTGGGTTCCTCCTGGTGTGGGCCATCTGCTGTTTAAATCATTGAAGTGAGGTTTATAATTTTTTTCCATTAAAATAACACTTAAAAGATTAGAACAGGAAATTCTGGGCGCGATCCAACAATGGTAGAGTAGAAAAACAGTCATATCTAGAGTTCCCGAAATCAAACAGAGGCATGCTATATATGGTTGGAAAGCATGAGAAAAACTCTACAACTTTTATTCATACCATCTCTCCAGATTCTGTCGTTAAGTTTATCAAAAATAGATTTGATTCGAAACTATTTTAGAGTAACAGACAGCGCAGAAACTTTGATTTGTGACATTTGTTTCTCCCAAACCGTAACTGATATTGAGAAAATTCTTGCGGCCAAAGAAAACTACAGAAGTCTAGTTTTTCACAAAAAATTTTCACGATTTTTGGTCGTATATAATTAAATAGGAAAAATAACTAAGGCAAAGAGGTCTGAAAAACAGCACTGCTGGAAACTGAGATAATCAACCCAAACTATTATGCATTAATTCAAACCTATATAAAGAGATTTTGCGGACATGCCCACAATCTCAGCACTCATTACAAACTCCAAATCAAGCATTTTTCATAAGGAAAAGCAATCTAGCACAAAAGTTCACAAGACACGAACTAGACTCGACTTGACTCAACTTGCGCTACTAGCGTCTTTTGCTACTAACTGGGGGTAACTCCTCTAGGGGTCGATGTCGGTGCGGGTGTGAGCATCTCCATGGTCACCTCGGTTCCTTGGCGACGATTCAGCTGGGCACCTTGGTGATGGCGGAGGGGGTCCAACACCGAGTTGCCTGTTCAACTCATCCACCGCCCGGCTGAGCTTGTAGTTAGCTTCAGTCCTGGTGTTCAGCTCATCCAGTGTCTGGTCCAGAAAAGTGTTGGTCCGGGCCAAACATTCCAAGGCAGCGTGGAGTCGGGCATTCACTTCTCCAAGTGGACCGGCGATGCTGCAGTTAGCTTGGCCACTCTGACGGCGGGGAAGGTAGCGGTGCATCTCCCACTTGATGATGTCCCAATTCTCATGGCGGTGCACCATAAGAGCTTGTCGTGCGGCATCCTTGATGGCGGCAGCTTTGGAGAGTCGAATAGAGACAGCATAGTGGATATTCTTCACCTGGCTTCCCTCCTTGATGTACACCCTCGTCTCATAGTAGTCGGCGTAGTCAGGGTGCTTCCAGTGCTCCGTCTTGTACAGCACCGAGGCGTTGGGGTAGAAGCGGCGCACCAAGTCAAGAAGCAGCGGGTGGTAGTAGTCATCACCATGATGATCATAGTGAATCATTCCCACCCAGGGTTTTCCACCTTGGTCTCCATCATCGTCGCCATCGTCATCGGGGTCGTCGGAGTCATCCGAGTTGCCTCCATCATCTTCGTCATCAGGGTCGCCAGCACAATCCTGGTCACCCTGCGGCTCCACCTTCTCGGGTTCATCTTCCTGAGGGTCCTCCATAGGTACGTTTTCAGAGCTGTCTTCCAAGGGCTCTTCACTGGGCTCCTCTGCGGGCACCTCCTGCTGGGGCTCCTCCACTGGTACGTCTTCCACGGGTACCTCCGGTCGGGAAACACGTCCGCCAGAGATGAAGCGCTGCAGGTACCTCTTGGGTGGCATGACACGCTTGCGAGCAGTGCGCTTAAGGTTGGCCATCTACAAGAATTAAGGTTAAGTCAAAATTTTGCAATGGACAAGGGTAGGATATCAGCAAAAACTTGTAACAAATTAATATAACAAGTAAAAAGAGATAATAAAGCTAAGGGCTATCCAGTGCTAACTAGGCTTGCGTCCTACAGTCAACACGACTCTGATACCAATCTGTCACACCCAATTTTAAGGATAAAATGGGATGCATAATCTTATGTGCGCCCAGAGATCAGTCACACACATAAGCCAACAAATTGCATAAATTGTATCATAACCAATGTTTAATATATAGCGAATAATATCAAAGTCATTACACAGCGGAAAATAAAGATAACTCTCGCGGTAGCTCCATAGCACAGGGACGTCGACTGGTGAAGCACAAGTCTAGTAGTCCTCTGGGTAGTCCTCATCACTATCACCATCTGTTACCCATCCGGGATTTTTAACCAAGTAATGAAAAATAAACAAGGGTAAGTACATGTCGTACTCAACAAGACTAGCATGGGTTCATGAGGCTCAAAAGGTTGACACGGGTTTAACAGCTGCTTGCCTTTAATTAATCACCTTTTATGCAATTGAATAGCAACAAGTTAATAAGCCCATTCTCATGATCATAGTAAACACAATTAATGAGTAGCAATAAATAGACTAGCAACAAGTAAACATCACCCCGAAAGATAACTATTCCGTGAGTTTTTCGGGCCACTCGTGACCGTGAGCGCGGCTAGTATACCAGTTTTACACTCTGCAGAGGTTGTGCACTTTCACTATGAGCCGTGATTCCCATTTGCTCGGGTTAATTACTCCCATAACACTACCAAGGTGAGAGAGCAGGGTTTCACTATGAAGTCTTTCAAAATACTTCGTCTAACAAGTTAGGGCCGCTAGGGACCCGGCAAGCAGATGTAGAGCCCCCCTTCGTCGTGGCACAAGGTCACGCAGGTTATACACACTTGGACAGGAGCCGCACTATACCCGAGTCGTCTGGTCCCATCACGCCTTTCGGTAACCTCTAACAAGCTAGAAAAAGGACCTATACTTGACTAAAACCAGAGCCATGTAGCTCTCATAGTTGCACTGTAAGTCCCAGCTTTTGCTGACAGATCATTACCAAGGGGGAAGGTTATGGAGCATCACAAAACTATGCTCCAATCCTCTAGTTCCATGTTGCTAAAAAGACATCTTTTAATCCTTATTGCATATTCAATTAATCAGTTTACATGATCATGATATCAATAACGCACTAGCATCAACTACCATATGCATAATCCCATAGGTTGCAAGGAACAGGATAACAAAACTAGGAAGTAACTATGGTTAACAAGGAAGACACATGCAAATGCAATTATTTATTTGGTGAATAGGACAACAAGGATGATCCATACTAATACTTGCCTTGATCAGCAAACTCCTGGTGATCCGGGTTGTCGAAGTACTGATCTTGATCACCCACGTAAGGCTCACCGTCTATACTCGATCCATCATAACAACACACACGCATACAGGGGCAATCATGCATACAAACAAGAGTTTTCATTAGAACAGTACACCAACAGAGAGAAAATAAATTAAAAAGGTTATAAAACAAATCTACACGTTGCTACGATCACATCGATATAAAGTTTGCGCAAATCGGATTTAAAACGAGGAAGATATGAATTTTACAAGATTTATAATAGAATAATAATAGATTAAATATAATCTCGAATTTTAAAAGTTAATAACATATGAAACAGTGGTACTAACTGGTAGATCATAAAATTACGAATCTAACGCAATTTGAATCGTTCAAATCGGAATTAAAACGGAGAAACTACGAACAAAACAGTTTTGATTTCAAATCTGAAAACACATTTTCATATATACCAGAAATAAATACGCCTTCAAATACAGAAAACGTAATCTACTGAATATGCTAAGGGCTGCGGGTTAAGCATTAAAAACTGCAGGGGGTTATCCGCAAAAATGCACGGCCGAATCGGTATGGGCTGCTCTCGGCCGTCCGATTCAAAATCGGCGGATCAGATTAAAAGAGAGGAGGGGTGGCGGTGCTCCCGGCCGGAAAACAGAGGCCGACGGCAGTGCCATGGCCGGCGCATCGCCGGAGAAGGCGAGCTCGGCCTCCGGTGCATGAAATAGGTCGGGAAAGGTACCCATAGATCGGGAAGAGCATCGCAAGCTCACCTAGGGTGATGGGAAGGTCGGAAATCGACTCGGAGATAGCTCGCGGCGTGACCCGGCGGACGGTGGCTCTCTGCAACGGCGGCGGAGGCGTGTCAGTGCACAAATCGAAGGGGGAAAGTGCTCGGGAACTTCACAAGATCACAGTGAAGCTCCTCAAAGGCTTACCGAGAGGAAATTGGTGACGAATCGAGCTAATTGCTCGCGGCGGCGGCTGCTCGGTTCTCGCGGGAGCTCGGCAATGGCGGCGAGAAGAGGCAGCTAGGGTTAGGTGACGGCTACGAGGGGGTGTGGCGCTGCTTAAGTACTCCCGAGGTGTGACGACAATCTCGGAGATTGAAACAAACTCGGCGAGCGGAGAAATCGGCTTCGGCCGTTTCTTCTCTGCTTCGGACTTCTCGGTGCGGCGACGAACTCGGCTTCGCCCGTTTTCTTTCTTGCCCGCGTCGGACTCTCGGCGAGCAGCAGAGGAAAACAGGGGAGGGCTGTCCTGTGGGTCCTCCACGGTAGCGGGTCAAGGCGCTGGGCCCGGTTGGCAGCCGCGTAGGGGAAGAGAGGGCGCGCGCGCTCGGCCGCGGCGGATAAACACGGCAGCGGCGTCTCTGTTCGCGCGGCGAGGGAGGTGGAGAAGGAAGGGGCTGACCCGTGGGTCCCGCTCGTCAGTCAGAGTGGGTAAGGGGAAGGGAGGGAGCAGGTCGGCCGAGCTGGCCACGGGCCATCCGACCTGGGCCGGCTGGGGCCAGGGAGAGGAAAACAGGCCAAACTGCTGCTTGGGCCAGAAAGGAGAGGGGAAGGGCTCTTCTCTATTTCCTTTTCCATTTTCAAAACGGATTTTCAAATTGGGTTTTGAAATATTTGAAAAAATTCAAATAAGCTACAACAGTACAAAGAAGAAATGCTCCAGCATGAATGCATCATACATGTGTATGACCTAGGTTTGATTTTATATTTGAGAAAAATTATTATTTCCCTATATTGGAATGATCAACTAATTGTATAATTAAATAAATTCCCACTATTTAAAATAATGCAATTTTTCGGGTGTGACACTTTCCAAGGTGCAGAGCAAGTTCCCGAGCCTCCGTTTTCGTATCGGAGATCGGTCGGGTTCTTCCCTGTCTTTTTTAATTCGACCTTCACGTTTTTTTCGGGAAGAGGAAGGTTTGGTCCTGCTCGACTTCGCCGCTGGGGCACGAGTCGGCATTTCCGGTGAGCTACAAACGGGTTGGTCCAAGTGGAGGTCCGTGCCCCAGGGTCAGTTAGTGGATGTTAGGTCCCTTCGATGGGTCCCGAGGGCATAATGCCTCCCACGGAGGGATTCCACGTAACTGACTCGCTACTGGCACTTGGACACAGCATGGGATGTCCCTTGTGACGTTTCGGGCGTCGGGATACTGGCCGTTTTCGTGACCCATCCACTAGCTGTCCCTAACTCGGTTTCCCTGGGGCGACTGTTCGAGCCACGGAGGGCCAGTCTTCGATCCCTGGGAACGTAACGGGCGCCCGAGCCCGGGGTTCCTTCGTTGGGAAGGAGAAAATGTAGGTGGAATCGAGGCGCGCGGTTGTAATGATTCGGCTCACCTTTTGAGGCGCGAAGCCTGACGGACGCGACGGTTCGGCTCAGTCGAGGCGGTTTGCGTGCGCGGTGATGGCGGCGGCGTGGGGATCGTGGCGGGCCCGCGCAATTAATGCGGCAGATCCTCCGCATTTACCTTCGTCACCTGTTTCGAGTGAGATCGTTGCCGCGGCCGTCGTTCTTCTCGCAACCCTTTCCCTATTCTCTTGCCATGGATTCCTCCTCCGCTGCTGTCGACGCGGCCGCCGATGTCGCTGCCACCGAAGCCGCCGCGACCGACGCCGTCACCACCGAAGCTGCCGCAGCCGCCGTCGCGACCGACGCCGTCGCCACCGATGCTGCCGCGGCCGCCGCCGGCGTCCTCAGGCTGGAGCCGTGGCCGAGGAGCACTGTGACGGAGGCGCAGCTGGAGCGCCTCGTCTACCTGGGGCTGCTGCGTCCTCGTACCGACGCACAGCACCCGGAGTGGGTCGTGCCACCGCGCGACCACGAGGAGCCGAACCCCGGCAAAGGGTACGTGGTGAGCTTCGTTGCTTACCACAAGCGCGGGCTCGGCTCGCCGCCGAGCCGCTTCTGCCGGGCCATCCTCTTCGAGAATGGGCTGGAGCTCCACAACCTCACCCCGAACTCCATCACGCAGGCGTCGATTTTTGCCGCCCTGTGTGAAGGATACTTCGGGGTGCCCCCGCACTGGAACCTGTGGTGCCGCATTTCCCGCGTCGACTGGTACACCAAGTGGGTCGGCGCAAGGAAGCCGCGGGAGATCCAGCACGCGGGGGGATGCGGCCTCGTGATCCGCTCTTCATTGTACATCCCCTGCAAGGCCCCCTCCTCCAACAAGGGATGGCACAACGGCTGGTTCTACCTCCGCAATGACGGGGGTCTCTTCCCCAAGTTCACGGGAAGGGCACTCATAGCCCCCCTTCCCCAATGGGAGTGGTGCCCGGCGAAGGAGTCGAAGCACCTGGACGCGTACTTCGGCGTGCTCAAGGAGTTGAACAGGAGGGGCCTTACCGGGGCCGGCGTGGCAGGTAACTTCCACATGCGGATGGTGTTACCTCTGATGGAGCGCCGCCTAGCGCTTCATCAGATGGTGACCGGGTCGCGGCGGGACGGTACCGCGATGCTGCCCCGTGACCTTGGCGAAGCGGAGGTCATGCGCCGGGTCGGCTATATGGTGGGGGGTTATCCCACCTGGGAGGAGGTGAACCGGGTGCCAATGCGTCCCTGCGCGGGCTTCCCGGCGTTGGTAAGTGTTGTTCATTCGATCGGGCTGCTGGCTTCCCCGTCTTTCTTCTGACCTTTCTTTGTTCTTTGTAGGGCCTCTCGAGGACCGGGAAGGCTTCCCTTCCGCCCGACCCGGAGGATAAAGAGCGGCGAACCCAGAACCGCCTCCGGGTCACGGAGGAGAAGGCGAGGAAGGACAAGGTGACCGCCCGGAAGCAGAAGAGGGCGCGTAAGGTGGAAGAGTCCTCCCAGCACCGCCGTCGCCTGAGGGAGGCCGGGGAACCTGAGGTGGATACCCCCACCGACGATGACGCCGACGACGACGAGGAAGAAGAAGATGATTTTTCTGTTTTTGATCTAATGGACTCTGACTGGCCGCTTGCGGCCACACAGCCCGCGGTGGGCGCTGACGAGCCTGGAAAGGCTCCGCTGTCAGCGTCCGCCGGCGGAAGTGCCGGGGTTCGTGATCCGAACCCTCGGGCAAACCTGCCGGAGACCGCGTCCCAGGACGCGGCTCCCGGCAGGGCGACATCAGGAGGCGGGGCTCCGCCCACCGTCAGTAGCGTGGTTCGGCCGGAGGGGCCAGGGACGGGCTCAGGCCCGGCGCCCGAGATGCCCCGAGGTTCCAGCAGGGGGCCGAGAGTCCCCTGTTTCGGCGGACCCTCCCTGCCGACGCGTCGTTGGTCGGCGCGGCGACCGAGGGGCGGGGGGAGTGCCGGGAAGACGCCGCCAGAGCTGGAGCCCACCGGCGCCAAGACACCGGCGCTTGAGCTGGGTCCCTCCTAGGCTCGAGCTTCCCCGCCGAGGGACGGTGACGTCGGGACGACCCCCGGCGCCAGGCGGAGCCCTCGTCACTGGGCGGCGCTGGCCCGGACGCCAGGCTGGCGCCCACTCCTCCGCCGCCGGCGCAGCCCACACCGTCTGTCATCTCGCCGAGCATGGGCGCTGCGAAGAAGAGGAGGGTGGTTCCGAAAACGAGGTAAGTATCTTTACCTGTAATTCCTTCTGGTGGGATCCTTTCATGAGCGCTCCTTTCTTCCTTCTCTGGTTTAGGAAACGCTCGGGGGCGGACCTCCAGGTGTCGTACCTGAAGGTCCTGAAGGTGAGGGGCCATGACACGGCAGGGGGGAGTGCCCGGTCGGCGGGCGAGGAAGTCCGGCCCCCCCACGGGTCCGCCCGTGGCGTCCGAGGCTCCTCCCTCGGGGGAGGCTATCTCGGCGATCGCCGCCGTCGTTGTGCCCATGGTCGACCTGGAGGCGGAGCCAGCGCGGGTTTCCGAAGCCTCGACCGTCGGTTCCGGAGATGCCTCAGGAGCGCCAGCCGGTGCCGCCCCCACGGAGTCCGCCGCCACGGGGTCATCGGCCACGGATGTCGGCGCCGGAGCTCCCCCCGCCTGTGAGGAAGACCCCTGGGAGCTGGCCTTGAGGGGACCTCAGCCTCGGGAGCTGACCGCCTCTCGGATCGAGTGGGCGAACAGCGCGGATCCTCAGGCGCCGCCCGTCTTCTCGCTCCGGGACGACCTCGAGGCCCCCAAGTGGGACGCCGTTCAGGAGCTCGGGTTTAGCTCGGCGGTGGGGCTCCGCGCGATCGCCGACGTCCTCGAGAAGGACCTCCCGGCTCAGCTCCAGGTAAATCCCTGCGTCTTGTAAAATTTTTCTGCATGTGAACATCTTTCTTACCGTTTTCGCTTCTTCCTTTTTTCCAGGACCTCATGCACACCTCCCGGGACAAGTCCCGCTTCCTTCGTGGCGGGCTCGGGCTCTGGAAGCAGCTCGACCTCAAGGGGAAAGCCCTTGCCCGCGCCCAGGGCGAGCTCGCCACCGCGACCTCCAAGCTTGCCGAAGTTAGTGTCGACAACACTATCCTGAAGGGGGAGATCGCGGAGGCGCAGGGCCGAGCTGCTGCCTCGGCGACGCGAGTGCAGGAGTTGGAGAGCGCCCTGGCCATGATGACGAGGGCGCGTGACGCCGCCCGAGAGCTCACCGCCGAGAAGGTTTCGGCCGTCGAGGCCTTGGCTCTCGACCTGGGTGAGACTCGGGACGCGTTGCGCCTGGCGCTCGCCGCGGCGGACTTGGCTGGGAAGGAGGCACGGAAGGCTCGGGAAGAGGCTAACCGTAAGCGCGGCGTTGTATTTTTTCCATTCTGCTCGTCTCGGTTGCTCGCTGTATTTTTATTCATCTTCGTGCTTTGTTCCCTCAGTTCTGCAGGGGTCTTATGACGGCGAGGTGGCCGAACACATGGACTTGCAGAAGGTCGCGCGGGCGCTGTGTGACTCCGTCGGCACCGGTGGAGAACCTTCCGGGATGTCACTCCGAAGCCGACTGGAGGCACTCCACGGCAGCATGAGCGGCCGCGTCAAGGAGACCCTTCTGACGGGTGTCCAAAAGACACTGGCGGTCATGAAGTCCCACTACGGGAATTTTGACGCCGGCCCTGTCAGCGAGGGCTTCTTTGAAGCCGACGACGCCGAGCTCCTGGCGCTGGAGGATTCGATGAAGGAGCCGGGAGAAGCGCTAGCTGGCCTTTTCCAAGCCGAGGTCGAGCTCCCTCCTCTGAACCTGCCGTGAAGAAGAAGCGGGCCATAGTGCTCTTGTAAAAAGTAGCCTTTCGGGAGTGGTTTGAAAGGAAACAAACAATATGGCCCTTCGTGGCCTTAACATTTATGTAAATATTTGCTGAATGTTTGTTTCGTTTTGTTTCGTGCTTTTTTCCTTAGGCATTTTTTCTTGCCGATCCTATGCCTGGGCCATCGAGCCTCGAGGGACGCTTTTCGGGTGTCGTATCTTTAGTGGCATAGACGCAGTCGATGTCCTAGGAGCTTTGGCAGAAAGAATCCTTAGAAAAGAAGCTTAGGTGTTTCCTCCCGAGCTTCCTCCCTTGGCCGAGCGTAGATCTTTATAGGTTTTCTTCCGAGTGCGGGTTAGCCTTCGAACACGGAGTGGCGAGGGAAGATGCTGTGGCCCTGGGGCATAAGCGGTCTCCGACTCGACCGGCTCTGTCCTCTAGGGCTTCCCTCATTCTTCGAATTCTATGAGTTCATGCTTGATTTCCGGAAGGAAGCGTGTTTTAGGGAGAAACGAATTCGACGAATTTTGAATTTTTTTGCGTTCCCAAAATTGTTGAACCTCGGGAGAGTCCGGGGGTTCCCCCTGTCCTAGCCCCCGAGGGAGGGTCGGCCTTTCCGTAGGTTAGGCCGAGCCTCGCTTTTACTGTGCGGTGAAATAAAGGGTCATTTCACTCCCGAGTGTAGGCTCGGATTGAAAATCTAAAATCATGTAAAAAGAGTAGAATTCGGGTCTTTTCATCGATTTCAAGATTTTCAAAATAGTACAATGCTTGGAATCTTAAGGATAGAAGCGACGTAGCTGTTCGATGTTACAAGCGTTGCTGTAGACCTCATTTTTCTCATTCGCGAGCTTGTATGTGCCGGGGCGTAGCACCTCGGCGACGATGAATGGTCCTTCCCACGGCGGAGTGAGCTTGTGGCGCCCTTTGTTGTCCTGCCTGAGCCGTAGCACCAGATCGCCTACGCTGAAGGCTCGACCTCGGACGCGCCGAGCATGGTACTTGCGTAGGGATTGCTGGTATTTGGCCGAGTGCAGCAGGGCCACGTCCCGAGCTTCGTCGGCTTGGTCCAGCGCGTCTTCCCGAGACGTTTGATTGTCTTGTTCATCGTAGGCTCGGACCCTCGGGGCGCCGTACTCCAGGTCCGTAGGGAGGACGGCCTCTGCACTGTACACCATGAAGAAGGGCGTGAAGCCCGTGGCTCGACTTGGCGTAGTCCTTAGACTCCATATCACTGCCGGGAGCTCCGTCAGCCACCTCTTGCCGAATTTATTCAATCGGTTGAATATCCTTGGCTTAAGGCCTTGGAGAACCTTGCCGTTGGCGCGTTCTACCTGGCCATTCATTCTCAGGTGGGCGACGGCTGCCCAGTCCACTCGTATGTGGTACTCGTCGCAGAAAGCCAGAAATTTCTTTCCGGTGAACTGCGTGCCGTTGTCCGTGATTATGGAGTTCAGGATGCCGAACCGGTGGACGATGTCGGTGAAGAACAACACTGCTTGAGCCGAGCTGATTTGGGTGATCGGCCGAGCCTCGATCCACTTGGAGAACTTGTCGATGGCGACAAGCAGGTGGGTGAAGCCCCCGGGCGCCTTCTAGAGGGGCCCGACAAGGTCTAGTCCCCAAACAGCGAACGGCCAAGTGAGCGGGATCGTCTGGAGGGCTTGAGCCGGCAAGTGAGTCTGCCGAGCATAGTACTGGCACCCTTCGCAGGAGCGTACCACCTCATTAGCATCTGCCACGGCGGTTGGCCAGTAGAAGCCTTGTCGAAAGGCGTTACCGACCAAGGTTCTCGGCGCTGCGTGGTGACCGCAGGCTCCGGCGTGTGTCTCTTCGAGCAGGCGTTTGCCCTGACTGAAAGGAATACAGTGCTGAAGTACGCCAGAGGGACTCCGCCGGTAGAGGCTACCGTCGATCATGGCGAAAGACTTGGCTTTGCGAGCCAGTCATCGTGCTCTGGTCTTGTCCGGGGGCAAAATGCCTTGGACTAGCCAGCTGACCAGCGGCTCGCGCCAGTCTGGTTTGTCGTCGTCCATCTCGGCTTCAATCTCCATTGCCTCGGCTTCATTGCCATCCTTACCCATGATCTCGGGTGACTCCCCTTTGCCGGAAGGGTCGGCAGCCCCCGAGGGGCTTGCGTGGCTTAGGGGCGGCCCGGGTTCTCCCGGGGGTTCGGGGGTCATCTTCTTCCCCTCAGCCCCTGAGGGATCGGCATTGACCGAGGGCTTGTGGAGGTCATTGGCGAATACACCCGTCGGGACCGTGGCCCTTTCGGATGCAATTTTTGCCAACTCATCGGCCTCCTCGTTGTACAGACGCGCGATGTGGTTGAGCTCGAGGCCGTCGAATTTTTCCTCGAGCAACCGCACCAGCTTGCAGTAGGCGGCCATTCTGGGGTTCTGGCACGTCGACTCCTTCATGACCTGATCCACTACGAGCTGGGAGTCGCCTCAGACCTCGAGGCGTCGGATCCCAAGCTCGATGGCGATGTGGAGACCGTTGACCAGAGCCTCGTATTCGGCCACGTTGTTGGAAGCCGTGTAGTGTAGCCGCAGTAGGTACTTGAGTCAGACCCCGAGGGGTGAGATGAAGACGATGCCTGCGCCAGCACCGGTCTTCATCATCGACCCGTCGAAGTTCATGACCCAATATTCCTCTTGGGTCGGGAGTGGCGGTAGTTGTGTCTCGGTCCACTCTGCCACGAAGTCCGCAAGCACCTAGGACTTGATGGCTTTGCGTGGCGCGTAGGTGATGCCGTCACCCATGAGCTCGATGGCCCACTTGGCGATCCTCCCCGCCGTTTCCCGATTTTGGATCACCTCCCCGAGGGGAAGGACGACACCACGGTCACGGGATGGGATTCGAAGTAGTGCCGCAACTTGCGTCGAGCAAGGACGATCGCGTATACTAGCTTCTGGATCTGAGGGTAGCGTGTCTTGGTCTCGGACAAGACTTCACTGATGAAGTAGACCGGTCGCTGTACCGGTAAGGCGTGTCCTTCTTCTTGCCGCTCTACGACGATCGCTGCACTCACAACCTGGTTGGTAGCCGCGACATATAGCAAGAAATTCTCCTCCTTCATAGCAGGCACAAGAACTGATGCTTTTGAAAGTAGAGTCTTAAGCCTTTCGAGGGCTTCCTGGGCCTCGGTGGTCCAGGTAAAGTGCTCGTTTTTCTTAAGCAACCGATACAAGGGAAGGCCCTTTTCACCGAGCCTTGAGATGAATCGACTCAAGGCCGCGAGACACCTCATGAGCTTCTGAACGCCCTTGAGGTTTCGGATCGGACCCATCTGCGTGATGGCCGATATCTTTTCCGGGTTGGCTTCGATGCCACGCTCGGAAACGATGAACCCGAGGAGCATGCCCCGTGGGACCCTGAAAGCGCACTTCTCGGGGTTTAGCTTTATGTTTTTCTTTTTAAGGCAATCGAATGCCTTTTCTAGGTCGGCTACTAAGTCACTCGCCTTCCTGGATTTTATCACTATATCGTCTACGTAAGCCTCAACGGTTCGCCCGATGAGGTCCCCAAAAACTTTGAGCATGCAACGCTGGTAAGTTGCGCCCGCGTTTTTGAGGCCAAATGGCATGGTTACGTAACAATATGTGCCGAAAGGAGTAATGAAAGAGGTCGCTAATTCGTCGGACTCTTTCATGTGGATCTGATGGTAACCGGAATAAGCATCAAGAAAGCAAAGCCGCTCACAGCCAGCAGTAGAATCTACTATTTGGTCAATGCGAGGTAATGGAAATGGATACTTAGGACAAGCTTTATTTAAACTAGTGTAATCGACACACATTCTCCATTTTCCATGTTTCTTTTTAACCAAAACAGGATTTGCTAACCATTTTGGATGGAAGACCTCCTTGATGAATCCGGCCGCCAAAAGCTTCTGCACCTCCTCCCCGATGGCCCGGTGGTTCTCCTCGTCGAATCGGCGCAGGCGCTGCTTCACCGGCTTGGACCCGGCCCGGATGTCTAAGGAGTGCTCGGTGACCTCCCTCGGGATGCCTGGCATATCCGAGGGATTCCACGCAAACATGTCGGCGTGTTTGCGGAGGAAGTCAACGAGCACTGCCTCCTATTTTGGGTCGAGGGTGGCGCTGATCTTCAGCGCCCTGCCGTTGGGGGAGCTCGGGTCAAGGAGGACCTCCTTCACCCCCTCAGCGAACTTAAAGGTGCCCGTGGCCTTCTTGGGGTCGGGACCTCTTTTTCCAACCTGTCAAGGTCGGTCATGAGGGCCTCTGACTCCACCAATGCGCCGGCGTACTCGCAGCACTCGACGTCGCACTGTTACGCGTGCTGGTAGGAGGCGCTGATGGTAATCACCCCTTTTGGCCCTGGCATCTTGAGCTTGAGATAGGCGTAGTTCGGAACTGCCATGAACTTGGCGTAACATGGCCTCCCGAGGATGGCGTGGTAGGTGCCGCGGAAGCCTACCACTTCAAATGTCAGGGGCTCCTTCCTGAAGTTGTCAGGAGTCCCGAAGTAGACGGGCAGATCGATCTGCCCGAGGGGTTGCACGCTCTTTCCGGGCACTATCCCGTGGAACGGGGATGTCGTGGCCCGGAGGAGCGAGCGACTGATCCCCATCAAGTCGAGGGTCTCAGCGTAGAGAATGTTGAGGCCGTTGCCTCCGTCCATGAGGACTTTGGAGAGCCTCATGTTGCTGACGACGGGGTCGACAACAAGTGGGTAGCGTCCCGGTGATGGGACGTAGTCCGGGTGGTCGTCCCGGCTGAAGGTGATAGCGTCGTGGGACCAGTCAAGGAAGCATGGTGTCGCTGGTCCGACGGAGTAGACCTCCCTGCACTCGCGCTTTCGCTGCCGCAGCGTAGGGACGGTCCCGGGCCCGCCGAAGATCATGAGGCATTTGTCGATGGGCGGGAACTCATCGTCCTTCCCGCCCTTGTCCTCCTGATCCCTGGCGGGCTTCTTGCCTGCGTCGTCCTTGAACGGCTGCCGGCTGTAGTGCTTCTTGAGCATCACACACTGTGCGAGTGTGTGATGTACTGGACCCTGGTGATAAGGGCACGGCTTGCTGAGCATGTCGTCGAAGCGGCCTCGAGGGGGTCGTTCCCTCTTGGGTTCGGTGGCCGCCACGAGGGAGTCGTCGCGGAGTGGGGCCTTTCCCTTCCCCTTCTTCTTCTTGTTGTTCAGTCCTCGGGAAGAGGTGCCCTCGGGGGCCTCCTCCTTCCGTTTGCCCTTGGGGTCGGAGAAGAGGGCTCCTACCGCCTCATCCCCCGAGGTGAAGCTGGTAGCGATCTTCATGAGCTCGGAGACACTGGTGGGTGTCCAGCGTCCGAGCTCATGAACAAGCTCTTTGCAGGAGGTTCCCGCGGCAAACGCTCCGACGACGTCGGAGTCGGCGACCTGGGGCAGCTCGTTGTACTACTTGGAGAAGCGCCGGATGTAGTCCCGGAGGGACTCGCCCGGTTTCTGCTTGCAGCTGCGGAGGTCCCAGGAGTTATCAGGGCGTACGTACGTGCCCTGGAAGTTTCCTACGAAGATGTTGACCAGATCGCTCCAGTCGAAGATCTTCCGTGGGGGAAGGTGTTCCAGCCAAGCTCTTGTAGAGTCGGCGAGGAACAGGGGGAGGTTGCGGATGATGATGAGGTCATCCTGTGCGCCGCCAAGCTGGCACGCAAGACGGTAGTCCGCTAACCAGAGCTCGGAGTTAGTTTTCCCCGAGTACTTGGCTATGTTGGCCGGTTGTCGGAATCGGGACGGGAACTTGGCCCTTTGGATGGCCTCGCTGAAGACGCGTGGTCCTGAGGGCTCGGGTGGGGGTTCACGATCCTCATCCGAGTCGTAGCTCCCGCCCCGATGGACGCTGTAGCCGCACGCGGCTCCGTCAGTCTTTCGCCGACCGCGGGCTTGTAGAATGGCTCGGACGTCGACGTCCTTGCCAAGCCGTTGGTGGACTGGCGGAACCCTTGGAGCCTCAGGTCGAACCGAGGCTTCGCGCTCGTGACGTGCTATGCCACCACGCTGGTGACTTTCGGCGCCACGGTGTCGCGATGCTGAACTTTCCGCCTGGAGGACGGCTGCATCCTCCAGGAGGTCTTTGAGCTGATTCCTGAGCTGTCGTGCGTCCTCGGAGGAGGGCTCAAGTATGCTCCGGAGTAGCATGGCTGCTTCCGTGAGCTTTCGGCTTGCCCGGGGGGCGACCCCCGGTGTCTCGGCCCCGTCGTCAGCAACGATTCGGGCCTGGACATCTCGGGCTCGACGCCGAGCTGCTCCTCCATCGGTTTGCCGCTCGCCAAGCTCCAGCGTAGCTCGTAGCTGGGTGAGGCACAAGCGGTCCTCGTCCATCCGTGCCTCAAGCTCCCGGAGCTGCTCTAGCTCCCGGGTTTGAGGTGCGGGGCGAGAGGTTCCTGCCCCCTGATCCAGCGGCGGGGCTGACCGTGCGGGCTTCCGGGCTGCTGGAGGGGGCGTGACTTGTTTGTGCTGGGGTTGCGACGGAGGGGGTATGTCGTCATCGCCCCCCGAGTGGACATCCTCCACTCGCCCCTCATCAGGGTGCATCAAGTTGTAGCACTCCCGAGAGGGGTCGATGTAGGACCTGTCTGAGCTGGAGATGACGCTCGCTGCGTTCTCCCCCGAGTCGTCGGTGTGGGTGGCGTAGTCCACATTTGCCCAGAATTCGTCATCATCGTCGCTGTAGCTGCGACGAGATGAGTTCTGGTCATAACGATTCCCCCCCTCCGAGTGTTGTCGAGGGGTGAGGTTGACGGTGGCGTTTGTTTCCCCACCGCCATGTGTCCTGGCACTTTCCCCAGGGGATGGCGGTGAGGATGCCACGTGGTCTCCCACGAGGCTGTCCTGGCACTCGAGGCGCTAGACCGGAGTGTCCGACAGTTCGTGCAATAATGCATGAACTGCACGAACGTGGGCGTCCATGGCGGTCTGGAGCCCTAAGAGGGACGACGGCGCCGTTCCCCTCCGCCGATGAGGGCGGAGAGAAAAATCGGCTGGCGTCGCGTTTCCGCCCTCGCCCGTCCTTCGGGCGGTAAGCGGATGCGTGACCGCTGGTGCCAGAGATTCCGAGACCGCGGCCGGCGCAGTATTGGCTACCCCCGTTGGGGGTGCCTGGTGGGCCGCATCTCCCGCGGCGGGAGGCTGGTTGGCGCCACTACGCCTCCTCCTCCTGATCCGCCGAGAGCAGCGTGCAACGTTTCCCCCATCCTTCGAGGCGGGTGGAAGCGTTCTGGGGGTCCTTTCTCCGGCCGCCTGCGGGGCCGGAGTTGGGACGACAACGACGCGGGGCCCGATCGGGCGCAGGTTCATCTCGAGCCCTTGGCCAGTGGCCACGAACTCGAGAGTCCCAAACCGGAGTACCGCGCCAGCGGGAAGCGTGGTGGAGCTGGCTGCCATCCGAAACCTACGTCAACGCGCAAAAGGCCCCTACCTGGCGCGCCAACTGTCGGTGCTAGTTTTTAGCGGGGCTAACACCGGTTAGTAAATATGTGTTTTGCGGTTGAGGCTATGGATGGTGTGCAAGGGGGAACACAGGGATTATACTGGTTCAGGCCAAGCAAGCCCTACGTCCAGTGGAGAGGAGAGTCGTGTTGCCTTGCACCGGGGTGCTTGTAGTAGGGGGTTACAAGCTAGGCGAGAGAGGGAAGTACTCTCAGGTCTCTTGTGGGTGTCTAAGTGTTTACAAGTCGCTTGCTGTGGGTGTGTATGTGTGGGTGAGAACTTAGAACTTCTCCGTCATCTTCCTAAAGCTGGCCTCTGCCTTTTATAGTCGCAAGGGAGAGGCAAGGGCAGCTACGTATTTTACAGTGAGGAGTTGCTGTTCCCCGTTTGACTATGGTCAGCTACTGCCTTTTCTCCGCGTCTCCGGGGTATGGCCGTCGTGGTTCGCACGATCTTGGTGAGTTCCAAGACGGGAACAGTCGTTGGATTACGTCATGTCGTCAGCTATGGTCTTTTCTTCGCGTCTCCAGGATATGGCCGTCGTGGTTTGCACGATCTTGGTGAGTTCCAAGGCGGGAACAGTCGTCGGATTACGGCGTGCCGTAGGGTCACACCTATCGGCTATCCTTCCATACGATGTGACAAGAGGGTGAGTCACCTCAGGGCGTTGTCTCCCGAGGCTCGGGACTCCTAAAGGCGTGATGGGATGGAGCGGGGGATATCTCCCCTGGTCATATTTCCGGCCTTTGAACAGCACTTCCCGAGGGTTAGGCGGGCCCGGATGGAAGGCATGATCGTCCTTTCGAGTGGACAGTGCAGTAGGCGCCTTTCCCGTTCTTGCGTAGCCCATCGTCAGGCGCTTGGACTGTCGCAGTCGGAGTTGATAGATCCCGGCGGAAAACGGGGGCGGCGCACCGTAGACCATACCATGGAGAGGACGGCCGTAGTGGGCCTGTCAAGTCCTCTGCCAGGGAAATCTTGACAGACGGTATGGCCATTAGGGGCGTGCGAGGCACAGTTGCGTCGAGAATCTCGCCTGACGGGATGGTGCCTGTAAAGTGGGCAGGGAGGTCTCTTGTGGTCCAAGATTGCTCTGCTGACATCACCGGTGCCTTGGATGCCTTTGTGAGATTGCGCTCGAGGGAGATGGGGAAGCTCGGGCGAATCAGAGATTGGGGCGCCGAGGGCGGGAGGCTCGGGCGAATCGGAGATTTGGGCGCCGAGGGTGCCGCTTTCCCGAGCTCTCCCGGGAAGGCTCGGGCGAATTGGAGATTTGGGCGCCGAGGGTGCCGCTCTCCTGAGCTCTCCCGGGAGGCTCGGGTGAATCAGAGATTTGGGCGCCGAGGGTGCCGCTCTCCCGAGCTCCTCGTGGGGAGGCTCGGGCGAATCGGAGAATTGGCGCTGAGGGTGCCGCTCTCCCGAGGGTTGGCTGTCATTAGTGCAATGACGTCGTGGGCCTCTGTAGACGCGGCCTTCGTGGGCTTCAGGCGCGGCCTTCGTGGGCTTCCACTGGCCTTACTTGGGCCAGGCCATGTTGGGAATGAGTGTTTTTGCATCAAAGTTGGGTACCCCTAACTTTGGTTCCCGACACCTACGCAGCAGACCAAGCGCAATACTATCACGAAACGCATTCATCTGTGCACCATTTTTTGAATTGAGTGCTTGTTGGGTCCTGGGTTGCTGCCTTCCAGCCTCAGGTGGCACAAAGTTCTCGTCCCGATCACATAAAGCAAAGTCCTCATCTAGTAGCCCACTCAACCTAATGAAGTTATGCAGCGCAAAGCAAGCAACAACGAGCTGCTTTTGCGTTTCCAATGGATAACTTGGCGCTTTTTCCAGTATTTGCCACTTCTTCTTTAACACGCCAAATGTGCGCTCAATCACATTTCTAAGCGATGAGTGGGCATAGTTGAACAACTCCTTTTTACCTTGTGGTTCGGGCCCGTTTAGAAAGTCGGGCACGTGATACGTCGTCGACTTGTATGGCGCCAGATATGCCGGCCGGTTCGGATAGCCCGAGTCCACCAGGTAGTACTTCCCTACACCACGAATTGCCTATAAGTGTCGACAAAATGAACTTAGAAAACTGACAATGTTTACCACCTAAGTATACCTGTAGGTGGATGAGGGAAGGCATAGCTGTATGTTGTCATAGCAGAATCGAAAACTCGCATGTCATGAACCGACCCCGGCCACCCAGCAAGCACAAATGTGAACACCATGTCAAAGTCACAACACGCCAACACATTCTGTGTTGTCATCCCCTTGCGGCACATGTATTGCACCTCTTTTTCCTTGGGCAAAACACAAGGAATGTGCGTACCATCCAGTGCCCCAACACAACCATTGAAGAAGGGATGGAACCTAGGGCTGGATAGCCTAGGGTGCACGGTCCTGAACAAGGGGTTCCGAGGCTTAAGGATTACCTCTGCAAGACTGACCACACATGGCAGAACTCTATACATGAGGTTATGAACTGTGGCTAGGGACCTCTCAAATCTATCTTCAGCTCTCCTAACCGGCTCACTGCCACTTAGCACAAACAGAAACATGCCTAAGGCCTCTAAAGAAGTGCTCTTGGAAGTATCAGACAGACCATAATATTGAACCAATGTGTCATGCAGCTGCATAAAAACAGGTGGGCTCATTCTAAACATGTTGTAGCAACTGTATGGATCGGCCAGCTTCATTTGCACCCACTCTAACCCACTAAGCCTAGGCTGCCTAGGGTCGGCCCTATTGCAGTGCTTGTCCAGGTGGTTAGCGTAGTTAAACATACCATATATGTCCCCCCGTCATCCTCCTCGATGACCATCTTCATAACCTTCGCACGCAACTCCTTAGCCTTCTTTTGCTTCTCTTTGCGCAACCTCCGGCGCTGTTCAAGGACCTGGAACAATTAACAAAAGGGTAACTATTAGTACAGGTCAAAAAATTACAGTGATCATGCACACAACCTGGGGTCACTCTTCCGAAAATAAACAGGTCCTGGACCAAACATCATTCAAGCGTTACCATAGTTCAAATAAAACATCATACACCACATTGTTCAAATAACACACAGCCACAAATAGTTCTAACACCAGACAGACACATAGTTCAAATGACATTACTACTAAATGTAGACATGCGGGATTTCATGGGGTCTAGTTGTCGACCCTGTTGGAAGAGGCCGAGGACTCTGAGGTGATGTCTATGAGATGCTGGCGTCCATCAGCGCATGCCTCCAAGAACAGATAGGTTTCGTAGTCGTCCGAACAGATGTGGCAGAGGCCTGCCCATGTGGACCTAGCTTTAGTATCCACAGCAGCCTCTCAGGCAGCCCTGACCACGGCCCTAACCTTTTCCTGGGCACGGTTGGCCTCTCTCTCTGGCTCCTGCGCCATGCCTTCCAACACCTCATTCCTCCTTTGCTGAATGGAGTTGTACTCCGCCATATTGGAAGTCATGGCACGGACTGCAGGGCTCTTGGACTTCTTCGGTGTGTGAGTAGAGCTGCGCGTGCTTGCTACGCTGTGGCTCCTCTTGCTGCCGGCGCTCACAGGGGTGGCCTACTGCTCCTCCTCGCCCTCTTCATCACTGTTGTTGCCGTCTAGGTTGATGGGGCCACCTGCAATGTACGCAGTGGTACCATCCACAGCAATGCCTAAAAACATTTTGTCCAGCAGGTCAATGTACGAAGGCCACCCATCCTTCAACTTCTTCCAATCAGCATGTCCCTATGCGAAACATAGGCAACAATGATAGGCTTGTTAATTGAACAAGTGTTTGCATAAAACTTAACAGTTTGAACAGATGAAGTCATGAAAGCATGTACCCTTGTTTGTTCTTCCCACCACTCGTCCGTAGCCAGAACAGATCTGTCGGGTCAGCGTCCAAGACCGGTCATCCTCCTCAGCTTCTGAATGAATCTCCAAAGGTCCTTTAGCTTGCGGTAGTAGTTGTTGAAGGTGACACTGTTGTGCACGGCGAAGTAGCGCTCCGTCATCTCTTTCCAACTGCGCTTGTTCAGTCGCCCGTTGACGCTGTTGCCTATGTCCATTTGCGCGCAGTAAAGCTCGCAAAACAGCTTAGTGTTTTTCTCATCCCACTTGGCAGTGTCCTTCCTAGCCTACTGGACCAATGACAACGAAGGTGCGATAACAAGTGACAACAACAAGGCGAGCAAAAACAGGAAACCCTTAAGATTACAGTAATGGTAGAAACAAATGGCACACAACATATAAGTGTACACATACGCATGGAGGATAAACATTGCATACCAGGACATGCGGAGAGGGGATGTCGCTGTCGTTGTCCAAGTCCTCTGCGTCCAGGCGACGATGTGCACCACGCCCTCTTGCAGAAGCAGCGCCGCTCGAGGAACCATGTCGTGGCAGTCCAGGGCCCCGACAGTCTGCACCGAAGCCTGGAGGGAGAACGCGGGGGGAGGGTCCGCGAGTGCCGCCTGCGACGTTGCGAGGATCTGCCGAGGCGATGGCGAGCTGCGTGCTGGGACGCGCACCCGCGGAGGATGCTGCGAAGACCCGGCTCCCATCTCCTCAACTCCGGACCCGACCTCGCCGCCGTAGCCCTGCATGCCCGCCCAAGAACCCTCGCCATTGAGGTCGAGGTCCTGCATCCCCAGCCAGCTGAGGTTGGGGCCGTAGGATCCGTACGGACCCGACGGGGCAAACTGCGGCGGCGGGGCAAGAAAGTCCCTCGTCTGGCCTGTGCCGCTGCCGATGCCGCTGCCGCCGACAGCGTACCCGCATCCTCCCTCGTCGCCGACATGGCCTTCGGCGCCCAGTCCGGCAGCGTCGCGGGGGTCGTCGAAGAAGCCAGAGAAGTTGGTCCCGTGGGCGTTGTAGCCGTCCATAGCCGCCGTGCGCTCAGATCCGATCGCCGGGGGTGCGGATCCGGTGGCCGGCGGCCTGGATCTAAGGAGGGGAGGACGGGAACGCGGTGAAGAGTGGCAGCGACGCGAGAGCTGCGACCGCGGCTGCGGGGGAGGGAGGCGTGCGAATGGGGATAGGGTTTTGGGGGCGCGGTGGGGGTAGGGGTATATCACGTCCGTCGCAGACGCCCACGCCGGCATTTGCATTTTGGGCCGCCCCCCATCCAAATTGCAACTTCGGTAGGGTTGCAATTTGTACGGGCCGTTTAGCACCACAAATGCAACTGCTGGGCTGAATTGCAACTTTTTTGCAGTTTGGGCTGGATCTAAACGGGGCCTATATCAGCCACACATTGTTGACATGATGGTCAGCCTTGCTGTTTGGTTCTTCCTCCATTGCATGTCTTGGTTTCATGCGGCCTCGGGCTACCTAGCTGTTCGTGGTATGTGACCGAAACCCATGTTAACCCGTGAGTTTTATTTCCTATTGAACCGACTCTTTAAAAATCCAAGATGGTGATTGTCGGGTACCAAAGTATGGGGTACCCAACTTCGATGCAAAAATATACATTCCCAACACGGCTCGGCCCAAGTAAGCCCAGCGGAAGCCCATGAAGGCCGCGCCTACGGAGGCCCATGGCGATGATGCATCAAGACAAACCTACCCTCGGGGAAGCGGCACCCTCGGGTGCCAATTCTCCGATTCGCCCGAGCCTCCCCGAGAGAGCTCGGGAAAGCGCCAATTCTTCGATTCGCCCGAGCCTCCCCGAGAGAGCTCGGGAAAGCGGCACCCTCGGGCACCAATTCTCTGATTCGCCCGAGCCTCGCCGAAAGAGCTCAGGAAAGCAGCACCCTCGGGCACCGATTCTCCAATTCGCCCGAGCCTCCCCGGGAGAGCTCGGGAAAGCGGCACCCTCGGGCGCCAATTCTCCGATTCGCCGAGCTTCACCATCCCCCTCGAGCGCAATCTTTCAAAGGCATCCCATGCATAGTTGACGTCAGCAGAGCAATCTTGGACCGCATGGGACCTCTCTGACCACTTTACAGGCATGGTCCCATCGGATGGGCCCCTCGACACAACAGCGCCCCGAACGCGCACGTTCGCCGTACCAACTGCCACATCTCCTCTGGCAGGTGATCTGACGGTCCTCCTCTTCCCATGCCGCTACAGGGACAGTCAACCATACGGCTCCCCGGGCTGACGAGGGGATTCGCCAACTACGACGACAACCGCCATACCCTGGCCACAAGTGTGACACCAGGAAATAGGGGACGACGGTCGTCCGGCCAACCTGGGGGAATGGGCGAGCCTTACGACCGGTCTTGCCAACCCCCTGGAATGTACCTCACAAGGAAAAAGAAGCGCTCGAGGGAGGACACTCCCCCCGCTCTGTCCCATCAGGCCCCCGATGGCACCAAGGCTTCCTGAGCCTCGGGAGCTTGTACCCGGAGGTCAACCTATCTACTCGTTGCACTGTGCAGGGACGGACACGACGGCATGACGTATCGCCATGCAGCCAACCATGACCAGCACTGTGAGGCGCCTTGGAACTCACCAATGGAACAGTGGCGGATCAGCTGAATGACTAATGCCATGCCGCCGAGGCGCCAAGACGAAAGCATGGCTGACGATCGCCACCAGTCATCAACAACTCCACCATGCCGAGTACTGTAACACAGGGCAACACATGTAACTCTAGCCCTTCCCTTGTAACTATAAAAGGGAGAGCAGAGGCCAGCCTTAGACAATCTCACAAGCTCACACACACTCTCGGCCACTCAACAACATACTACAACAAGCAATCTGTACGCACCTAGACACTCGTAAGAGATTTGGGAGCACTTCCCTCTCTCGCTCAGCTTGTTACCCCTACAACGAGCACCCCGGTGCAAGGCAACACGACTCGATCCCACACTGGACGTAGGGCACTCATTGCCTGAACCAGTATAAATCCTGTGTTCCCCCTTGCACACCACCCGTAACCTCAACCGCAAAACACAAGTTTACTAGCCGGTATTAGCCGCCCTAAAACTAGCACCAACAGCGATTCTATCATGTTTTCTTCTTGAAAATTTTAGAGCTCTTATCAGGCATGATCATGTGCATGGTAGTTTTAGTTCACTTCGGACTTATTTTTGCTTGCCCAAAAACAAGGTTCTCTTTTTGCCGCTCCTCAATGACATAGTAAGCACGAGGAGTATTCGAAGGAGGAAAAATATGAACTTGGAAAATTGCAATTGTGTTATCTACCACAACGCAGTAGAAGAAACTCTTGACCACCTCTTCTTGAATTGTGCCTTTGCTAGGAATTGTTGGAGTCTGCTCAAATTTCACTTCCACTCGGATTACAATGTCTTAGAGGAGGTGGAGCTCTTCAAAGATCAGCTTGGTTCTCCTTTCTTCATGAATGCAATAATTCTAATGTGTTGGACCATCTAGATCACTAAATGACTTGATCTTCAAATGATGCCTCCCAAGCGTGGAGATTTGCAAGGCATCCTTTTTAGATATCCTTTTAGTTTAATGAGCCAAGAAGTTTGCCTCTTCTTTGAATTAATTATGAACTCATTCTCTTCTGTAACTAGAAGATATTCAATGCGATGCTGCATGACTTTTTTAGAATAAAAGGATTAATTGCATGTATAAACCTACATGGTCTTACATCCATTCTTATCAAAATCGGGCAAGGTAATGAATGAAATCAATAAACAACTAACATAATTAGATCGAATTATAAGATGATGGAACGATAAAACAAATAGCAATATATGGATTCCTTCTATATTTTTATGTATTAAAAGTGTTAATTGCTCTTATTGTAGATGACATGGATAGCTTGCATTAAGAGATTGAAAGTTAGCATGAGAGAGAGAGAGAGAGAGAGAGAGAGAGAGAGAGAGAGAGAGATTTGCCATTTGCTTTCCTTGATTATTTTTGTTCTTTTTTCCGTTTCCTAAATTTATTTGTAGTGTTTACTTATTTTTCTTATAATTTGTAGTGTTTATTTATTTTTCTTATAACATTTCCAATAAAGCTGAGTAGGGGCTGTGCGGTCCCTCGTGATTACTGAAGAAAATAGAACTCATGTGCTTAACAAAAAAAGGAAATATGGTATTCAGAAAAAAAAATAAACATGCCTCAATTCTTAATTCTCAAGGCAAGCCGCTAAATTAATAAAAAGGGCGCACGTGAAACCCAAACTCAATGTAAAGCATGTGAGCTTTGACTCTCCAAAGGCAAGTGTAAAGAAGTATGAAAAGTGACGACAGGTTTTAGCCAATGGCAAGTGTAACCATAAAATATTTTCACTATATTTTTATAAAGAAGTATGAAAAGTGCCGACAAATTGTTGCCGATCTTTTATTTTTCTTTTGCAAAGTTGGGGTTAATTAAGTTGAAGGACAGACAAATCAAACATTATTATAGGAGACTCAACATTTTTTTTAATTTCTTTTGTTTTTAGCAAAATTGGTATACTTTTGTCTTTGCTTTCGACGCAAAGGACCTTTGATATGACCAGTTGACTATTCATGATTCTCCTTGCTGCCGGTCTCCATCAGGTAGGACTGTGTGTTTAGATGTAACATGTTCGTTTGTGTTTGATAATTTTTATTCAATCATAGTCCAAGTACGTTTAAAAGATTCGTCACGTGATGTACATGCAAAAAGTATAAACATGCAAACATTTCGTCTATATTTAATGCTCCATGCATGTGTCACAACATTAATATGACTAGTTACAATTGTAATTTGCAGTGGATCTAAACAGGGCAAAGCACGAGGTTTCAGCCCAAATTAAAGAACGGTGAATAAAAGAAAATGACATCTTTTCACAAACCTTTTTCTTTTGTTTGAGCTGCTTCAGCAGTCAGCAAACAGATGATCTAATCTGAGCGAGGGATCCAATTTTTTAAGCTAAAACGATTGAACAAACCTGACTAACCTCTACCTACGAATCCACAATGCCATGGCACACAATAAAAATGAAACCTTTTGCTCACTTAACCATGAAACTAACCTCCTCTGTCTCACACCGGCACTATCTTCCCCTGCTCCGTGCTGTCGGTGGCCGCGTCTGCCGCCGATGTCGTCTGACCTTCAGAGTGCGCCATGTCATAGGTGGCGTGCACGCCGAAGAGCACGTAGTAGACCAGCATCGCCGCCGTGCAGATGGCGAAGCGCATGTAGGCCAGGGAGCCGAGAGAGCCCATCAGGAAGAGGTTGGTGGCGACGGACATTGCCGGCAGCCACGGCATGAGCGGCGCGCCGTACACCTTGGGCGCGCGCTGCTGCTCGGCGAACAGCGCCAGCCCCGCCGCGCCGGCCGCCCACAGGCCGCCGAACACCGCGTACCCGGGCCAGCGAGCGGCGTAGCCCGAGTTGTAGTACACGGAGAGGCCGACGGACGACAGGACGACGAGCGCCAGGAAGGCGAGGAAGGTGCGGGCCTGCGCCGGCGATGTGGCGCCGGCGACGTAGTAGCGGCGGACGAGGAGCGCGACGGCGACGAGCGCGAAGATGAAGAGCGTGCTGATGGAGGAGACGGAGGCGAGCACGTCGAGGCTGGAGAATAGCGCGAGGCAGGCGGCGCCGAGCGTGACGGCGATGGTGGCGTAGATGGGCGTGCCGGTCCTGGGGTGCACGAGCGCGAAGTAGGGCGGGATCATGTGCGTGCGCGCGATCTGCGTGGTGTAGCGCGCCTGGCCGAGCGCGCCGACGAGGAGGCCGCTCGTCATGCCCTTGAGCGCGCCGAGCGCCACCACGTAGCGCGCCCACTTCATCCCGGCCGCGGCGAACGCCACCGAGTAGGCCGCGTTGGCGTCGATGTCGGCGTACCGCTGCATCCCCACGAGCGCCAGGGACATGGCGCAGTAGACGAGCGTGATGGCGGACATGGACGAGATGAGGCCCAGCGGCACGTCGCGGCCGGGGTTCTTGGTCTCCTCGGCCATGGTGGCCACCATGTCGAAGCCCGTGTAGGACCAGTACACGACGGCCGCGGCGCGGAACACGCCCGCCGCGCCGAAGGGGAAGAAGGACGGCGCGAGGTTGGCGGCGTCGAAGTGCGAGAAGCCCGCGGCCAGAACGAAGGCGATTATGGCGATGCCGACGGCGGACGCCACGGAGTTGATGGTGGAGGTGAGGCGCGCGCCGGACACGGCGAGCGCGGAGGTGGCGCAGAGCACGACGACGGCGATCGGGTCCAGCAGGTTGAAGCCGTCGGCGAGCGCGGGCACGTGGATGCGGAGCGCGTCGCTGTCGCGGCCCAGGAGCGCCGCGAGGTACGACGTCCAGGAGCGGCCCAGGCCGGCGGCGCCCACCACGGCCTCCAGCAGGATGTTCCCCGCGGCGACGAACGCGGCCAGGTCCCCGAGCTCGACGCGCAGGTACGAGAAGGAGCCGCCGGCGGACGGGATCTCGGTGGCGAGCTCCGCGTAGCAGAAGGACGAGAGCAGCGCCGAGAACCCCGCGGCGGCGTAGGCCAGCGGGATGGCTGGGCCGGCGTCGAAGCGCGCCTCCTGGCCGGTGAGCACGAAGACGCCCGAGCCGACGACGGAGCCGAACCCGAGGAAGGCGAGATCCACCCACGACAGGCACCGCCGGAGCGGGTTCTCGCTCTGGGCGAGCAGCGTCCCCGCCTCGACGGCCTCGGACGAGCGGCTCGTGACGCGGTCCCGCAGTCGCGGCCCGGTGGACAGGAGCGCGCCGCCGTACGCGCGCCAGCTCTGGAACGAGGGCTCCGGGAAAAAGTCGGCCTTGCTCCACCGCCAGTACCGGCGGCGGCCCGCCGGTGGCTCTCCTCCACCCACCGCCGCCGATGCCATCAGGGATGTGTGGACGGACGGACGGACGAACGAGGGGGGTTAGAGATTCATCTCGTGTTAGATGCTACATAAATCCCCGATTCGCTCGGCTGGAATAAAGGTTAGTTTGGATTCTGCGCGAGTTTTGTGAAGAGATGAGTAGATGGTGACTGTTGGCTGTTGAGGCTGCTGCCGATGCAGGATAGGAAGCCGTATTTATCTGCAAAAGAAGTGGGCACGCGTGCGATCGCGATTGCGAGAGATTGAGGCCACCTCAGAGTGAAGTTGTTTTTTTAAAAAAAAAACTATTTTATGAGCAATCTTTTTGAAGTTGAACTATTTTTAAATATTATTTACCAAAACAACTTCGTATATAGTTAAAAGAAAAAATAGATAAAATATTATTTTTAGCTTTAGAGTATCTTCAACAATACCCCATATCTCTTCCCCATCTGTAACTTTTAGAAAAAAAGAAGCAAAGCCCCTCTTCAACAATATCACATATCTCTTTCCATCATTTGACAATTGGCAAAATGGCAAATAGATCCGTATCGTGGGCAAAAATGGGCGCAACCTTTCTCACGCGCATCGGTCTTTCTCATGCCGTTTTCTCGGTCAATATAAAGGTGAAAGAGTGTGGCAAAGAATAGAGAATAGGAAAGAGTTTATGATGCAAATATAAGAGAGAGAAGGAATATATAAAAGTGGTTATGATAATTTAAAAATAATATTTGATTTCTGATGTAAAATTATCTTCTATATTTTAGCAGTGGATTATTGCAAACTCTTGAAGATGACCTTCATTTTTTCTTCCCAATATTTTTTGGGTCTATCTCCATGGCAGTTGTCTGATTTTTTGCATTAGCATCAGTCATCGACTACCTCTCGCCTTGCATTGCATTGCTGTGGCGACGGCAGACAACACTCCTCGCAGACAGCAACAGCAGCGTTGCATTGCTGTTGCGCAGGTGCAGCAGCAGCGCCAGCGGCACCCCGACGAGGCGGTTGGACTTGAATAGCATCGCCTGCAGCTTCCGGAACACCCACGCGCCGGCCTTGTCGTCGTCGTCTGCCACCCCAAAGCCGAAGCTCGCCCTGGCGATGATCTCCGCCGCGTTGCAGACCACACGCTGCTCCACGTCCACCACGGTGCCGCCGCCGGAGGTCTCTGGCTCAGCATGCATCTTGGCGGTGGATGTCGCTGCCGATGGCCGCCGCCGGTGGAGCAGGGGGCGAAGATGAAGGCGTCGTCGGTAGAGGGGCAGAGGAACGCGGCTTTGGAAACAGTGACGACGGCGCTTCCCCCTCCCGGCCACAGCGGCGACCACAGACGACGGCAAACAACGGTGGCGAGGCTTCACCCTCCCAACGACGGCAGCGGACACAGCCACAGCCACACAAAAACATGAACAACCACAACCTCGTATCCACATCCAACAGTGGACAGAAAATGACTAACACCGAAACAAAATAACAGACAACTGCCACCGAGCAATTCTAAAATTTTTAGAGTTACAAATTGATTTTAGGAGAAAAAATAGATACCGTTGGAGATGCAGCATGGTGCAATGCCGCTCGTTTGTGAGAGGAAAAAATAGTTTAACTCATCCTTTTACGAGAAAAAAAATAGCTTCACTTGTTTTAGAAAAAAAAAAAACAAACAGATTCCGATTCGTCGGGGGCGTAGCGTGATGCAGCATGGCGCGAATACGCGATGCCGCTCGTTCGTTCGCATCGGCCTCCACTCCGATGATCTTCTCGTGGGCTGGGCCGGGGTTGGTGGCACCTAGTTTCCCGTCCTAGCTAAGGGTTTCTCAAAACAAAAAAAAAACACTAAATAGCACGTGCGATGCATCTCTCTATATATATCTATCTCTATCTCTACAACTAAAAAGCCTGGACTGGACCTGTTTACCCAACGGTGTTGAAGCCTCAACCTGCAAAACAATTCCCACCCAGCGGGAAAAAAAATCCGGTGACATCCCCAGCATGCGAAAAAATCACGCGATTTCCTTTTCACCTTGCCGTGAAAAAAAAAAGCATTGTGATTTCCTTTCCACGTTGCCGTGCAAAAAAAAAAGGAAAGCTTTGCTCTCGGGCGAACAAAAGGAGCCAATCTCACGCTTATCTCGTGCGAACAAAAAAGGAAAGGCTCCAAACCAAAACCAATCTCGCGCTGCTCTCTTCTCCTCCGATTCCGACTCCGCTGCTGCCTAGAGCCGTGGTAGAGGGCGCATCTAAGTCTGCCGTCGCCGCCTACCACGGCTTCACCGGAGCCTTTTCCCCGAGCTCCCTCCTCAACTTGCGTCTCGCCGTCGCCGAAGTCGTCACCGGAGCCATTTCCCGTCCCCTCCTCAACTTGCGTTTTGCAGGAAGAAAGGTGCCATGGATGCCCGTGCCGTCGGCGTGCGGCGGTCTCCCCTGTGGGTAAGTACCCGCGCTCTCTACCGGAGAACTGCCCACGCGCCACAACGCGCAGCTCCCGCCGCCTGCCCGCCCGCGCATGTCGCCCACCTCCCATGGCCCTGGGCTCCGTCGTTTGACTCGTAGAACCGCTCTCTGCGCGTGTTGCTACTGGGGATCGGCCGTGTCAACATCCGCCGTCATCGCGCTCATCATCACGCTCTGCCGTTCATCGCCCTCATCGTCTTGCTGCGCCTCGTCCTCACCAAGACCTTCCTCAGGCCCCAGGTATTCTCTTCATCTTCGCTGCACTCACACCTTCTTTCCATCTAGAATTCATGGCTCAAGTGAGGGATTTAATATATGTTGTCAAGACGTGATGTTAGTCGTCTAACAAGTTACAAAAATAAAGTTCAACTAAATTCAGTATCAATGCACCTTGGAGAAATTGTTGGTATGGCTATTTTTGAGTTTTTTTTTTGTTGGTTTGGGGTCTGATGTTATCCTTGAAAGTTTACTCTTAATTTCTGGAAGAGTGATTCTGTTAGTTAATTGTCAACAGCACGCCCTTTTACTATCTTGAGGATAAGTAATGCAGTATCTATATTCTATACAACTCCCAAAAGAAATTTCTTTTGTTCTCAACTTATCTTTTGCCAGCAGGTGTATCTTTGCAGTGTGGAACTTTGCAATGCATACTTTAGGTGTTCATGATCTTATTTTTCTTCATGGAGTTCTAGAGAAAATCCAATTAACTGACAGTTGAAGCTGTAGTTCTTTCTAATATTGACCAGGGACATGAATCTAATAATTCAGAGCTTCAGAGTTGATATTATATTGGAGTGCCATATTTACACCCTTAAGTGAATGCATGTTTTTTTCGCTGTTAGATTCAAAGCTTTTGGGATTTCTGTTTAAGAAGGCTTTGTTTATATTTAACTAACCTGATAGTATAGCAACAAAACTAATGGTAGGATTAAGATATGAAAGTAGTTTTTAGTCATCATTTAGTGTGATTATTTTTTGTTTTGTGATTTTGTATAGCAATTCTATAGCATATTTTTTGTTTTGTGATTTTGTGACTCTAATGGGTGGGCACTCTTTTCAGATCACTCCTTCCACTGTTTCAGATAGTTGTGGAACCACTGATTATAGTAGCAGCCACGGGGTAAAAGTCATAGTGAGGCCACCGACTCTTTCAATAGCTATCAATCGCTAATGTAACTAAATTTGTTTGTTCAGATTCTTTTCCTCACAAGTAATTCCTGTTGTCATTAACCTGATTATGGCTTCATTTCTATTTAATAAGCAACTGAGATGCTTGAGATTACCACAGTGCTGAATAATTCTTACTGAGATAATAATTTGCTTGAGATTACCTCAAGAGTACCCACCTAAATAAAGAGACCTTACTTGTTTGTTTCTCACTGAAGCTGAGGAAACCAAAGCATAATCTAAAACCAGGTGTAAGCAAATCTAAAAATTGGATACTCAAATATAAGGTTTTGTTTATTTAACTTGTTGTAAGCAAATCTGAAAATTGGATCGTTAATATTGTGTTCTATACTTACGATAATGAAATTATTATCTCTTTTTTAAAGAGTTATGTAATCTTGAGACTCTAAACCTAACGATTACGAAAACATTTTGATAACAGTATAACACACCTTTAAATATGAGTTATCCTAATACTGGTATATAAACTGCCCGGCTTTCACCGCATGCCGACGATGCGACACCCCAGCGGTACCCCGCTCCGCCCGCAACCATGGAACCCAACCGCCGCCCGCTCCCTCTCGTAACCACCATGACCCAGCCAAACCTTCCTCCTTCCTTCGTGCGTTGCGCCCGCAGCAGAACCGTCGCACGCCCACGATCCTCCTCCCCATCTTCACGCCCCGCTCGCAGAGCATCCCATCCCTCACATGCCCCTCTGCCGCCGCCTCCACAGCTTTGCCAACGCCGGCAGCTTGAGGACCCCGACGCGCCAAGGGCAGTTGCGACAACAACTGGCGCGGCAGGTCGGCCCCCACCGAGTGCCACCCATGCCGCAGGACGTGCTGTGGGATGCCGTCATCGCCCCCTCCGGGGCCGCGAGGCCGCTGCTCCGCCATCGCGGGTTCGCCTCCACGACGCGTTCCACCCCTTCCGGCACCGCGTGGTCCACCCCCTCCCTCTCTGGGCTCAGGCGACGCGACGTGGTGGCGCCCCAGCGCCGCAGCCGCGCGGAGCCACGGAGCTCTAGAGCCGGCATGTGCCCAGCGCAGCCTGGGTGCAGGCGCACGCGACGCCCCCTGCATCAGAGCCCTGTACGTGACGGTGAGATCTATATGTGCTCAAAGCATCCACATATCCTGATGCAGGACCTGAAGGCCTTTCCATCGGCACAATACTCCTCTGCTGCTCCCTCTTCACCAGCGACGTCCATAGGATCTAACGGCAACAAGGTTGAGGGAGGCACGCGTTTTGTCGAGATCCATCAGCAAGCATCCTGGTTCTGGCCTAAATGTCCTCCCGTCACTTCCCTTCTCTGTCCTGCACTTCCAACCCTAAGGTGACTCCCCTAATCTGAATACTTTTTTTCTCATATAGCTGCAGATCAGTGGAATAACTTTGGTGATCACACACGTTTTGCCATGGTTAACTTGGGGCATATTACGGTGACAAAAATTGAATTCCAATTAGTGAAATTGGGCTTGCAGATCAGATGGATTGATGTGGTAAGGAAGCAGATCACCTAGGCTGAAATGTGTTTGGTAAAATGCCAATGTGGAGAATTTATATGTTTCAGGGTTTTAAATTTTTTAAAAGGCTTATAATTTCAGGTTTGTGTTTCACCACATCGGTTCCTCACGGACAGCTCCTATCAGTTAGGTAACCCTTCAATGTCTACCTGCATTCTCCCACTTATCAGACAAATGTTTCATGTTGATCTGCATTAGCAGAATTATTAGCATGCAGGATATAATGTGCATCCTTGATGGATCCTGCAGGACACATGTTGATTTGCATTAGCAGGAAACATGTTCACAAGCTTTGATTGCATCTCTTTGCCTTCATGTATCCATCTCATGTTTTTGGCTGCCTACAAAACTTAACACTGCAATCATAGTTAGCATAAATGGCTGTTTAGCCCGTTTACACACCGTTTAAATGCTACATACTGGTACACAGTGGTAACTCCTAATGAAATTGCAAGTTAACAGCACCATCTATCTTCTCACCTGTCAACTTTTAGTTATTATTACAAGTGTATATTTCAATATAAATGCTTCGGTTATTTAAATACTGTAAGGACGACAAACAATTAGTCATATGCTGCAGTTATAAAAATGTTGTAGAACAGTACTCTTGGATGGCATCAAAGTCATGCAAAAGTAGTTATTTTATATTACAGTTCCTCCCCCCAAAAAATTATTACCGTTGATGAATTTTTTATTAGACAAGGAAAAACAAAAATACAAAGGGAACAGTACAACAACACCGGGACAGAACTGTCCAAACCAAAACAACTGGATTACTGAGGACCAAGACTCTACAGTTGATGAATTAGAGTCATGTTTTTTCCGGTGCCAGTCGTGGATAGGCAATTGAATATGAACCGTGCCTAGTCATGCATGTATTGATGAAATAATATCTCTCTTCTTGTCAGATATTTACGCTCCTCTTTCAGGACTCAGTCAGATTCCTTCTCACCTCTCTCCGAAAAAATAGTGCAAGAGAGAGGATCTGCCAACTTCACAGGGCATAAGGTCCTCATCATCCATCCGTGACCAGCAAGTTTTTTCTTTGCTTGGTATTGCCATAAAAAAGCAGAAACAAAGCTCCTTGATGACGCTCTCGATAGAACTGTACAATATGACTGGATGGCTGAAGAGATTATTCTGAATGGACAAGAGTCACATGGATAGCAATATGCCGTGTCTCCTGGTAATGCAGAACATTCAGGAATTGCACCTGTTAATGAAGAACCTTCAACCTTCAGAAATTGGAGGCTGAGTTTGGCTGGCAAGGAATTGAAGACGAGCGTCTTTGTCCAGTACCAGCCTAGACACTCTAACATGTCTCATCACATGAATCAGATAGCTCTGCTCCACAAATTTACGAATTTTGGTCCAGAGACAGAGAGACTCCTTGGAGGAGCAAAGATAATGAAGTAGTCATCCGAAGTGGCAAGTGTCAATAAAGGAAGCTGAAAGGAATGAGAGTGCCCGAGAAAGGGTCCACAAAAAGTCAAGTAGCAAACTAGCAACCAGTTTATACCCGAGCGGAAAAGTTATCCAAGCCGAAGGAGCATTGTATGTGAGCAATCAGCATTGTTAGACAATCAAATTCCCTATATATTATACTATCAGAAGCAGTAACTTTACTGTAGAGAATATCAAATTCTTTAGGCTCTTGATTTGACTGTTTCCCATGTGTCTTGACCTGCAGGAATGCGCCAGCCTTGGAAAGGGTTGTGAAGGAGGGGCAGGACTGCAGAAGGTGAGCTATTACCGGTGAATAGAGGGAGCTGGAGTCGATGGAGGGCATGAGGCAGAGTTGAAGAGCAGGCTGCAAGCAGGCTGATGATGCTGAGAGAAGCTGGTGGTGCTTGTTCCATTTGGTTTAGTGGTTGTTCAAATCAATTCTTTTTTGTCTATGTCCGGCATATACGGTCCTTTATTCCGTAGACCCTCACCAGGCTAACAATCTGCTCGTAAAAAATAAAAAAAAAATAAAAAAACCCAACTAATCACTACCAGTTACGTGAACCTGCTGCACAAAACATTAAAGCAACTAAGGTCTCATGTGAACTATTGGATCTCCAAAGAATGGACATATAATAATTTCATATAGTATTGTGTCTCTTGCTATTGAATCTACTCGTGTGGGCTGAATGTCGATATCCGTAGCAACGCACGGGCACTCACCTAGTGAAAGGAAAAAAAAAAAAAACCTTCCAAACAAATGTGCCAGAACGTTGATGGAAGAAACTTTTGACGTCCAAATAAATTCTGTTTACTTTTATCAGATGCTATATTTTTTCCGTACAATGTCTATGATCCCTACCTTCTAAGGGGGATGTTTAGTTTACTAGAAAAGAAAACGCCCTTACGGGCGCTCTACAAACATCCTATTAGAAAGTAGTAATATAAAAACACATATGAAAAAACTCGTATAGATATATATTATTGATAATGCTATCCATACAGGTTACATACCGGTGTCAGATTTCATATTTCATTCATATTACAAAGAAGACAACCAATCATGCAGATTGCAACTAAGGCATGCCAATAAGATAGCTGGTTGCTTTAGTACAATTTGATTAAATAAGACAAACCTAATCCACCTCACTGTATTACATAAGATTGATATTAATCCACCTCACTGGATTACAAGTCAGAACTCAACACAAATTACAGGTGCCAGAGAAAATTAAGGTGTCCACCTAAAGAATGCTAGGAACAGATGCTTGCACCATATACTACTCCAGGCCTGCTAATCATGGAGTATAATTAAAGCACCAAACAAAATGCGCAAGATAATCATCATGCACAGAACAGCTGTAGTATGAAGCAATGAGACTAACCTCAGGCTTTGGCTAGCAGCATACTTTAGACACAGTTCCCTTTTTTTTTCTGCAGCTAGGAGTGACCTGCAGATTACCAAGCCCACGTATTAAGAATATGTACAGGCATATGACTAAGAAAATTTCCTTTCTGGATATAGAAAACAGTATCAGTTCCTGTTAGTTGCCTGAATTTTTTTTTACAGTGTTAGTTTCCAGCTGAATTTTTCTAGATCCTTTAATGTTCTTAGTTAATAGGAATTATGCCACTATGCCTACTCGGTCCATGCTTAATATTAATCATTATACAGGTATGGTGTCATCTGATGGGTCTCTAAACTATGTACTAATATGAGAGAGATGCAGATCATGCCTTACTAAATTTCAGAAATTAAACCACAGTTTTAGACACTGAACCCAACAAGCAAAAGCTAGATTTATTTTGCAGTGCTATCTTCATGCTACTCATGTCAAGTTGTTATTTTTATGAGAATCAACCGAGACAAGTCTCAAACATAAGTAAAACAATCATATATGGATCCAAATATTACATTCATTTTTCTTATAAGACCCCAAAGGAATTGTAGTGTCCATATTCAAGATGCAAACAACACAAATGATAGTTCTCTAGGGGACGTGCAGAATAATGGATACAATATAAGGAAAGCTTTAGCGTACATAAGCATGACCCGTTGTCTGAACTAAATATTAATTTCCATCGAGCCAAATACTTCATTGTTAATTGACACATCAGGAAATCAAATGCAACTTGAGGTATTACTCTTGGACATGACTCCTCACTGTCTTTAATATATTGGAATTGCATTCCTCAGTCTCAAATGCTCAGGAAATATTGACCAAAGACCCACTAAATACAAAATCAAATAATAAGAAAGAAAAGGAACCCATCAACCCCACGGCATGAAGCAGATACGTACATTGAATTGAGAACCAAACACATTTCAATAGAAGAAGCTTAGGGGGTGTAAAAGTAGGTATTTTCAGAGGGCCATCAATATATTTTCATCTGCATGTAAGAATATATGAAGAACAAACTATTTCAGAGGGCCATCAATATATTTTCATCTGCATGTAAGAATATATGAAGAACAAACTATTGCATAACCCTGAATGGCATGTAGAAAATCTGACGTATCTGAACCTAACGCATAGAACACATGATTTTTTTTTTATTTCTCAAAAGCAATGTTTTCTATTCCTAGTTCCAGAAATTTAAAGCATATCTTACCTCACTACATGTTTGACAAAAATGCTCTTATGTTAAGGAACACTTGAAGGATGCTAACACAACACAACAGTTGCAGGCCCAAGCACATCTGAGAGACTATACAAATCAATCCAATTTGGGGAACCGGATTAGAAAACAAAATGGGTATGGCTTACTGCTTGCTGCTTATCCATCTGTGTGTCGTGCAGGGGCTGTCTCTCCACATCATGAGTTGTCCTCCAGCACGGCTGTAACTATTGAAGTGGGAAGGAATCAGATGGGGTAGAGAAATAGAACAGTATGTTTGAATCTAAAAGAACAACACAGTCATAATTTCATAAGCCTGAGCTAGAGTTTTCCATGCACCAAAAATGGAAACTGATTAGAGAAGACTACTCATTGATCAATCCATCATGTGCCTATCCCTTTTCAAAAACTGCTAATTTCGTTTTACAGTAGTGCATTGAACTGCACTGCCATTATTTTGACCATATACAAAGATCAGGCAACCCGATAACCTATTTATTTTTCAAGAATCAAGAGTTTTCTACATCTAATCTCTTCTTTGTGCACACGTGAGCTACCAACCTATAGTCTATACATATGAAGGAGAAAGAAGAATAATTATTCAGAACTAAACCAATGATACAAAGCAACGCAATGGAGTCCTTTTAGAGAAAAAAAGACACCACTGCATTGTTCAAATTTCAGAGTGCTATTTTCACCACTGTATTATTCATCACATTTCATAGAGCTATTTATTTCACACAGCAGTCATATTCAATTCAGTGAGGCAAACTGAGATGACTAAGCCGCTAGGGTAACATCCAGTACTCTTGTGGTGTTGACTAAGGTAACATTGACATCTAGCATTCAGGCAAAGATTGTGATGGCCCTCGGAAAGCCACTTGGTCAGGGAAGTATACAAATTACTTGATCAGGGAGAATGTTTTCCACTATTTGCTGTGCCGTGGCCCATGGATTTTGGAGTGGTTTCCATGTTGCGGTGCGGTGGCTGGGGAAGCACAACTTGCTGTTGAAGCACACGAGGCAATGAAGCTGCTCGTGAAGGTGCATGCGACGAAGCCACCGGCGACGGCGCAGACGAGAAAAGGGCAGCGCCGGCACAGACGAGAAATACGCTGGTGGATCCCCCATCCTGGATGTGAAAATGAGAGAGTGAGAGAGGGAGGAAGGGCCTTGTACCTTAGCTGAAGGACGCCAGATGTGGAGGCCACCATGGTGCGCCGGCGAGTAAACCACAGCGACGGAGGGGGTGAGGACAGGGAGATCCGGTAAATTTGGACTCGCTGCGCGCCGCCGCCGCCGTACCTCCAAGATCAGATCTGGTGGGATCTTCCTGTACCTTCAGGATCTAGTCGGGATCGTCGTCCATGGCCATAGAGAAGAAGCCTAGGACGGTCGGATGCTGCCCTCCTTCACGAATCGAGGGGAGGGCCGCATCCAGGGCTGTTTTCCTCGTCGATATGTTGGAGCACGCCGCCCCCCACCGCCCCAACCAGTCCAGATGCGCTCCAACAACATGGCGAGGTAGAGCGGAGAGGAGGAAAGAGGCGGCGGCGACTCTGGATTTGGGCGCCGCCCAAGACGCCAGTGCGGGAACACGACGAGGCGGAGGGGTGCGTAGGGAAGATGTGGCGGCGGCTAGGGTTTTGGACGCCATCGAAACGGCGATGCGGGAGCGAGGCTGTCGCAGTCGATGCGAGAGCGAGCAGAGAGGGATCGGGAGGTCGGGGGCAGCGCAGGGTGGGAGCGGGGGGGGGTTTCTGAAAAGTTGTAAGGGTGTTTCTGAAACGACGACTCAATTTTAGAATTTTGCCTTCTTCGGATAAAAATAAAATAAAATCTAGGGTTCTATACGAAACATATTACAACACGTTCACTGTTCTAGACGGATGAGTTGGATCGCGGCTGGATTTTCTTAATCATAGAGGGCCTTTTTGTAAAATATACAAAGACACGTGTTAGCATGCGAGCGCTCTCGTGCGAGGAATTCCCCGCAGTCTTTAAGGAACCTGATGATAGGAACGTGTCATGCTAAACTTTTGGTACACTTTGGTTGCCATAAAAGGTTTGATATACTCTTAGCTGTGACAGTGAAGCAAACAGTTGCTAAAGAATTGTTAGTTTATAAATTTTGTGTGCAGATCTCGTCCTATTTAATCTCTCCTATAATTGAATTTGCAAACAAAGCTAGATGCACCTAACAAAGTGTACCTCACTGAGAGAGCCAACCTTTGTGCACCTAAAAAATATACACAGATAATTGTCTCAATCGAAATCAAAGGCCACGAGGTCATCTAATCAAGATCTAAGGGCTGTCAATCGAAGTTTGTCCAAAACTCACCCCCACCTCCCTTCCCCCGACGCGTTTGCGCGTGGGAACCGGCGCCGCAATCATCGCCGATCCACCGTGATCAGCGCGCCCCCCGCACGATCCCGCCGCCCCTCCCTTCGGCCTTTCCCCCCAACCCCAAATCCAACCTCTGCCTCTGCCCTCCACCCGGGCCGCCCAAGTTGGACCCATCCCAGGTGGTGGAGGTCTTCGTCCGCGTGACGGGAGGTGAGGTGGGCGCACCGTCGCCGCTGCCCCCCAAGATCGGCCCGCTCGGTCTCTCCCCGAAGAAGATCGGTGAGGACATCGCCAAGGAGACCGCCAAGGACTTGCCTCGCGTCACCGTCAAGCTCACCGTGCAGAACCGGCAGGCCAAGGTCTCCGTCGTCCCCTCCGCCGCGGCGCTCGTCATCAAGGCGCTCAAGGAGCCCGAGAGGGACCGTAAGAAGGTCAAGAACATCAAGCACAGCGGCAACATCAGCCTCAACGACGTCGTCGAGATCGCCAAGACCATGCGGCCCCGGTCCATGGCCAAGGAGATGGCCGGGACCGTCAAGGAGATCTTGGGGACCTGCGTCAGCGTTGGGTGCACTGTCGACGGCAAGGACCCCAAGGATCTGCAGCAGGAGATCGATGATGGTGAGGTCGAGATCCCCTCAGCTTAAAGTTGAGCATCCAGTTCTTTTATTGATTGCTCTGTGGGACTGCTAAAATTTAGACGAGACCAATTGTAGTGTTATGAATTAGTTCCAGTGAGCTGCATGGAAATGCCAAATGAAGCTTTGATATCTGTTTAGATTCTGGTATTGCGTTGCGTTTAATTTTGTATAGGTAAAATTCTGAAACCTTATCAAATCACACTTGTTCTTTTAGTGTTTGGTGCTATACTGATACACTTGTATGAACTGGTCTGTTTCTTAGAGCTAATACAATACTGATTCTTGCTATGCGTCTTTTGGGAGGTCTAGATTGCCATTGATCATAAGTAATTTCTACTAGGGTACTTACATTTGCAGCACCGGCAGCTCTAATTTCTCCCTGTTGGCACTGTACCAGCTGCTGTTTTTTTGGCTGCAAAAAAGTTACAGCGAACTGGTCTTCTCATTGAAGGATATCCATTTGTAAGCTTCATAGGCTCGTTATTGATGTTTAGGCAACTCCTTTGCCTGCTTATAAATATTTGAATTATTTTCATTGCATGCCTTGCTCATAAACTCACCTTTTTTTTAGGTAAAGGAAGGGCACCCCTACTGTGAATTCTTTAAAAGGTGAACAAGATTGTTACAAGCCTGTGTGGGTATGCTAGAATAAGAAAATCTGACTTATCTTGTGGTTTGAGATACGGTCATAAGAACCTGAGCAAATCGTGTGTGGCACAAAATTCTCATCCTTTGAGGAGTCAGTGGATCTTGATTATGCACTATATAATATTTGATTATTGTTTTCAAATAGGTTTCATGTGTCAACGTGGACACATAATTGCCTCACAACTCTTCAGTACTTGTTAACCTTGTGAGCTGAATCTTAATAGTATTAAAGTGCCTTTAGTTCACAGTTAGTACAAGTTGAATCCATTGAGCATTTAGTTTAGTTTCTTTTTCAATTCCTTGGTACATAGGTAACTTTCGTATTGCTTCTTACATGTCTTTTGGCAACTAAGTACATTAATATGAACTTTGGTAGTTCTGTTTTTTTTTCTACCAATGTATAGCTAGGCCCTCCTGGGTGTATAGTCCTGAGAAGCTCCTAATCATAATGTCTATGTATTTTTAGTATCCCAGCTGGGCCCTCGTGGAGGCAAGTTTGTTGACCTGATGGAACACTTCGACTTCGACCTGGGTGCGTCAACAAAAGTTTGATATGATTCATGGCGTGAAGGAAAACTGATGAGTCCTGTTAGAGCGGCTATCTCAATGTATTTTTTCTTTGTACTTTTATTTTTTTTAATGGTGCTCTAGGGATCATATTTACAGCTTTGGGTTTAGTCCGAGACCTAGAACTTCCAAGTTGTTTTACAGTTTTTATACCCGATGATGCAATCTTGAACATTGTCTTGATTAATGAATGATGATGCACATGGGAGACATCACTTTAGCTCTAAATAGAGAAATTAATGTTATCTTTTCCTCAAGGGAAAGAAATCAAGTATTATATGTGAAAATTATTTTGTCTAATATTATGGAGATATTTTAAACATGACTTTTAGAAAAGAAAAACAAAGTTGTGTATTCAATAGTATAGGAACTATGTTTGATTATAGAAACATATAATGTCTTAGTAGTTTTAACTTGCATATCCGAAATGCCGTAGCGTTAGCACGGGTACGCTACTAGTGTTTTGTAAGGCACACAAACACGGGCGAAGACATCTAACTAACATATCACAAAAAAAAATCATATTTATTTCTCGTGTATTAGTTTCGGTTCTTCTAGCCCAAATTTATTATAGTTTTAGATAAAAGCATTTATTTTTTTTTGGAAAGATCTGGATACCACGCAGCAGCAGACAGCTACATGTGGTTCTGAAAAAAAACCTGAGCTAATTACTCTCTAATTGGGTATCAACATTTAGGGCCTGAAAACCTTTCCTCAGCAATAGCCCACATAGAGCAATCATATCTGATCCTGGCTAACAGCTACATTACCATACACTTGTTGCCCGAAAAGACCACAACCACAATGTTCCTTTGGTTCCCAATGTTCTATAATGCCAGGATGTGTATCAATGACAGGAACCAATCTTCGACATCCAAAGCTTCGATCCACCGGAAACAACCACCCATAGTTTCCCAATGCACAACCATCGGGGAACAAAGCACCTCGACATAGCCCTCCTGCTGAAAGCACAAACGCTGAACAAAAGGACCTAACTTAACCGGTTGACGATCGGCCGACGTTGACTCAATTCTAAGATTCATGGATCACATGAACTGCTACTGCCTCCACTGCATTTGGAAATCTAATCCATCTTATCTGCTTCGAACTCAGGTGCAACGGATGCCAATGCCATAGAAAACTTCTTGTTTCCCAAACATGTTGTTATTCTAATGGCGCATGCTAGGGGAGGTCCTAGCTGTACAAGTGTTGACGGTGGATAAGCCCTCAAATTCCACACTCTAACACCGTCAACAGCCTCGGTTTTTGAAGAAAGAATAACATTATATGAACATATTTTATCCAATAAGTAGTTCCACTTGTACTCTTAGCTTGTGAATGCAGAGAAGATTAAACAGTTCATAAATGAGCAGCTAGAGGCCACAAGTGTGGGTCAGCCGACCCACACAGGGTGACACCAGACCATGAGAATCCAAAATATGATTCATAACATCGCATAGAAGAGAGGGAAGCTCAAGGTGGGCCCATGCATGGGTCGGCTGACCCATGTATGGGGCCCATAGGGCTCTGATGACGTGGCATGATCCTCATGATACTCCACTCAGCTCACTTCCACCTTTGGATCAGAATTGTGTTTCTAGTCGGTGGAAGATCAAGACACAAGGATCAAGGCATGAACCGACACGATCAAGACAAAACCAGTACATGGACATGCTCTATGACAGGTGGGGACCATGGTGGTGGGCCCACCCTCTCATAGGGGGGTCGGCCGACCCCCCTTGGTGGGTCCAGGCCACCGCCATGGTTCACCGACCTTCTGCATGCTACCACGTGCTGGTTTGTTCACGGCTGTCCATCTTGAGGCGATTTTGAGACGGTTTATCCAAGGGTGGAGAGGCAAGGAGTACACGGATCGCTGACGTGGCACCTCTCCACTTCCCCCTATAAATAGAGGCAGCCATCACCCTCTTCAACACACAAGAGACACAAGAAGAGAAGCAAGAGTCAAGTTCCACTTCTTGGTAGTAGTATTAGTGTAGTGTGGGAGTTAGAGTCGAGTCGAGCTAAGCTCGGAGTCTCCGGAGTCGTCTTCTGGAGAGTCTGGTATAGCTCTTGTATCTTTTCTTCTGTAAGACTTTCTTTATATCAATATAATATTTTTGCTTTACTTTACTAAGTCTTTACTTTGTGCAATTCTATACTTACTATAGTATTGTTGTGTCTTGTCTTAGCAATATAGTTGACTTATACTAGACTGTGATCCTGTAACCGGCTATTGTGTATTGTTCATCGCCTGTCATAGGGTGCTCTAGTTGTCTTGTACACAACTAGAGTAGTTAGGATTAGTGCAAGCGTGGTGGTTAGACTAAATCTTGCCTTTGATTACCGCTTGCTGCATGGATTGTTTGTGGGTACTAGCAGGTGGTGACAGCCCTATCTAGTCTTTGCATCCCACCACGTATTTTAAGCAAGTTCTTAAAAGGTAGACTCCCTGTAAGAGTATAGCCGCTTCGGGTAGAGGCTGTGTCATCTATTGTCTCGGACTATCCCTGGCACTCAAGAAGTAAGGTAGCAGTTTAGGTATTTCATCTATTTGTTAAGGTTAAGTTCACAGAAGTAAAGTAAGAAACATAGGAGTCCTGTACTTACTCGTTGTCCTCCCACCTAGCTATACTCTACTAGTTATTCTCAGTTATCCTAAACCTTATCTTATCTTTGTGTCATTATCTTTCCTTTCTATCGATTTACCCCCTATCACTAGTTGATACTAAGTTGCAACAGACTCGAGGATCTCACTTTTATTAACATTCCTAGCCTCGCTTTCCCTTGGGATAAAATAAATAACGATATCTTGGAATACTCCCGGGTGAAGCGCTACAGTTCTGTGCGCTTGCGGAATTATCCAATAGACATAAGAAATACCCCCAGGGCACTTCTGACGCCGTTATCAGAGATAGCCTAACACCCTATCTCTGGTGATTGCGCTACGAAGTGTCAACAACAAGCCGACATTTTCTTTGACAGCTGCGTCAGGTGGCACTGACTTTTTGTTGTTGATCAAGTCAAGTTTGTGCATGAGCTTGCGCTAGCACACTTGGCAGCTAGGACCGAAGATGGTTGGGCTGCCAGGCGTGAGCTTGAGCGACTAGGCGCAACCGGCCTCCTCCTGTCATGGCTGATGGTTGGTGCTGACAGGTCTAGAACAACAAGATTGAAGCAGGGACGGTCTTGAACATGCCAGCGATGAAGGCAACGTAGGCTTCCGACTCGCCTCGGTCTCGGGCTCCCAAGTCCTCTGTCACTGTCACCGACTCACGATCTCCACCCCATACTCATCATCCACATCCCAAGCCATGATGTCTAGGGTTGTTGTATCGTCAACATCAGAGACGGGTGCCCAGTCGCGCATGGCCTCTTGCCCGAGTTAGCGTTCGTGACATGCTGCTGCTCTAGCCGCCGTGGAGGATCTAAGGCTATGGGCCATGGATGGAGGAAAGGGAGAGAAGGGGATGGTTGCAGGTTGGGGATGAAACCCAAATGGGCTCGACCTGTCGGCGGATGAAAGAGAGGGGCAAGTGGGGACGACCTGGCAGAGAGGGCGAGAGGAGGAGGAAGGAGCGAGGCAGTCATTTCGTACGTCTTCTCCACGCTGGCAGGGTGAGCTGGCATGCCATGTCATCAACAATGGCAAAATTTATCTTTTAAATGTTCATATGGCACATTTGTAATTGCCAAATACCGACTTACCCTTGATCGAATGAATTAAGATGTAGTACCCGCATGCTCCAAGGCACAGGGGAAGGGGATGGATTTCGTCAGTCCAAGCCTCCAAGGCACAAACGTGGGCACGCGGAGGAGCTGACCCCACGCGTCTCGTGGCAGCTGGGACGGAGTTCGCCCATGTGCAGCCAGTAGCGCAGCAGAGCTAGCCCACGTGTCTTGCGGCGGTGGGAGCGGAGGTGCCACATGCAGCCCACGATAAATGAGGTAGGCAACATCCTCCGGCACACCAATACCAGATTTCATGTGCGCCCGTGCAAGATCCACATGCATCGTCGAGTCGAAAAGACAAAACCTATAACGCTGCTCCTGCCGGTGACTGCGCCTCGGAGCACAAGCCCTCGCTGTCGCCTCGCAAGACGACAGGATGACCCTGTCTCCAACCCAAACAAGGGTGTTTGTTTACAGAAAATGGCAAACATAGAGACGGGAAAGATATGACGTTGTGGTGCCCTAAGTCGGCTATAAACTTAAAGTCCGCTTCTAGTCTCTCTATTCCACTTCACAGTCCAGCCTTCTTAAGGCTTTTAATTGTACTTCTTCTCATGGACAAGATCGCAACAAAGATGAGCAAATGAATGGACCGTCACGTCCCATAGGGTCATCATGACACGATTGCTACGGCACCAGAGACAGCAGCGTCTTTATTGTGGGCATTAAATGTGCTGCACTTAACGGCACCGGTTTTGTATTTTTTTCTTAAAACAAAAGGATGTCGATAACGTGCCAACAAGAAAGCTTCTTAGGATTTTTGCTTTGTCGCGCTTCCGTGAAATTCTCCTTAGGCATAGGCAACGAAACTTAGCATGGCTGCAAATGTTTTATAGAATTGATTTGTCCTGGGAGAAATATTGTTTTATAATTAAAAGACAGGGTAGATTCTAACTCATAAGCTGAAGCGAGCGGGTGTCAATGTTAGTTCTGATATGCCAAAATTTTACGACACCAATGACCACGGTGAGAGCATAATCATCCAATTATCCACGACAACAACATGAAACCTTGAAAACACCACATGATCCAATGTCATGGGAACTTTGTTTACGTATTTAATCTAACACATTGAAAGAGCATCAGCCACCCATCATCGAAGATAATCAAGTGAGCATCAATCTGGCACCACCGGTACAAAATCCAGAATCGAGATATCTTTCTGGGCATCGTGAGATTGGAATCCAGGGAGTAGGTGGACAAAGATGCGTCCAAGAAACATGACTATCTCCACCGATCACACACCAACGGCCAACCCAGCTAAAACAAAAACGACATGAAGCATGCCGTAGAGCGGTGGCGCGCTGGTGGCGCAACGGCCATGTTAACAATCCCCTACGGGCGGAGCAAGCGCGGCCGCCGGAGCTGCAACGCCGCCACTTGCGGGCCACAGCGGCCTCTTCCTCCGCCCCCGCTCCGGCAGGGCGCACGAACGTGCTCACCACGATGTGCGTGGTGCCCAGCACAGGGGCCATGCCCAGGCTCCCCGCGCTCCCACACGGTGGCACCTCAACGGTCACCACCGTCGTGTTGGAGCGCAGGAAGGCGCCGTCGACACGGAACATGAACCTGTCGACCTAGAAGGCTATTTGGACATTTTAACATGTGAGACCCACCTGTAGGGCTGGTTAACGGTAGAAAACAGACGGAAGATGGACGGAACTGTGGGTAGGACAAAAAAAATTGTCATGGCATAGAGGAAAGTTAAAACTTTTCAGTAGCACACAGAAAGGACAAACCTTTTTAATGGCACACAGGGAAAAACCTCTGCAGTACCGATGAAGGGCCTTGAGGATACGATGGCAGCTCTTTGTAAAGTCAATTTGAATGATTATTCTTCAGAACCATTTAAATCCTTTTATTTCGGAGGAACTAGAATCATACTTCCTCTGTTCAAAAATAATATGTCTTTTTATATTTAGTTATCGTGTTTAACTGTTCTTTTTATTCAAAAAAATTATATAAATTATAAAATAAAGAAATCATTAATAAAGTATCTCTAGTGATAAAATAAGTTAGAGCAAGATAAATAATATTTATAATTTTGTTTGATAAAACGGATGGTCAGGGAGTAATATATTTCATTAATCATAAGGCTCTGTTCGCTTTAATTTATAAGCATCTATTTTGACTTTTTTTTAGCTATTGAACAATTTCTTTTACAAAAAATTAGTATAAGTTATTATTAACTTTTAGCTTTAGCTTTAGCTTTAGCTTCAGATTCAGCGAATAGAGCTGATACAACCTTATTACTTTTTATCGTGTTTGTCGTCACGAAATAAGCATCATTATAGTCAACTTAAAATATATTACAGATTTAATTGGCTTTATTGTTATATACGTTTTTTGGTACGACAGGGAGGCAGTATACCGATAAAGAGATGTGACCAAACACATTTTCTTGTGACTGAAATTGAGATGCCGACCGCGGCTAAAGGATTGTTTGGTATAGCTTTCGTGAACTACTGTGAGCTGTTCTTTTTATCAAACATATTTTTAAAAATAGTTTATAAGTGAAGTTATTTTTTTCTTCTCTTACAAAGTATGAGTTGACATGAAATTAAAAAAGGTGGCTTATCTTTATCTCTCTTCCTCATTTCTTTCTTAACCATACACAAAGTTGCTGGTAAAACTATTTTGCCAAACAATATTCACAAAAACAGCTCAACTTCATAAAAAAAAAGTTACTCATAACATCATTTTTTAAAAATAGCTTAACAAGTGAAGCCGAGCTGTGTGAAATGGGCCTAAATTTGACCGTCCAAATTTTCGCTCACCAGAGTTTAAATCCTGGTGCTTATATTTTTTAAGGATTTTCTCAGGATTTACTGGCTCTATGCTTTAAGTGGTAGACAACGTCCTCGTCGACAGCGAGACGCTTGTGGCGACTTTATGACCTTCAAGATCTGCCGGCTCAGTTATTCGAAGGTGTTTATAAGGGTAGAATTTACCTATATACTGATATCATAGGGGTGAGTAGGAGATGGACGTCTGAATAGTAATAAAAAAAAATCCAGTACTCCTCTCCTACCTTTGAGCATTCCCGGCATCCGTAACCCACTCAATCTCTGATGATTAGCCCTCCCGTGATTCCGTCTGCGTCCATTATTGGCAATCACGCTGCCCAGTTGAAACGGGAATCCTCTCCCCTCCTCTTCCCCATCCGGTCTTCCTTCGCTTCGCTTATAAAACACGCCCCCAGCCTGCTCCAGCAGTCCGCAAGCATCCAATTTCCAAGAAAATCTGACAAGCAAAATCACCTGATCCCTTGCGGAGGCGGAGATGTCGTCGCAGCTGATCGAGGAGCACCGGTCGGGCGCGGAGGTGCACGCGGGGCACGAGCTGTGCGAGCGCAAGTCCCGGGAGTTCATGGTGGAGCTGGGCCTCCCCGACGGGCTCCTCCCGCTGCCGTCGCTCGACGAGGTGGGCTACAACCGGTCCACGGGCTTCGTCTGGCTCCGCCAGGCCGCCGGCGTGACCCACACCTTCGACTCCATCGGCAAGCAGGTGTGGTACGACAAGGAGGTGACGGCGTTCGTGGAGCCCGGCCGGATGCACGGCCTCACCGGGGTCAAGAGCAAGGAGCTCCTCATCTGGGTCACCATCTCCGAGATCGTCGTCAGCCCCTCCGGCACCAAGATCGTCTTCCGCACCCCCGCCGGGCTCGGCCGCGCCTTCCCCGTCACCGCCTTCCAGCTCAAGGCCCCCATGGAGGACGCGGCCGCCGCAGCCACAGCCGCCGCCGCCACCTGATCCATCTGCTTGGCTTCCGGCCGGCACTGGCGGCCGCGTGGGCCGGGGCTGCTCGATCTGGGCTCGTCGCTACGCCGCGAGATCTGGTGACTGTGAGTTGGTGGAGGTTAATTTTCTCAGCAGTGTATGTGTAATAGTAGTGGATGATGATGCAGGAATAAATTAAACGGCGCCCCCCTCGATCCAGAATCATGATTGTGTGCGCTACTCTAGTGCTGCCACAGTTTGATTTTGGATTGACGGACAACTCGTCTCTGATCCATCCGGTTTATTTGTGCTCGTGCGAATATCTCTGTTTCGTTGCCCGTTTCTTTCCCCTATACTATGTACATGTATCAAGAAGATTTCATTCCCTGTTTGTTTCCTGGAATCGAATCTACTTGCTGCGGCCTCGTCTCTTCAGATCAGATCTTTGGGGGTGCTGATGCTCACAACGGGTCACGGACAAGGTACAGATAGTCAGGGCCAATTCTGAACTGAAGATCTAGCTTTGTTTGCTACTTTTACATGTTCATGATCCGTCAATTTGGTCCTGTTTTTATGGAATTCGTCGCCTGTGTGTGAGGTGCGTTTTCGAGCAATGGCATTGAGCCAGTGCATTCCGCATGGTAATACCTTGCGGCTCCCTAGAATTGAGGTCCACAGCTCGGCTCGTGTTCATCAAAGGAGTTACGAGGTGGTTAGCATTTTACATCAAAGGAGTTGATGTTCAGTGCAGTACTGGTACAACTACCTAATCTGAACACTGTGCACTGTGCAGTGCAGTACTGGTACAACTGCCTAATCTGAACACTTGTCCACCGGTAGTTGGCATTTAAGTTTTAAACCTGTCTCTGAGTCCTTCCTGTTCGCTTCAGTTTATGTGCCGAAATCAGCCCATGTTTGAAAACATGGTGTTTGCACCCGAGTTTAGACAAGTCGGCAAAACCGGCTTGGCCGGGTTTCTGACCGGGTTTGGCTCCTAAGCTGACTTTTGGCAGGCTGTCACGTGGTGCCCCGAGAGGCCCCGTGAAAACCGGCTTGGCCGGGTTTGGACCCGGCTTGGCCGGATTTGGTAGAGTCCGAGCCGATTAAGAGATCTAATCGGTTTTTGGTAGTTTTTAGACGTGGGAAACTTGGAGACTTGCCTAGATACGTGTTTCCTACTGGGATAAGACCACCCTCCTCTATATATATGAGAGGATCATGGCCGATTGAGATCTTAACCATCCAATCGTCAAAACACATCTACCAAGTAGATTCTCGCGGTGGTTCATCTCTATCCTGCTGTTCGGCTCGACTCTCCGCGAGTTTAGTCAGCGTTCTAGGTGATCTCCGCGATCCCTAGGGCAACCTCTACGTGCATCTCTCCGACGGATCTTTCCGAGGGGTGTTCGGGAGTTTCCGGCGAAGGACGGGCGCTACATCGACCACCAAACGTCCTCTGCTGCTGAAGACGGTCGTCCCGACGACCAGAAGACCGGAACCCTAGCTTCCTCGGCGAACCCGAGGAAACCGGCTCAACCGACTATCAAAGTCAGCCAGGCCGGGTAGGCGGCTCGGCCGGGTTTTGAAACCGGCCAGGCCGGGTTTCGCGGGCGTGCTGCTCCGTGCTGTTTCGTTTCGTGCGCGACCGTGCGATCTAGCACCTTGCAGTGTGTTGTACCGTTTCAGCGTCAACACACTTTTTGGCGACTCCGCTGGGGAAGAAAGCTCAATCCTAGATCCAATCTACTAGCGGCATGGCGGCCGACGACGGAAAGAAGACCGACAAGAACGTCAATGAAGACAACGTCGTCCGCCCCAAGACTATCGACGAGCTTCCTGAGGAGCTCCGGAAAAAGCTAGAGGCCAAGCTTGCTGCCGATACACAAGCCTTCCTGGATAGCTGTACTAAGGACCGGCGCAACAAGGTCACCCAAGTCTCCGAGCCTAACTTCGGTGACTCGTCTTCTTCATCCGGCGGAGGAGGCGGGAAGACCGAAGCGGAGAGGGCTGCTAAGGAGGAGGAAAAGCTCAAGGCTAAGGTAAATAATGATGAGAACCCCTCCACTACTACCCATGATGGTCTTGCATATTTAGTTGAAGATATGGGTAAGCAAATTAAAATTTCTATTGATGCATCCGAAGCTAAAATCGGCAAGCGCATATCGAAAATTGAGGAAAAGTTAGTTGGTTTTTCAGATCCTGATAATCAACCTGAATTTGGTATGCCTTTCGATTTTTATGAAAATCAACCTGATTTTGCTATAGCTAGCCAACTTCAATCGGGTCCTTCGGCGCATGAAACCGATAGAACCGATCGCGGCATGGCTAACTCTTCAGCTAGGCAGGTGAATCCGACTAGGCCATCGGCGGGTCGTAACACTGTTTTACCTAATCCCCTGCCGGCACCTAGTCAGATTCCAGTGGCTAATAATGCGGTCACCGATTCCTCCAAAACCGATGTAGACGCTATCGTAAATCGGTTTAAAGCTGAGATGACTAAATCCATTGAGAGGAATCTGGGGATAATCATTAAGCCTATTCAGAGCTCATACCAAAAACCATATCCTTCCACCTATGATGTTTTGCGGGCACCGCTTGGGTGGAAGATGCCCGATTTCTAGAAATTTAATGGTGATGATAGTAAAACCACTATGGAGCATATTGGCATGTATCTGGCTCATTTAGGAGAAGCTAGTGCTCATGATTACATGAAAATCAGATGTTTTCCTTTATCTTTGTCTGGTACAGCATTTGCATGGTTTTCTTCATTGCCACCATATTCAATTAGTACCTGGAATGATTTGGAGGAAAAATTTCATAACTATTTCTTTACTGGTGTTCAAGAAACTAAACTGTCACATCTCACATCGGTTCGTCAAGGGCGTGATTCCGTACTTGATTATGCTAAACGTTTTAGTGACGTTAAGAACCGATGCTTTAATTTGAATATTTATGATAGAGATTTGGCAGATTTATTTCTTGACGGTATGAACTCTAATATTAGAGAGAAATTGGAGCACTATGAATTCTATAACATTAATCAATTATTGCAAAAGGCTATTGCTGTAGAATCTCGTTTGGCAAGTGAATCCAAAAAATCTTATCGGAGCCATGTGTTGGAATGCTCTGACAACGAGGACGATGAGAATTTGGAGTGTAACTCTGCTGAATTTGTTTGGTCTCCAAATAAAAAAGAAATTTCTTGCCCATCTCTGAAACCGATTTCTAAAAATCGGCAGGATGAAATTAAATTTACTTTTGATGTTTCTAAATGTGATCGGATCTTTGATGAATTGCTTAGAACCGGTAACATTAGAATTACTCATACCTTGCCGTCTAGCGAAGAATTAAAAAAACGGGCGTATTGCAAATTTCATAATTCTTCTAGTCATGCTACTAATGATTGCAACTATTTTCGTCGACAGATACAATCGGCCCTCAACGAAGGACGATTGAACTTAGCTGAGATGATGGTTGACAAAGTGCCTTTTCCGATGAATGTCATCGAGAAAGGGGAGCCCGCTATTTTGATTCGTCCAGAGCAAGCCGACACCACACAAGGCAAGAACGTGATTATCGGCGAACCACGGGAGGCACCGAAACAAGTTTCGAGGCGTCAAGTGGTGCTTGAGAAGGACGAAGATGGCAAGACGAAGCTGACAATCTCTGCAGGGTCGTCACAGTACTTATCTCGGCAGCGGCGCTGGGAGGCCACGGCGGCACAGCAGAGGCCGGCCAGACCAGTTCCAGGAACCGGCCCAACCGGGAACACGGCCCAGCCGGCTACAGAAGCCGGCCAGGCCAGTTCTGGCGCCAACCCGGCCAGGCCGGGTACAGTAGCCGGCTCGGCCGGTTTTGTCGGTGGTGATGGCTCTTCTTCCTCTGCTGCTCCCAGGGCCGCCAGCGCTGGTGGTGCCCAGGTGATCAGGACGTTCGTCCCAAAACGTCCAGAAATTGGCACTTGGAAGACGAACGCAAGTTCAAACAAGGGGAAGGTCGTTCCAAAGAAGCTTTGCATGTTTGACCGGCTCATGGAAAAGTACCGGCAAGAAAAGGTCGATTCCCAGAATCGGCCCATAAAAAAAAGAGAGGCTACACCGCCAAAGCGAGATGAGCAACCAAAGAAGATGATGGTGGTTCCGGCAGCGTCTCCGTCGCAGGAGGTTGCTCGCCCTCGCGTCTCTCGTTGGGGTCCCCCGCCTCCACCTCAGCCGCATTGGGGCCCCAACGGGGTGTTCGTGCCATATCCCTTCCTCATGCAGCAGCAGCCGATGAACGGAGCGTCTTCATCATCGGTGTTTAGCCGATTGGGCTACGGTCAGTCGGGCTACGACGGCCAAGGGGCGTCGCTCCCGCCGCCGCCAGCGAGGTTGGTGATTGGTGATGGAAGAGAGAAGGCTCCACCGCGACAAGTCTATGTGCCTAAGAGGGTCGTGGAGTCTCCCATTGTTCCTATTGTTCCTACTGCACCGCCGCCGAAGGAAGCACCTTCGGCAACAATTCTTATCGGCTCTCAAGAGGTGCCTATCGTTGACAACGACGAGCCGATGAGGATTGAGGAGCCATCATCCACCGCTCCGGAGGTCGCCGCTAAGGTTGTGGAGAAGAAGCCGATTGATCCAAAATATTTGCAACCGAAGTGGTGCCCGCCGGGATTGACCAAGACGCAGCGGCGGAAGTTACAGCGAGCGCGCCAAACGCAGCAAAAGCGGGAGAAGTTGGAAAAAATGAGAGAGGAGATCTTCAATGCTGCACACCCAATTTTTCCGCAAACTCAGAGAGGAAGCGATCCGGCGTGCTTCACAAAATCTGCAGAGAAGGTTGCTGGGCAGAAAGATCTGCCAGAAACCGGCCAGGCCGGGTCAGAGCCGGCCCAGCTGGGTTTCTCAGGAACCGGCCAGGCCGGGTCTGCCTGAAGCCGGCCAGGCCGGGTCAAACCCGGCTAGGCCGGGTTTTGCGGCTTCATCTCCCGCCGCTGCCGCCGACGCCGGTTTACTGGAATCGGCTGTCGCTGCTGTTTCTTCTGTTGTTGCAGGTTCTGGTGACGCAGAAGATGAGGAGATGGTCGATATGAGCCGACGCCGCCACGCGCCGAACTTAATGTCGTTTACCTGTCTTCCGATTACTATGTAATCGATGAAGATGAAGGTTCAGCGACGGCTCAGTTTTGCTTCGCCGCCGAGGATGCCGTCTTCAAGAAGCCGGAGGATTTCGTCAACCACCTTCGGCCGCTCCATATCAAGGGGCATATCAACGGCACGCCGGTTCATCATATGTTGGTGGATAGCAGCGCGATTGTCAATCTAATGCCGCATTCGCTCTACAAGAAGCTCGGCGGCACGGAGGGGGAGCTAGTGAAGACCAACATGACGATCACCGGAGTTGGAGGCGGCGAGCCAATTCCAGCTTTGGGCGTAGCGACGATGGAGTTGACCGTCGGTAGCAAAACGTTGGCAACCGCGTTCTTCGTCGCCGAGGTACAAGGTAGCTATAATCTCATCCTTGGTCGCTATTGGATTCATGCTAATCGTTGCGTTCCATCCAGTTTGCACCAGACTTTAATTCAATGGGTGGGGGATCAAGTTGAGGTTATTCATGCTGATTCATCGGCCTCCATTGCTACGGTCGATGCTCCTTCGCTCGGGGGGCACGATGGTATTGCTTGCTTATCTGGTCATGACTTGTCTGGCGTTGAGTTTATTAGCGTCACTAAGGAAGGATTTGTACCTGTGTCATTGAAGCCGATTGATAATCGGCTCAATATCATCGTGTAATTAATTTTTTACAATGGATGCTAATGTTGAATGGTTGAAACATCGTGTGGATCAATATCGGGCTTCTATGACCGATGTCTATGAAACAATTGATGATTTTGATGAGCTCAATAAGTTGGGCCAAGGTTTCACGTCGGCCGACCCATTGGAAGAAGTTGACATTGGGGATGGTTCTACACCAAGGCCGACATTCATTAATAAAAATTTGAAAGCCGATTATAAAGCTGAATTAATCGCGCTTTTAAAAGAATATGCTGATTGCTTTGCATGGAGTTATAATGAGATGCCCGGATTGAGCCGAGAGCTTGTTGAGCATCGGCTTCCCATTAAACCTGGATTCCGGCCTCATAAGCAACATCCTCGCTTCTTTCATGCTAAAATTTACGACCGCATTAAAGAAGAAATTAATTGGTTGTTGGAAGCGGGATTTATTCGCCCATGCAGGTATGCGGAGTGGATCTCTAATATTGTGCTCGTTGAAAAGAAAGGATCGGGCAAGATTAGAGTTTGTATTGATTTTAGAGATTTGAATAGAGCCACTCCAAAAGATGAATATCCTATGCCTATTGCCGATATGCTTATTAATGATGCTTCAGGACATAAAATTCTTAGCTTTCTTGATGGTAACGCTGGTTACAATCAAATATTTATGGCCGAAGAGGACACGTCTAAAACGGCCTTTGTTTGTCCTGGGTTTGTTGGATTATTTGAGTGGATTGTCATGACATTTGGATTGAAAAATGCCGGTGCTACCTATCAACGTGCTATGAACTTAATCTTTCATGATTTAATTGGCGTGATCATGGAAGTATATATTGATGATATTGTGATCAAATCGGCTGCCAATAATTCTCACTTGGCCGATTTGCGTCTTGCTTTTGAAAGGATGCGCCGGTATGGTTTAAAGATGAATCCGCTTAAATGTGCTTTTGGTGTATCGGCGGGCAAGTTATTGGGATTTAGTATTCATGAGAAGGGCATAGAGGTTGATCCCAAGAGAATAGAGAGTATCAAGCAAGTTCAGGCGCCTGCATGTAAAAAAGACTTGCAAAAGTTTCTGGGAAAGGTGAACTACTTGAGAAGATTTATTGCTAACTTGTCCGGGAAAGTTAATCCTTTCACCACCATATTAAGATTGAAAGATGAGAGTGAGTTTGCTTGGGGGGCAAAGCAACAAGAGGCATTTCAGAAGATCAAGGAATACTTGTCGAAGCCACCGGTTCTTCGTGCTCCAAGAAGAGGAGTTCCTTTTAAATTATATATTGCTGCCGAAGAAAAAATAATTGGTGCGGTTTTGACTCAAGAGGATGATGGCAAGGAGTATGTTATTGCTTATATTGGTCGTTGTCTTCTTGATCCCGAGACAAGGTATGCCCATATTGAAAAATTATGCTTATTATTATACTTTGCTTGTACTAAGATGAGACATTACTTGTTAGCTAGTACATGCATTGTTGCTTGTCAGGCCGATGTAATTAAACATATGTTATATCGGCCAATCCTTAGTGGAAGGATCGGTAAATGGGCATATGCATTGGTTGAATATGACTTGACTTTTGAGCCTTTGAGAGCCATGAAAGGTCAAGTTCTTGCTGATTTTATTGTTGAGCATGCAATTGATTTAGGAGATGAGATCAATTACATAACTTTTACTCCATGGAAACTTTATTTTGATGGATCGGTTTGCAAACAAGGCCAAGGTGTTGGTATTGTTATTATTTCACCACATAGTGTTGAGATGGATGTGTCAAACCGATTAGAAAATTATTGCACTAACAATCAAGCTGAATATTTAGCTCTTTATTGCGGCTTGGAGATGTTGAATTCCATGGGAGTAAGACATGTTGAGGCTTATGGTGATTCTTTATTAGTGGTGCAACAAGTTTCTGGTGAATGCCAATGTTTAGGGGAATCACTTAATGCTCATCTTGATACTTGTCTTGATTTAATTACATCTTTCGCCGAATTTAAAATTCGGCACATACCGAGACATGAAAATTCAAGAGCCAACATGTTAGCTCAGCGAGCATCAGGCTTTGACGTCGGTGGGCGTAAAGATTTAAAGCTGGTGCAAAACATCTTTTCTGGTTTCTGTGCAGGCACGTAGAAACCGGCCCAGGTGGGTCTGGGAGTCGGCCAGGCCGGCTCTGGACCAAACCCGGCTACGCCGGGTGCAGAAGGCGGCCAGGCCGGTTCTGGCCAAGAACCGGCCAGGCCGGGTGTTGAAGCCGGTTCGGCCAGATATTGCGGCTTTGATCCAAATCGGTCAGAATTGTGCCAAGTTGACGGGCAGGCCGATTTGGAGGATTGGAGGACTCTCTTGTTAAATTTTCTGCGAGATCCCAGCACTAAAGCCGATAAAAGTATTCGGCGGATTGCGTTTAAATTCACTTTGCATAATGATGAGCTTTATCGGAGGACCGCCGATGATTTGTTGCTCAAGTGCTTGGGACCTGATGAAGCTAAAGTGGCTATGGGGGAAGTCCATGAAGGTGTTTGTGGTACGCATCAATCGGCTCCTAAGATGAAATGGCTTTTGAGAAGGGCTGGTTTTTATTGGCCTACTATGATAGCCGATTGTTTTCGCTACTACAAAGGATGTGAGGAGTGCCAACGGTTTGGTAATATTCAGTTAGTGCCTGCTGCAATGATTCATCCTATAATCAAACCGTGGCCTTTTCGTGGTTGGGGACTAGACTTCATTGGCCAAATTCATCCCCCTTCTTCAAAGGGTCATTGCTTCGTGTTAGTGGCCACAGATTATTTTACTAAGTGGACCGAAGCGGTGCCTTTGAAAAATATGACACATAAGGAGGTGATTGAGTTTGTGACTGAGCATATTATTCATAGATTCGGCATTCCTCAGACTTTGTCTACAGACCAGGGGAAATCTTTCATATCAAAAGAGGTGCGAGAATTTGCCGAATCATATAAGATTAAGTTGCTTAATTCATCTCCGTACTATGCTCAAGCTAATGGCCAGGCTGAGTCTAGTAACAAGACCTTGATCAAACTTATCAAGAAGAAGATAGAGGATAATCCAAGAAGGTGGCACGAGGTATTATCAGAGGCTCTGTGGGCTCATCGTATATCTCGTCATGGTGCTACAAAGGTTACTCCTTTTGAGCTAGTATACGGACAGGAGGCTGTATTACCCGCCGAGGTAAATTTAAATGCATATCGGCTCGCTAAGCAAAATGACTTGTCTACCGTTCTGTATCATGATTTGATGATGGATAATATTGACGAGGTGACTGACAAAAGATTAGCGGCTCTAAAGGAGATGGAAAAGGAAAAGGTCCGAGTTGCTAGAGCTTATAACAAGAAAGTGAAGATCAAGTCGTTCCAAGTTGAGGAATTGGTATGGAAGACCATACTACCAATTGGAACAAAGAGCAATAAGTTCGGCAAGTGGTCGCCTAGTTGAGAAAGTCCTTACAAAGTGATCAAGGTGATATTTGGAAATACATATATGCTAGAGACGTTGCAAGGTGATCGTCTCCCAAGAGCAATTAATGGGAGGTATTTGAAAAAATACTTTCCAAGTGTTTGGCAAGAAGCCTAAGAGCTCTCCAAACAATGGCCGATACATGTATCGCCCTTAGAATAAAATGGCCGATGTATGCATCGCCCTTAGTCACTAAACAGCCGTTGGATTAAGTATCGTTGCTGCTTAGTTATTTGTTTTCAGGTTCATATGCAGAGAATTCGCCTGAAAACAGGGGGGCATATGTTTGCACCCGAGTTTAGACAAGTCGGCAAAACCGGCTTGGCCGGGTTGGTGACCCGGCCTGGCCGGGTTTGGCTCCTGCGCCGACTTTTGGCAGGCTGTCACGTGGCGCCCCGAGAGGCCCCGTGAAAACCGGCTTGGCCGGGTTTGGACCCGGCTTGGCCGGATTTGGTAGAGTTCGAGCCGATTAAGAGATCTAATCGGTTTTTGGTAGTTTTTGGACGTGGGAAACTTGGAGACTTGCCTAGATACGTGTTTCCTACTGGGATAAGACCACCCCCCTCTATATATATGAGAGGATCATGGCCGATTGAGATCTTAACCATCCAATCGTCAAAACACATCTACCAAGTAGATTCTCACGGTGGTTCATCTCTATCCTGCTGTTCGGCTCGACTCTCCGTGAGTTTAGTCGGCGTTCTAGGTGATCTCCGCGATCCCTAGGGCAACCTCTACGTGCATCTCTCCGACGGATCTTTCCGAGGGGTGTTCGGGAGTTTTCGGCGAAGGACGGGCGCTACATCGACCACCAAACGTCCTCTGCTGCTGAAGACGGTCGTCCCGACGACCAGAAGACCGGAACCCTAGCTTCCTCGACGAACCCGAGGAAACCGGCTCAGCCGACTATCAAAGTCAGCCAGGCCGGGTAGGCGGCTCGGCCGGGTTTTGAAACCGGCCGGGCCGGGTTTCGCGGGCGTGCTGCTCCGTGCTGTTTCGTTTCATGCGCGACCGTACGATCTAGCACCTTGCAGTGTGTTGTCCCGTTTCGGCGTCAACACATGGAATAATGTTTTTCTCTCGTAACAAATATGCATCACCTAAAATCATAAAATCAGTAGTTTCTTTTATGCAAACCGAACAATGGCCTGCACCAACACTCCATTCCGTCTTAGCTCGCACTCGACGGAAACCGCTCCCTTCAGGCAGCTCAATGATGTTGAATTGAAGAACGAGCAACTTCAACAGCTTAGACTAGATTAGTAGCTAAATTCTATGGTTTAGCCAATTTGAAAAGTAGAATGCTCTTGAACAAAAATATAACTATAACAGTCTTGGTATTTCTCATCTTCATAGCTAACGCTCAAGCTTAGCTTTATATGACCATCGAAAATCAAGAGATAATTAGCTTCCTATTTTATAAAGCCAGATATCACATCTATTGGGCTCTACTTTTTGCTATATAAATTCTAAAATATATAGTATCTAAAATAAGAATAATCTAGATGCTGGAGTTGTTACATTGGCTATGGCTCCAAAAGGTGGAGAGTTCCATCATTTCCTTATTTACTTCGAACTTCCATTCGGTTTGCAATGCAACTATTGTTTAGCTATCATATTATGTTCTTTTTTATTATAAAAATTTTGTTCTGTTACATTATTATATACCAATATATCATTTATATGTATGGTTCTAAAAAATATTGTAACCATGATCATCTTATTTATGCTTGATTTTTTTTTTATCATCAAGCAATACAATAGTTACATGAATCATATTCACATTTGATCATGGTTATATATAGACAAGTTAATAGACAGGTAAACAGACGGACCATATATGCAATGTATATTTAGCCGTTTGTACAGGATATATATGACACCATGATGGTATGGTACAGACAGCAAGCGTACATGCCGTTACACTTTCGTAAGCTCAGGCGGCCCTTTGGACTGATTTGCCGTGCCTCTTGCGTTGTCCAGGCTGCGAGACATGCTGCTGCCTGGCCTGCGGTTGCGGGGGAGGTGGGCCGGCTTGCGTCGCGGTTGCGGGCTTGTGCCATGTAAATGAGCACCGCACATCGGCCCCAAAGTGTAACTAGAAAATATCAATTAAAAATCAATTATTTTGATTATATTTTTTCAAGATTCATTTAAGTTGATATCAATTAGAAAGTACAAAGAAAAGATAATATTATAATTTTCAAGATTCAGTTTAGGTTGCATTAATGCCTTTCCAATAACTTTACTGGGCTAGGTAGAAAATGAATTTGAAAAATTTAACTAAGTCTACAATAGGTTTTGTTCTATTTTTCAAATAAAAATTTCCAGTTGTATAAAAAACAAGTCTACTATTGAGTTCAATATTAATATTCGAAATTCACTAAAAATGAATTGAACATATATTTAAGTATATTTTTGGAATGGTTTGAAATTTTCAGTCATTTAAAACATATTTGAAAGCTCTTAAAAAGTAATACTAAAAAATATCTAAACAAATGCTTTCAAGTTTGGCTTCATAATCGTTTTAAACTTATTATTAATAATATTTCAAAAGAACTATTAGATTTTAAATGATTTCTCAAAATATAGTTTAAATGGTCTCCAAAATAATATAGTTCAAGACGATTTCCAAAATATGATTGAGCGATAAAAATACTGAAAATAGGTTTAAATTTTTTTTTTTGAAATCAAGTTATAAAAGTTTGGGACTTTTCAAATTTAAATAGTTCAAAATATATTTGCAAACTGGTTTGAGAAAACATAAAGCTTTCAACTTTGTGGGCCAAAACCATCCCAAAATCCTAGGTGAAAGCATATTTCTTACCCTAGTGCCGCCACAGTTTGATTTTGGATTGATGGACAACTCGTCTCTGATCCATCCGGTTTATTTGTGCTCGTACGAGTATCTCTGTTTCGTTGCCCGTTTCTTTCCCCTGTATGCCTTGCGCCTCCCTAGAATTGAGGTCCACAGCTCGTCATCGCACTCTCGTGTTCATCAAGGAGTTACGAGCCGAGCAAGGTGGTTAGCATTTCACATCAACTACCTATATCTGAACACTTGCCCACCGGAAGTTGGCTTTTATTAAGTTTTATTATTGGGCTGGTCTCTCGCGACAACCCGGTGGTGGAGTGGCTTACCGGTGCTACAAGCGATCATAGATGACGATTGTAACCCTGTTGCTGTTGTTGGTTAATACAAAGCTCCGTACGTATGTACTTAAACAAAGATCGCGTATGAGTAAAGCTTGGCTCGAGAGCCTATGGGACAGGTTGAGTCCACATGATCCTATCATATTTGGTTGGCTACATCAACTTAGCCTGATATTATTTAGTTGCCTACACGGAAACATGCAATGTGAGATAAAAATATTACAAGGTTATGATTATGATTTTTATTCTATGCAAATAAACTCAAAATACTTATTTTATCTAATTATGTCTTTAATATCTTTAAAATATATTAATATCACTTGATATTCATGAATCATGCACTAACAATATCAAGGTGAAAAACAGCTACATCCAGTGAGCCAGGCTCGGTTGAAACGTCCAATTTGCTCGTTCCCAGGCCACGGGGTGCTTGCCTTGGTTCGGGCGGATGCAGGAAACCAAACAGACTCATTAAACCTATCTCTGCGTCACCAACCTTGGTTCAGACGGATGCAGGGAGCCAAAGAGGCTCATTAAACCTATCTCTGCGTGCTGTAGAGTGGTGACGGCCTGCACGAACACTTCGTTCCGTCAGGCTCGCAAGGAACGGAAACCACCACGTGGCAGCATGATAACCTATTGTATTAGATATTTAGACACATGCATGAAGTATTAAATATATACTAAAAATAATTAATTGTACAAATTGTAGTATTTTGTGAGAAATATTTAAGCATAATTAGTCTAGGATTTGACAACATCGTGATACATAAACATTTGCTAATAACATATTAATAATGAATTCATCTCGTGGTTTACTTGTGATTTTGTAATTAGTTTTTTTTTATTAGTAGCAAACACCTCATGTGATATCCGATATGACACGTAAAAACTTTACGCCCATGAACTAATCAAAAGTCCTTAGTAGTCAAATTTTATAGTTCAATCATTTTGTAAAATATAAAACTCTTGAAATAACAAGAAAAGGTCTATAACAGACTTGTTGTTTGTCATCTTCATCAGATAGTTAAGGCCAAAAAAAGGATAACCGGCTTCTTATTTTATAAAGCCAGATAGCATATTTGTTTGAGCCTACTATTTTGTTGTACGCCCGCCGCCCCTCTTCCCCGCGGCTGCCCCTGCCCGCCGCCTGGACAAGCAGAACCGAAGGAAGCATTCCTTCCGGACACCGTAAGCCCCCTAGCTGCACGAGCAACACTGCAACACCGAACGTGAGGCTCGTTCCCTAGATCTTTGCAGTTTCAATTTTATTCCACTAATGGATTGATTCCCATGTTTTTATGAATGTATCTGTGCAATCACTAATAAACGAGGGCATCACAGGAATAGAAATTGATCATTTTTTTACACAGATCTGAATATTACATTCTCTGCCCAAATAAATGTTTATGTCATACTGTACAGGTGTGGTTTATTATGTGTTTTATATACTTTTAATGGATTCCACATATGGTTGAAATCGATTGTACAAGCAATGAGAAAAATAACATCATTTGTCTCAGTTTGAAATTTCTGAATTATGTGAAATGCAGTTTATACCATGCTGCTTTATTCTAATGGCAAGTTAATGACAACTTTTACTGCATTCACAGGGCTGTGTCTTGTATTGGCAGATTGGATGAGGAAAGGCTTATCCTGTTGTGATTGTGTGCTCTACAAAGAAAGGGTGGAAGTATGTTTATTACCCATTCAGTCCCTCGTGAGAATTTAGAGATGCATTATCTAGCAAATTATTGATTTGCTTAGACGAAACAATAGTTATTGATGTTTCATAGCATTTTGTTTAATGGACCCGGCTCTGTTAAATATATGATAGAGAAGCTAGGAGTTGAAGGAGAAAGCGGACAGAGTAAACGTGCAAATTGTGCCGTTATTTTTCATGGATTGCTTGATGAAAGGGAAAGCAACATGAGTGTTGCGCATCCCACTTTTCTATTTCCATTTAAGCAGTCAGAATTTGATCTGGATGCTTCTGCTTAATGTGCCATGCTTCATCTTCACTGTGGATATTCATTTATTCACCACAGGATGAAAAATTTCACCTCTTTAACTACACAAAGGACATGGTTATTTTGTTGATTGACCTGTATGTGAGCAAAGCTACAATCTTGTCCTGCCTATGTATACTTAGTAAGGTTGCCTGGTTTGACAATATATATCATTGAGTATGATATTTTCTTTTCACAGAATTACCTATGTGTTGAACTATCCTTTTCTTTGTGTATTCTCCTGTGCAGGCAAAGGTGGACATGCTGTCGTGGTGCTGGACACAGATCTTGCACAGTTGATGGTGTGTGCATGGAGTGCAGCCTGTGGCAGCGGAAGCTGACGTTGGCAGTGCAGGCGCGCCAGCCCACGGTGTGGAGCTTCTCCCAGCTGCTCGACCCGAACTCTCCTCCCTATGCCTCACTCGGCAAATGCGAGATGGGCGCGACTTGGTAAGCACAATCCATGTCCCACATCCACCCCCTACGCCACCTATAACCCATGCTGATTCATCGGAGCCGGTGTTCAGCTCTGATGGCTGATTTGGTTACTGTTCATTTGGTTTCGTCAGATACACATAAGTTGTTGCTGTAGGTTTCGTCTCTGTTCTTTGGCTTGTAAAGTAGCTTTGGTATCTTACTGTAGCACAGCACACCTGTATTCATTTGCGCTTTCGTGAAGCATCTTTTGGGTCAGTAGTTGGCAACCTGGCATAGGCTTATTGGTCATGAAATTTCCTAGCTTCAAGATACTGTGCCAAAATCTTCTACTTCCGTGAGTATTGCAATTGGTTACTGAATGTTGTTCTGCTAGTGATTTTTTAGCTTCTATGAAAGATCCAGACAAATGGTTTTACTAAATTGAGGGCTATGAGAATAAGAAAGATCTAAAATTAATTGCATTAGAAAATAGGCAACAAATACCGGAAATATTAAAAACAAATGCCCTGGAAATTGGTATCACCGGCTGTCAATGTTATGAGCCGGCGGTGATTTTGAGGTGGGGTGGTGCCGTGGTGGTGGTGGTGGTGTGTTCACCACCAGCCCTATAACCAAGCCGCTTGTGATGCCACCCACTCACTCATCACCACCGGCTATTACGGAGCCGGTGGTGGGGTGGGTGGGGCAAAAAAAAACAGCGGTGAGGGGGTTTGGGGCCGACGGTGTGTAGTAGTGCACGTTGCTTCCCAATTCTTGTGCCTCCAAATCTAGCTAGCTGATTTGCAGAGACCACAAAAAAAAGAACCGGTTGACAAATAACATTAAAATACATAGCATCCTTTATCTGATAACGACAGATAAAAGGTAAGTGACTTGAGCATAGTAACGATTTATAGTTTCTTCCTGACATTTATGTGCCATATAATCTAAGCATCAATACTAGTGTTTAAGTACTCTTCCTTGATTTTGTTTAACTTTACAACCACATCTGCCATGGTTGTTCTTTCATCAGGCAAGTGACTCGAGCATAATAAACCAAGCTCCATTATTGAACCGAGGCAGCTGTATTGTCTCTTTGAGGACTCGCAAGAGGTATTGGTATCCGCACCATGAAAACCATCATTTGTTTTCTGAACTTGCAGTAAGTTTTTATCAACAACAGAAAGGAGTTCTGAAGGTAGTGCATCACTAACCCACCCTCGCAGGGTGCGTTCTCCATTGAACATGGGATCTGTGGGCCCCCTCCCAGTGAAGATCTCCAGAAGCATAATCCCATAGCTGAAAACATCACTCTTACGTGATGCATTCCCCGTCAAGCCATATTCTGTTTCAATTTGGATTTTGGAATGGTCGTAAGATGACCAGTTTGTGATTATAATAAGAAATGCCAAAACACAAAAATAAATATGGTAATAAAGAAGTCATCTCTGTTACCTGGTGCCATATAGCCAATTGTTCCGGGCATGCTTGCTGAAACCATGGAGTTTCCGTCACCAAGGAGTAATCTTGCAATGCCAAAGTCAGCGACATGTGCAACCATGTCTTGATCCAGCAACACATTGCTAGGCTTTAAATCACAGTGCAAGACTACCTCAAAGTGCTCGTGGTGCAGATAAGTCATTGCCATTGCTATGTCTAGTATGATATCCAATCTCTGTAGAAGATCCAAGGGTTGGTTACCACTGGATGACAGCCACCTCTCCAAGCTTCCATTTGGCATGTACTGGAGGACTATTGCTTTAAAATCAAGGCTGGAGCAGGTGCTAAGTATCTTCACTAGATTCCGGTGCCTAGCCATGCGAAGTGCACGGCACTCAGTGTCAAAGCTCTTTGATGCTCCTTCATGTTGCATGTCGAGGACCTTTATTGCAGCTACTGACCCATCGTCAAGCTGACCTTTGAAGACTTTGCCAAAGCTTCCAGATCCGATGAGATTGTCATCACTAAAACTACTGGTGGCTCGAACAATCTCATGGTAAGAGATTAATCTGTAGTTCAATGCCTCTCTTGATGAGATCAATGGCTCGCCTTGTTTCTTACTTCTTGTTCTTATCTTTAAGTACAAGCAAATTGCTATTATTCCAAACGCCAAAGCTAGTGGGAGCAGAAACTTCAGTAGCCACAATTTTGATGAGCGGGACTTTTGGTTGTTATTTGGGCAGGGCAGAAATCCCAGACGTGGAAGCCCACAAAGTGCAGTGTTTCCCATCAAAGATTGAAGTGTTATGTTTGAGAAGATCCCACCATCTGGTATCTGGCCATTAAATTTGTTGAAAGAAAGGTTTAAGCTGGTGAGGTAGGTTAGATTAGCCAGGGATCTGGGGATGGGACCAGACAGGTTGTTGTAGGAGAGGTCAAGGGCATTAAGGCTGACCAACTTGCCAAATGTGTCTGGAACTACATCTTGAAATGAGTTGTTTGAAAGATTGAGGCTAGCTACTTGTTGGAGCTGTCCAAGGGAAATCGGCACGCTACCTGACAAATGGTTGTCCGAAAGATTCATTAGGATGATCGCCTTTAAACTTCCAACATCAACTGACAAATGTCCATCAAAAGAATTGTGGGAAAGGTCGAGCTGTTGAAGATTCTTATTGCTCCATAAACTTTCTGGTATTGTTGATGAGAGCATGTTGAGTGATAGAGTCAAGGTTCGCAGTTGCTGGCTTAGATTGCCTACACTGTCTGGTATTGGGCCAGAGAAGTTGTTGCTATCAAGGCTCAGTTGTTGTAGGCTACTTAGCCTACCAATGTCCGTTGGTATGCTGCCAAACATTCTGTTTATAGATGCATCGAGCTTCTGGAGGTTCTTCATATTTGTCAGAGATATTGGGATAGTGCCAGTTATCTGGTTTTGGTGGATATCTATCACATAGAGGTTGCTTAAGTTTGTCAATGTGGTAGGCATACCTCCGGCTATTTGGTTCTCATAGGCAAAGAAAAACTGCAGTGCAGTGAGATTTCCCAGACATGCTGGGAGGTGTCCAGTGAAGGAATTCGTACATATTGTAAGGCGCTGGAGATTCCCGCATTCGCATAGAGCCCTCAGATAGTCAAGATTGCCATCTAGCAAGTTCCCTGCAATGACAAAATATTGGAGATTCCTCATGTTCCCCATTGTCATCGGGACCGTTCCAGTCAAATTATTTTCTGACATGTCTATCACGGTCATGATTGACATGTTGCCAAGGGATGCAGGGATTTGGCCAGTGAAGCGATTGATTCCTAGATTTAACCACCGGAGGTTCGTTAATCTCCCCAACTCTGACGGTATATCCCCCTCAAGCATACAATCACTGAAGTCCAAGATACGCAATCCTGTGATATTACTCAGTTCTGCTGGGATATTACCCACAAGAGGATTAATACCTAAAGCAATTGTGTCAAGCTGGCTTAGTGATCCTATCCATGTAGGTATGGTACCACTGAAGTAATTGTAAGACAAGGAGAGTGTACTGAGGTACTGGCTTTTTTCAAGCCCTGCAGGAATTGGCCCAGAGAAGCCGTTCATAGATATGGAGATGTATTTCAGCATGGGGAGACTAAAGCTATCATTGCCAGGGATGATTCCGGACAGATTGTTCACGGCAGTGGTCAGATATTGGAGCATGGACATGTTGAATATGGCAGGGGGCATGGGACCAGAGAGCATGTTCTCCCCCAATCCAAGGACCGTGAGCCTGGGCAAGAAGGCGACGCTCTCAGGGATGGCTCCTGACAAGCTGTTGTGGATGAGGTTCAGATACTGCAGTTGAGTGGTGTTACTGAACAGGCTCTCTGGTATGGGACCGCTCAGTTCGTTGTACCGCAAACTCATGCGCCAGAGGCTGCGCAGATTTCGCAGCTCGCGGGGAACCCCTCCTGTTATGTTGTTTCTGGAAAGATCAAGGGACTCAAGCCTGCTGATGTTGCCAAGCGTGGGGGGAATGTTACCTGACAGACGGTTGTTGGAGAGATCAAGCTGCCTTAAGCGAGTCAGCTGGCCGAGGCTAGCCGGGACTGGACCAGTGAGGCCGGCGTCGCTGAGGTTGACAAGGGCAAGGAAGGAGAGGTTGCCAACCGCGGGGGATATGGTGCCCTGGAGGTGAATGCCGGGGAGGGCGAGGACGACGGCGCGCTCTGGGTGGCGCCGGCCGCACGACACGCCCAACCAGCTGCAGAGGGACGTGTTGGCCGTCCAGTTGCCGCGCAGAACGCCTAGCGGGTCGGTGACCTGAGCTTTGAACGCGAGGAGTGCCTCCATGTCGCTTGACATGCCGGGGTCTCCTGCAACTGAGACGAGGAGGAGCCATAGAGCCATGATGGCGTGGAGGGAGAGGGCCATGGTGCACGGTGTTCTATAGCTTCTCTGGGCTGCGGGAGATCAGACTCAAGAGTTGATCCCGCTCAGGAACTTCCTGTGCTGCAGACCGGAGAAACCACTCAATCAAAACCTTCTATGCACGAAGGTGAAGTATTGCGCCAGCTATTTGTTACGGCGTAATAATTAGCGCCATCTGTTTGGCCGCATGCAGACATGATACTGCAGGACGTGAAGGAGCGGAGCGGTAAATGATTTTGTACTAGCCTGGATCAGATATCGCTGTCATCGATTACGGCCGAGTTCAGGCAAACATAAAACTACGGCAACAAATAACCCCGTGAACTGATTACGCGACGAACCAAACAGCACCCTAGTTCAAATTTCGTAACAAGCGACAAGTAGAAAAGGTTGTTGAATAAATAAAAAAAAGGGCAGAAGGTTTCTTCCTTCGGGTCCAACACGATTGAAGAATGCTGCCTGCTCTTAGATGATCAACCTAGGTGTATCAAGTCATTGCCCTGATGTTCACCGCGTGGAATTTCTGGACCAATAATGCTAAAGTATCACTAATCATTCTGTGTTACGCAAAGATACCCTGGAACGATTCCACGCCTGGTATACTAGTTTAATTTATATAGGCTTTGATGAGGTGGAATGAATCCTGGTCAGAAATACGGCTAAACGAACGAAGTCCTAAGACGTCCTGTTGAAACCATGACTTCTGTTGCTTGCGTTTGCAAAGCGCTTGACTGGCATGTGCTGTGACTATATCCGGAGACTTTTCTCTATTATTTCTCCGCCAACCATTGAAAAACCGTTCAAATTTAGCTAATGGGGCTATTGATTATTAGACCAACTCAGTTTAACGTACTTCCCATCCAGCTCATATGTATCGGTTCAGTACCAGTTCCAACTGCGGCCTAGGGCGCGGGGTATGCTGTTCCTGAAGTTAAAATAAGCCAGTCCACGCGAGTCGCCGCCGCCGGGGGATCTCGCGACTCCTGCTTTCCTAGCACAAAAAACTCTTAGATTTGAGATATCCTCTTCTAGCTCTCTTCATCCATCCCTTTTGTGGCTCCTCTCGATGCGCACATAGGGAGATCGGGAAGCTCTTCGTCTCAGTTGCCGACGGTCGCGATGTGAGCAACAGGCAAGTGCTCGCTCGTCGCGCCGCGCGCGGGGGCCGCTCCTAGGCTGGCCTCCTGGTCGCGGGCGCCACTCCTTGGTGAACGCCTCTCCTCCGCCCACGGTGCTGCACGCGGACGCCGCTCCCTGGCCGTGCCGCGGGCGCCATTCCTTGGCCGGCGGTGCTGCTCGCAGGCGTCGTTCCCCGTCCGCGCCGCATGCCGTTGACGTCCGCTCTGTCGCTGAATCCACCTACAATCCACACCCGTCGCGGGCGCCACTCCTTGGCCTGTGGTGCAGCATGCGGGGTGGACGTGAGCAGAGGTGGAGGCTGCGGGCACGCTAGCTGCCACCGTCTCCAGTTCCAGTCCGCCTCTCCGTCGTCCGTTCCGTCGCCGAATCCGCCGACACGCTGCAGTTCGAGTTTTGGCGGCAGCGACTCAACCACGTCGTGCTCACTGTCAACTCTCTTGGTCACGCCTCGCCAGCATTCTGTCGTCGACATGCTTGGCAGCAAGCGAGGTGAGGTGTTGTCACGTCAATGGAGGTTCCAGTGATGGACGCAGAAGATCATTCCCGTCTTCATCCATCCGTGCTGCGTGTGGATCAATCATCGTCGCCACCACATGTACCAAAGTCAGAGCGTAGTTTGGCCTTCAAGAGATGGGCTCGAGACAGGTGTTACCATTGCCTTGCACGTGATCACCAAGTCAACTCTTGCCGAGACTTCTTCCGTTGCATTCGATGTCGTCGTCCTGGACATCGAGAGAGGGATTGTCGCTTTCGATCCCCATCTCCACCCCGGAGAGCTCGTTCCTCCGTCGTGCAACCCCAACCTCAACGTCCTCAGCAAACTCAGAGCTGGGCAAATGTCGTGGCCATGCCTCCACTGAAGCTCGCGATGGGGTCTTCGTCCTCGTCGTCTTTGCCACAGAAACCTTGCAGTTCATCATCAAAGTCGCACCCAATTCGTGCTCATCATAGCTGTTGTTGTGCCGCTCCTGCTTCGACGAGTTTGAACCTTCAGCCCTTGATTACACCTTTGGTGGAATCTTTGCGATCAGAATTCCAACAGTTATTTGCTACTCGTCTAGAGGAAGTGTTGCGCCCACTTAGAGATGAGATTTCTAACATCAAGTTGTGGTTAGCACGTATGGCCAACTATTTGGAGGGCGCGGATCCTCTGGAAGATCATACTTCGGTTTCCAACATGGCTGAGCTCTTCGGACCATGTTCTCTGGTTCGGCGCTCTCCGACACTGTCGGTCCTCACTTCTCTTGCTACAGCTTGCACGGCTACTGACTCTTTGGTGTGCGAGGACATATCAGCAAACACTACAGACTCCGGCGTTGATGAGATTGAAAGCTCTATGTTTGGTTTTGGCTAATTGATGACACCAAAGTATCTAACCATTATGCCTAAGTGTTTAATTACAGGATGGTTAGAGGATCAAGTGTGGAGGTGATGAAGGCATCCAAAGACTTGGAGTAAGCCCATCAAAGTGAAGATCAAGAACTCCAACACTTGGTGATTTGGATTGAGCTCAAGGCAAAGGTATATCAATAGGGTTCTTTCCGTTTTGGTGGACGAGACACTATAGAGAGTGTGTCCACATTTAGGATAGATAGCCGTACTATAAAGAGGGAAGTAATTCCACGGTTAACACGGTTATCAAGTGCCATTAGATGTTTGGATCATGCATTGCATTTAGATCTAGTGGCTAACTAACAAGCCCTTGAAAAACCTTTTTTTAAAAAGGAAGGGGCTAACACAAGTGCACAAGGTGTAGAACACTTGGTGTTAGTACTTGGGAACAAAGGGTGAAAGGTTTGAGTGAAAATCCTGAGAAAACAGAGCGTCGGACCCTAGCTTCGCCTGAGCGTCGAACCATTGTCTTCGGTCCGACGGCTAACCCTGCTTAGAGCGTCGGACGCTTAGTTTCTGAGCGTCGGACCATTAGCCTCAGGGTCCGACGGTGCTGAACGAGCGAGAGCTGACACGTGGAGAACTCAGAGGGCATCGGACCGTTCTGTTTGGTCCGACGGCGAGCGTCGGACTATCGTCCGACGGAATTCAGCGCTCGGGAAGCTCTCTGGAAGCGTCGGACTGTCGCGGTTTTTAGTCCGACGGCTCCATCTGGCTGAGTCCGACGGCGGTCTGCTGAGAGCGTCGGACCGAGATTTTTGGTCCGACGCCCTATCGTCCGACGTTTGTTTTTGGCGCGAGAAAATAGCCGTTGTGTTTCAACGGTCGACTTCACACAGCAGAGGACACGTGGCGTCAATCCAGAGCGTCGGACCATGCGGTTTAGTCCGACGATCTGGCCGTCGGACAGTCCGACGGTACGCAGTTTTGTCCAAACGGCTAGTTCTTTGTGTGTGGCTTATAAATAGCGCCTTGGCTGGTTTGGGAAGGGGCTCTTGGCTCTCGAACTTGCTGATACACCTCTTGAGCACCCTCACAACACTCTCACTCACATAGATTGCATAATTCTCATCCATTGTGAGCTAGAGAGTTGATCAAAGTGCTTTGCTCGATCTTTGCATTCATTGGCACTTGTTGATCGTGTTTGCTGCGGAGTTCTCTCATTTCTCTTGGTGATTGCCGTCACCTAGACGGCTTGGAGCAGTGGAGGAGCTTGGCGGAGTTGGAGATTGTCTCCGGCCACTCCCGGTGATCTTGTGAGGGGTATTGCACCTTCCCCGGCGGAGAAGCCACAAGGTAGCTCTAGTAAATTGCTCGTGTCGTTGACTTACCCTTCTCGTGGTAGATTCTTGTGGCGCTCTTAGTAAGCTTGACGATTGTCGTCGATTAGCCACCGAATCACCGAGTCGTGGTCGACACAACGGGGACTAGCGTGCCGGTAAGCACGTGAACCTTGGGATAAATCTTTGTCTCCGTGTGTTGATTGGGATTTTATTGTGACCACCACATTCGAGTGTGTTGGTATCTCTCTCGGTGTTTGACTACCACCTCTACACTTTGGTATATCATCTCTACACCCTACTCTTTACATTTGTGCACTTTACTCTTGTATTGTAGTAGCTTGTGTAGTGGTAGTGGTAGAAGTAGCTAGTTTGTTTACCTAGGAGTAAGTAGCTCATCTTAGGATTAGCTTGTGTGCTCCTAGTGACTCTAACTAGACCGGTTAGGAAGACTTGCAACGCTCTAGTAGGCTAGCGCAAAGAATTCGCTTCGCCTCATTTATTACTAACCTTGTGATCAAGTTTTGTTGTTGTAGAAAGTTTTTAATTGGCTATTCACCCCCCTCTAGCCACTTCGGACCTATCAATTGGTATCGGAGCCAGGTTACCGTTGTTGCAAGGCTTAACATCCTTCGGTGTTCAAGATGACTCACAACAATTTGATCAATCACATGGGCAAGCCACCTCGGTTTGATGGTTCTAGCTATGGCTATTGGAAGAAGCAAATGAAGGCTCACTTGAAATCAATGAACCGGAAGATGTGGGAGATTGTTGAGAAAGACTTTGTGGTGATTGACATGAATGATCCCACACCAAGAGATGAAGAAAAGCTCCAATTCAATGACATTGCTCTCAATGCTCTCTATAGTGCTCTTGATGAGAAAGTCTTTGAACAAATCAAGGACTTGGAGTATACATATGAGGTTTGGAAGAAGTTGGAAGATACATATGAGGGCACCGCCGCCGTCAAGGGTGCCAAGCTCTACATCCTCAAAGATAGATATGCAAGCTTCAAGATGAAGGAAGATGAGAGCATACCGGAGATGTTCCACCGGTTGAGTGTAATTGTTAGTGATCTCAAGGCTCTCGGTGAAAAGATTGATGACAAGTACTTCTCATATCGCTTTTTGAGATGTTTGCCGTCTCGGTATGAGACCTTGCGCTTCATTCTTATGAGAGAGGATCTCTCCAAGATGACACCTACACAAGTGCTTGGTGAGGTCATGACACATGAGACCTACCGAGATGACATTGATGCCAAGGTCAAGGAAGAGAAGGAGGATGAGAAGAAGGACAAGGGTGAGAAGAAGAGCATTGCATTCAAGGCTACTTCATCAAGGCACAAGGGCAAAGCAAAGAAGCCAATCTCAAGTGATGATGAGGAAAGCTCAAGTGATGATGATGAGGAGATGGCACTTCTTGTGAGGAGATTTGGCAAGTTCATGAAGAAGAAGGGCTATGGTGCTAGAAAGAGGAGAGATTTCACAAGAGGCAAGAGCACCACCATGAGGTGCTATGAATGCAAGAGCAAGGATCACTTGATAGCCGATTGCCCTCACAAAAATGAGAGTGATGATGATGATGATGACAAGAAGAAGAAGAACAAGAAGGAAAAGAAAGACAAGAAGATGCAATTCAAGAAGAAGAAGGGGCATTCATATTGTGTCACATGGGATAGTGATGCTTCTTCTTCCGATGATGAAGATAGTGATGATGATCACAAGCTCACCAAGAAGAAGGCTATTGCTAGTCTTGCTATTCAAAGCAAGCCTTCTCTATTTGACTCTACACCAACTTGTCTCATGGCTAGGCCATCTAAGGTACAATTCTCATCCGATGAGAGCGGTAGTGAGAGTGAGGAGGAGGACTTCTCCAAGGAGGAGCTCCTTGACATGTTGCGTGACACACACTCCTACCTTAAGAAGAAAGTGAGGGAGTGCAAAGTTTTGACCAAGGAGAAGAAACTCCTTGAGCAATCCTTTGAGGAGCTTAGTGCATCTCATGAGTGTCTAAAGGAAGACCATGAGGCACTAAAAGAAGCTCACTCCAAGCTTGAGAAGGTTCACTCTTCACTTTCGGAGTTGGCTAAGGTGGAGGATGTGCCCACAACATGTGACGTAGGTGTCCATTGTGATCTATTTGATACACCTATTGTTGCTGCCTCCACTAATACATCTTGTAGCACATCCATCTCTACCTCACCCAAGTTTATTAGTGTCACTTGTGATGCTAAAATCATGGATGAGAACAAGAACCTCAAGAAGGAGGTGCATGAGCTCACTCTAGCCTTAGGCAATGCCTATGGTGGAGATGCCTGCTTGCTTAAGTGTTTGGGTAGTCAAAGGTTCTCCATTAACAAGGAGGGTCTTGGCTATACCCCCAAGCAGGGCAAAGCCGCCTTTGTCCCTCACAAGACAACCTTTGTGAAGGGCAATGGTGTGGTTTGCTATAGTTGCAAGCAAGTGGGGCACAAGGAGCAATATTGCAAGAAGAGGATGATGAAGCAAAACAAGCCTATGGTTTCATCCATTAGACTTGACTCTTGCTATGTGCTTACAAAGAGTGCTAGGGGAGTGCGAGTCAAGTTCATCAGTGCACCTAAGGAGAACCCAAAGAAGAAGGCAATTTGGGTGCCCAAGAGCTTGGTAACTAACCTCCAAGGACCCAAACAAACTTAGGTACCAAAATCTAATTGATTACTTTATAGGTGAACTACAAGTCCGGAGGGAGGCATTGGGTGCTTGATAGTGGGTGCACTCAACACATGACCGGAGAATCAAATATGTTCAATTCAATCAAGCCAAATGAAGATGGGAATCTTGATAGTATCACATTTGGTGACAACAAGAAGGGCAAGGTTATTGGTCTTGGAAAGATTGCAATTTCAAATGATATGTCCATCTCCAATGTCTTGCTAGTAGAGAGCTTGAACTTCAACTTGTTGTCCGTGGCTCAATTGTGTGACTTGGGATTCAAATGCATCTTTGGTATTGATGATGTGGAGATTGTTAGTGTTGATGGAAGCAACTTGATATTCAAGGGTTTTCGGTATGGCAATCTCTATTTGGTGGACTTCAATGCTAGTGAAGCTCAATTGTCAACATGCTTATTCACTAAATCAAGTATGGGTTGGTTATGGCATAGAAGGCTTGGTCATGTTGGAATGAAGCAACTCAATAGATTGGTCAAGCATGACATGGTGAGAGGATTGAAGAATGTTCAATTTGAGAAGGATAGGTTGTGTAGTGGATGTCAAATGGGAAAGCAAGTTGGAAACACACATCCTAACAAGAGCATGATGAGTACATCTAGTGCATTTGAGTTATTGCACATGGATCTCTTTGGCCCAACCACTTATGCAAGTATTGGTGGAAACAAGTATGGCTTTGTGATAGTGGATGACTATACAAGATACACATGGGTCTTCTTTCTTGTTGACAAGAGTGAAGTATTTGACATATTCAAGACATTCATCAAGAGAAGCCAAAATGAATTTGAAGTGACAATCAAGCAAGTGAGAAGTGACAATGGAAGTGAGTTTAGAAATGCAAGGGTAGATGAACTTTGTGATGAGTTTGGAATCAAACATCAATTCTCGGCCAAGTACACTACTCAATCAAATGGCCTTGTTGAGAGAAAGAATAGAACACTCATTGATATGGTAAGGTCCATGCTTAGTGAGTACAACGTGAGTATGGACATGTGGGCCGAAGCAATCAACACGGCATGCTATTGTAGCAACCGGCTCTATTGTCACCGCCTCTTGAAAAAGACACCATATGAGCTATTGAATGAAAGAAAGCCCAATATTGCATATTTTAGAGTATTTGGATGCAAATGCTATATCTTGAAGAAAGGGGCAAGATTGGGAAAATTTGAGAAGAAATGTGATGAAGGCTTCCTAGTTGGTTACTCTACCACAAGCAAAGCATATAGAGTATGGAATCACACCACCAAGCTAATTGAAGAAGTTCATGATGTGGAGTTCGATGAAACCAATGGTTCTCAAGATGAACAAGAAAATCTAGATGATGTGAGAGGAACTCAATTGGTAGAAGCTATGAAGAACATGGACATTGGTGACATCCGGCCAAGGCAAGTGGTTGATGTGGAAGATGAAGATGATAAAGATCAAGTGCTACCTCAATCAAATGTGAAAGCAAATCAAGATAATGCAAGCTCTAGTGATTTTCATGATCAAACTCAAACTCAAGATGAAGATCAACAAGTCATCCAATCTCAAGCAAGTCAACCTACCTCAAGCAATCAAGTTCTCCAACCGATCAACATTGCAAGAGATCATCCTTTGGATCAAATAGTTGGGGATATTAGAAGTGGTGTTCAAACAAGATCAAAGTTAGCAAACTTTTGTGAGCACTTCTCTTTTGTGTCATTCGAAGAGCCAACTACCATTGAGAAAGCCTTGAATAATAGTGATTGGGTAAATGCCATGCATGAAGAGCTCAACAATTTTGAAAGAAATCAAGTATGGGAGCTAGTTGAGAGGCCCAAGAATTACAATGTCATTGGCACTAAGTGGGTGTTCAAGAATAAGCAAGATCAAGATGGCATTGTAGTGAGAAACAAGACAAGATTAGTTGCACAAGGGTACACTCAAGTGGAAGGATTGGATTTTGGAGAGACATATGCTCCGGTTGCAAGATTGGAAGCAATTAGGATCTTGCTAGCTTATGCATGTGCACACAACATCAAGCTTTATCAAATGGATGTCAAAAGTGCTTTCTTGAATGGATTCATCAATGAGTTGGTATATGTTGAGCAACCTCTGGGATTTGAAGATGAGAAGAAGCCCGACCATGTCTACAAGTTGAGAAAGGCACTATATGGCTTGAAGCAAGCACCTAGGGCATGGTATGAAAGATTGAGAGATTTCTTGCTATCCAAGGGTTTCAAAATGGGGAATGTTGACACCACACTCTTCACCAAAAGAATTGGCAAAGACTTGTTTGTATTGCAAATCTATGTTGATGACATTATTTTTGGTTCAACCAATCAAGACTATTGTGAGGAGTTTGGAAAGATGATGGCTAATGAGTTTGAGATGTCAATGATTGGAGAATTGAGTTATTTCCTTGGTCTTCAAATCAAGCAATTGAAGAATGGAACTTTCATAAATCAAGGCAAATACATAAGGGACATGTTGAAGAAATTTGGGATGGAAAGTGCCAAATCAATTAGCACACCCATGGGCACTAATGGTAATCTTGATGAAGACAAGAATGGCAACATGGTGCATCAAAAGAAGTATCGGTCTATGATTGGAAGCTTACTCTATGTGACCGTTTCTAGACCGGATGTGATGTTTAGTGTTTTCATGTGTGCAAGATATCAAGCTTCACCTAGAGAGAGTCATTTGAAGGCAACCAAGAGAATATTGAGATATCTCAAGCACACACCCGATGTTGGACTATGGTATCCTAAGGGGTCAACCTTTGAGTTGATTGGTTATTCGGACTCCGATTATGCGGGTTGCAAGATCAATAGGAAGAGCACTTCCGGCACTTGTCAACTATTGGGAAGATCACTAGTATCATGGTCATCTAAGAAGCAAAACACGGTTGCACTCTCTACCGCCGAAGCCGAGTATGTTAGTGCGGGGAGTTGTTGTGCACAATTGTTGTGGATGAAGGCAACATTGAGTGATTATGGAATTAAATTCAAGAATGTGCTGTTACTATGTGATAATGAAAGCGCCGTGAAGATTGCCACCAATCCAGTACAACACTCAAGAACTAAGCATATTGATGTAAGGCATCATTTCATTAGAGACCACCAAGCCAAAGGCGACATTCAAGTTGAGAGTGTGGGCACCGATGATCAACTAGCCGACATTCTCACCAAGCCACTTGATGAAGCAAGATTCTATAAATTGAAGAATGAATTGAACATCCTTGATTTCTCCAACATGAGTTGAGCTAGCACCCCCACTATATGACTTGCCTCTACTCCGACAAAGCAAAGGTATCATTGTTTGGCATGTCATTCATGCGCTAGTAGGACTTGTTAGAACATATAGACATATTTTCCTTAATTAGGCTCATTCATGTCAAACTAAATGTTTTTGAACTCATATGCCACTACTATTGCTTCTATGACTTGATTGATCTAGTGGTGACATGTGACTAGTTTGTGGGCTTGTGAACCTAGTATTTATCTAGAAATATGAGCACAATGATATATAAGCCAACTTTGTCAAGATAACCCCTAGTGGCGTGAAGAAGCTTGCCAAAGGACAAACCGAGTTATATATTGGTGCAAGTAATCTAGCTAAATGCTTAAAAGAAGGAAGATAATGAAAACAATCTAACAAGTGATTCCCTCCATTGATTTCAAATCATATCCTAACCATTCTACCTTTTTGTGGTCATTGATGACAAAGGGGGAGAGAATGAAACAAAGATATGGAGAGGAATGGGGTTGTTACGCGATGAACCGTCATTAGGCCGATGATGGAAGAGCAATAGGCCAAGTGAGAGGGATCACAAACCTTTAAAATTTAGATCTCACACTTAGGGGGAGCAAGCTCATAAGCATGGTTGCAAGCATTTGATTGTGCATTTTCATATGTTTGGTGTATTGCATTTGTACTAAAATTCAAAATGTGCTTGCTTGCTTAGTGTATGATAGTCATAACTTCTGTGGTGTATTGAAGTACTAGCATGCATAGGAAGTGGTAGCTAGTTCCTTACTCTTATCAATTGGTACTAGAACCTTGTTTATAATGTGATCTCATGAGGTATTCTACTGTCTTTGATTGCAAGAATTCTTTCAAATGGAATCTAGCTATCCATGGTGCTAAGGATGGTGTATAGATGCACTCCGATGGTATCGCGCTTCAAAGGTCCAATTCTATAAGCCTTAGCATCAAATTGGTAGTAATATCTCTCCCAAACTCCAAATCCAATACATATGTGCAAAGCCTTTCAAATCCAAACACTAGGCACATATGTAGGGGGAGCTATTAGTACCAAGTTGAATTCATTGAATATCTTTGTAGAGGTTGTCATCAATTACCAAAAAGGGGGAGATTGAAAGCTCTATGTTTGGTTTTGGCTAATTGATGACACCAAAGTATCTAACCATTATGCCTAAGTGTTTAATTACAAGATGGTTAGAGGATCAAGTGTGGAGGTGATGAAGGCATCCAAAGACTTGGAGTAAGCCCATCAAAGTGAAGATCAAGAACTCCAACACTTGGTGATTTGGATTGAGCTCAAGGCAAAGGTATATCAATAGGGCTCTTTCCGTTTTGGTGGACGAGACACTATAGAGAGTGTGTCCACATTTAGGATAGATAGCCGTACTATAAAGAGGGGAGTAATTCCACGGTTAACACGGTTATCAAGTGCCATTAGATGTTTGGATCATGCATTGCATTTAGATCTAGTGGCTAACTAACAAGCCCTTGAAAAACTTTTTTTAAAAAAGGAAGGGGCTAACACAAGTGCACAAGGTGTAGAACACTTGGTGTTAGTACTTGGGAACAAAGGGTGAAAGGTTTGAGTGAAAATCCTGAGAAAACAGAGCGTCGGACCCTAGCTTCGCCTGAGCGTCGGACCATTGTCTTCGGTCCGACGGCTAACCCTGCTTAGAGCGTCGGACGCTCAGTTTCTGAGCGTCGGACCATTAGCCTCAGGGTCCGACGGTGCTGAACGAGCGAGAGCTGACACGTGGAGAACTCAGAGGGCATCGGACCGTTCTGTTTGGTCCGACGGCGAGCGTCGGACTATCGTCCGACGGAATTCAGCGCTCGGGGAGCTCTCTGGAAGCGTCGGACTGTCGCGGTTTTTAGTCCGACGGCTCCGTCTAGCTGAGTCCGACGGCGGTCTGCTGAGAGCGTCGGACCGAGATTTTTGGTCCGACGCCCTATCGTCCGACGTTTGTTTTTGGCGCGAGAAAATAGCCGTTGTGTTTCAACGGTCGACTTCAAACAGCAGAGGACACGTGGCGTCAATCAAGAGCGTCGGACCGTGCGGTTTAGTCCGACGGTACGCAGTTTTGTCCAAACGGCTAGTTCTTTGTGTGTGGCTTATAAATAGCGCCTTGGCTGGTTTGGGAAAGGGCTCTTGGCTCTCGAACTTGCTGATACACCTCTTGAGCACCCTCACAACACTCTCACTCACATAGATTGCATAATTCTCATCCATTGTGAGCTAGAGAGTTGATCAAAGTGCTTTGCTTGATCTTTGCATTCATTGGCACTTGTTGATCGTGTTTGCTGCGGAGTTCTCTCATTTCTCTTGGTGATTGCCGTCACCTAGACGGCTTGGAGCAGCGGAGGAGCTTGGCGGAGTTGGAGATTGTCTCCGGCCACTCCCGGTGATCTTGTGAGGGGTATTGCACCTTCCCCGGCGGAGAAGCCACAAGGTAGCTCTAGTAAATTGCTCGTGTCGTTGAGTTACCCTTCTCGTGGTAGATTCTTGTGGCGCTCTTGGTGAGCTTGACGATTGTCGTCGATTAGCCACCGAATCACCGAGTCGTGGTCGACATAACGGGGACTAGCGTGCCGGCAAGCACGTGAACCTCAGGATAAATCTTTGTCTCCGTGTGTTGATTGGGATTTTATTGTGACCACCACCTTCGAGTGTGTTGGTATCTCTCTCGGTGTTTGACTACCACCTCTACACTTTGGTATATCATCTCTACACCCTACTCTTTACATTTGTGCACTTTACTCTTGTATTGTAGCAGCTTGTGTAGTGGTAGTGGTAGAAGTAGCTAGTTTGTTTACCTAGGAGTAAGTAGCTCATCTTAGGATTAGCTTGTGTGCTCCTAGTGACTCTAACTAGACCGGTTAGGAAGGCTTGCAACCCTCTAGTAGGCTAGCGCAAAGAATTCGCTTCGCCTCATTTATTACTAACCTTGTGATCAAGTTTTGTTGTTGTAGAAAGTTTTTAATTGGCTATTCACCCCCCTCTAGCCACTTCGGACCTATCAGAGATGCCCCCAATGATCACAACTGCAGAGGTTCATAGAGAGACGGATCCCATCATTAATGAGGTGGCGACAAGGAGTTTTGACAAAGTAGAGACCTCCAAGTTTGAGGACAAACAAACGTCGACGCAAGTTGTCAGCTCTATTGAGGATGTTGTTCTGGTGGAGGATGCATCTGATGATGAGGAAGTTGTCCCAGCTGCACAAGTGACAGTTGAAAACCCTACCTTTCTTATCACCATCGAAGATGCCTCTACCCTATCTACGACTGGGATCAAGGTGGAAGAGCCACCATTAACAGAGGATCCATTGATTGTGCCTTCTTCGGTGACAATTGTGTCAAATGGTGAGGATTTTGCATGCCCACCTATGTGACCCTCCTCATCACCGACCATGAGAAAAGGACATCGACGCAAGTCCTATGACAGATCATCACTTCGTCGAAGTGCCAGTCTTGCACAACGCAATGTGTTAAAAGATTTGGGCATTGTTGGGAACGATGGGAAACTCAACGAGAGCGCGATTCAGGACTACGCAGACCGCCTACAACAGTTGTTATCGCCGGACCTTCTTAAGCCATTGATGGGTTTAAAGGGTCGTGCTTTTTGGGACATGTTGGCGGAGGTCTCCTTGCACTTAAGTTAGTTTTAACTTTGCTGGGGTGTCCTGTTGTTTTCTCTTGGTGCAAGTAGTTCGTCGTATTGGTAAAGTTGTCCTAGCCTTGTTGTCGTCGTCGTCGTCGTCGTCGTTGTTTTCTATTGTAAACTCTTGAAGCTCGTTGTTTGCCCGGTCCGGGCTATCTTCTTTATTAATATAATCGGCAGCTCTCCTGCCTGATTCGTTTCAAAAAAAAAATTGAGTCCCTCGAAGTAGATCAAGTGCTTCTTTTGTCTATTTGGTTTTGAGAGCTCTTCTTCTTCTCCTTTGTCTATTCGATTTCTTTTTTCGACAAAAAGAGAGCTTTATTAGGATGAATCAGAGTTACATTCCCGAGCTACTCTAGTGCTGCCACAGTTTGATTTTGGATTGATGGACAACTCGTCTCTGATCCATCCGGTTTATTTGTGCTCGTACGAGTATCTCTGTTTCGTTGCCCGTTTCTTTCCTCTATGTACATGTGAAGATTGCATTGCCTGAATGTTTGCTGGAATCGAATGATGCAATTCTACCTGCTGCGGCCTCGTCTCTTCAGATCAGATCTTTGGGGTGCTGATGCTGATGCTCACAACGGATCACGGATAAGGTACAGATAGTCAAGGCCAATTCTGAACTGAAGATCTAGCTTTGTTTGCTAATTTTACACGTTCATGATCCGTCAATTCGGTCCTGTTTTTATGGATTTTTTTTTTGAGTTCAAACATGGTCTTTACGACTTTTCATTCCCAACCATGTGCTCAGCAATGTCTCGAGCCACCATGGAGTTTACAAAATCTGGGAGGGGATCATACCACAGAGAGGATTGACCCGGGTCCCAACTTAAAACGACCTTTGCTATCTCGTGCGCAGCCGAGTTACAAGAGCGAGGAATGCTTACAAACTTTTGACAAATAAAATGATCAGCTAATAGTTCACGAGTGCTTTGGAACAAGCCACCGCTTGGCGCCAGATCTCTGTCATGAGACACAATTGCTGCCTGCAACTGACTGCAGTCTGTTTCAATCTCAATTCTGGAGATTCCAGCCCTCTCTGCAGCTTCTAGAGCAAAAAGACAGGTTACGGATTCAGCATATAGAGCATCAATTGTCGGGCTGAAGTTTGCTGCACCGGCCAATACCGGCTCCCCCAAATAATTCCGGATTACAAAGCCACCCGATCCTGCCCTGTCCCCTTCCCTGAAGCTTCCATCAAAATTGATTTTCAGACAATCATGGCTTGGTGGAGACCAGCGACATCTTACTGAAGATGGGTGGTTAGGCCGGCTTGTATTCCAGCAAGGAGCTTTACTCTGGCACTGAGCCAGTGCATTCCGCATAGTACACCATAGTACCTTGCGGCTCCCTAGAGGTTGAGTTGAGGTCCACAGCTCGGCATCGCACTCGTGTTCATCAAAGTAGTTAGCCGAGCAAGGTGGTTAGCTTTACGCACTTAACCAATATTTTGATATTTTTAGCTATTGAATATTATTTTTCTCTCGCAACAATTAGAATCAGCCAAAATTAACGTTTTTTTTCAGAGAAGCGAATAACACCTGCATCAAAGGAGCTGATGTTGGGTTTAGATCTATATTGGTACAACTACCTATAAGAGTGTTTAGATCTGAGGCACAAAGTTTTTTCGTGTCACATTGAATGTTTTATGAGATGTTGGGTTTTCGGATATTAATAAAAAATTAATTATATAACTTGTCTGTAAACCACGAGACAAATTTATGAGCCTAATTAATCCGTTATTAGCAAATGTTTACTGTACCATAACATTGTCAAATCATGGACTAATTAGGTTTAAAAGATTTATCTCGTAATTTACATACAATCTATGTAATTAGTATTTTTTTGTGTATATTTAATACTCCATGTATATGTATATGTCTAAATGTTCAATGTGGGTGTAAAAATTTTAGAGCGAGAAGTTGGCATTTAAGGAGTCTTCTAAGTTTTAAACCTGTCTCTGCGTGCTGTAGAGTGTAGACGGCATGCAAGAACACTCCATTCCGTCCGGCTCGCAAGCGACGGAAACCGCTCCCTTAAGGCAGCACATGCTGGTGCTCACATGGTATTTTGGAATTGAAGAACGAGTAATTTCAATGGCTTGGCTAAATTAGTAGCCAAATTCTATAGTTTAGTAATTTGAAAAGTAGAAAGTTCTTAAAAAATCTATAATAGCCTTGCTATTTCTCACCTTTAAATAGCTAGCCCATGGTTGCTTTATATGGCCATCAAAAGTTAAGAGAGAGGCATTTTCCTATCTCAAAAGTTAAGAGATAGGCATTTTCCTATTTTACAAAACCAGACAGCACTTGCTATACAATTCTAAAATAACCTAAAAAAAGAATAGCCTAGATGTTGGAGTTGTTACAATAACTGCGGCTCATTTGTATGCCTAATTTATTGTGACAGAAAACACTATTTTTATAGTTGAAAAGTACTAATTCTAACTCATAAGCTAAAGCGAACAAGCTGCCTTGGTGTGAACTTCCGTCAATTTCGAGTGTTTCGCTTATCAATGTTCAGCACCAGAGTCTTGACATAACAAGTCCTCACCGTATAAAGTTGCCTGCATATCTTTGGAGTATTTTCATGGTATATATCATTTAGATTTTAGCGATGTGACGATTTTCCTTTTTGAAAATTACTATCGTTTCTATCTCTCCGTAGGTCCGTTTTATACAAAACAGAGGAATAGAGAAAAGATAGGGAAAATAGAGGAATAAAAAAATTATAAATTTTCGAAACATTGGCGTTTGGAAACAGGAATGAAAGCTGGGCTCAAACTTTATATTGTTAGCATCTTTCATAAGCTCAGGCGGACCTTCGGACTGATTTAGGCTGCGAGACATGTTGCTGCTACTGGCCTGCGGCTGCGGGGGCTTGCGTCGTGGTTGCGAGCTTGCGGCATCTACACTAGGAGCTGCAGAAGTACGAGGCTAGCGGCCCCAGAGCCATGTAAATGGGCACCGCATATCAGCCCCAAAGTGTAGCTAGAAAATATCAATTAAAAATAAATTATTTTAATTATAATTTTGTTCAAGATTCATTTAAGTTGATATCATTTAGAGAGTGCAAAGAAAATATAATGTTATAATTTTCAAGATTCATTTTAGGTTGCATTAATGCCTTTGCATTAACTCTAGAAAATGAATTTAAAATTCAACTAAGTCTATAATAGGTTTTGTCCTATTTTTCAAATGAAGATTTCCAGTTGTATCTAAAACAAGTCTAATATTGAGTTCAAGATTAATATTCAAAATTCATTGAAATGAATTGAATATATATATTTAAGTATATTTTTTGGAATGGTTTGAAAATTCCAATCGTTTAAAACATATTTGAAAGCTCTTGAAAAGTAATACTAAAAAAATCTAAACAAATGCTTTCTAGTTTGGCTTCATAATCGTTTTAAACTTATTATTAATAATATTTCAAAAGAACTATTAGATTTTAAATGATTTCTCAAAATATAATTTAAATGGTCTCCAAAATAGAGTTCAAGACGGTTTCCAAAATATGATTGAGTGATAAAAATACTAAAAATAGGTTTAAATTCTATTTTTGAAATCAAGTTATAAAAGTTTGAGACTTTTCAAATTTAAATAGTACAAAATATATTTGTAAACTGGTTTGAGAAAATATAAAGATTTCAACTTTGTGGGCCAAAACCATCCCAAAATCCTAGCCCAAAGCATATTTCTTATTTTCTTTTTCTGTTCATTTTGGCTTGGAACTCTGTCTAACTTAGAATGTCATCTGACTATTTGCCTATATCCTACGAGTGCGGTGTATCATCTACTACTAATTTACTTCATTAGGCAAAATTTATTGAAAATTGGACTTGAGGAGTTATTAAATGAACAACACGTGTAATATATTAATATTAATATTTGGAAAGACATTTGTAACTAACCTGACCGACGTCAGACTCGTCTACATCTGTATTCAAACCATGTTTGATGGAGTAATAACTAATTACTAGCTAGCCAAAAAATAGTTCTGTATCATTAGATAGGTATTTGAATCTATTTTTTCTAAAAATATATTTAGAGATGCAAATATTGCACATATTTTCTATAAATTAAGTCACTACTGACACGTAGACCTACGACGATAAAAAAAGGTTTGAGAGTGTATAATATAGTAGGAATGGTCCAGTGACGAATCCAGAAACGGACCAGGGGGGCTAAATAACATAGCCCGGTCGGGGCTAGCGGCGTTGGCCGGTGGCTGGCCAGCCGCGGGCTGCCCATCCTCCCTAGCGCAGGACACTGGGCGCCGGCTGCAGGCTGCTGGTTCCAGCCACGGGCCGCCCGTCTTAGCTAGCTGATGCGCGGAGGGCCTGAGGACCGGACGGCCGTATGAAGGAGCAGAGGGCGGGAGGAGCGGCGCAAGCAGGCAAGCTACGAGGCGACTGCGCGAGGCGGCGGTGGGGTGTGATGCTGCGTGAGGAGAATTAGAGAAGTCGGCTGCTCTGCTGGTGAAGTAATTGGCTAACCTAGGCACATAGTCTCTCCATCCAAAAATAAATATCGCTATGGGATACATGTGTGTCAAATTTTCTCAACTTTGACTGAGTTTGTAGAAAATGCAGACAACGTTTATATCTCGAAATATATTTATTATGAAAGTATATTCAACGATCTATTTAATGATACTAATTATATATTATAGATATTAATGTTTTGGTCAAATACTAGGAGTCTTTGACTTTTCGGGAAGTGAGAATGATATCTGCTTTGGGATAGAGGAAAGTGAGAATGACATCTGCTTTGGGATAGAGGATTTACATGTTATGTTTTTGGGCTAGACTTAAATTAAAATTTAAAACTTGTTCACCCCGATCCGCCAATGGAATGGTCTGCTTGTCCAACGATCAATTTTGAGGTCTAATAATTGATCGAATCTGATTGAAAATAAAGCTCCGAGACGACTATCATATTTTGCAAATTAACGATGCTATTTGATCTACCTACCTATAGCCAATATCTGTGAATGGTTGCTTCCTTGTCCCCATAGAAAGTGGGGCATAACATCAGGGTCTGGAATCTCGTTGCCGGCCCATTAATTTGTGGTGGTAGATTTATTGGCTTTAGAGCATCTTCAATTCAATAGTCTTTCTTACTTTTACTCTCTAAATTCTTATTTTGAGAACCATTTGAATAAAAGCCGCTTTATATGTCCGCCCTCTAATAACTTGTAACAACCCGGGTTTTCTGACAAACAAAAATTTGAGCTTTTTAAAATTTTTCTTGCAAAGGTGTGCGGCATGTAGTTTGCAGGTCTAACCGCGACTAACACGCTAACAACCTTTGCATGCATATAGAAGATAGCTTGTAAGGATTTGTCAGAGTTCCTTAGTCGGTCTAGGGTTATGTGTCGGAGAGCACAACTTCCACAGCGAGTCCATCGCAAATCCCCGGTGTTCCTCTTTCCTCGAGATGCACTCGAACTCTCTCCTCGGAGACTATTCCAAACCTCTCTGTTGATATCCCTATTATTTTCAATGCAATATAGTTTCCCGCTAATATCTAAATTAAAGGTCATACATTCATGAAAGGGATAAATCCACTTTTCCTTCTCCCTTTCTATTCACTTCTTAAATCTATGTCATTTCCGTTTTTGGAATATTTCCCCCCTCCATTTTCATATATTAAACATCTACCAAATTCCTTCGAATATTCAGAAAGGAAAATCTCCTCACTTCCTATCTGTCCTAAACCAGCCCAGCCTTCTCTCTACTCCTCTCCACGTGCAGCCCAGCAGCAGCAGACCACCGCAGCCCAGCACGCAAGCACCCCGGCCCACCTTGCCTAGCAGCAGCGGCCCGTATGGCCCATCGCCACGGCCCAGCCTGCTCCCGCGTGTGCCCTGCATCCAAACCCTAGAACAGGAGCACCTGTTCCTAGGGAGCCGCCGCCGCCCGGTGCCGAGCACCCTCGCGCTCCCCTGGCGACCCGATGCGCGACGCGTGTCCCATGGCGGGCACGGACGTCGAGGATGACCGGACCCCCTTTGGTGCCCTAGCTACGCGCGTATAAAATGGAGAAGCCGCCGCCACCGCTCTGATCCTCCAAGCTGCCGCCGCCGCTTGCCCATCCTCTTCCCACGGCGCCGCCTCCCTCCATCCTCCACCTCTGCTCCCTCCCCGCAGAACCCAGCCACGGCAGCCCGCAGTTGGCCACGCCCGGCCGTTGCTCGGAGGCCGCCGCGTCACAGCCACCTCCGGCTGACCACGGCCGCCCCGTCGTCGCCCCTGCGCACTGGACGAGCCGCTCCGACCGCGGCCGATGGCCGTGCTGCTCCACGCCACCGGGACCGAAGCCGGCAGCACAGAGGCTACAGCTGGCCACTGCCACGCCCACGCACGCGAGTGCCGCCCGACGTTCAAGCCGGAGCCACAACCACGATGACGCCACGTTCCCGGTGCCTCCTCATCGCGCCGCGCAACCGACATCCGCAGCCAGTCACCACCACTAGGCCACTCGGCCGCTCCTAGGCCGTGGCCACGACGGCTGCCAGCTAGCCCGGCTGGCTGTCTCCGTGGAGCCTGGCCACCTCAGGCACCACGACACCGCGACCATGCCAAGCCTGGGCCGTCCTCGATAGCAGCTGCGCCAACCACTGTTCCCGAGCCACGATGCCGTCCACCCCGACCCCGTCCAAGCCGCTGCACGGCCGCGGCGATGACCATGCCGGAACGCAGCGCCACCACCTCGACGGCCTCGCCTTCGTCGTCCTCTACGCCGAGCCCGTCACCGACGCTACGGAGCTCCTCTGCACCAGCTCGGCACCCACCTCTGCCCTCTTCCGACGGGCAACAGAACACCACCGAGAGCCCCCTCAAGTCGCTCGGAGCCCTGCGCCGCCCTGTTCCACCAAGCTGAACCACCTCACCGGTGAGCTACCGAGGCCCTGCCCTTCTCCCACTGTGTACCTGCCGAAGACTTGTGCTGAGACCGGCCTTCGTGCCATTATCTACACTGCTGCAGGAAAGCGGCCACCCTGCAGAACTGATGTTGGAGCCCTCCCCGTTCGTGCTCTGCCGGCAACGAGCCCGACCCGCGTCAAGCGACCTACCGTTCGCAAGCCCTCGGTGAGCTGACCAAAGACCCGGCCCTTCCAACCCCTGCTGCCAGCGAGACGCCGATGAACCTTCCGCCTTCACCCCCTACCTACCTGCTGCCGGCCCAAGCCCGATGATCTCTCCATGTGTCCGGCCTTCGAGCCGTGTTTTCTGCAGGGGCCTCGTCGACCGTGTGGAGCTGACGTTAGTAGGAACGATGCACGCACACACACTCGCCATGTCCTTTTGTGGCACTCACGCACACCGGACTAAACCCAGCCAACCGGACAACACACCATGAATACTTATGACGAGCATCGCCGTCGCGTGCACCCGGTGCGCCGCCGACTTGACGGCGTTCCCGCGAGTTGCAGCTACTCAACCACGACGGGCACCGCCGTCGCATACACCATGCCAATTGACATCAGCCTTCGTGCTACAAATCCATGCCTCGTTGAGAACCCAGCCATACTCCGCCACCTCCCGGCTACTTGGCGCCATCTCCTGCCAGTCTTCGGCTAGCCAAAGCCCTTTCCGGCCAGCCACAGCCCCGCCCGACCAGCCGCGGCCAGCAAGCAGCAGGCCACGGCTAGCCGCAGCCAGCTAATAGCAAGCCATAGCCGGCCAGAAGCTTCCAGCAGCTGGCCGAGAGAAGTCGGAACATGTAGCAGCAAGTCTCGCCACTCTCCTTTGACACCGATCCTGTCCGGCCTTCGTGCCGTTGCCCCGTTGCCGGATCTTTAGACCCCATAGATGATGCTGGACTGTTGGAGAGCCAAAAAATAATAGATGACGTTGGACTGTTGAAAAGCCCAAATTATAGATGATGTTGGACTGTTGAAAAGACCAATCGATAGATAATGTTAGATGGTTGGAAATCCAAAGTGACATACGACGTTGGACTATTGAAGAGCCCCTTCTCTTACTTCTTGTACGATCTGTCCATTCATATATCTGTTGTACCCTATCCTTATGATCTATCTCTTGTACCCTATCCTTACACTCTCTCTGTATATGTATCCATAATACAGGATCCATCCATCTTCGAGCTATGGAATTATGCTACTCCACTGTCTTGTCGAGTTGTTTTGTCTTGTGGTCGTGTCTTTGGATCTTATTGCTGGTTGTCCTTGTTGTCTGTCTGTGTGCCGTGCCTTCGAGCCGGCTGAGGGATCGTACCTCGTTCGGACGTTGCGATCGCGGGATCCATCCTGCCATGACCGTAATGCTGGGTGTAACTCGACCCCTCGTCGGTGTAGCTTGTGGCCGCGAGCATGCCTCGCCATGACCATGGAACTATACCCCGTGTGCCGTTCTTTGATTCTTCGTGCCTAAGCCCTCATATGCTTGTACCCTGTGCGACCGCTGCATTTCTTTGATTCCGCGGTGACAACCGAACCGCTACAAATCTGAGAGATGACTTAGTGCCAGTGCACCCAGGTCGTGGTACCCTATGAGTGGTTTGCGCACTTGCGTCTTTTACATGTCGCTCTCTTCTGACGCCCCGTCTATTCCATGGCATGCGTGTTGGAAGAAGTAGACCACTGCCTTATTATGTTCCTCGCTCTTCGTTTCCATATAGCCCGCTCTGTTCGATCCCGTCTTGTTCATGGCGATTGGATCAAAGATTGGACTAGCTCTTTTTTAGTTAGTGAAGCTATGGTCTATATCAAGATCTTGGATCTATGCGAGTCGACTCGATCGACCGCTTAAAACCATCTTCACTGAAGGTGTGACTGAGAATATGATATGGATGTGCTTAGCTAACTCCTCTCTCCCTCTCTTGATTCTGGGTGCTTAAGCACTTGTATGATTGTACCGTTTGAATCACAGTCTTGGTACCCTACAAGTGGATTAAACACTCGCACTATTTTGTGCAACATTTATTGTTGGTAATTCCTTGTTCTTCCCTTCTGATCGGCCGTCCTTCGATCCCCGTCTTCTCCGTGGCGTTCGGATCGAAGATTGTGAGCCGTGGTGTTTTCTATGGATCAGCTCCAGCCTAAACCATTTATTATAAAGCCATATTGGCTTGGCCGTGACATATGCTCGTACATAGCAAACCCTACTCTTGTTTCTTTGGCCCAATGAAATCGGACATATATACGCCGAGAGGGCCAACTTATGCACATTTTATTATTTCTCTGGTAATATTTGGATCGTCCCGCATCTTGTCGTCTTTTAGTGTATTGGGTGTTTTCTTGCCTTGTATTGCTTCGCGGAGTAGCCGTTTCCGGATTAGCGACGATCGGGCTGAGACCCGCCAGAGGAGAATATGGACAACGACAGGAACCGTGGAGTGAAGTCACCCTGGAGGAGGTGGCCCAGCAGAACGACTACACTAACTGAGGAGTGCTCATACCACTACTTCCCCGACAACGCAGGTGTCATGGTAGCACCTTCTTTTAGAGAATCCTATTAAACATTGCATATTTAGAAATGCTAGTGCTTTATATTTACTCCTTTGCTGGTATATGATGCATGCAACTACCTAAGCCATTATCACACTGCTTGCAACCACTCTACTTTGCTACTCAGCTTCGCGCTCACGCTCTTTTATATATTTCTATCTACCTGCTTGCTTGCACGTTACATCACCATATTTATTAACTCCACTCGCATTGTATCTGTGATGCTGGTGGTGAACATATGGGAATGGTTTGGCTTGGGATGCCAGATTGGTGGACTATGAGCGTGCTGCGTGTGTCTTGGGTGTGTGGTGAGGGTCGAGTCGACCAAGTGGGATACACGACGAGCTGTGTAAGCAAGTCTTGCCGGGAGTTGCATCTGGGCATTCCCACGAGAGATACCTGTAGCGGGTAATGATTTTATGAGGAGGTTCCGGGAAGGATAGCCTGCGTGGTTTGAAACCCCGTGAATGGAGGTGCCGTGGTGGCACGGGGAGAGTATCTCCTAAGAGAAGATGCCTGCTTGGTCAAACCTAGGAAGGACTAGTACCAGGTTCATAGGAATCCTTTACTGCTCACTCGTCTTCGATGGGCGGAGAACGGCTGGACTACTTGGTAGGGTGGTGCCACTACTGCTAGGTTGAAAGGTGATAAGGGTGGGCGGTGATGGATGTTGGGATTCCTGAACCGTTCTAGATACGTAGTACCACTGATTGGGCCCGGTACTGCGTCTCCCAGTCTCAGCGTTTCGGTTCGTGCCCGAAGTTACCCAGGGCTGAGTGGTAGGATGGCATCGACCTTGGCAAGCAAGCACCCGGTATTCTGCCTAGATGATTGTACAGCATCGATGATGGCTAATCTTGTGAGTGGTAAAACCTCTGCAGAGTGTATGGTTGATCGATCGATACATATGCCGATTCATCGGCTATGGACCTTTCCTATGAAGCTCTGACTAGTGTAGAGAGCGATATTCTTTTCTCCTCTGGTTGATGATTGTCCGGCAGTGTGCCCGGTGTGGCAGTGTGCCGTTGAGATAGGACCCGAGAGGGAGTTGGGCCTGTCGACTGAGCGTGAGGTGTGTGTGTGAGGTGGTGTATGGGCGGGATGGTGGATTTGGGATAGACTGATGGGAATTGATGATATGGGTTAAAACTTGACAAACTATTATGATATTATTACTTAATACTATTTTGCATGCGCTTAGGATGCAAACCATAGCCAAATGTTAGGATCGCCAGATCCTTTGTTTTCTCTTTTCTACTAAAGCTCATCGGTGCTGACCATGGTCTGCACATATCTGGCGGTGTGCAGATTACCTGACTAACAGAGATATTGAGATAAGAAAGATTAGGAGGTCTCATGCCTACGCTCAAGTTTGGTTCAGGAGATGAAGACTATGCTGCACCAAGATTGACTCTGATGATACCCATGAAGGAGGAGCCTCCACTCGACAATATATTCTGCCAACTCTGATGACGACTAGATACGCTTCTGCTAGATTAACCCTGTAATAGGTGTATCCTCAAATGATGTAAAATTTGTAAAGCTTGTAATCATACACTGTATGACTGTGATTTCAACTGATATATGATAATGTGATGGAATCAAACTTTGATTTGATCGCATTATAACTCATTCTGTGGATTTTTCCTTCGTGGAAAATCAATGATGTTTCATAACGTCTCTATATCTTGTATCCACTTGGCTTTATGCTTTCGCTAACGAGAAATTCTAAACAGTGGATGACAATATTTAGACATCTAAGTAAAGAAGTTATTGGAGAACATTTTCCGCTAAAATCACTAGTGTTATTATGGGCAAATATATATAAAGAGGCTTTTGAAACTCTTACCTTTGCATATGGCTCCGAACTCGATCAAGGATTCGTACGTCTACAAAATAAATTTTCAGGAACATGCAAAATAGATTGACAAAGTCAACAAAGCCATATGTCTTCATCAAATGGTATATGTAAATGAGTCGTTTATGGAACTAACATTTGTATATTAACTACAAATCCTTTATTGAATTTTTGAGTAATTAAATGGTCTCAAATGAAAATAATTTCCAATTAAATACTTTTAAATTTCTTCCAACACTACAACGACTTTGTTATATAGCATGCCTTCATCTAAGGTTATTTTAAAACTAAAAAAATTTCAATATCAAAATCTAAGAATTTAGATGAATATTTTTATCTCTAGATGATCTCAAATTAAAAAAATGTTCCATGGTGTGGCTAAACAGTTTGTTCTTTTGTTTTCTTCCTCTTTTTACCTAATTTGGATAAGTTTCTCCCAGTTAGCTTTTGTTTGACTAACTGTTTGTAACCTGGTTGTAGTTCCTTTTTCTTAACGCAAGTGCTGGGAGCTAAGCTGCACAGTTTCAGTTCAAAAATAAATATATAGCTTTTTAACTACAAAGATGTACACATCGAGAACTATAAATTTGGTACAAACCATGTAGTGGTAATCTAAACTTATTTAAACCATCATACATATGCGTGTAAACAATAAACTATATGAATATATGTGTAGTTTATGTCCTAAAATCAATGATTTAAGATGTTAACCAATGAATGATCCATGACCCGTAGAAACACTGTAAAAATTCTTGTCTGCACATGCACCTTTCAATTGTCCATGCGTCCTTACCACCCCCCAAATAATTTTTCACTTCCTCGAAAGGGGAAACTTGTCTTCATTTCAGACATTCAGGGACCATAGAGTGGCTCAAATAGATTCTCATGCTTGTCTTTTAGGTAAGTGCTCAGCCCACTCTACAATAATGTGACAATGTCTGCTTCCTTCAGTCAGAAAAGCTAACTTAAACCTTGATCCTAAGCTAATTTGCACTTTAATAGATCCTAGTTTAGTTATTAGGTCCACTCAGATGCGTGTGCATCTAGGTTAGCACACAACCCTACCCAGAGTGGTATAGAGAGTACTTGCCACAAGATTGCTTCAGATCAAATTATTATTATTGCCATGTTATATATGTGCTCTGTATTCTTTAAGATGTACTAATTGCTGAGGAGAAGATTAGGATGGTTCTATACTGAACCTGGTTTTGCAAGAATCTCACATGTCATGTTGATGATAAACGTAAGTTCCGAGTCATTCGATGGTTCAGCTGTTGTGTGCTCTTCTTTTAGGCCACGCCGAAGTTGGAACAAATAATGCAAGTGTGATTCTGCACATTGTATGCTTCTGCAATAAGATAAGATTCAGAGACCTAAGTGAGCAAATTAGACAGCAGCTTTAGAATAATATTTGGAAAGAAACGTGCTCCGAGTGGGTATTATCACGAACCAATGACATTGAAATGCACCCTTTTGACTTTGGATGTCGTTCGCTCAATCAACAAAGTTTTTTTTTAAAAAAAACCCACTGGATTTGGTGAGGGATGTTCATCCCCCGTAGGATTTGTTGTTCTTGGAGACTTGGGTGTGTGACTATGTGGGGATCAGCTAATAAAGCTTTGAGTTTTGGGCTGTGACATTATTTAATTGTCGCAAAAAAAATTGCAAGCTTAAATTCGTACATTAGCAAATATCCCTCATGAATCACGATTTGCACATTGAAATGGTGAAAAGACCGGTTGTTATACTATACACGATTTGCAACGGGCAACAAATATACTTTTACAAAGCTATTTTTCAATACGGATACACCCGTATCATTTCTAAATATTATATCCAGTTTGACACATAAAAAGTAAAATGCAATCAATATTTGAAATGGTTGCCTTCAAACAATATTCCAAAATATCACTTATATTATAACAAGAGGCAGAACTGCTGCATATGTTAGCCAGCAAGCCTCCATTCCAAATTACAAGTTATTTTATTTTTTTAATAGTTTTTACTATATATTTAAATACACGCTATGTCTATATACATATGTAAATACAGTGATTTTAAAAAACCAAAAACATCTTATAATTTATAATGGAGAGAGAATAGTTGTCTAGCATGAGCCTGCAGTGCGTATATTTATGTAGATAGTTACTCCCTCCTTCCCATAATAAACGCAATTCTTTGACTTCTGCGATTCCTGTTTGACCATTCGTCTTATTAAAAAAATTTAATAAATATTATTTGTTTTGTTATGACTTATTTTATTGTTCGGGATATTTTTATAATGATTTGTTTAATTTATTATTTGTATAAAAAATTTGAATAAGACGAACGGTCAAATAGGGATCACAGAAATCAAAGAATTGCGTTTATTATGGGACGGAGGGAGTACTCAACAATTTATCTTTTTTTAATGTACTAGGACCTACAACCACGCTATCCTCGTATGTTGCTGAATTTTTGAGACAGAAAGTATGCGTTAACCACCATATAATATATCGACTAAGTTATTAAAAAAAATATATATCGACTTTGATATTCCGTGGACCTGTTACAGATTTAATAGTATATACGGGTCTGCATTATTGACCTAACATATCCTAAAAGGAAGCTGTCAAATTAACGAGGCCGACGTGTGAGTGGAGAAAGCTAGTGCCCATATATTCGATTACGTACTCGCTTATGTGTAAGAAAAGCGAGTGATACCTAACTTACAGTCGAGTTATTATCAGGTATGTATCCATCAACTTGCATTGTAAGCAGCTTGATGCTTTGATCGATATCGTGTTCGTGTAGGCGTGATGCGTCGCATCATATTCATATATACTGTACGTCATTGACAAGAAGAATGCATGAAACTTGTAATTTGTTTGGTTCTTCAGGAATCGTGACCTGGAATCTTTCCAGTTGGATTGGCTAGCTAAATTTGTATAAGTTTAGTAGATCGAGCTGGATTATTGATTTCTGGCTTGTTTTAGGATAACCGAACAGGCCTAAATGGAATTTGAATGGGACTGCCAGCTGTGAGCAAGGATCTCAATATCTGATAGACAGCAGTACGTACGTCGTATTCTTTTTCATATTGTACGCACTAATAATTAAGTCTAATCAAGTTGTATGCGGAGCAAAGGAGAAGAAAATACTACTGGATATATATATATATATATATATATATATATATATATATATATATATATATATATATATTTATTTATTTATTTACAAGAACTGGAGATATAATTTGACTTCACGTTTATTGAAGAGAAATGCAACCAGGGTTCAAACTCTGCTTGCCAAAGCTCCGGCTCCAAGAAATCCATATAGCTTTTAAAAGGAGATATGCAGATACCTTGGACTAGTCGTAACTTGTCCTTCATGATTAGTGGTCCATTACTGTTTCAATTTCAAATTTTTACTAGCCTGAGTACGTAATACACGTGCAGTTGTGCTCACGGGAGAGGTGGAAATTAAACTTTAATCACTCATCTATGTAGAAGTTCAGCATTCCATCGGTAGCGAGACACCTCGTCTCGAGTATTACTATTATTGCGTGCGTGTATTTATATATTGTGTTTGTTTGTGAAGGTCTATGTATTAATTAAAAGAAATAAAGCTCCTCTCCGCACCTATAACTTCGCTCGTGCTTTTATAAAAAAAAAATTACAACCACGTCAATGTTTCCCTATTTCCTTTCTTGTGTTGTGCGTGAATGAAAGCGACGGTGCACATGTAGTCAAGTCATATCCACATGGGGAAGAACAAGTGTGAAACACACCACAACGCACACGTACGCTACGCTATTCCACCCCGGCACTCCCTCACCCTTAATTCCGTGCAGACTGAAGGTTCGTTCCTCACCCTTTTCTCGAACTCTCTCCCTGCTACAGTTTAGAGGGGCGACAAGGGGGCGATTTGTGCTCCCGCCGGCGAGACCGCCGCTCCCCTCCGCCTCCGGCGGGCTTTGGGCCCTCGGATGTGTGGGGGAGGGGTGGATCTTCGACCGGCGGTGTAGTTTAGGTTCCTTTTATAGGATTAGGTTTCCCGGCGGTGCTCGTGAGGTGGAGGCGACATCGCCATGGTGGAATAAGGTACTCCTGGCTTTCTCCATCCTCGCCGTCTCTTACTCCGGTGCCGGCGGTGGGCCAGTGAGGTTGAGGCTCGCCGGATCTAGAGACCGAGTTGGAGCTCCAGTTCCCGCTAGCCTCTGTTGGAGTTCGTGGACGTGCCGTCCGCCCTGGTGGGGTGTTCGGGCGCCGGCCTTTTGTTCTGCAGGTACGGAGATGGCTCTGGTTCTTGCGGAAGAATGGAGGGCGGAGCAGACTTGGTTTTCCTGCGGCGGTTTTGGCCGTCGCTGGCGAGTCTGGTTCGCTGGCCGGCGGAGCTTGGGGTGTGTCCCCGACCGAGGTTCTTCCAGCGTTGGCTTCATCTCGTCCTCAACGGCGAGTGTCTGCTGCGGTTCGTTTCAAAGCCATGTGGCGATGGAGCTCCGGCCGACCTGGGGTAGCTGGTTAGGGTTTCTAGGCGTCTCCGGCGTCGACCGGCGGCGGTCGGTTCCGGAAGTCCCGGGGCGCACAGAGGTCTCAGGGTTTGTTTCGTTTTTTCTTTGTTTGTTAGGGACCTTTGTGCAAGTGTGGTGGAACACCTGTCTTCTGTATCCTGTTTTACTGTGTCTGTATTTGTACTGGTATTTGTACTATTTCCTTAACTTAATATAGGTACGGTTTGATAAAAAAAAAAAGTGTCTCCGCCATTGCCGCGTCCACTACACACACGTTAGTGCTCCTCCTCCTCCCTGCTACCAACAACCGGTCCACTGGCCACTGGCCACACTGCTATATATACCCCCAATCTCCTTCCCGCCATTATCCACCACAAGCAGCATATATTATTCAGCGCCAACAAGAACTTCGATCGATTTCTCTGCTGGCTACTGCTTCTGCTTGATAACAATAACAAACAATTCATTGCTCGTCACGATCGAGCGCAGATGGATCGCCAGAGAGCGATGCAGGGCAGCAGTGGTGCCAACGCCGCCGGTGCTGCGACGCAGGAGTGGCCGCCGCTGTACCCTGGCGGCGGCTGGCACCAACCGCCGGAGCAGACCGTCGTCGTCGACGCCGCGTTCCTCATGGAGCTGCTGGAGGACGCGCCGGTGGCGGACCAGCTGCCGGAGCCGGAGGACGTCGACCGGCTGAGCCGCGTCATCCGATCCCTGGAGGCTGAGATCGCCGGAGGCGGGCCGCCGCCCTCGGCGGTGGCGGGCACGGTGGAGCACGTGCCGCGAGACGTCGACGACGGCGGGCTGGAGGACTACCTGCTGCTGCCGGACCTTGATAGCATCCCCGGCGGCCCGTGCGTGGCCGAAGTGCCGCCGCCGTTCGAGTACTGGACGGAGGTTGCACCGCCGCCGGCGGTGGCGCATGCGCATGATATGGGCGGCTGGTACCTCGATGGCGACGGCGTCATGGTCGGGTACGAGTTCAGAGAGCCGTGCTACTACGGCTACAGCGAGAGCCTACACATTGAGCAAGTGTACAGCCCCTTGTGGGAATGAAGGCTCTGTTCGCTTTAACTAAACAACATATATTTTTCAGCTCTGAAACAGTATTTCCCCTCACAACAAATCAGGTTCAGCCCAAATCAGTTCAGCTTTTCAGCTGAAGCGAACAGAGCCGAAAATGATCAAATCTGTGAAAACAGATGTAACTTCATGAATGGAAGCCTGAAAATTTTTCGACTCTTTCTTCATTTCATTATCTGCGGTACACGGGCTGGCGGGACGCGGCCCAGGACGGTTTCCGGGTTTGGGCCTCAAAACCCGGGCGGAGCTGCTTCCGACGGGAAGCGGAGCGACACGTGGCGGAATCTCCGAGCTTGCGTCAAGGCGACGGTAACTAGAGCACGAAGCGGGATCGTCCGATCATATCTTCAGTCACAGGCTGTTCCAGAATGTCTCAGGACTAGCTGGCTCGCCTGATTAAGCAGTAGTTAGTGACTAGGGGTTAATCGCAAATTGTACACATGACGATAAGAGGGGGTATGGCTGCCCCTCCCCTTCTCACCTCTTTCATTCTCATTCCCCCACCTTGTTCTTACAGTTAGAGCTCCATTAGAGAGAGAGGTCCACTCCCAAACTCATGGTAGTGTAAAACTTGTGTTTGTGCCGGAAAATCAAGGCTCTAACCTCGTGTCGTCTCCGGGGTTCGGAGTAAGTTCGTGTGTTCTTGTGGTGACCTTCGAGTCCCTTCTCTTGTGTGCTTCGATTCGTGCGTTTTACTCCGTTTCGATTCGTTCTTGTTGTATGTGCTTGTTGTCTACCATGTGAAGAACCTTTCTACTGAGGGAAATCGTTTGATTCGAACTCTATTTATAGATCACGCGTGTTTTTCACCATGGGCGATTTCAAGAACATATTTGGGGGCGATTCGATTTGTCGGTGATTCTCTTCGAATTGGACTTTGATCTTTTAGGAGTTGGTTCTAGACTACCTTGGGACCTTATGGTCAAAATTTCGTGCTCGTTCATCTCCGTTTGAGCAAATCCTCTTCGTTTCTTGGTGGAGGCGATTTTCGGGTCGAGCGTTCGCATGCTGTCTGTCTAGTCGCGAATAGTCCGGGCCTGGGGGCCGGACAGTCCGGGAGTCGAGACCGAGCACAGTGGAGCAATAGCTCTGCTCGGTTGACCAGTCGCGGACAGTCCCCCGGTGAACCGCGAACAGTTCGAGGCTGTTCCCGAGGGTGTCCAGCAAGGTTTTCTGGAAATTCGGTTTTCGGGTTTTGGCCGCCGGACAGTCCGAGCCTATACAACCAATAGCAGCAGGAACTCTTTGCTCTCGAGTTTTTCTGGAACTCAACGCCGGACAGCCCGCCTAAAAATCGTGGACAGTCCGCCGTTGTGCTGTCCGACAGTATACAGTGACTGTCCAGTGAACTGTTGCCTGGCAGTTCTTGCCGCCGGACAGCCCGTGGTCTGGGTCCGGACAGTCCGAGGCTGTAAGCCGGACAGTCCGCCCCTGTAGACCGGACAGTCTGGGTCTGTGTAGCGTGCTTCCGTTTGAGCTTTGCTTCTGTGCTTCCTCCGAGGTTTCCGAGTATCTCGCTATGCTTCTCTTGCACCCAATCACCAGTTGATTCGTCGATAGCTCGTGAGGGTTTGTTTGCTTCTTGGGATTGTGTTTAGGACATTGGCCTCTCGAATATTTCGGAACAAATTTTTGAGGCTCCTATTCACCCTCCTCTAGTCGCCTTGCTCGGTTCTTCAATTGGTATCGGAGCCGGTTAAGAATCACTCCACCTTAATCGGTCCGTGATCCGCGAAGGCGACATGGATCATGGCGCTGGAAAGCCACCTCCCTTCGATGGGTCGAATTATGCCTATTGGAAGATTTGCATGTCGGCGTATCTTCAAGGCCTCGACTACACCGTCTGGGAGATCGTCGAGAACGAGGGTTACGTTGTGTTGGCTCCAGCGGCACGGGTCACTCAAGAACAAAAGGACCAACACCACGCCAACTCTCGTGCTCAAAGTGTTCTCTTCTCTAGTGTAAGGACCTGATGTCACCAAGAGGGGCCTAGAGGGGGGGTGAATAGGCCTGTAAAATTTCAGCTCAAACAAACATTAGAACATTACCCGGCACTGCTGCTCCTGGGCACGGCACTGCTGCTCCCCAGAGCGGCAGTGCTGTCCTGGCCAACACCCGAGACTGCACACCAAACTTTGTAGAGATGTTGTAGAGGTGTGCAGGAGCCTATTCCACCAATTAGATGGTTGCGGAAGCTTGCACACGAGTAGAACGAGTCCAATCCCTAGAGTCACCATAAAGACAAGTAATACAAAGCAATAACAAGAACACAAAGAGAGAGGACAAGCGATTTATCCCGTGGTTCAGCTCGCCGCCAAGGTTTGCCTATGTCCACATTGTTGAGGTATGCCACTAAGGCTTGGGCTCGCCACCAAGGCTTGCCTTTCTCCTTGTTCTCAAGTCAAGAGAGTGAACTCTTGAGATGAGGGGTGATTTCACTAACTGATTTTGGACACTTACAAACTGTCTCGCAGCTCACCACAAAGCACGGGAGCTTGCCGAGCGACGTCTAGCCGTCTAGGAGGCTTCACCTCCAAGAGTAACAAATGCGCAACGAAGATTGACGAAGCCCGACAAGTGCTCAAGGTTGGGAATGCTCTAATCTGCTCTCTATCTCTTAATCACTTGTTAATCACTTGCTAATCACTCACTCTCACAAAGAGAGAAGTTAGAGAGAGTTCACACAAGGCTTAGGAAGGGTTTGGAATGTTCAGAGCATCAGCAGCACGCCCAGGAGGCGTGGGATGGGTATATATAACCCCCACACAAAAACTAGCCGTTAGAGTTCAAAAACTAGCCATTATGGTCTGTAGGAGCTCGGCACTGCCGCTCTAAAGCCCGGCACTGCCGGGGTGTGGCACTGCTGCCCTCCAGAGCAGCACTGCCACAGCTCCCAGAAACAGCACAGACCACCTTACGAAAAACGCCATAACTTTTTACTTCGAACTCCGTTTTCAGTGATCTTGGACATTCCGGAAAGCTTGTTTCAAGGGCTATCCAACCCAGTAGAGAATAAGGCCAAGATCAACAAGTGCAGGTGCAGTTTTAAGTGTTTCTCTCATGTTAGCACTCGGGGTTCGGTACTTTTGAGCACTTGAGACTTGTCTATGATTCGTATTGCATCCCCCTTAATAGTACGGCATACCTATACTCAAGAACAAGAGAATAAAACCAATTTAACCACTTGAGTCTTCAATGTCTTCATATGCCATTTCTTCTCAATATCACTTCATGAGAGGTTGCAATCATCATTGTCTCATATCTTCGAGCAAACACACCTTGAGCATATGACTTGAACCATTTCAACACATAATGCTATTTGCCAAATATGCTTGTTTTCTCATAATGCTATGATATCCCACCATATAAGCCATCTCATTAATTCCATTTGCATTGTTGTCTTTCACTTTAATTAGATTGTATCAATGATCTTCCAACACAACAATACACAATATTGGCCTTCTTTTGAACACTTTGTGGAATACCACCACGTTTGCCTTCTTGTTAAACCTTTGATACACTTAGCAAACTTGTTAGACCTTTAATTGCCTTGTCATTCAATTCACTAAAACCCACTAAAGGGCTAGATGCACTTACAATCTCCCCTTTTTGGTGATTGATGACAACACAATTAAAGCTTACAAGAGATTGATAAATATAAGATTTTGAATCCTATGATATAGTGAGCTCTCCCTAAATGTGTGCATTGAAAGAAATTCAAACTTTGGCCTCAAATTCCAAATGCACATATTTAAGAAAAAGTGTGGGAACTCTACTATATCTTAGCATCCGTGGGGTGCAAGGTGTCATCAAGGTAACCGTGATGCTCATGGCAGTTCATGCACACAAGAGTTTGCTAGTCCAGCAGAGGGCGGCACTGCCGCACTTGCCAGCATAGCACAGGTCAAGTCAAGCACCACTCAAGGCATGAAAGTCACACACTAGCAAAAACAGTCCTATCAAGAGCATCAATTTAAACTATCCTTGCACACACCATACAATTTTGAAAAATCTTATACGCCACACCTTTACCCCTCTAAATCCACATATCAATCTCTCCTCACACTTTCTCCCAATATTTCTCCCCCTTTGGCATTAATCTCCAAAAAGGATCTCTCTACCGAGAGGAAGAAATAATGGTAGACAAGTGAGGATAAGAGGTAGGTAAAAGTTTAGCATATAGGATCTTTCTCCTAAGTTTTCTACCAAACAAAGTATGCAACAATTTAAGTCAAGATTCTTGATTAGCATATTTGGCTCATACTTCACTTAGATGACATTTAAACATGAGACTAACTCATGCCATCATCACAAGTAGTATCAACCAAATATCTAAATAACGCTCTAATCGCCATCACAAGAGCAAACTCATGATGTGACCCAAAGTATTGCATACACATGCACACTCTAGCATGTAAGGGCCTAGATGCACAAAGGTAGTACAAGAGTTCATGGAGTGATGTACCTTTGTTCTAAGCCTCATAATCTCCACCATGATAATGAGATTTTGAATTTAGTGATTTGATGGGTATAGTACTTTATGCAAAATGATTCCATCAATGCCCATCTTTCTTCATCATCATTATCTTCAAGGAAATATCACAAACTTGTGCTTGATCTCAATTGAAAGTCCGTTGCTAGCTCTTGTTGCCATTTTGAGATACCACTTGAAGTCATACTTCATACACCAAAGTTAAGATTGTCCACCAATACTAATTGAAATATGATCTTCAGAGTCTTGACACCAATTGAAATATAATTCTGAGATCTTTGAGCCATGGGTGTAGGACCTCCCCCTAAATATGTGAATAGGGATTTGAATTCCTAATTTTGGCTTAAGACGCCAAGATCCACATTTTAGTGAAGTACGAGGCTCCCCCTACATCCATGCCTGCTGTGGAGTGCTGCATAAGCTGTCCCAATGAATATCCGTGATGCATAAGCACAGCAACAGGTTGCTGCATCAGCAGGGTGCGGCACTGCCGCACTTGAGGCGCGGCACTGCCGCACTCACTTCCATAGTCCAATCAAGATGATCTTCACAGATTGATGTCAAGTGTAGTGAATACTTGTATCTCATAATGTCACCTAGAAATGCTTGCAAAGACAAGAGAGCATTAAATTGCACAAGCTAAAGTTTCACAACTAGTGATCCTTTTGGATGTGGATGGCATGTAGATCACTAATTGCAAAACCTCATAACATAGACTAAATTCCCCATTTTTGGTAGTGCATACATATGTATATGTGGAAGGCAAGAATATATGCACTTTTGGCCAATTAAGTTCAAACAAGGGAACTTAAGTTATATTATGGAGAGTAGCTACTCAACATATAAAATTGCAACCCAAATGAAATATGAGAGATAACTTTACCAATTTGGATTGAGTTAATGTAGCATACTCAAGAGAAACTCATTCTCACCAAGAGACTACACAAATCACACCACCAAGGTAGAGAGATCACCACACATATTTTCATGGCCATCATAAGAGAGACTTCAATGATTTGGATAGCCATAATTCTCATTTGATGAAATGTGGTGAATTTGAGCTCTTGTGATCATCCAAGTTTCATAATAGGTTCCTAGTTATTTCTTTACCTAAAGCAACTCACATAGAGAGCAAAAGGTAAAATTCATGAAATTTGCAATTTGAGAACTAGGAGTTACCACTCTTGCTAACACGGTCTTGGATGATCAATAAGATTGAGCTCTAGAGAGGAGAAATAGCAATGAAAGTCCACTTCTTCGATTATTTTCTCCAACTCATTTGAATTTGGTTCCACTAATAAGGATTGGGTTATTCAACATTAAACTGAGAAGCACTTGGTTTATGAAGACCGAGACCTCCTAGAATAACCGAGAAACAACCCAGAGAATCCAAAGGAACCATCCATCCCTTTTTGATATTCTTCTTTCTCCAAGGTGTGAGACTACTCAACATGAACTTGAGAGAGGCCAATAGTCCCAAAGGCATAAGCTAAACTCCCCCTTAATTTGTGCATACAAGAGTACACAAAGTACATTCATGCATATCAATAAGGCCAAGGGAGAAGGTTGCAATGCATATCAATAAGACCAAGGGAGAAGTTGTACTATCTTCCAACTGATCTCATCATTCTTCAAGTTGCTTGCAGCCCAAATAACTTCAGCTTGTTCCAATTGTTTCCAAATGATTTCAGCTAGTTCCAACTGATTGTAACTTATGTGCTGCAACTTGTAACTTGACTGCAACTCTTTTGGACCTTTGAATGAGTCCATCTCTTCATTGCAAATCCTTTGAACCAAACTGATGCTTCACATTTGTGTGGTTTCTTGATGTCCAACTTTGAGAGCCAACTTGATCTTGTTGCTTCTGTGCAATCCAATTCTATTGAGTGAGTTTTCAGATTCTGTCCTCTTTGGAGAATAATCTATATCTCCCAGAATACTAGCCCAATATGCATAAAATTTGATAGACATATTCATCTATGAGTCCTCTACTTTATGTTCAAATTTCAGCTCATTTGGACTCCATTTGGTCAGTCAAATCATTTTTCTAACAAACCTACTCAAGTCTGAAACTGCATAGCTGAAACTGAAAGAATTCAACTCAAAACTGATGTTCTCCTGATCCAATCTTCATTCAAACTGTACAGCAACAAGATCTATATGTGTACATCATGCTCACAAAGTTTCAGCTCAATTCATTAATATTTGGATCTCCAAAACTGAGTTTGAAGGCAGCTAACTCATAGTTTCAGATTTTTGGACAGATTTGCTAAGTTTCAATTGTTCTCTACTTCTTGTCCAATCTTGAGGTGAATTTGGCTGAGAATAATCATAGGATGGTGTTACCACTCAGTTCTCCTATAAATACTTGCATTCTTGTGAATTCTTCCATTGTAGCTTATCCAATTCAACCTCAAATATGATTGCATTTAAATCTGATTTCTTCAATTTCTAGCAATCTCATCTTACTTTAGGTGAAGAGCAACCTTTTGGCTTGTGATTGATTCAATTTGACAAGCACGATGTAACACCCGAAAAATTGCATTCTTTTAAATAGTGGAAATTTATTTAATTATGCAGTTAGTTGATCATTCCAATATAGGGAAATAATAATTTTTCACAAATATAAAATCAAACCTAGGTCATACACGTGTATGATGCATTCATGCTGGAGCATTTCTTCTTTGTACTGTTGTAGCTTATTTGAATTTCTCAAATATTTCAAAACCCAATTTGAAAATCCTTTTGAAAAATGGAAAAGGAAATAGAGAAGAGCCCTTCCCCTCTCCTTTCTGGCCCAAGCAGCAGCTTGGCCTGTTTTCCACTCCCTTGCCCCAGCCGGCCCAGGTAGGATGGCCCGAGGCTAGCTCGGCCGACCTGCTCCCTCCCTTCCCCTTACCCCCTCTGACTGACGAGCGGGACCCACGGGTCAGCCCCTTCCTTCTCCACCTCCCTCGCCGCGCGAACAGAGACGCCGCTGCCGTGTTCATCCGCTGCGGCGGAGCACGCGCGCGCGAAGCGTCCCTCTGCCGTGACTGCCAGCCCGACCCCAGCGCTCGGTGCTACCGACCTGTGGGACCCACAGGACAGCCCCTCTCCATCCCCTCTGCTGCTCGCCGAGAGTCCGACGCGGGCAAGAAAGAAAACGGCCGAAGCCGAGTTCGTCGCCGCGCCGAGAAGTCCATAGCAGAGAAGAAACGGCCGAAGCCGATTTCTCCGCTCGCCGTGTTTGTTTCAATCTCCGAGATTGTCGTCACACCTCGGGAGTACTTAAGCAGCGCCACACCCCCTCGTAGCCGTCACCTAACCCTAGCCGCCTCTTCTCGCCGCCACTGCCGAGCCCCCGCGAGAATCGAGCAACCGCCGCCGCGAGCAATTAGCTCGATTCGCCACCAATTTCTTCTCGGTAAGCCTTTGAGGAGCTTCGCGGTGATCTTGTGAAGTTCCCGATTACTTTCCCCCTTCGATTTGTGCACTGACAAGCCTCCGCCGCTGTTGCAGAGAGCCACCGTCCGCCGGGTCACGCCGCGAGCTATCTCCGAGTCGATTTCCGACCTTCCCATCACCCTAGGTGAGCTTGCGATGCTCTTCCCGATCTATGGGTACCCTTCCTGACCTATTTCATGCATCGAAGGCCGAGTTCGCCTTCTCCGGCGGCCCTCCGGCCATGGCGCCGCTGTCGGCCTCTGTTTTCCGGCCGGGAGCACCGCCACCTCTCCTCTCTTTTAATCTGATCCGCCGATTTTGAATCGGACGGCCGAGAGCAGCCCATACCGATTCAGCCAGCGTTTTTGCGAATAACCCCCTGCAGTTTTTAATGCTTAACCTGCAGCCCTTAGCGTATTCAGTAGATTACGTTTTCTGTATTTGAAGGCGTATTTATTTTTGGTATATATGAAAATGTGTTTTCAGATTTGAAATCAAAACTGTTTTGTTCGTAGTTTCTCCATTTTAATTCCGATTTGAACGATTCAAATTGCGTTAGATTCGTAATTCAATGATCTACCAGTTAGTACCACTGTTTCATATGTTATTAACTTTTAAAATTCGAGATTATATTTAATCTATTATTATTCTATTATGAACCTTGTAAAATTCATATCTTGCTCGTTTTAAATCCGATTTGCGCAAACTTTATATCGATGTGATCGTAGCAACGTGTAGATTTGTTTTATAACCTTTTTAATTTATTTTCTCTCTATTGGTGTACTGTTCTAATGAAAACTCTTGTTTGTATGCATGATTGCCCCTGTATGCGTGTGTGTTGTTATGATGGATCGAGTATAGACGGTGAGCTTTACGTGGGTGATCAAGATCAGTACTGCGACAACACGGATCACCAGGAGTTTGCTGATCAAGGCAAGTATTAGTATGGATCATCCTTGTTGTCCTATTCACCAAATAAATAATTGCATTTGCATGTGTCTTCCTTGTTAACCATAGTTATTTCCTAGCATTGTTACCCTATTCCTTGCCACCTATGGGATTATGCATATGGTAAATGTTGCTAGTGCGCTTTTGGGAATCATGATCATGTAAACTTGATTAATTGATTATGCAATATGATTAAAAGATGCCTTTTTAGCAACAGGGAACTAGGGGATTCGAGCATAGTTTTGTGATGCTCAAAATCCTTCACCTTTGATAATGATCTATAAGTATGACACCGGGATTGACAGTGCAACTATGAGGGCTACATGGCTCTGGTTTTAGTCAAGTATGGGCACTTTTTCTAGCTTGTTAGAGGTTACCGAAAGGCGTGATGGGACCTGCCGACTCGGGTATAGTGCGGCTCCTGTCCGAGTGTGTATAACCTGCGTGACCTTGTGCCATGAAGAAGGGGGGCTCTACATCCTTGGTAGTGTTATGGGAGTAATTAACCCGAGCAACTGGGAATCACGGCTCATAGTGAAAGTGCACAACCTCTGCAGAGTGTAAAACTGGTATACTAGCCGAGCTCACGGTCAAGAGCGGCCTTGGACGTCTTACGGAGTAGTTATCTTTTGGGGTGATGCTTACTTATTGCTAAATCTATTTATTGCTACTCATTAATTATGTTTACTATGATCATGAGAATGGGCTTATTCATTTGTTGCTATCCAACTGCATAAAAGATGATTAATTAAAAGCAACCTGCTGTTAAAACCGTGTCAACCTTTTGAGCCTCATTAACCCATGTTAGTCTTGTTGAGTACGACATGTACTTACGCTTGTTTATTTTTCATTACTTGGTTAAAAATCCCGGATGGGTAACAGATGGTGATAGCGATGAGGACTACCCAGAGGACTACTAGACTTGTGCTTCACCAGTCGACGTCCCTGTGCTATGGAGCTACCGCGAGAGTTATCTTTATTTTTCGCTGTGTAATGACTTTGGTATTATTCGCTATGTATTAAACATTGGTTGTGATACAATTTATGCAATTTGTTGGCTTATGTGTGTGACTGATCTCTGGGCGCACATAAGATTATGCATCCCATTTTATCCTTAAAATTGGGTGTGACAAATTGGTATCAGAGCCGTGTTGACTGTAGGACGCAAGCCTAGTTAGCACTGGATAGCCCTTAGCTTTATTATCTCTTTTTATTTGTTATATTAATTTGTTACAAGTTTTTGCTGATATCCTACCCTTGTCCATTGCAAAATTTTGACTTAATCTTAATTCTTGTAGATGGCCAACCTTAAGTGCACTGTCCGCAAGCGTGTCATGCCACCTGAAAGGTACCTGCAGCGCTTCATCTCTGGCGGACGTGTTTCCCGACCGGAGGTACCCGTGGAAGACGTACCCGTGGAGGTGCCCGCAGAGGAGCCCAGTGAAGAGCCCTTGGAAGACAGCTCTGAAGACGTACCTATGGAGGACCCTCAGGAAGATGAACCCGAGAAGGTGGAGCCGCAGGGTGACCAGGATTGTGCTGGCGACCTTGATGATGAAGATGATGGAGGCGACTCGGATGACTCCGACGACCCCGATGACGATGGCGACGATGATGGAGACCAAGGTGGAAAACCCTGGGTGGGAATGATTCACTACGATCATCATGGTGATGACTACTACCACCCGCTGCTTCTCGACTTGGTGCGCCGCTTCTACCCCAACGCCTCGGTGCTGTACAAGACGGAGCACTGGAAGCACCCTGACTACGCCGACTACTATGAGACGAGGGTGTACATCAAGGAGGGAAGCCAGGTGAAGAATATCCACTATGCTGTCTTCATTCGACTCTCCAAAGCTGCCGCCATCAAGGATGCCGCACGACAAGCTCTTATGGTGCACCGCCATGAGAATTGGGACGTCATCAAGTGGGAGATGCACCGCTACCTTCCCCGCCGTCAGAGTGGCCAAGCTAACTGCAGCATCGCCGGTCCACTTGGAGAAGTGAACGCCCGACTCCACGCTGCCTTGGAGTGTTTGGCCCAGACCAACACCTTTCTGGACCAGACACTGGATGAGCTGAACGCCAGGACTGAAGCTAACTACAAGCTCAGCCGGGCGGTGGATGAGTTGAACAGGCAACTCGGTGTTGGACCCCCTCCGCCATCACCAAGGTGCCCAGCTGAATCGCCGCCATGGAACCGAGGTGACCATGGAGATGCTCACACCCGCACCGACATCGACCCGTAGAGGAGTTACCCCCAGTTAGTAGCAAAAGACGCTAGTAGCGCAAGTTGAGTCATGTCGAGTCTAGTTCGTGTCTTGTGAACTTTTGTGCTAGGTTGCTTTTTCTTATGGACAATGCTTGATTTGGAGTTTGTAATGAGTGCTGAGATTGTGGGCATGTCCGTAAATTTCTTTATATAGGTTTGAATTAATGCATAATAGTTTGGGTTGATTATCTTAGTTTCCAGCAGTGCTGTTTTTCAGACATCTCTGTCTTAGTTATTTTTTCTATTTAATTATATACGACCAAAAATCGTAAAAATTTTTTGTGGAAAACTAGACTTCTGTAGTTTTCTTTGGCCGCAAGAATCATCTCAATATCAGTTATGGTTTGGGAGAAACAAATGTCACAAGTCAAAGTTTCTGTGCTGTCTGTTACTCTGAAACAGTTTCGAATCAAATCTGTTTTTGTTAAATTTAACGATAGAATCTGGAGAGATGGTCTGAATAAAAGTTGTAGAGTTTTTCTCATGCTTTCCAACCATGTATAGCATGACTCTGTTTGACTTCGGGAACTCCAGATATGACTGTTTTTCTACTCTACTAATGGTTGGATCGCGCCCAGAATTTCCTGTTCTAGTCTTTTAAGTGTTATTTTAATAGAAAAGAATTCTAAACCTCACTTCAATGATTTGAACAGCAGATGGCCCACACCAGGAGGAACCCAAGGGGTGATGGTACCTCTGAAGAAAATGCTAATCCACCACCACCTCCGCCACAGCCTAATATGGAGCAGCTGATGATGATGCAAACACAGCTGATGCAGCAGATAGCCCAGAACATTCAACTACTGCAGCAAAACAATGGCAATGGGAACCCACCTCCACCACCCCGTGACAAGAGAAGTGAATTCTTGAAGGGACGCCCGCCCACCTTCGATCATTCCAGTGATCCTCTCCAAGCTGATGATTGGCTGCGTGCAATAGAAAGGCAGCTGGAGATCGCCCAATGCAATGACGTCGAGAAGGTTCTCTATGCATCTGGGCAGTTGTAGGGAGCTGCTCTGGATTGGTGGGAGTCTTTCCGTTTTGGACGTGCCGACCCCATCTCTTGGCAGCAATTCCGTGAGGGGTTCCGCATTCATCATGTGCCTGCAGGGTTGATGAAACTGAAGAAGAAGGAGTTTCTTTCTCTGAAGCAGGGAGGTATGCTTGTTGCCGAGTACCGTGACAAGTTCATCCAATTGTCGCGGTATGCTCCAAAAGAGGTAGAAGATGATGCCAAGAAGCAAGAGCTCTTCTTGGAGGGACTGAATGATCATCTCCAGTACCAGTTACTCTCCCACACTTTCGCCAACTTCCAACAGTTGGTGGACAAAGCCTTGATCATCGAGAGCAAGCGCCGTGAGATAGATGAGAAGAAGAAGAAGAAGAGGAAGTTTCAAGGATAGTCGTCTGGAAGCAACAGCCGCTTCCGTAACAACCAACAGCAGCCTCAGCAGCAACAACGTTTCTAGGGACAGTCTGGATTCAAGAATAATTTCCAGAATCAACAACGTTCCCAGAACCAGCAGCGTTCCCAGTACCAGCAACAAGGTGGCAATCAGGCGCCACAACTGACTGCTCCCAACAACATCCCAGTGAAGAATGGTGCCCCCAACAAGTGTTTCCGTTGTGGCAAGGAAGGACACTTGTCCTACAATTGTCCTGAGAAGCAGAATTCCCAAGCCTCCCAGAAGCAGAACAACCAGCAGAGAGTGCCACCTCGCACCGGGAAGGTGAACCATGTGTCGGTTGATACGGCACAGGAGACTCCAGAGGTCATGATGGGTACGTTCAATATCGATTCCATCCCCGCTACAGTTCTTTTTGACTCTGGTGCTTCGCATACTTTCATTTCGCACACATTTGTTAGAAAGCATGGTATTCTCCTTAGTGCCATGAAACATCCTATTATGGTTTCTTCTCCGGGTGGTGTTATGCAAGCTACTCTTCAGTGTCTCCCGATTACTGTCTCATTAAGGGAGGTAGAATTCGAGATAACCCCTACTGTGCTAAATACTGCCGGAATTGATCTTATCCTGGGTATGGATTGGATGAAGAAATACAACACGAACATAGGGTGTAAGGAGAAGGTTGTAACTGTCACTACACCAAAGGGAGATGAGGTCCGAGTTGAGGTTGCTCTGCAAGTGCAACAACAAGCCACAGTACATCAGCTCAGAGAAGAAGTGCAGCCGGATAACTCAGTGGTGGATGAGTTTGAAGATGTGTTTCCAGATGAGTTGCCAGGTATGCCGCCTGACCGTGACATTGAATTCATTATTGAGTTATTACCTGGTACTGCACCTATAGCTAAACGTCCATATAGAATGGGAGTTAAAGAATTAGAAGAACTTAAGAAACAAATTAAAGAACTGTCAGAAAAAGGTTTCATTCGTCCTAGTTCTTCACCTTGGGGAGCCCCGGTTATTTTTGTTGATAAGAAAGATGGTAGTCAAAGGATGTGTGTTGATTATCGGTCACTGAATGAGGTCACCATTAAGAACAAGTATCCGTTGCCTAGAATTGATGACTTATTTGATCAGTTGAGAGGTGCTTGTATGTTTTCCAAGATTGATCTCCGTTCAGGTTATCATCAGTTGAAGATTCGTGACTCTGACATACCTAAGACTGCATTCACTACTCGGTATGGATTGTATGAGTATACGGTAATGTCCTTTGGTTTGACTAATGCACCTGCCTACTTCATGTATCTGATGAACAAGGTATTCATGGAATTCTTGGATAAGTTTGTTGTGGTGTTCATTGATGATATCTTGATCTACTCCATGAATGAAGAAGAGCATGCCGAGCATCTAAGGTTGGTTTTGCAGAAGCTCAGGGAACACAAGCTGTATGCCAAGTGAAGTAAGTGCGAGTTCTGGTTGAGAGAAGTTGCTTTTCTAGGACATATTGTGTCCAATGGTGGAATTTCTGTAGACCCAAGCAAGGTGGCAGACGTGTTGAATTGGAAGCCACCAACTGATGTGACTGGCATTCGTAGTTTTCTTGGTTTAGCTGGTTACTACCGAAGGTTCATTGAAGGATTCTCCAAGCTTGCGAAGCCAATGACTTCCTTGCTAGAGAAGAATGCCAAATTTGTGTGGTCTGAGAAGTGTCAAGCTAGTTTCGAAGAATTGAAGAAGAGATTGACAACAGTGCCAGTGTTGGTTTTGCCGGATCTGAGTAAGAAGTTCTCTATCTATTGTGATGCTTCCCGCCTAGGCCTTGGTTGTGTTCTCATGCAAGAAGGAAGAGTCGTAGCTTATGCATCGAGACAGTTGAGGAAGCATGAGTTGAATTATCCTACTCGTGATTTGGAGCTAGCAGCTGTGGTTCACGCTCTGAAGTTATGGAGGCATTATCTGATTGGTCATAAGTGTGACATCTATACAGATCATAAGAGCTTGAAGAATATCTTCACCTAGTCAGAGTTGAATTTGAGGCAACGTCGTTGGTTGGAATTGATAAAGGATTATGATTTGGAAGTGCACTATCATCCTGGCAAAGCAAATGTTGTGGCAGATGCTCTTAGTAGAAAGAGTTATGCTAATGAGATTCGAGCAACCACTATACCCGCAGAGTTGTGTGCAGAGATGGAGCGTCTCAACTTGGGAATTGTGATCAATGCTGTTGAGATGGAGGTTGAACCCACACTAGAGCAAGAGATACGAAAGGCTCAGTTGGAAGATGAGAAGCTCAAAGAAATAGCAGAGAACATTGTGGTTGGAAAATCACCCGGATTCAGGCTAGATGAGAATGGAACCTTATGGTTTGGGAAGAGACTCTATGTACCTGAAGTGAAATTCATCCGAGACGCTATACTGCGTGAAGCTCATGAGTCAGCGTATTCTATACACCCAGGAAGTACCAAGATGTATTTGGATCTGAAGGAAAAATATTGGTGGGTTGGACTGAAGCGTGATGTAGCAGAATATGTGGCTATATGTGATACCTGTCAGAGAGTTAAAGCTGAACACTAGAGACCTGCAGGATTGTTACAACCACTAAAGATACCTGAGTGGAAGTGGGAAGAAGTCGGTATGGACTTCATAGTTGGATTGCCACGTACTCAGAGAGGTTATGATTCAATCTGGGTAATTGTGGATCGACTGACTAAAGTAGCTCATTTCCTTCCAGTCAAGACCACTTATGGAGGTCCTAAACTAGCAGAGTTGTATATGGAGAGAATAGTGTGTCTGCATGGAGTTCCAAAGAAAATTGTGTCTGATATGGGCACTCAATTCACCTCACATTTCTGGCAAAAGATACATGAGTCTCTAGATACTAAGCTGAATTTCAGTTCTGCATATCATCCTCAGACTGACGGTCAAACTGAACGGATTAATCAGATTTTGGAAGATATGTTGAGAGCTTGTGCTTTACAGTATGGAACGAGTTGGGATAAGAGTCTGCCGTATGCGGAGTTCTCTTATAATAATAGTTACCAGAAAAGTCTCAAGATGGCACCCTTCGAAGCATTGTATGGACGCAAGTGCAGGACACCCTTGTTTTGGAATCAAACTGGAGAAAGTCAAGTGTTTGGACCGGATGTGTTGAGAGACGCAGAGGAGCAAGTCCAGACAATAAGAGAGAACTTGAGAATAGCACAATCTAGACAGAAGAGCTATGCGGATACACGGAGAAGAGAACTAGCTTTTAATGTAGGAGACTATGTATATGTTAAAGTGTCCCCGATGAGAAGTGTGAAAAGGTTCAACAGCAAAGGAAAATTGGCACCAAGGTATATTGGTCCTTTCAAGATCCTAGAGAGACGTGGAGAAGTGGCATATCAGCTAGAACTTCCGGAAAGTTTGTCCGGTGTGCATGATGTGTTCCACATATCTCAGTTGAGAAAGTGTTTGAGAGTACCGGAAGAACAGGTTCCTGTCGAGGAAATAGTTTTCAAGGAGGGTCTCACTTATGAGGAACATCCAGTGAAAATTTTGGAAACCGCAGAAAGAGTTACAAGAAGTCGAGTTATAAAGATGTGCAAGGTGCAGTGGCATCGGTACTCTGAGGAAGAAGCTACTTGGGAAAGAGAGGAAGATCTCAGAGAAAAGTACCCAGAGTTGTTTGAGTAAGCACCAACCGAATCTCGAGGACGAGATTATTTTTAAGGGGGGTAGAATTGTAACACCCGAAAAATTGCATTCTTTTAAATAGTGGGAATTTATTTAATTATGCAGTTAGTTGATCATTCCAATATAGGGAAATAATAATTTTTCACAAATATAAAATCAAACCTAGGTCATACACGTGTATGATGCATTCATGCTGGAGCATTTCTTCTTTGTACTGTTGTAGCTTATTTGAATTTCTCAAATATTTCAAAACCCAATTTGAAAATCCTTTTGGAAAATGGAAAAGGAAATAGAGAAGAGCCCTTCCCCTCTCCTTTCTGGCCCAAGCAGCAGCTTGGCCTGTTTTCCACTCCCTGGCCCCAGCCAGCCCAGGTCGGATGGCCCGAGGCCAGCTCGGCCGACCTGCTCCCTCCCTTCCCCTTACCCCCTCTGACTGACGAGCGGGACCCACGGGTCAGCCCCTTCCTTCTCCACCTCCCTCGCCGCGCGAACAGAGACGCCGCTGCCGTGTTCATCCGCTGCGGCCGAGCACGCGCGCGCGAAGCGTCCCTCTGCCGTGACTGCCAGCCCGACCCCAGCGCTCGGTGCTACCGACCTGTGGGACCCACAGGACAGCCCCTCTCCATCCCCTCTGCTGCTCGCCGAGAGTCCGACGCGGGCAAGAAAGAAAACGGCCGAAGCCGAGTTCGTCGCCGCGCCGAGAAGTTCGTAGCAGAGAAGAAACGGCCGAAGCCGATTTCTCCGCTCGCCGTGTTTGTTTCAATCTCCGAGATTGTCGTCACACCTCGGGAGTACTTAAGCAGCGCCACACCCCCTCGTAGCCGTCACCTAACCCTAGCCGCCTCTTCTCGCCGGCACTGCCGAGCCCCGCGAGAACCGAGCAGCCGCCGCCGCGAGCAATTAGCTCGATTCGCCACCAATTTCTTCTCGGTAAGCCTTTGAGGAGCTTCGCGGTGATCTTATGAAGTTCCCGAGCACTTTCCCCCTTCGATTTGTGCACTGACACGCCTCCGCCGCCGTTGCAGAGAGCCACCGTCCGCCGGGTCACGCCGCGAGCTATCTCCGAGTCGATTTCCGACCTTCCCATCACCCTAGGTGAGCTTGCGATGCTCTTCCCGATCTATGGGTACCCTTCCTGACCTATTTCATGCATCGAAGGCCGAGTTCGCCTTCTCCGGCGGCCCTCTGGCCATGGCGCCGCCGTCGGCCTCTGTTTTCCGGCCGGGAGCACTGCCACCCCTCCTCTCTTTTAATCTGATCCGCCGATTTTGAATCGGACGGCCGAGAGCAGCCCATACCGATTCGGCCAGCGTTTTTGCGGATAACCCCCTGCAGTTTTTAATGCTTAACCTGCAGCCCTTAGCGTATTCAGTAGATAACGTTTTCTGTATTTGAAGGCGTATTTATTTTCGGTATATATGAAAATGTGTTTTCAGATTTGAAATCAAAACTGTTTTGTTCGTAGTTTCTCCGTTTTAATTCTGACTTGAACGATTCAAATTGCGTTAGATTCGTAATTCGATGATCTACCAGTTAGTACCACTGTTTCATATGTTATTAACTTTTAAAATTCGAGATTATATTTAATCTATTATTATTCTATTATGAACCTTGTAAAATTCATATCTTGCTCGTTTTAAATCCGATTTGCGCAAACTTTATATCGATGTGATCGTAGCAACGTGTAGATTTGTTTTATAACCTTTTTAATTTATTTTCTCTCTGTTGGTGTACTGTTCTAATAAAAACTCTTGTTTGTATGCATGATTGCCCCTGTATGCGTGTGTGTTGTTATGATGGATCGAGTATAGACGGTGAGCTTTACGTGGGTGATCAAGATCAGTACTGCGACAACCCGGATCACTAGGAGTTTGCTGATCAAGGCAAGTATTAGTATGGATCATCCTTGTTGTCCTATTCACCAAATAAATAATTGCATTTGCATGTGTCTTCCTTGTTAACCATAGTTATTTCCTAGCATTGTTACCCTGTTCCTTGCCACCTATGGGATTATGCATATGGTAAATGTTGCTAGTGCGCTTTTGGGAATCATGATCATGTAAACTTGATTAATTGATTATGCAATATGATTAAAAGATGCCTTTTTAGCAACAGGGAACTAGGGGATTCGAGCATAGTTTTGTGATGCTCAAAATCCTTCACCTTTGATAATGATCTGTAAGTATGACACCGGGATTGACAGTGCAACTATGAGGGCTACATGGCTCTGGTTTTAGTCAAGTATGGGCACTTTTTCTAGCTTGTTAGAGGTTACCGAAAGGCGTGATGGGACCTGCCGACTCGGGTATAGTGCGGCCCCTGTCCGAGTGTGTATAACCTGTGTGACCTTGTGCCACGAAGAAGGGGGGCTCTACATCTGCTTGCCGGGTTCCTAGCGGCCCTAACTTGTTAGGCGAAGTTCTTTGAAAGACTTCATAGTGAAACCCTGCTCACTCACCTTGGTAGTGTTATGGGAGTAATTAACCCGAGCAACTGGGAATCACGGTGTCGGGTACCAAAGTTAGGGGTACCCAACTTCGATGCAAAAACGCTCATTCCCAACATGGCCTGTCCCAAGTAAGGCCAGTGGAAGCCCACGAAGGCCGTGTCTACAGAGGCCCACGACACCATTCCACTAATGAAAGCCTCCTCGGGAGGGCTCAGGAGAGCGGCGGCCTCCTCGGGAGAGCTCGCCCAAACCTCCGATTCGCCTGAGCCTCACCGGGAGAGCTCGGGAGAGCGGCGGCCTCATCGGGAGAGCTCGGCCAAACCTCCGATTCGCCCGAGCCTCCTCGGGAGAGCTCGGGAGAGCGGCGGCCTCCTCGGGAGAGCTCGCCCAAACCTCCGATTCGCCTGAGCCTCACCGGGAGAGCTCAGAAGAGCGGCGGCCTCATCGGGAGAGCTCGGCCAAACCTCCGATTCGCCCGAGCCTCCTTGGGAGAGCTCGAGAGAGCGGCGGCCTCCTCGGGAGAGCTCGGCCAAACCTCCGATTCGCCCGAGCCTCCTCGGGAGAGCTCGGGAGAACCTCCGATCTCCTCGGGAGAGCTCGGGAGTCGGCGCCCAAACCTCCGATTCGACCGAGCCTCCTCGGGAGAGCTCGGGAGAGCAGCATCCTCGGCGCCTAGACCTCCGAACTCCTCGGGAGAGCTCGGGACTCGGCGCCCAAACCTCCGAACTCCTCGGGAGAGCTCGGGAGTCGGCGCCCAAACCTCCGATCTCCTCGGGAGAGCTCGGGAGTCGGCGCCCAGAGCTCCGATTCGCCCGGGCCTCCTCGGGAGAGCAGCATCCTCGGCGCCCAAAGCTCCGATTCGCCCGAGCCTCCTCGGGAGAGCTCGGGAGAGCAGCATCCTCGGCGCCCAAAGCTCCGATTCGCCCGGGCCTCCTCGGGAGAGCTCGGGAGAGCGGCATCCTCGGCGCCCAAAGCTCCGATTCGCCCGGGCCTCCTCGGGAGAGCTCGGGAGAGCGGCATTCTCGGCGCCCAAAGCTCCGATTCGCCCGAGCCTCCTCGGGAGAGCTCGGGAGAGCGGCATCCTCGGCGCTTCCCTATCCCCCTCAAGCGCAATCTCGCAAAGGCATCCAAGGCACGGGTGATGTCAGCGGAGCAATCTTGGACCACAAGAAATCTCTCTGACCACTTTACAAGCACTGTCCCGTCAGGCGAGACTCTCGACGCGACTGTGCTTCGCACGCCCCTGACGGCCATACCACCTGTCGGGATTTCCCTGGCAGCAGATTTGATGGGCCCACTATGACCGTCCTCCACGGTATGGTCTACGGTGCGCCGTCCCGTTTCGGGAAAGGCGCCTACTGCGCCGTCCACACGAAAGGATGAGCACGCATTCATGATCCCGAGCCTCGGGAAACAATGCCCCAAGATGACTCACCCTCTTGCCACATCGTACGGAAGGATAGCCGGCAGGTGTGAACTCACCAAGGTCGTGCGGACCACGACGGCCGTATCCATAAGACCCAGAGAGCTGACGACATGACGTAATCAGACGACTGTTCCCACCTTGGAACTCGTGAACCAAGATAGCCATATCCCGGAGACACGGAGAAAAGGCAGTAGCTAGTCAAACGGGGAACAGCAACTCCTCACTATTTTAATAGGTAGCATCGTAGCCGCCTTTGCCTCTCCCTTGCGGCTATAAAAGGGAGAGCAGAGACCAGCTTTAGGGAAACAACGAACGACGGAGAAGTTCTAAGTTCTCTCCCACAGCAAACGACTTGTAAACACTTAGACACTTACAAGAGACCTGGGAGCACTTCCCTCTCTCGCCTAGCTTGTAACCCCCTACTACAAGCACCCCGGTGCAAGGCAACATGACTCTCCTCTCCACGGGACGTAGGGCCTGCTTGGCCCGAACCAGTATAATCCCTGTGTTCCCCCTTGCACACCATCCGTAGCCTCAACCGCAAAACACATATTTACTAGCCGGTGTTAGCCTCGCCAAAATTAGCACCGACAGTTGGCGCGCCAGGTAGGGACCTTTTGCGCGTTAACATAGGTTTCGGATGGCAGCCAGCTCCACCACGCTTCCCGCTGGCACGGTACTCCGGTTCGGGACTCTCGAGTTCGCGGCCACTGGCCAAGGGCTCGAGATGAACCTGCGCCCGACCGGGCCCCGCGTCACTGTCGTCCCGACTCTGGCCCCGCAGACGGCCAGAGAAAGGACCCCCGCCACGCTTCCGCCCGCCTCGAAGGACGGGGGAAACGTTGCACCCCGCCCTCGGCGAATCAGGAGGAGGAGGCGCAGTGGTGCCAACCAGCCTCCTGCCGCGGGAGATGCGACTCACCAGGCAACCCCAACGGGGGTAGCCGATACTGCGCCGGCCGCGGTCCCGGAATCTCCGGCACCAGCGGTCACGCATCCGCTTACCGCCCGAAGGACGGGCGAGGGCGGAAACGCGACGCCAGCTGATTTTTCTCTCCGCCCTCACCGGCAGAGGGGAACGGCGCCGTCGTCCTTCTTTGGGCTCCAGACCGCCATGGACGCCCACGTGCGTGCAGTTCATGCATTATTGCACGAACTGTCGGACACTCCGGTCCAGCGCCTCGGGTGCCAGGACAGCCTCGTGGGAGACCACGTGGCATCCTCACCGCCGTCCCTTGGGGAAAGTGCCAGGACACACGGCGGTGGGGAAACAGACAACACCGCCAATCTCACCCCTCGACAACACTCGGAGGGGGGAATCGTTATTACCAGAACTTGTCTCATCGCAGCTACAGCGACAATGATGACGAATTCTGGGCAAATGTGGACAATGCCGCCCACACCAACGACTCGGGGGAGAACGCACCGAGCGTCGTCTCCAGCTCACACAGGTCCTACATCGACCCCTGTCGGGAGTGCTACAACTTGATGCACCCTGATGAGGGGCGAGTGGAGGATGTCCACTCGGGGGACGACGACGACATACCCTCTCCGTCACAACCCCAGCACGAACAAGTCATGTCCCCTCCAGCGGCCCCGAAGCCCTCGCGGTCAGCCCCGCCGCTAGGTCAGGGGGCAGGAACTTCTCGCTCCGCACCTCAAACCCCGGAGCTAGAGCAGCTCCGGGAGCTTGAGGCACGGATGGACGAGGACCGCTTGCGCCTCACCCAGCTGCGAGCTACGCTGGAGCTTGGCGAGCGGCAAACCGATGGAGGAGCAGCTCGGCGTCGAGCCCGAGATGTCCAGGCCCGAATCATTGCTGACGACGGGGCCGAGACACCGGGGGTCGCCCCCCGAGCAAGCCGAAAGCTCGCGGAAGCAGCCATGCTACTTCGGAGTGTACCTGAGCCCTCCTCCGAGGAGGCACGACAGCTCAGGAATCAGCTCAAAGACCTCCTGGAGGATGCCGCCGTCCTCCAGGCGGAAAGTTCAGCCCCGCGACACCGTGGCGCCGAAAGTCACCAGCATGGTGGCATAGCACGTCACGAGCGCGAAACCTCGGTTCGACCCGAGGCTCCAAGGGCTCCACCAGTCCACCAACGGCTTGGCAAGGACATCGACGTCCGAGCCATTCTACAAGCCCGCGGTCGGCGAAAGACTTACGGAGCCGCGCGCGGCTACAGCGTCCATCAGGGCGGACGCTATGACTCGGATGAGGATCGTCAACCCTCACCCGAGCCCTCAGGACCACGCGTCTTCAGCAAGGCCATCCAAAGGGCCAAGTTCCCGTCCCGATTCCGACAACCAGCCAACATAGCTAAGTACTCGGGGGAAACTAACCCCGAACTCTGGTTAGCGGACTACCGTCTTGCGTGCCAACTTGGCGGCGCACAGGATGACCTTATCATCATCCGCAACCTCCCCCTGTTCCTCGCCGACTCCACAAGAGCTTGGCTGGAACACCTTCCCCCACGAAAGATCTTCGACTGGAGCGATCTGGTCAAGATATTCGTAGGGAACTTCCAGGGCACGTACGTACGCCCTGGTAACTCCTGGGACCTCCGCAGCTGCAAGCAGAAACCGGGCGAGTCCCTCCGGGACTACATCCGGCGCTTCTCCAAACAGTACAACGAGCTGCCCCAGGTCGCCGACTCCGACGTCGTCGGAGCGTTTGCCGCAGGAACCTCCTGCAAAGAGCTCGTTCATGAGCTCGGACGCTGGACACCCACCAGTGTCTCTGAGCTCATGAAGATCGCTACCAGCTTCGCCTCAGGGGATGAGGCGGTAGGAGCCCTCTTCTCCGACCCCAAGGGCAAACGGAAGGAGGAGGCCCCCGAGGGCACCTCTTCCCGAGGACCGAACAACAAGAAGAAGAAGGGGAAGGGAAAGGCCCCACTCCGTGATGACTCCCTCGTGGCGGCCACCGAACCCGAGAGGGAACGACCCCCTCGAGGCCGCTTCGACGACATGCTTAGCAAGCCGTGCCCTTATCACCAGGGTCCAGTACATCACACACTCGCACAGCGTGTGATGCTCAAGAAGCACTACAGCCGGCAGCCGTTCAAGGACGACGCCAGCAAGAAGCCCGCCAGGGATCACGAGGACAAGGGCGGGAAGGACGATGAGTTCCCGCCCATCGACAAATGCCTCATGATCTTCGGGGGGCCCGGGACCGCCCCTACGCCGCGGCAGCGAAAGCGCGAGCGCAGGGAGGTCTACTCCGTCAGACCAGCGACACCGTGCTTCCTTGACTGGTCCCACGACGCTATCACCTTCAGCCGGGACGACCACCCGGACTACGTCCCATCGCCGGGACGCTACCCAATTGTTGTCGACCCCGTCGTTGGCAACACAAGGCTCTCCAAAGTCCTCATGGACGGAGGCAGCGGCCTCAACATTCTCTACGCTGAGACCCTCGACTTAATGGGGATCAGTCGCTCGCTCCTCCGGGCCACGACATCCCCATTCCACGGGATAGTGCCCGGAAAGAGCGTGCAACCCCTCGGGCAGATCGATCTGCCCGTCTACTTCGGGACTCCTGACAACGTCAGGAAGGAGCCCCAGACATTTGAAGTGGTAGGCTTCCACGGCACCTACCACGCCATCCTCGGGAGGCCATGTTACGCCAAGTTCATGGCAGTTCCGAACTACGCCTATCTCAAGCTCAAGATGCCAGGGCCGAAAGGGGTGATTACCATCAGCGCCTCCTACCAGCACGCGTACCAGTGCGATGTCGAGTGCTGCGAGTACGCCGGCGCGTTGGTGGAGTCAGAGGCCCTCATGACCGACCTTGACAGGTTAGAAAAAGAGGTCCCCGACCCCAAGAAGGCCACGGGCACCTTTAAGTCCGCTGAGGGGGTGAAGGATGTCCTCCTCGACCCGAACTCCCCCAACGGCAGGGCGCTGAAGGTCAGCGCCACCCTCGACCCAAAATAGGAGGTAGTGCTCGTCGACTTCCTCCGCAAACACGCCGACATGTTTGCGTGGAGTCCCTCGGATATGCCAGGCATCCCGAGGGAGGTCGCCGAGCACTCCTTAGACATCCAGGCTGGATCCAAGCCGGTGAAACAACGCCTGCGCCGATTCGACGAGGAGAAGCGCCGGGCCATCGGGGAGGAGGTGCAGAAGCTTTTGGCGGCTGGATTCATCAAGGAGGTCTTCCATCCAAAATGGTTAGCAAATCCTGTTTTGGTTAAAAAGAAAAATGGAAAATGAAGAATGTGCGTCGATTACACTAGTTTAAATAAAGCTTGTCCTAAGTATCCATTTCCATTACCTCGCATTGACCAAATAGTAGATTCTACTGCTGGCTGTGAGCGGCTTTGCTTTCTTGATGCTTATTCCGGTTACCATCAGATCCGAATGAAAGAGTCCGATGAATTAGCGACCTCTTTCATCACTCCTTTCGGCACATATTGTTACGTAACCATGCCATTTGGCCTCAAAAACGCGGGCGCAACTTACCAGCGTTGCATGCTCAAAGTTTTTGGGGACCTCATCGGGCGAACGTTGAGGCTTACGTAGACGATATAGTGATAAAATCCAGGAAGGCGAGTAACTTAGTAGCCGACCTAGAAAAGGCATTCGACTGCCTTAAAAAGAAAAACATAAAGCTAAACCCCGAGAAGTGCGTTTTCGGGGTCCCACGGGGCATGCTCCTCAGGTTCATTGTTTTCGAGCGTGGCATCGAAGCCAACCCGGAAAAGATATCGGCCATCACACAGATGGGTCTGATCCGAAACCTCAAGGGCGTGCAGAAGCTCATGGGGTGTCTCGCGGCCTTGAGTAGATTCATCTCAAGGCTCGGCGAAAAGGGCCTTCCCTTGTATCGGTTGCTTAAGAAAAACGAGCGCTTTACCTGGACCACCGAGGCCCAGGAAGCCCTCGAAAGGCTTAATACTCAACTTTCAAAAGCACCGGTTCTTGTGCCTCCTATGAAGGAGGATAATTTCTTACTATATGTCGCGGCTACCAACCAGGTTGTAAGTGCAGCGATCGTCGTAGAGCGGCAAGAAGAAGGACACGCCTTACCGGTACAGCGACCGGTCTACTTCATCTGTGAAGTCTTGTCCGAGACCAAGATACGCTACCCTTAGATCCAGAAGCTAGTATACGCGATCGTCCTTGCCCGACGCAAGTTGCGGCACTACTTCGAATCCCACCCCGTGACCGTGGTGTCGTCCTTCCCCCTCGGGGAGGTGATCCAAAATCGGGAAACGACGGGGAGGATCGCCAAGTGGGCCATCGAGCTCATGGGTGACGGCATCACCTACGCGCCACGCAAAGCCGTCAAGTCCCAGGTACTTGCGGATTTCGTGGCAGAGTGGACCGAGACACAGCTACCGCCACTCCCGACCCAAGAGGAATATTGGATCATGAACTTCGACGGTTCGATGATGAAGACTGGTGCTGGCGCAGGCATCGTCTTCATCTCACCCCTCGGGGTCCGGCTCAAGTACCTACTACGGCTACACTTCACGGCTTCCAACAACGTGGCCGGATATGAGGCTCTGGTCAACGGCCTCCACATCGCCATCGAGCTCGGGATCTGACGCCTCGAGGTCCGAGGCGACTCCCAGCTCGTCGTGGATCAGGTCATGAAGGAGTCGACGTGCCAGAACCCCAGAATGGCCGCCTACTGCACGCTGGTGCGGTTGCTCGAGGAAAAATTCGACGGCCTCGAGCTCAACCACATTGCGCGTCGGTACAACGAGGAGGCCGATAAGTTGGCAAAAATTGCAGCCGAAAGGGCCACGGTCCCGATGAGCGTATTCGCCAATGACCTCCACAAGCCCTCGATCAATGCCGATCCCTCGGGGGCTGCCGACCCTTCCGGCAAAGGGGAGTCACCTGAGATCATGGGTAAGGACGGCGACGAAACCGAGGCAATGGAGATTGAAGCCGAGATGGACGACGACGAACCAGACTAGCGCGAGCCGCTGGTCAGCTGGCTAGTCCGAGGCATTTTGCCCCCGGACAAGACCAGAGCACGACGACTGGCTCGCAAAGCCAAGTCTTTCGCTATGATCGATGGTAGCCTCTACCGGCGGAGTCCCTCTGGCGTGCTTCAGCGCTGTATCCCTTTCAGTCAGGGCAAACGCCTGCTCGAAGAGATACACGCCGGAGCCTGCGGTCACCACGCAGCGCTGAGAACCTTGGTCGGTAACGCCTTTCGACAAGGCTTCTACTGGCCAACCGCCATGGCCGATGCTACTGAGGTGGTACGCTCCTGCGAAGGGTGCCAGTACTATGCTCGGCAGACTCACTTACCGGCTCAAGCCCTCCAGACGATCCCGCTCACTTGGCCGTTCGCTGTCTGGGGACTAGACCTTGTCGGGCCCCTCCAGAAGGCGCCCGGGGGCTTCACCCACTTGCTTGTCGCCATCGACAAGTTCTCCAAGTGGATCGAGGCTCAGCCGATCACCCAAATCAGCTCGGCTCAAGCGGTGTTGTTCTTCACCGACATCGTCCACCGGTTTGGCATCCCGAACTCCATTATCACGGACAACGGCACGCAGTTCACTGGAAAGAAATTTTTGGCTTTCTGCGATGAGTACCACATACGAGTGGACTGGGCAGCCGTCGCCCACCCGAGGACGAACGGCCAGGTAGAACGCGCCAATGGCATGGTTCTCCAAGGCCTTAAGCCAAGGATATTCAACCGATTGAATAAATTCGGCAAAAGGTGGCTGACGGAGCTTCCGGCAGTAATATGGAGTCTAAGGACTACGCCAAGTCGAGCCACGGGCTTCACGCCCTTCTTCATGGTATACGGTGCAGAGGCCGTCCTCCCCACGGACCTGGAGTACGGCGCCCCGAGGGTTCGAGCCTATGATGAACTAGGCAATCAAACGTCTCGGGAAGACGCGCTGGACCAAGCCGACGAAGCTCAGGGCGTGGCCCTGCTGCACTCGGCCAAATACCTGCAATCCCTACGCAAGTACCATGCTCGGCGCGTCCGAGGTCGAGCCTTCAGCGTGGGTGATCTGGTGCTACGGCTCAGGCAGGACAACAAAGGGCGCCACAAGCTCACTCCGCCGTGGGAAGGACCGTTCATCGTCGCCGAGGTGCAACGCCCCGGCACATACAAGCTCGCGAACGAGAACGGCGAGGTCTACAGCAACGCTTGGAGCATCGAACAGCTACGTCGCTTCTATCCTTAAGATTCCAAGCATCGTACTATTTTGAAAATCTTGAAATTGCTGAAAAGACCCGACTTCTGCTCTTTTTAACATGATTTTAGACTTTCAATCCGAGCCTACACTCGGAAGTGAAATGACCCTTTATTTCACCGCGCATTAAAAGCGAGGCCCGGCCTATCCTACGGAAGGGCCGACCCTCCCTCGGGGGCTAGGACGGGGGGAACCCCCGGACTATCCCGAGATTCAACAATTTTGGAAAAGCAAGAATTTCAAAACTTGTCGAATTCGTTTCTCCCTAAAACACGCTTCCTTCCAGAAATCAAGCATGAACTTATAGAATTCGAAGAATGAGGGAAGCCCCAGAAGGCAGAGCCGGTCGAGTCGGAGACCGCTTATGCCTCAGGGCCACAGCATCTTCCCTCGCCACTCCGTGTTCGAAGGCTAACCCGCACTCGGAAGAAAACCTATAAGATCTACGCTCGGCCGAGGGAAGAAGCTCGGGAGGACGCACGTAAGTTTTTTTTTTAAGGATTCTTTCTGCCAAAGCTCCTAGGACATCGGCTGCGTCTATGCCACTAAAGCTGCGACACCCGAAAAGTGTCCCCCGAGGCCCGATGGCCCGGGCAAAGGATCAGCAAGAAAAAACGCCTAGGGAAAAAAGCACGAAACAAAGCGAAACAAACATCCAGCAAAAATTTACATAAACGAAGGGCCATATTGTTTGTTTCCTTTCAAACCACTCCCGAAAGGTTACTTTTTACAAGGGCACTATAGCCCGCTTCTTCTTCATGACAGGTTCAGAGGAGGGAGCTCGACCTCGGCTTGGAAGAGACCCGCCATCACCGCGCACGCAAACCGCCTCGACTGAGCCTAACCGTCGCGTCCGTCAGGCTTCGCACCTCAAAAGGTAAGTCGAATCATTACAACCGCGCGCCTCGATTCCACCTACGTTTTCTCAACGAAAAAACCCCGGGCTCGGGCGCCCGTTACGTTCCCAGGGGATCGAAGACTGGCCCTCCGAGGCTCGAACAGTCGCCCCAGGGAAATCGAGTTAGGGACAGCTAGTGGATGGGTCACGAAAACGGCCAGTATCCCGACGCCCAGAACGTCACAAGGGACATCCCATGCTGTGTCCAAGTCCCAGTAGCGAGTCGGTTACGTGGAATCCCTCCGTGGGAGGCATCATGCCCTCGGGACCCATCGAAGGGACCCGACATCCACTAACTAACCCTCGGGAAATAATTGGAGTGTGCTCAGGCCACTAGCCGACCCTTAACGAATAGGGCACGGACCTCCACTTGGACCAACCCGTTTGTAGCTCACCGGAAATGCCGACTCGTGCCCCAGCGGGGAAGTCGAGCAGGACCAAACCTTCCTCTTCCCGAAAAAAGAGCGTGAAGGTCGAATTAAAAAAGACAGGGAAGAACCCGATCGATCTCCGATACGAAAACGGAGGCTCGGAAACTTGCCCTGCACCTTGGAAAGACCACCGAACGATCTCCCACACGGTGGGAGGCTCGGGGGCTCCGCTTCCAAGGAAACAACCCACCTAAATAAATCGAAAAACACCCGAGGACTAACGAACACGAATCTAAGCCTTTGAAGGGATATATCATCCCTCCAAAGCCTCGGGGGCTACACCCGGCGGGTGCGCTCGCGCGCACCCCCCGGAAAAAACACCCCACACTTTATCTTTTTTGACAGGAAGAACCAGCGTGAACCTGTGGAGGAGTGCCTTCGCTCCGCCACAGGCTCGGGGGCTACTGTCGGGTACCAAAGTTAGGGGTACCCAACTTCGATGCAAAAACGCTCATTCCCAACATGGCCTGTCCCAAGTAAGGCCAGTGGAAGCCCACGAAGGCCGCGTCTACAGAGGCCCACGACACCATTCCACTAATGAAAGCCTCCTTGGGAGAGCGGCGGCCTCCTCGGGAGAGCTCGCCCAAACCTCCGATTCGCCTGAGCCTCACCGGAAGAGCTCGGGAGAGCGGCGGCCTCATCGGGAGAGCTCGGCCAAACCTCCGATTCGCCCGAGCCTCCTCGGGAGAGCTCGGGAGAGCGGCGGCCTCCTCGGGAGAGCTCGGCCAAACCTCCGATTTGCCCGAGCCTCCTCGGGAGAGCTCGGGAGAACCTCCGATCTCCTCGGGAGAGCTCGGGAGTCGGCGCCCAAACCTCCGATTCGCCCGAGCCTCCTCGGGAGAGCTCGGGAGAGCGGCATCCTCGGCGCCCAAACCTCCGAACTCCTCGGGAGAGCTTGGGACTCGGGGCCCAAACCTCCGAACTCCTCGGGAGAGCTCGGGAGTCGGCGCCCAAACCTCCGATCTCCTCGGGAGAGCTCGGGAGTCGGCGCCCAAAGCTCCGATTCGCCCGGGCCTCCTCGGGAGAGCTCGGGAGAGCGGCATCCTCGGCGCCCAAAGCTCCAATTCGCCCGAGCCTCCTCGGGAGAGCTTGGGAGAGCGGCATCCTCGGCGCCCAAAGCTCCGATTCGCCCGGGCCTCCTCGGGAGAGCGGCATCCTCGGCGCCCAAAGCTCCGATTCGCCCGGACCTCCTCGGGAGAGCTCGGGAGAGCGGCATCCTCGGCGCCCAAAGCTCCGATTCGCCCGAGCCTCCTCGGGAGAGCTCGGGAGAGCGGCATCCTCGGCGCTTCCCTATCCCCCTCAAGCGCAATCTCGCAAAGGCATCCAAGGCATGGGTGATGTCAGCGGAGCAATCGTGGACCACAAGAAATCTCTCTGACCACTTTACAAGCACTGTCCCGTCAGGCGAGACTCTCGACGCGACTGTGCTTCGCACGCCCCTGACGGCCATACCACCTGTCGGGATTTCCCTGGCAGCAGATTTGATGGGCCCACTACGACCGTCCTCCACGGTATGGTCTACGGTGCGCCGCCCCGTTTCGGGAAAGGCGCCTACTGCGCCGTCCACACGAAAGGACGAGCACGCCTTCAGGATCCCGAGCCTCGGGAAACAATGCCCCAAGGTGACTCACCCTCTTGTCACATCGTACGGAAGGATAGTCGGCAGGTGTGAACTCACCAAGGTCGTGCGGACCACGACAGCCATATCCAGAAGACCCAGAGAGCTGACGACATGACATAATCAGACGACTGTTCCTACCTTGGAACTCGCGAACCAAGATAGCCATATCCCGGAGACACGGAGAAAAGGCAGTAGCTAGTCAAACGGGGAACAGCAACTCCTCACTATTTTAATAGGTAGCATCGTAGCCGCCTTTGCCTCTCCCTTGCGGCTATAAAAGGGAGAGCAGAGACCAGCTTTAGAGAAACAACGAACGACGGAGAAGTTCTAAGTTCTCACCCACAGCAAACGACTTGTAAACACTTAGACACTCACAAGAGACCTGGGAGCACTTCCCTCTCTCGCCTAGCTTGTAACCCCCTACTACAAGCACCCCGGTACAAGGCAACACGACTCTCCTCTCCACTGGACGTAGGGCCTGCTTGGCCTGAACCAGTATAATCCCTGTGTTCCCCCTTGCACACCATCCGTAGCCTCAACCGCAAAACATATATTTACTAGCCGGTGTTAGCCTCGCCAAAATTAGCACCGACACACGGCTCATAGTGAAAGTGCACAACCTCTGCAGAGTGTAAAACTGGTATACTAGCCGAGCTCACGGTCAAGAGCGGCCTTGGACGTCTTACGGAGTAGTTATCTTTTGGGGTGATGCTTACTTATTGCTAAATCTATTTATTGCTACTCATTAATTATGTTTACTATGATCATGAGAATGGGCTTATTCATTTGTTGCTATCCAACTGCATAAAAGATGATTAATTAAAAGCAACCTACTGTTAAAACCGTGTCAACCTTTTGAGCCTCATTAACCCATGCTAGTCTTGTTGAGTACGACATGTACTTACGCTTGTTTATTTTTCATTACTTGGTTAAAAATCCCGGATGGGTAACAGATGGTGATAGTGATGAGGACTACCCAGAGGACTACTAGACTTGTGCTTCACCAGTCGACGTCCCTGTGCTATGGAGCTACCGCGAGAGTTATCTTTATTTTCCGCTGTGTAATGACTTTGATATTATTCGCTATGTATTAAACATTGGTTGTGATACAATTTATGCAATTTGTTGGCTTATGTGTGTGACTGATCTCTGGGCGCACATAAGATTATGCATCCCATTTTATCCTTAAAATTGGGTGTGACACACGACCTCTTCATATTGATTTTCTATAAATAAGCTTAATACAAGAGGGCATTAGTAACATAAGCACTAGTTTTCCATTTAGTAACCCTTTATGTGTGGAAGGCAAATGGGTTACCAAAATAGAGAAACCTCATAACATGTACTAAATCTCCCTTTACATTTCATGCACACACTTTTGAGTGGAATGGAAATACGAATGTGCATGATTGGTCAATTAAGTGCAAAGGGTAGATTTAAGCCATATTATGGTGAGTGGCTAACACGGATGAATCAAATCCAAATTAGCTAGAGAGAGAATACATCACATGGTTTTGGATTGATGACTTTCACATGTTGGCACACTTCATTTGAGAAACACATTCTCTTGTAGTGAGACTACACAAATCACTTAGAGAAAGGGTTAGTCTCACTACACTAGTCATAGAATGAATTCCCTTTTGATAAGTGCTCTAAGTATTTGAATTTCTCATATAGTACTTTATTCATTTAAGAACTTGGAATTTCACTCTATGTCTAGGTCATGGCAATAGAAAGGATAATCAAATTGAACTATGCCAAGAGATACTCACAACCATTGGAAAATGTAGATAGCCATAAGATAAGAATGTGAATTTGGCAATCTACCATATGAGAGAATTCCATCAAGTAGAGGCTTCATGAATTGTGAATAATAATTCCCTCTACTTTACTTGAGCTTGATTCTTCATTCTTGGCACTTGTATCCTCCAATATGAGCCAAGTTTTCAGATCATTTAAACCAACTCATGATATGCATGGATGAACATAAACTTGCTTCATCTTGAAATTCTTGGTTTGAAGTCCATGAAGGAAACTCAAGTCATCTAAGTTGCTTGGTATGGATTATCAACTCAATTTCAATCACACTCTTCCTTCATTACCAGCAACCATAGGATATCCTCAAGTGATTTATTTCCCTAAGTGGCTACACAAGACACAAAAGGGTAAATCTGAAAATAATTCGCACTTGAGGTTTAGTTGTTACCACCCTTCTTGAATGAAATGGATGAGGTGGTGTCTTCATCTTCATCATGCTCATATGTAGGTTGTAGGTTCAGCCCTTGCAGTGAAGTAGAATCAGATGCTGCTCAGGTAGGAGGGGCGGCACTGCTGCCCTTAAGTGCGGCACTGCCGCCCTGCTAATTTCAGCAGGGGTGTGCTGCACTTCTACATGGAGTACGTCAGCGGAAATTGGTTCAGCAGCAAGTTGAGAAACCTCTTGTCTCTTTGACCTAGACTTCTTGCGGTCTTATATCACTAGTGGTCATTTTCTTGATAATATTGCAAGGTGGTTCCTCATTACCTACAACATAAATACGATCTTGCACTACTAGAGAGCCATTAAAAGCATCATATGGCAAATGATTTATTTAAACTTGAAATACTCTAACCACTTCTAATAATTCACAAACACACTCATATTTGTGAACTATTAGTAACTATACAAGTCAAGTGGCTAGCTAGCAAGGGTTAGGTACTAGTTACCGAGGTGAGTATGAAGTTAGAAATATATCCAATAATTTTCCATTGGGTCAATCTTCTGAGAATAGACAATATGAGTAAGATTGATAGCATGAGATGATATTTTCAACTAAGCTTGCTCAAGCACCCCAAAGCTTCATATCACCTTCAAGTACCTACAACACTCATTTAGGCATAATTTGGTACCCATACCAAGATGGGTCCATCAAGGTTAGTCACAAGAGACTTAGGCACCCAAATGGCCTTTGTGCTAGCACATGGTGAACTAATCACTTTTCTAGCACAAGTGTCGTTTTTGGACCTCCTAAGCAAATTTGAATTGGTTGGAGAGTTGAGCTTAGGACTGTTGTTATCCATGGGACAATCCATGCTTAGATGTCCCTTCCCTCTGCAAGTGTAGCATAGGCGGTGCTTGTTCTTATAAGACATCTTCTTGCCTTGCCTCTTGCTTGCTACCTTGTCGAGCCTCTTTGTTGTTGATGTCAAACCTTCATCGTTCTTGTGGGGACACGATGCCATTTCATGTCCCTTCTCTTTACAACCATAACACCTTCTCTTGCTTGTACTTGTCTTCTTCTTTGGAAGTGTGGTTTGGTCATCAACCTTGCTGGAACATATAGAGGCATTGTGTCCCATGTTGGAGAGCTTAACATGGACCATCTTCTTCTTCTCTTGGATTTTGCTCATGCTCTTTTCTTCTTTCTTCAAGGTGCAATCTCTCATGTGGTGACCCTCTTTCCTGCACTTGAAGCAAGTGATGATAGTCTTCTTTGGTTGGAGTTGCACCTTGATTACCTTGGGAGCTTTGCTGTTCTGCCCAGGTGCGGCATTGCCGCGCTTGGGAGCAGCACTGCCGCCCCTTGAAACTGTATTCTGGGCAGTTCCAATTTGCTCCTTAAGTTTACCACTGTTGGACTTGTTGCCTTGTTGATAGGGTTTGGTGCGTGCATCGATTTTTCCTTTCTCAAGCTTCTTCACCATGTGTTCATGGTTATCTTGAGAAAGTTGAACATTACACTTTCCCTTCCAATGAATCAAGTCCCTTTTCAACCTTACAACTTCTTCCTTGAGCTGTTCATTTTCTTTTGCAATGGAGTCATCATAATTTTCTACAAGTACATGCTCAACGGAAGGTTGGCTTGCTTGAGAGCAACAATTGTTAGCACATAATGAAATATTTTGAACTTGTGTACATGTGCACTTGTGTGTGAGAGGTTGGAATGATTTTATCGTCGTTATCACAACCTCATGAGCAGTTTCTAGCATGATATGAGAATCCATAAGTTTCTCATGAGAACATGAAAGCTCATCATGACCTTTTTGCAACATCTCATTCTTACTAGTGAGCATTTCCAACTTGTCCTTAAGCATATTATTCTTATTTTCTAATTGAGCAACACAAGATAGAGAGTTAATAGCATTAGTTTGCTCAATTGACAAGTTTTCATACCTTTGGACCAAACTAGCATGAGAGCACTTAAGCTTTTCATGCCTTTTGGTCAACTTCTCCAAGCATTTAATCTTTTCAATGAGAAGCTCTTTTTGCTTGTAGAGTGATTCTTCTTGCTCATCAATTTTCTCTATGAGCTTGATCACCATCAACTTGTCTTTCTTGTTTAGCCGAGCAAGATGTTGATTGATCTCATCATCAATTTCCGCATCACTCTCACTTTCACTTTCACTTGAACTCTCAGTTGAGCTCTCACTCTCACTTGCCACAATCTTCTCTTTCTTTGCCATGAGGCCCACATGAGAAGTGGCATAGAGAGTTGAGCATCTTAGTGAGATGGACTCATCATTTGGCCTTCACCGACCATGAGCTTCTTCCTTCAAAATGTTAGTTGCACAAGAACTAGTAGAAATAGAAGCATCACATGTAAAAGCATTGTTCTCACCAACCCTTTGATCACTTTCCATTCGGTCATGTGTTGGTGAGGAAGCGGTTGTGGCCTGATCACTTGTGCTATTTGAGAGAATCACTTGAGGTTCATGATTTGTCGATGAAGTAGAGCACTCCTCAAGTGGTTCCTCCAATGAGATCAACTTCTCATCACATTTGGACTTACCATATCTTTCCTTGAGCGTGGTCCAAATGATATGAGCATCATCAAGTGGCTCACCATCTCCAAATACGACGGAATCTAAAACATCTTCACTCAAAGCACTAAATAAGACATTAGTAGCTTGAGCATTGAGATATAAGTATTTCACTTCCTCTCTAGATAGATGGTCCAAATCATCACTAGGAGGTGAAATACTCACATCTACAATCAGCTCGATTAGAGGACCCATGGCCCTAAAAACAGTGAGCACAGCAGCGGACCAAGATGCATAATTAGAACCATCGGAAAGTAGAAGTTCTAGAGATACCTCCTCACGTGTCAACATCTTCTCTTAAGGCGGTTAAGCCCGTAGTTGAGAGACCAGGCTCTGATACCACTTGTAAGGACCTGATGTCACCAAGAGGGGCCTAGAGGGGGGTGAATAGGCCTGTAAAATTTCAGCTCAAACAAACATTAGAACATAACCCGGCACTGCTGCTCCTGGGCGCGGCACTGCTGCTCGCCCAGCACTGTTGCTCCCCAGAGCGGCAGTGCTGCCCTGGCCAACACCCGAGACTGCACACCAAACTTTGTAGAGATATTGTAGAGGTGTGCAGGAGCCTATTCCACCAATTAGATGGTTGCGGAAGCTTGCACACGAGTAGAACGAGTCCAATCCCTAGAGTCACCACAAAGACAAGTAATACAAAGCAATAACAAGAACACAAAGAGAGAGGACAAGCGATTTATCCCGTGGTTCAGCTCGTCACCAAGGCTTGCCTATGTCCACGTTGTTGAGGTATGCCACTAAGGCTTGGGCTCGCCACCAAGGCTTGCCTTTCTCCTTGTTCTCAAGTCAAGAGAGTGAACTCTTGAGATGAGGGGTGATTTCACTAACTAATTTTGGACACTTACAAACTGTCCCGTAGCTCACCACAAAGCACGGGAGCTTGCCGGGTGACGCCTAACCGTCTAGGAGGCTTCACCTCCAAGAGTAACAAATGCGCAACGAAGATTGACGAAGCCCGACAAATGCTCAAGGTTGGGAATGCTCTAATCTGCTCTCTAACTCTTAATCACTTGTTAATCACTTGCTAATCACTCACTCTCACAAAGAGAGAAGTTAGAGAGAGCTCACACAAGGCTTGGGAAGGGTTTGGAATGTTTAGAGCATCAGCAGCACGCCCAGGAGGCGTGGGATGGGTATATATAACCCCACATAAAAACTAGCCATTAGAGTTCAAAAACTAGCCATTATGGTCTGTAGGAGCCCGGCACTGCCGCTCTAAAGCCCGGCACTGCCGGGGTGCGGCACTGCTGCCCTCCAGAGCAGCACTGCCGCAGCTCCCAGAAACAACACAGACCACCTTACGAAAAACGCCATAACTTTTTACTCCGAACTCCGTTTTCAGTGATCTTGGATATTCCGGAAAGCTTGCTTCGAGGGCTATCCAACCCAGCAGAGAATAAGGCCAAGATCAACAAGTGCAGGTGCAGTTTTAAGTGTTTCTCTCATGTTAGCACTCGGGGTTCGGTTAGTTTGAGCACTTGAGACTTGTCTATGATTCGTACTGCATCCCCTTAATAGTACGGCATACCTATACTCAAGAACAAGAGAATAAAACTAATTTAACCACTTGAGTCTTCAATGTCTTCATATGCCATTTCTTCTCAATATCACTTCATGAGAGGTTGCAATCATCATTGTCTCATATCTTCGAGCAAACACACCTTGAGCATGTGACTTGAACCATTTCAACACATGTGAGTTCAATTCATGGCTTCAAGTCACTTCCACTAATGATTTGATCCTCAACACAATATGACTCCTCGTAGCTTGATTAGTTCCTCGACTAAATGCAAGTACTCTCTTCTTCACTTTAGCCATGGTACCTTGGTCCAAGCCATTGCTTACCCTTCACCTCCGCTTAGTCCCTCGAAGCCCTTTCCTTGCTATCTTCACCTTATCAAGCCATACTCAAGTCACATCATATTAAGCATCCATCGAAAACCATTTCTTTAATATTATGATCCTTGCTTGAATATCTTCTAGATATGAATGTTGAGATCAATCAAGCTTCACATAGAGTGACATATAAATTAATATCAATATGGTCAAGCCAATTCACGATTCCTTATATCCTCTTCATTTTGGCTTGACACTCCAAACACTCACTTCAATATCTATCTTTATACTTCTAGCTTGATCACAACTAATCCATTATCAACTCTTCTTGTTTCATGAAAAGCAAGTCATGATTGAGACCAATTCAAGACTATCAACTCATGTCTCTTTTGCTATTTGCCAAATATGCTTGCTTTCTCATAATGCTATGATATCCCACCATATAAGCCATCTCATCAATTCCATTTGCATTGTTGCCTTTTACTTGAACTAGATTGTATCAATGATCTTCCAACACAACAATACACAATATTGGCCTTCTTTTAAACACTTTTTGGAATACCACCACGTTTGCCTTCTTGTTAAACCTTCGATACACTTAGCAAACTTGTTAGACCTTTAATTGTCTTGTAATTCAATTCACCAAAACCCACTAAAGGGCTAGATGCACTTACATCTTGCTTGTGAATTCCTGAGTTTGAGCGTGTCTCGGATTGTACGACAGCTCGTGAGATATGGCAGAGGCTTTAAGCCTATCACGAGGGCACCGCCCAAGTGAAGAATCATCTCTACGAAATGTACAAACAAGAGTACGAGAATTTCAATCGGCTAGATGGAGAGTCGATCGATTCCTTATTTGCACGTTTTCAAACCGTGATAAATAAGATGAGGGCTAACAAAGCGCAGCTTTCCTATGACGATCATGAGAGAGCCCAAACCAAAAACTTCTTCATGCCTTAGATCCTAGGATTTGGGGTATGCGAGTGACCGCCATCACCGACTCCTTTTACTATGACACCCTCATGGTAGATGAGCTATTTAGCAAGCTCAAGGCTGCTGAAATAGATCAAGCTACCCATGCCAAGATCCGAAATCCCACTTCATCATCTATGGCTTTGGTGTCAGGTAATGGAGGTACTGGTGCACCTACTTCTTCTAAGCCTTCACATTTGTCCTTTCCTTTGTCCTCTCTTGTGACTGTGACAAAGGAGCAGCTGGAGGTGCTTGGTGACGATGAGCTTGCTCTCATCATCAATCGGTTCTCCCGGTTTCACAACAACCAGATGAACCGCCGGCGTGGAGGTCGCAAGGAAGGATGCTTCGAGTGTGGGAGCTTGGACCACTTCATCGCTGATTGTCCCAAGAAGGGCAAAACTTCGTCCAATTACGACCACTCCAAGCGGCGGGACAAGAAGGAGTACACCTCCGACGAGCACAAGGCGAAGAACTTCGACATGGAGGAGTACAAGAAGAAGCTCCACAAGAAGATGAAGGCTAAGCAGCGGTCCTTCCTCGCCTCTCTCAGCGACATTGACGACGACTCCGCCGATGACCATGATGCTTCTTCGAGTGATGATGAAGTCACCAAGAAGGTGGAGGACAAGCTCAATGGCTTGTGCTTCGTTGCCACCTCCAACCTTGAGGGGCTTTGCACCATGGCGATTGAGGATGCCGCTTTGGAGGTCGGGAAGGACAAGGTGCTTGAGGACGACACAACATCGCAGGACGAAGGCTTGGAGAACACGTGGCTCATCAATTCCGGTTGCTCACGCCACATGACCGGAAATCCAAAGTGGTTCTCCAGCCTTGACCCGTGCATGTGAAACATCCTCGATTTTCCACGAAGGGAAAATCCACAGAATGATATATAATGTGATAAAACCAAAGATTGATCTCATCGCATTATCATATATCAGTTGATATTATAGTCATACATCGAGAATACTTGCAAAATATTATATCAACTGAGTGGACACCTATTACAGGGTCAATCTAGCGGAAGCATATCTAGTCGTCATCAGAGTTGGCGGAATACGTCGTCGAGTGAAGGCTCCTCCTTCACGGGTACCATCAGAGTTATTCTTGGCGCAGCATAGTCTAAGTCTCCTGAACCAAACTTGAGCGTAGGCACGAGACCTTCTAATGCTTCTTATCTCAATATCTCTGTTAGTCAGGTAATCTGCACACTGCCAGATATGTGCAGGCCATGGTCAGCACCGATGAGCTTTAGTGGAAAAGAGAAACAAAGGATCTGGCGATCCTAATATTTGGCTGTGGTTTGCATCCTAAGCGCATGCAAGGTAGTATCAAGTAATAATATCATAATAGTTTGTCAAGTTTTAACCCATATCACACCCTCCATCAGTCCATCCCAGTTCCACTATCCCACCCATACACTACCTCACACACACACCTCACGCTCAGTCGACAGGCCCAACTCCCTCTCGGGTCCTGCCTCAACGGCACACTGCCGCATCGGGCACACTGCCGGACAATCATCAACCAGGGGGAGAAAAGAATATCGCTCTCTACTCTAGACAGAGCTTCACAAGAAAGGTCCATAGCCAACGAATCGGCATATGTATCGATCGATCAACCATAACACTCTGCAGAGGTTTTACCACTCACAAGATTAGCCATCATCGATGCTGTACAATCATCTAGGCAGAATTCTGGGTGCTTGCTTGCCTAGGTCGATGCCACCCTACCACTCAGCCCTGGGTAACTTCGGCCCTACGCCGAAACGCTGAGACTGGGAGACGCAGTACCGGGCCCAATCAGTGGTACTGCGCATCTAGGACGGATCGGAAATCCCACATCCTTCACCGCCCACCCTAATCACCTCACAACCTAGCAGTAGTGGCACCGCCCTACCAAGTAGTCCAGCCGTCTCCCGCCCATCAGAAGCGAGTGAGCAGTAAGGGATTCCCATGAACCTGGGCTAGTCCTTCCTAGGTTTGACCAAGCAGGCATCTCCTCTTAGGGGATACTCTCCCCGTGCCACCATGGCACCTCCATTCACGGGACTTCAATGCACATCCCAGAACCACCTCATAAGTCATTACCCGCCACAGGTATCTCTCGTGGGAATGCCCAGATGCAACTCCCGGCAAGACTTGCTTACACAGCTCGTCGCGTATCCCACTTGGTCGACTCGACCCTCACCACACACCCAAGACACACGCAGCACGCTCACATACCACCAGTTCGGCATCCCAAGCCAAACCATTCCCAGGGGTTCATCACCAGCATCACATCATAGATACAATGCGAGTGGAGTTAATAAGTAATATAGTGATGTAACATGCAACAAGCAGGTAGATAGGAATATGTATAAAAGAGCATGAGCGTGAAGCTGGGTAGTATAGTAGAGTGGTTGCAAGCGGGGTAGTAACGGCTTAGGTAGTAGCATGCATCATATACTAGCAAAGGAGTAAATATAAAGCGCTAGCAGTTCTAGATTTGCAATGTCTAATAGGATTCTCTAAAAGAAGGTGCTGCCATGACACCTGCATTGTCGAGGAAGTAGTGGTACGAGCACTCCTTCGTTAGTGTAGTCGTTCTGCTGGATCACCTACTCCAGGGTGACTCCATTCCGCGGGTCCTTGCGCCGTCCACGTTCTCTCCCAGCGGGTCTCGATCCGATCGTCGCTAATCCGGAAACGGCTACTCCGCGAAGCAATACAATAAAACACCCAATACACCAAAAGACGACGGGACACGGAAAGATCCATTAATACAAGAGAAATATTAGAAGGTACACGGCTTGGCCCTCTCGGCGTATGTCCAATTTCATCGGGCCAAAGAGAAATTAAGAGTGGGGTTTGCTATGCACAAGGTTATGTCACGGCCAAGCCAATATGGCTTTATAATAACTGGTTTAGGCTAGAGCTGATCCATAGCAAACACCACGGCTCACAATCTTCCGATCCGAACGCCACGAAGAAGACGGGGATCGGAGGACGGCCGATCAAAAGGGAGGAACAAGGAATTACCAATAATAAATGTTGCACAAAATAGTGCGAGTGTTCAATCCACTTGTAGGGCACCAAGGCTGTGATTCTAACGGGCACAATCATACAAGTGCTTAAACACCAAGAATTCAAGAGAGAGTGAGGGGAGAGGGAGGAGCTAGCTAGGCATGTCCATATCATATTCTCGGTCGCATCTTTAGTGAAGATGGTTTTAAGTAGTCAATCGGATCGACTCACATAGGTCCGAGATCTTGATATAGACCATAGCTTTACTAACTAAAAAGGGTTAGTCCGATCTTTGATCCAATCGCCACGAACAAGACGGGATCGAACAGAGCGGGCTATATGGAAATGAAGAGCGAGGAACATAATAACATGGTGGTCAACTTCTTCCAACGCACATGCCACGGCATAGACGTGGCATCAGAAGAGAGCGACACACCGGAGAATACAAGTGCACAAACCACTCATAGGGTACCACGACCTGGGTGCACTGGCACTAAGTCATTACTCGGATTCATAGCGATGCGGTTGTCACCACAAGAATCAGAGGAATGCGACGGTCGCGTAGGGTACGAGCATACGAGGGTTGGGCACGAAAAGTTAGAGAGCAGCATCGTGAGGTTGAGTTACATTCGCCATTACGACCATGGCGAGACGAATCCCGCGGTCGCAATATCCGAATGAAGTACGATCCCACAACCGGCACGAAGGCACGACACACAGATAAACAACTCAACAACCAGCAATAAGAACCAATGACGCGACTCAAAAGACTCATTATAAAACAGCGGAGTAGCACAATTCCATAGCATTATGATAGATGGATCCTGTATTACAGATTTAGATAAAGACAGATCGTGAGGACAGTGTACAACAGATAGAATATAAGGATAGGGTAAAACAGATATAGTCATATCGTAAGGATAGGATACAGTATGATGGATAGATGTACAAGGAGTAGGAGCAGGGGTCCAATAGTCCAGCGTCGTATATTACTTTGGCTTTCCAACCGTCCAACATCATCTACGGGGTGTCAAGATCTATCAACGGAGCTACGACACGAAGGCCAGACAGGGTCAGCGTCAAAGGAAGGTGGCGAGGCTTGCTTATGTCCCGGCTCCTCTTGGCCAGCTACTGGTACCTCCTGGCCTGCTATGGCTTGCTTCGGCTGGTCGCGGCTAGCTGCTGGCTGGTCGTGGCCTACTGCTGGCTGGTTATGGCCGGCTGTGGCCTGCTGTAGGCTGGTCGCGGCTGGCCACGACTGGCCGGGCGGGGCTGCTGACTGGCCGAGGCTGGCTAGTGTGACTAGATGCTGGCCGAAGGTGGCTGCAAGTTTCTAGGAGGTGGCAGAGCATGGCCAGGTTCCAATGGTGTGTGCGGTAGCTAAGGTGAAGCTTGGACGGGGCGTCGGTGCGCGTCGGGGCGATCGGGCAAGACTTCCAGAGATCTTCTCCTTTGTTGATCGACGTCCTTCGTGTCCTTCGGTGACATGAGTAGAGTGGTGGTGGTCTCGGAGTCCAAAGGCACAAGGTAAAACCAGCGATCATGGTGGTGGTTTGGGTAGTCCTCGGCCACGCCGACGTTCTTGGAACGCCGGTGGTTCGATTTGGCTGAAAAAGTCTCGTGCCGTGTGTGCGTGTGTCCTGAGCCGGGAGGGGCTCGGCCTACGCGTCCCTTGAGGTGGGACACCATGACTCAAATGGCGGGTCTAGCGCGGTGGCGGTGCTCACCATGAGGAAGAAGGTTGTGGCTCACCGTGGGTTCGAAGGTGTAGGATATTGTTGCCGTGCAGGGTGATCGCCGTGTCGTGCCATGCCGATCCGCAACGGTGGCACCGGCGGGATCATGGACGGGGTCGTTGGTTGGAGCAGTCGGTGGAGTACCGGATGGTCGGGGCTCCAGAGGACAACTTGGCATGGTTAAGGCCTTCCTGCAGGGTGTAGAACACGGCACGAAGGCCGGTCTCAGCATCGTGGTGATGGAAATGGAGTCATGACATGGTTTTGGTCCCTGGAAGCTCACTGGCGATAATACAGTGACAAATTTGGCGAGATGGAGATGCATGAGCTGCTGCATGTGAACAACAACAGGGCATCGCTGCTGCACGACGCGGGCTCGATGTCGTGGAGGAGGCGTGGTCGCAGCGGTACGGCGACGATCTCTGGGAGGCGTGCCATGCACACGTGGCAGCCATCCCACGGGCGGAGCAGGGCGGCCAGGGGCGCTCGGGAGCGTGCGCTCGGCAAGGGGCGGCTCCGGTACAGTAGTGCTGGCTAGCAGCGGCTGGCTGCCGCGGCCAGCAAGCAGCAGCGCTCGGTCGGTGGTGCAGACGAGGCGAGGCCGAGGCTCCGGGGCGTGGCGTCGCTGCTGCACGACGCCGTGACACGACGAGGAGGGAGCCGGGGCACGGCGCGGCGATGGAGAGGAGGTGAACGCCGACGGCGTGGTCGCGGTCACCGTTCGGCTCGGTGATGACACGACCGCAGCAACGCCGAGGTGAGGTTGGCTCGTCGGTGGGGGACGCTGCAGCTGCCGGAATGCTCAACGTCGGGGCGAGCTCGGGAAGGCGGGGGAAGACCGTTGGCGTCGCGTGCGTCGTCACGGTTGCGCAGCGGGAGGCGCCCGTCTAGCCTCAGCATCGTTGCTGCGCTCCATGGCGGGGACGACGGCGCATCGGCGCACCGTGACCTGTGCAGCCATGGCGAGGGCGAGGCCGCGCTAGCAGCTGCACCGAGGGAGGTGATGGCGTTGCAGGCAAGCAGGCCGACGCGATGTAGCTATGACCAGCACGGCATCGGGGTGGGTGGCTGCGTGAGGAGGGCAAGATGGCGGCGGCGTCCTCGTGAGGAAGATGAACAGTGAAGGAGCCTGTTCTTCTTATAGGTGCCTGCGCTAGGGTTCCAAAGGCTTCGGACGGCGGGGATCCTCGGAGGTCGTGCTCTTGGCCACGCGGTGTCCATCCGAGAGACGGAGCAGTTGAGTGCTGAGGTTGGGGCGCGCGAGGGTAGAGCTGGTGGCGGCGGCGGCGACTCCTGGGAGAGGCGCCCTGCTTCCTAGGTTTTGGAAAGGTGGCGCACGGTTGGGCCTGCTGGGCCGCTCGGACGGGCAGTGAGACTGCACGGGCCGCGAGGAGGGCGAGCTGGGCCGCGGCTACGCTGCGCAAAGGACGCTCTGCGCTGGGCTACGGGAGGAAAACGGGAGTCTGTGCCTGTACAAGTTTACAGTTAAGTACTAGTTGTGTTCGTAACCATACGCTGAAGCCGTGCCTGCATGGTCCTGTTCCGTGAACACAAGGGGAGCTGGGCTTCGACTTGTTTGTATACGTGCATGCTCTGGATTCTGGAAGGGGCTCACGTAATAAACAAAGCAAGCACAGTAGTAGTATGCACATGGTTGTGCAGGTGCTGGATGCCTGCTGCTGCTCTACGTGCTTCACGTAATAAAGGGACGATGGGTACAGGAGCACGCACGCTAGTGCTTTCTGCTGGGCTTGATTTATTAGGGAAGAAAGAGAAAGGAAAAGATTTTCCTCCTTTTATTATTTGCACAATTCTTGAGAGACGTTGGGCGGAATTTGAATAGATATAAAAGGGCTTGAGAGGAGAAGAGAGAAGGAACTTTTCTCTTTTATGATTTGAGGAGTTTGATATGGATTCAAAGAGCTTTGAGAGGGATTCGAAAAGGAGTTCGGCCAAAAATCGTTACAGAATCAGGTCGGGCTCAGGGAGAAGGGATGCTACGGAATTGTGTTTCTCCAAGCGAAACCCTAGACCAATAAAAGGAACTCTGACAAAATCCTACAAGCAATTCTATATGTATGCGATGATTGGTTAGCAAGCTCTTGTTAGTTTGGCTTGGGTTCGTCTTAGCAACTACATGATTCACTCGATTGCAGGAAAAATTTTAAAAAGCTCGTATTTTTAGTTATTAGAAAACCCGGGTTGTTATAGCATGTCAAGGAGTACATCACTTTCAGGGATAATAGTAGGGGTAAGGTTCTCTCTCGAGGTGCCGTTAGAGTGAATGATGGATTTGTCTTGAAAGATGTTGCACTTGTGTCCAACTTGCATTTTAACTTGCTCTCGATTTCGTAACTTCTTCAAGACGGCTTTGAAGTTCGTTTTAAATCCGGCTGTTCTAGAGTTTTGGATTCTCGGGGTGATCTTGTTTGCCGGATCACTCCATTTGGCCGCGTGTTTAGAGCTGACTTCTCTTGCTCTTTTGGTGCTTCTGAATGTTTGGTTGCTGGATCCTCTTCCGATCTTTAGAAATGGCATAGGAGACTTGGACATTTGAGTTTTGATCTACTTGTGAGATTGAGTTCACTTGGCCTAATCCAAGGATTGCCTAAGCTTAAATTTGAGAAGGTTCTAGTTTTCCACCCTTGTCGCCACGGGAAGATGGTAGCCGGTTCTCATTCCCCCATTAACCAAATCATGACCAAGAAACCCAAGAAACTCTTACACATGGACACGGTAGGTCCATCTCGGGTTAGGTCGGAAGGTGGGAAGTAGTATGTTCTTGTGATCATGGATGACTTTTCGCGCTACTCTTGGGTGTTTTCCATGGTGGGCAAAGATGAGGCTTTCTCTTGTGCTAAGGATTTGATCTTGCGTCTTCAAAATGAGTTACCAAATAATACCACGAGAGCGATTCGCAATGACAATGGTACGGAATTCAAAAACACTCAATTTGAGACGTTCTGTGCTTCTTTGGGTCTTGAGCACCAGTTTTCCTCACCTTATGTCCCCCTTAAAATGGTGTTGTTGAGCGCAAAAATCGGACCCTTGTTGAGATGGCTAGGACGATGCTTGATGAGCATAGGACTCTTAGGAAGTTTTGGGCCGAAGCAATCAACACAGCTTGCTATGTTTCCAATCACATCTTTCTTCGGGCTTTCACTAAGAAGACTTGGGTGTAGATGCTTCATCCTCAAACAAGGTAATTTGGACAAGTTCGAGTCCAGGTCTTCAGACGGTGTCTTTGTTGGTTATGCCACTCACTCTCGTGCATATCGTATACTTAATGTTGAAACTAACCGTGTGGTGGAGACCTGTGAGGTCACATTTGATGAGACTATGCCTTGTTCTTCTCCTGTCTTTGAGCGTGCAGGTGATGATAAATTTGAGGAGACCATCTTTGTGGAGGATGGAGAGGAAGACGTCGATTGGGGGTGATCCCGCGCTGCCTCCACCAGCTGCCCCAGTCAAGCCTGCTTCCACTACTTCAGCTCACGGCCCCGAGCCTTCTTCTTCGACTTCATGGGGACCATTCGAGCCGGCCCCTCAGCCCGTGCATGCTGCACCTGAGGAGGCCCCAGTTGCTGCCGAGGGGGAGGCGACTTCATCGATGGCGGCACCTCGACACATTCAGCACCGCCACCCTCTTGAGACGATGATCGGCGATATTGACCAGCGTGTTACGCAGTCTAGGTCTATCTCTCATTTTGCTCACTCAGCGTTTGTTTCTAATTCCGAATCCAAAGATGTTGGACAGGCTCTGTCTGATCCCGATTGGATTAAAGCCATGCGTGAGGAGTTAGAGAATTTTGAGCGTAACCATGTCTGGGTCTTAGTTCCTCCACCTCCTGAGTGTCACCCCATTGGTACCAAGTGGGTCTTTAAAAACAAATAGAGTGAAGACAGGGTGATTGTTAGGAATAAGGCTAGATTGGTTGCTCAGGGATACTGCCAGAAAGAGGGGAGAGACTATGAGGAAACCTTTGCTCCTGTTGCCCGTATAGAAGCGATTAAGATTCTGTTAGCTTTTGCAGCCTCAAAAGGGTTCAAGCTATATCAGATGGACGTTAAGAGTGCGTTTCTTAATGGATATATAGACGAAGAGGTTTATGTGAGGCAGCCCCCTGGGTTTGAGAGACCTAAGTTCCCCAACCACGTGTATAAGCTCCACAAGGCTTTATACGGGTTGAAGCAAGCTCCTAGAGCTTGGTATGAGCGGCTTAAGACATTTCTTTTGGTAAAGGGTTTTCAAATGGGCTCGGTTGATAGGACCTTGTTTCTCCTCAGGCAGGGTGTTGACATCCTTTTGGTGCAAATATACGTGAATGATATCATCTTTGGGGGTTCCTCTCACGCTCTTGTGGCCAAGTTTTCAGATACTATGAGCAGGGAGTTCGAGATGAGCATGATGGGAGAGTTGACGTTTTTCCTTGGGTTGCAAATCAAGCAAACCCAAGAAGGCACCTTTGTGCATCAAGGGAAGTACACGAATGATCTATTGAAGCGGTTTGATATGGGTGAGGCCAAGGCTCTTTCAACGCCCATGTCAACCACGACGACCCTTGATGAGGACAAGGAAGGAGAGATGGTGGACCAAAAGGAGTATCGCAGCATGATCGATTCCTTGCTATACTTGACGGCGACGCGACCGAATATCTAGTTCGTCTTGTGCTTGTGTGCACGGTTCCAGTCTTACCGAGATCATCTCATCGCCAAGCCATCAAGCGCATTCTCAGGTACCTGTGATTCACTCCAGAGTTTGGCTTATGGTACTTGGCCGCTTCCACCCTCTCACTCTGTGGCTATTCTGATGCTGACTATGCGGGTTGTCGTGTGTATCGTAAGTCTACGTCTGGCACCTGTCAGTTTCTTGGGACTTCCTTAGTGTCTTGATCATCTAGGAAGCAAAGTGGTATTGCCCAGTCTACCTATGAGGCTGAGTATGTAGCTGCTGCCGCTTGCTATTCTCAGTTGCTATGGATGGTGCAGACCTTGAGGGACTACGGTCTATCTTTTAGACAAGTTCCACTGTATTGTGACAGCACGAGCGCCATTAGCGTAGCAAAGAACCCAGTGTTACACTTTAAGACCAAGCACATCGAGGTTAGGTTCCATTTCTTGCGTGATCACTACGAGAAGGGTGACATAGACTTGATTCATGTGGACACACATAACCAGTTAGCTGATATTTTCACTAAGCCACTTGACTTGACCCAGTTTGCTCGGCTGAGGAGTGAACTCAGAGTTTGTTTCCCTTTTTAGAGGAGGGAACTTTGAGATTATACACTAGTTTTGGTTCTTTTAGTCAGAGCTTTTGTTTTTCATCTTTTGTATCATATTTGCATTTTCATGGCATATTGTGACATATATCATTTTGAACTTCATGAATATAGCTATGAGTTTGCTTCTATGCTTATCTTGGTATGTTGAGACATGTTTAGGCTCACTTTGATCATATGAACTCTTGTTGAGCTAAACATGACCTTTTCTGTGAACTTGACTAAACTTGATGAAATCTGAAAAAATTGTTCACCCTTGAGTTTGGCAACTAGTATGTATGGTTTTGTTGAGCTCTCATATGCTATCTTTTATATACTTGGTTGCTATGACTCATACCTTGATTCACTCACTTGCTTAGATCAATCTAGTTTACATTGTGCTAAAATCTTGTAATCTAAGTTAAGTGATGTTGAAAAGATCAGGATGGATATGTATTATACCACCTCAAAGTATCTAGACCGCTTCCTATTGCACTTTTGGATGAACTAGAGCTTTGTAGTGGATGATCGAAACCATTGCTTTTAGCTAATCATTGTCTTTGACATAGGCTACGCATGGTTGAAAAGTTAGGCAAAACAATACATATAACCTCTCGCACACACATGTCCTACTAATACTTGTGAAACACCTAATATAGAGAAATTGATTGAATCGAAAATTTCACTTGTGTTAGATTCTTCTATGACTTGATGTGTGACCTTAGTTTGGGATAGTTCACCTTGTATACACTTGCTTAGCACTTGATTTGATCTCCATTCTATATATGCTATGTGCTACTCTTAGTGGTGAACATTCTAATCTTTGGTATCAAAATTGCTTACTATGCTTCTCTCATATGGATTGTTTTTTATCATCTTGAGCATTTACTAAATCCTACCAATGTTGAGCATTTTGACACACTAATGGCTATACTCCTGAAGCTTCTGCATTCATGTGCATTTTTGCATGCTTGAGAGGAGAAGGTTTTGGGAACCTTGATGTGTGCATGTGTCAACAAGGGGGAGAAATTTCAAACACATTTTTGAGTTGAGCACACTTTCAGGGGGGGTTTGGGAGCTAGTTGTGTTGATCCTCGCCTCTTAGTCTCCTTTGCATTTGTGCTTCCTTAGTGACCATGTGCTTACTTGTCATTGCTTTTGTGGTCTCTTGGGCAGGTTTTCTTCTTTCCCTTCCTTCTTCTTATTCTCACTATATCATGATTACCTGTAATGGTATTGACAATGCACTCATCAAGAGGGAGATTGCGGACCCAAGTGGGGGACTTGGTCCGGATTGTGATGAGTGATTGTCAGCGGAGTTCACTTGGTATGTTGGTCAGCTTGTGGTGTGCAGGTGTTGGGCTCGGATGCAGTGGCGGATAGCGGAGTGAAGGTCAAGAGAGCGGGCCGTGCCGATGTACTGGGAGCGGTGAAGGACAGACGTGGGACTTGGGCCGAGGGGCTTGGACGCTGGAGCGCCAGCTGTGGTGGCGGACACTGCGACATCGACAGGCGTGGTCGAGCAAGGCCAAGGGACTCGAGCGGTACACGGGCTAGCGGGACGCGGCCCAGGACGGTTTCCGGGTTTGGGCCTCAAAACCCGGGCGGAGCTGCTTCCGGCGGGAAGCGGGGCGACACGTGGCGGAATCTCCGAGGTTGCGTCAAGGCGATGGCAACTCGAGCATGAAGCGGGGTCGTCCGATCATATCTTCAGTCACAGGCTGTTCCAAAATGTCCTAGGGCTACCTGACTCGCCTGAATAAGCAGTAGTTAGTGACTAGGGGGTTAATCACAAATTGTACACATGACGATAAGAGGGGGTATGGCTGCCCCTCCCCTTCTCACCTCTTTCATTCTCATTCCCCCACCTTGTTCTTACGGTTAGAGCTCCATTAGAGAGAGAGGTCCACTCCCAAACTCATGGTAGTGTAAAACTTGTGTTTGTGCCGGGAAATCGAGGCCCTAACCTCGTGTCGTCTCCGGGGTTCGGAGTAAGTTCGTGTGTTCTTGTGGTGACCTTCGATTCCCTTCTCTTGTGTGCTTCAATTCGTGCATTTTACTCCATTTCGATTCATTCTTGTTGCATGTGCTTATTGTCTACCATGTGAACAACCTTTCTACCGAGGGAAATCGTTTGATTCGAACTCTAATCATAGATCAGGCGTGTTCTTCACCATGGGCGATTTCAAGAACATATTTGGGGGCGATTCGATTTGTCGGTGATTCTCTTCGAATTGGACTTTGATCTTTTAGGAGTTGGTTCCAGACTACCTTGGGAACTTATGGCCAAAATTTCGTGCTAGTTCATCTCCGTTTGATCAAATCCTCTTCGTTTCTTGGTGGAGGCGATTTTCGGTTTGAGCGTTCGTGTGCTGTCTGTCCAGTCGCGGACAGTCCGGGCCTAAGGGCCGGACAGTCCGGGGGTCGGGGCCGAGCACAGTGGAGCAGCAGCTCTGCTCGGTTGACCAGTCACGGAGAGTCCGCCGGTGAACCGCGGACAGTCCGAGGCTGTTCCCGAGGGTGTCCAGCAAGGTTTTCTGGAAGTTCGGTTTTCGGGTTTTGGCCGCCGGACAGTCTGCCCCCTGGTAGCGGACAGTCCAAGCCTGTACAACCAACAGCAGTAGGAACTCTTTACTCTCGGGTTTTTTTGAACTCAACGCCGGACAATCCACCTAAAAATCACGGACAGTCCGCTGTTGTGCTGTTCGACAGTATACAGTGACTGTCCAGTGCACTGTTGCCTGACAGTTCTTGCCGTCGAACAGTTCGTGGTCTGGGTCTGGACAGTCCGAGGCTGTAAGCCGGACAGTCCGCCCCTGTAGACCGGACAGTCCGGGTCTGTGCAGCGTGCTTCCGTTTGAGCTTTGTTTCTGCGCTTCCTCCGAGATTTCCGAGTATCCCGCTGTGTTTCTCTGGTACCCAATCACCACTTGATTCGTGGACAGTTCGTGAGGGTTTGTTTGCTTCTTGGGATCGTGTTTAGGACATTGGCCTTTCAAATATTTCGGAAGAAATTTTTGAGGCTCCTATTCACCCCCCTCTAGTCGCCTTGCTCGGTCCTTCATTGTCATCGGTGAAGTTTTAACCACAAGGCGGTGAGTACAACTAATTTTGCACTTGCAGTTTTATATTTCTCCATATTATCAGTAATCTTACTTTCTTTTTTATTTGTTTATTACTCTCTCCAAAAAGAAATATTTGGTGATAGATAAGTGTTGAATTCAAATTACTCGGTCCACCTGTTTCAAATAGCGGGTATAGCACCGCAATAGCTGCAGGAAGGACTCACCACTAAGCTATTCGTATTTCCACTATATCACCGCTATTTATAGCTACTTACCGTTATTTACCGCTATAACGCCGCTATTTACCGCTATTTCATATTTCATATGCTACTAATTTGGTATTTTTTGAAATAAACTAATTTGATATTTTGGACAATTAAATTTTTATGAACCATGTTATAATGTCATATTGGTATTTGGTAATGTTATGTAAACTTGTAGAACCTTAAAAACGTATTTATGTTTATGAAATATCATATTTGCCTTCTTTTGGCATCAATTATTGGTGTTTTTTCATGGTTTTTCTTATAAACCGCTATCTGGCATAGCTTCGCTATAGCTTTATAGCCCCTAGAAATCATACCGTTATTTGCCATAGCCCGCTATTTAAAACTATGCTCGGTCATGAAATATAAAGTATCGAAAGTTTAAGATTTGTTCCAAATTGTTCGGCAGGGCTGATTTTAGCTGCGGCTGAATTGTTGTGAGAGAAAAATACTATGTTCTATGACTGAAAATAAGGTTGATGGCAACGTATCAAATGGAAACTAACCTCTCCGTACAAATCATGCAAACTTCTAACCTGAGCCACCTGATGTTGATCTAAAAGGACACGGGGGAGAGGTGGAAGGGGGGATTTGCAAATGTGTGATTAGGAGCGGGCGGTTAAGCGTAAAATTACCCAACCCCCCTACGCCCCTTGGATCAATATCATGTGACCCAGATTAGAAGTTTGCAAGTTTGCACGAAGTGGTTGGTTTGCACTAGATATGTTCCCTTGATCATTCTAAATTGCTTAACTCTATCCATGTGTGCTTGCCTTTTAAATCTTATCCATACATGTCATTTAAAGACTATCTTGTGCAAAATGATCCCTCCTATAATTGGTAGGCAAAACCAATGGCATGCATGGATGTCCTTTTGTCTGAAATGACAGGAAATTAATCAAGTGGACAACTAAACTAACTAAATGATCAGTGGTAAGTTAGTCTTTTGTCAAACTTTTAATTTATCGACTTCTTATTTGGTTTTAAAATTGCTTAACCTTATGTTTTAGGACAGGAGGCGTACACACTCATTGCCCCTTTTTATTAAAGGCGGTTCATGTTAATAATTAAGGAATAGGTTGTTATTTAAAAGAAATGCATTGAAGCATGCAAAATACAATCTCAAACTAATATGATTTTTTCTCGCACATCCTCACGTACTGACACAAAAATACAGACAACCAAGGAAAAAAAAATAGAAACTGTAAGCTATGAGTTGATAAGCTCTCCACTGTGTTACTCACTCAGATGCTGTTTGGTTTCGCCGTGGGAATCATAATGGCAATGAAATCAGATAGCACTGCAATCTGTTACATTTTAACAGAAAACGGAGTTTGTTTGGTTGGCTTGACGTAAACGACCAGGAAGGAAAGCGAGCGAACAATGATGCGAGGAGCTACCGCCGCCGTTGCCGCCGCCGGCCGAGGTCTCTGCAGGTTAAGTGTCTCCACTGCTGCCGGTAGACGAGCGCCTGCTGTCCTCGCGTCGCAGTCCTGGTTCCGGCCGGCGGCCGCCGCCTGCCGTCTCGTGGCCGTGGTCCTGGTTCCGGCCGCCGCCGTCTTCCTCGACGCACGTGAAGGGGAAGCGGCACGACAACCAGAGCTGGTGGCGAGTGAATCGCGACGACTCCCGTGCAAAGTGTGCTCGAGCGGAGGGGAAGGGAACGGGATTCATATAAGAGTTTAATCAGTGTTTCCAGCAGCTGCACTGCTCTCTGCAACTTCTCATGGACAGTCCAGCAAAGTATGCAGCTTATCCACAATTCATGGGAGGATGTAACAGTTTTCCCAAGCAATGCAGATGGCGCCTAAGAAATCATATAGTGCCTGCACCAGAAATTTAAAACTGCCATCAGTAAAAAAAAAATTGAGGACACAAACTTGTGAAGGACCGAAATAGGCGACTAGAGAGGGGTGAATAGGAGCCTCAAAATTTCTTTCGAAATATGCGTGAGACCAGTGTCCTAAACACAATTTCCAAGAAGCAAGAAATTCTCACGAGATATCCACGAACCTACTGGAGGTTGGGTGCAAGAAAAGCACAGCGGGATACTCAGAAACACCGGAAAAGACGCGGAAGCAAAACACAAACGAGAGCTCACTATCCAGACTCGGACTGTCCGGTGTCCAGGCGCGGATTGTCCGCCGTGCGGACCTCAGACTGTCCGGAGGAGAGCTTGGACTGTCCGGTGGCACGCTCTGATAAGCAACAGTGCCACGGACAGAAACTGTTCTCTATCGGACACAAGACGTCGGATTGTCCGCTACCTGAGTCGGACTGTCCGCCGGCCAAAAGTCCAAAAACCAATCAAATGAAAACCTTCCTGGTCACTGTTTGGAGCTCAACGTCTGACTGTCCGCGATGGATTCCCGGACTATCCGCCATTATATAACACCCCTGGTGTTACAGTTAATTAAAACCTGCCATGTCATCATCTTTAGTTGCAAATCATCCCGCATCAAACCTGATCACTGTGCATTAATTAAAATAATTTTTATTTCCACATGTGATTGCACGTAGGCATCTTTGAGTGACTTTATGATCTAAATAATTGTTTGTGTGTATGCCTTTAAATCCAAATAGGAAGTAAAAAGAGAAAACAATTAAAAACCCTAATCGGACTCGAAACCCTAAATCAAAAAATAAATAGAATCAAGTGTTGGGTCTTAAACAAAAGTTATAAATCTTTAAAAGTTGAGCAACTTCTGTTTTGGACAATTTTGAAGTTATAAAAAAAATTTAAATAAAATCTTAATCTGGGTTTTAAAGTTTAAACTAGAAATACAAATTCAAAAACTATTAGAAATCTGATGATGGTCTTTTAATAAAAAATTTAGCCCTTTCAAAATAGAACAACTTTCATGTTTAGAGATTTTAAAGTTTACATGTAGAAATTTAAACTAAAACCCAATTAGTGTGTGTTTAATTAAAATTTAAAATGCCATTTCAAAAATATCAAGATTTAGGGAAAATTATTTTAGTGAAAGTTGTAAGGATTTTCAATTTGAACAACTTTTATATTTGGGGATTTTGATGTTATGCAATGAGATTTCAAAATAAACTCCAATGAGTATTTTGAAATTTGAAATTGAAATGCTATTTCAAAAATTATCAAGAATCTGACAAAACTCCTTTAATGAAAGTGGTAGGGATTGATTAATAGGACAACTTTTATATTTGGGTATTTTCAAGTTGTTAAGAAAAGTTTTGAGTTTTCAATTGAATTTGAAATGGCTTTAAAAAGGGCAAATTACCCGCTTTTAAATTATTCAAAAATTATTCAAAACTTGGATGAGGTAAAAAACAAAATCTGTTCAACACAAAATTTTCTACAACTTTTATGTTGGTGATTTTTCAACTTTATTTACAAAATAAAAAGTAATTTAGAGAAAAGGTTCAGGGGAGGGTTAGCTCAGCTACAGTACTAGGGGGTACTCTGCCCCTGCGCACGCGTGGGGACCGGCCGCGCGTGCCGCGCCGCGCGCCAGCGACGCCCGGGGCCGGCCGGCCGCGTGTCGCCGTCGGGGCGGGCCCGTGGGGGTCCATCCCACGTCTCGCCATCTTCCCCATCCTATATGAGCCACCACCGACGCCATAGTTCCTCCTCCTATCGGTTCTGCTTGCCGCCGATCGCCTCTCGGGCAACGGCAAAATTCGTCGTCGCCGTTCAATCATCATTCTCTCCACTTTGCCACTGGCTTCGCAACTTTCCTGCGAGTCTATTGAACCCACTGGTGCCGCTTCGCATCGCCGGAATCGCTCCCGCGACCTTTTCTTCTTACTGTCCGGTGGGAGCGCCACCGTGGGTATCTCCATCGCAAACTGACCACTCCAGTGAGCTAAGTTTCAGTCCTCTGGGTCTTCCCGCTTCTACGTAGCTCCACGAATCTCATGCATCCGACCGTATCCCTGTTGGTGCGTAGGACACGCCGGAACACACCGTCGCCGCCAGTTTCCGCCGCCGTGCTCGCCCTCACCGACGATGACTCGTCTCCGTTCATCCTCCGTCTCTACCAGTGCACGCATCACGCTCTGGTGAGTCTCCTAGGTATTTTCCGAACCTCATCTCAACCTATACCGCATACTTGCGGCTGGAACGGCGCGCACCGCCATGACAAGCACCACCGACGCCACCGACGCCATAGTTCCTCCTCCTTTCGGTTCTGCTTGCCGCCGATCGCCTCTCGGGCAACGGCAAAATTCGTCGTCGCCGTTCAATCATCATTCTCTCCACTTTGCCACTGGCTTCGCAACTTTCCTGCGAGTCTATTGAACCCACTGGTGCCGCTTCGCATCGCCGGAATCGCTCCCGCGACCTTTTCTTCTTACTGTCCGGCGGGAGCGCCACCGTGGGTATCTCCATCGCAAACCGACCACTCCAGTGAGCTAAGTTTCAGTCCTCTGGGTCTTCCCGCTTCTACGTAGCTCCACGAATCTCATGCATCCGACCGTATCCCTGTTGGTGCGTAGGACACGCCGGAACACACCGTCGCCGCCAGTTTCCGCCGCCGTGCTCGCCCTCACCGACGATGACTCGTCTCCGTTCATCCTTCGTCTCTACCAGTGCACGCATCACGCTCTGGTGAGTCTCCTAGGTATTTTCCGAACCTCATCTCAACCTATACCGCATACTTGCGGCTGGAACGGCGCGCACCGCCATGACAAGCACCACCGTGCCGCCATAGCCGTGTTAGGGCTCGCCGGAGGCACTGCTCTCCTCAACCAAGCTCCCAGATAGGTTCGCAAGCATATTTCTCACATAGTGGTACCCTGGTTTTCGCTGGGGAGGCTGCCACCGGCCAGCCGCCGCGGCCGGACTCGCCGCACCGCACGCGCGCGGAGGACTGAGCGGGAGGTAGGGGATGAGCTCGGCTGGGCCTCGCTGGGCCAGCTGCCCGATTCGGTTGGGCCGAGCCAACCTGTTGGGTCAGGTCAAAAAGGGAGCGCGCGGGTGGGCCGGATCGGCCTGCCGAGTTGGGCCGGTTCAGGCCGAAATTAGGTTTTGCATTTTCTCGCGCATTAATTTGCATTTTCGGATTTTCTGATGAGGTGAATAGTAAGGCAATTTGTAAATCTTGTATGAATATTTTTGTGACACCAAAAATTATGAAATTAATTGTAGAGGCTCTCTGTGAAATATGGAACACACTAAAAATATGAAATAATGATTTTCAGCACTTTTTGTAGGGAATAAAAATGTACCTTTTAATTAATAAAGGAGGTTTTTCGGATTTTTGTAGGTCAAAATATTAATCCAAAAATCATGAAATTTGTTTTGGTAATGTTTGAGGATAAGTACTATCTGTAGTAAAATTTGGAGCTATAATAGAAATAATTTAATTATTTCTTATTTATTACTTGATTAATTGATTAATTAAGAAAGGGTTATTAGGATTAAATTTTAATAATTTGTTAAATCTTTTAGGGTTCGGTTAAACCCCTTGTAGCACCTGAACCCTACTGTTCCAAGTTTTGATGATCATTTACTTTGTAAATATAAAATGAATTACTCTAGGTAGTAATTAAATGTCAAAACAAAAATCTTAATTGATGAATGGGTTAATAAAAAAATGAGTAGAAACCCTAATTCACTTTTGCGTGGTGTGACATTTGGATTGAGTGATATCCCTGGGTCATTAACTTGAGATGATCCTTGGCACCTTAATTAGTGTTTGGGTTCTTAATTAAGTTGTTAATTTGGAACGCTAATAATTTAGGTTAGTCACATATGATGATAGGGTTTAATAATTTGCTTAGGCAAAGGGTTGATAGTGTTCTAGGGGAAGAACCAATCCGACTTTCAACGACTGTTAAAATGGTCAATAAACCAAAATAGTTAATACCCGATAGTAACTAGTTTCGTTGGTTTGCAACTTTATCGTAAAGGAAAGTGTACTCAACCTTCAAATTGAGTTTACTTTCTACTGATCAGTGATTTTGCGCATCTCCTGCATCATGGCATACATATCATCATGTTAAGCGTCGCGTTATTATTTTGTGTAGTGAACGTGCGGTGATTATTATCTGAAGCGTGTCCCGAGTAAGATCTTCACTCGGTGGACGTGGATCCTTCTCGGTGATTTACTTCAGGGTTTCGTCTACTTCAAGCAACAGGCAAGCCCCGGTGCATTCAGCCTCTTCCATGTGATTTACAAAATGTTTATAACTTGAGTAAATCTAATGCATTACGTTGATAGGAGTTGATTGTCACCTACTTGTTGCATTACCTACCCTGATATATTATCCCTGGAAACCTGTTTTAAAATGAAAACATTGGAAAATGCTTAGCCCTGCTTAAATAATGTAGATTTGCATAAATGCTATTTTGAGCTATTGTGATATGTTATTTAAACATGAAAAAGGGAATTGGTATTATTCTCGTTCGGTGGCTGTGCACCTGATCAGTACACTGTCATCGACGGGAAGGGATTTCCTGCTCGGTGATCGTGGCATTGGGTTAGAGTCCCAACAATTGTCACCGACGGAAACGGGATTTGAAAACCGAAGGGGCATTTGTACTTGGGTTAGAGTCCCAATGCATTGTCGCCGACGGAAAAGGCATTAGGGACCATTCGTTGTAGGCCTGTTGGATCGAGACTTTGCAACTAGCCACATACTACGGAAAGTCTCTGACTCCGGTGGCTCTACTGCTGGAACCGACAACCACGCACTGGGAGTGGAGAGATGGCGAGAGTAGCGTGTACCCTCGTGGCCGTCGTGCCTGGAGACTAGAGGGGTACTGTGCTCTCAGCTGACGCAGGACCGGTTTCGGGGTATGAAAAGCCGTGGTAGGCGGGGTTGGCATATGCAAGCTTAAGTGCTACATATGCAGTGTAGATTGGGATCCCCAGCTCGGTACTAATCGATTCGAATCATCGTTGCTCCTCGGTTATGGAGACTTGATCCTTCGACCATTCAGCGAAGAGTGGTTCGGAACTAGGATGTTTTTGAGAATGATTAAATAATTGGAATTGAAAGATATATGAGAAAGAACTGATAACTATTGATATTGATTATAATAATATTGAGTAAAATAGTGAAAGTAGGATTAGTAATGCTTTTATGCAAAATTCTTTGACTCTTGTTAAAGCCTTACCTTGACTCCCCTCAGCCTGCATTCCTGAGTCTCATCCCTTTTTCTTAGTCGGGTAAGTCTTGCGGAGTACCCCATGTACTCAGGGTTTGTTAACCCCCTGTTGCAGGTGACTTAGGTGTACAGCTCGGTGTGGGACCGTGTCGGTCAACGGATCATGCATGGATGAAAAAGTATATGATGTAACCCTTGGGCAGGGTGTCTAGTTGTAAGATGCTACTCCACTACGAAACTCTGATTTGGGATAATGTCATTTATATTTGTAAACCTATGTTTATGTAATTCTTCCGCACTCTTTACTCTGATTCAATTTATTTGTGTAAACTATTGTAATACTGCAATACTTACAATGAGATCCTCAGGAGGTTAGGGTTTCCTAGGGAAACCGGCAGGCTACCTGAGTCAAGGAGAACTCGTGCAGACTAGTCAAAGGTCCTTAGGGACGATGACGGGGTGCGTGGGCCGTATGATTAAGGTGGTTCTGTCACAAGTGGTATCAGAGCATTTCATTGTAAAGTACTTGCAGTATTACTTTACAAAAACTTCAAAATAATTTCAAATGAATAAAATTGATGGGGTAGTTTGGTCCGAGTTATTTCTGAACTTTCCTCATTCGTTCTATAGCATCTTTCCTCGATTACTTCTATAGGACTATAGTTAGGCGTTGAGCTTAGTAGTGGATTAGCACTATACGTATGCCCTATGTTGAAAAATATTGAGTGCATGTCACTCTTGTAATTAATTTAATTCGTATAATACGTATATATCAGAGTATTCTGATTCGCGTTGGAACGCTCATGTATCATGACATTATAACTATTAATAATTCCCCCGATATGAAGTATATCTCTACTTTCTAAAATAAAATTTATTTCCAAATATATTTTTGTTAAAAACAAATTTTACCCTTCTTCTCAATAGATGGATCCGCAAGACCCTGCCACTGGAATCGATGAATGCCTGGCTATGTTCGGAGCTCCTATGGTGTTGTGGCAGTTACTACAAGAAGTAGGCTACTCGGAACCACCCAAGTATCATTGGTCCCGTACTATTCTCCTTGGTCGGCCGTGGTACGAAGTGTCCCTCCGGATCTCAGCTTGTACCACCGCTCCGTTTTGGCCAGCGTGGGAAGCGCAGGCTGAAGGTATGAGTCCCTGGGAAGGAGCTCAGGCTACAGCATTGGAAGTCCTGAGGAAGATCTGCTTCAGGTGTCAGAAAGAAGTCAGAGTTTCTACTCTGAGAATGTTTCCGTCAGAAGCCCCAGGGAATTGGGATGGTCTTCAACGACAAGCCAAGCAATTAGAAGAAAATTTTGATCAACAGGATTCCATATTGGTAGCCACTACTCGAGCTATGCTCGCCGTCCTTAACCTGCATCTGACCCGTGAGTGAGGACGCGAGGAGTGGCAGGAACTTTACGCTGAATGTTATGAAGCACTCAAGACTACAGAACTCAAGAAGAAGAAGGCTAATAAGAAAGCCTTAAAGTGGCAAGAGGCTGCTCAGATCAGTGATGTGGAAAGGATCGGTCTAGACGTCCAAGTAGAAGCACTCGAAGCACAGCGACAAGCAGACCAGCACCGCATAGAAGAACTGGAGAGTCTGGTGGATAGTCTTCACCTTCAGACAGGACTTCTCATCCAGCAGCGTGAAGAAGCTCATTCTTATGCCGTAATGGCAAGGGAAGGTCTTAGAGAGACCGTTGGATATCTGCAGCATCAGGATGCGATGTTTTGGGGCCTGCATAACACCTATCGGCAACAACTTCAGGCGGCCCATCAGAATGTCACCGATTTGCAACAAGAAGTGCAAATGCTCCATGCCATGAATGATCCAATTCCAGATGTAGAGGTTTTAGTAGCTGACCATCAGGAAGAGTCTGGTTCAGCAGAGAATGCCGATGAGGAGTTGGAGGAAGTAGCGAGTGACTCGGAGTCAGAAGTCATGAGTGGTCAGGTCGATTAGCTTATGAAGATAGATAGTTTCCTAGACCCAGTGTCAGATTAGGTCAAATCTAAGGTTACGTGTCTTTGTAATCTCAAAACTCTGTGTCGATAGGAAACTGGTGTAATGGTAGTTCAATAAGTTGGAGTAAGTCGACTTTAACTAGTAGTTATTGTGAACCAATATGTAAACCTCGGATAATCCTTCTTCATCTGTGAAATGGCTTCCTACTTAAGCTTATGAGTGTTATGTGTGTTCAAAATTTGGTAAATTTTGCCATAAGACTATGTTTTACCAACCCTCGTTAACCTTCGCTCCAAAAGTTTCCAGTCCTTGGGGAACTTCTGGATGCAGTCGACCCGACACCAAAAATCAAAAATCTTTGGCTATCTAAATCTACTTATGTGTCAGCTTTGATTTTCTCCTTTCACGACACATACTATTTCCTTGAAACTGTCAACCAAAATGTGTTGGTTGAAAGCTATTGTAATTGTGGTCTACGGGATATCATGCTCCAAGACCATGACACAGCGTCGAAATCTGGGGTCTCCTATGGATCGCAACCATGGGAAATTACAACCGGACGCTCGCTGTTATCAGGGTTGTTGGTCATGATCCTAGCCTGCAATTAATGTGCTTTCACTTTTTTCAAATATCTTTCACAAAATTCATATTCATATTTCTTCATGAATTTCAAAATTATTTTGCTCTTTATAACTATATCAAAACCCACTTTGTGAATTCACATCTGATCTCTCCGAATTCCCAAGATTCTTTGTCCTTGCAATTATCTTAACCTCATCTGATAAAATAACGGGAACCGATTTAGAAATGATACCTAAGATCCAATCACTTGGAAATAGTATCTACGATCCGTTGAGGATTTCCTGTTGTTTTATGGATTCCTGGTTATTATTAAATATCCTGACATCTAGTTTGAAAATTCACCTCTTCGAAAATTTTAGGAAGCACTTAAATTCACCACAAACTCAGCGCGAAAAACCTAGGACCAGATCATGAATTTTATCTGCATACGTGTCATGCCTTGATCCGACACGTATCCCTCACTCAACTCCAACATGTTATTCCAAAATCGTTATGGTTGTGCCTATAATGATGTCATGACCTGTGACCACGGTGCCGCGTCGAAACCTAGGGTCTCTCACGTGTCATGGCCACGTCGAGATTCGGCTAGGCACGCGCAGGTATCGAGGTCTAGGGCTATGACGTACTGTAGCCTCGCAACCAATAAAGTTCTTTGTTTGCACTGTAGGTGGAAACAAATTCATCTTGCTATGATGTAACATGATCTACGGCTGCGATACAATATAGCAACCTGGAATCTCCTGTAACTCACAATCACATGAGAGCTGAAGGGAATATGCTCGTATCAAGGTCTGTGGTCATTTTATATCGTAGCCACAATCGATATACTTTCCCTTTTACTGAGGTTACTTTAATTGTGTTCGATGATGGTTTCTCGACCCGTGACTATGGTGCTGTGTCAAAACTTGGAATCTTCCGTGAACTACAGCCATATAAGATCTTACCAGGGTACGCACTGGTATCGTAGTCGGTGCTCCTGAACCATTATAGCTTGCAATTAATGTGTCTTCACACTCCTTGCAATGGTCCTTAAAGATATTCCTCGCCAAGGTTGTATTTCAGAGAAATAAGGTTTTAAGTTTTAGTGTTGAGAGACAACTGATTAGGTCAAATAAGAATCTTCCTCATAACAGATAGTAAGAGAAGTATGGGCTAGTAGCTTATCAACTCAAGTGTCTGACACTTATCATCTGTACAGGATGTATTTTATGTGTCACCAATTGAGAAGTAACTCCAAGTGTCAAATCGGGTTATTGACTTGGTAAGAGTGGAATTGAACTAGATCTGACGCACTCCGAATACTCAGCGTGGGTCATAAACCAATAAGAGATCGTGTTACTCAAAAGACTTCAACAGGATGATGCACAAGTATGTTGGAATCAGTCTTCAGGAGAAGAAGCTACCCGAGAGATCAGAGAATTACTCACCTGAAAACATTCTTAAGTTCTTAGCTCACCTTTAAAAAATATATAATTTACCCCTTTCAAGTCCTACAAAATGTAAGACCTCTACTTGCTCTATAGTCAAGTTTGAAAAATGTTTTCTTGGCTTATTTTCTTTTCCATTACTAAACCTAAGGCTTTAGCCGCATCTGAAATCTCGGGACGAGATTTATTTTAAGGGGGGAAGGCTATAACACCCCTGGTGTTACAGTTAATTAAAACCTGCCATGTCATCATCTTTAGTTGCAAATCATCCCGCATCAAACCTGATCACTGTGCATTAATTAAAATAATTTTTATTTCCACATGTGATAGCACTTAGGCATCTTTGAGTGACTTTATGATCTAAATAATTGTTTGTGTGTATGCTTTTAAATCCAAATAGGAAATAAAAAGGGAAAACAATTAAAAACCCTAATCGGACTCGAAACCCTAAATCAAAAACTAAATAGAATCAAGTGTTGGGCCTTAAACAAAAGTTGTAAATCTTTAAAAGTTGAGCAACTTCTATTTTGGACAATTTTGAAGTTATAAAAAAATAATTCTAAATAAAACCTTAATCTGGGTTTTAAAGTTTAAACTTAAAATACAAATTCAAAAACTATTAGGAATCTGATGATGGTCTTTTAATAAAAGTTTTAGCCCTTTCAAAATAGAACAACTTTCATGTTTATAGATTTTAAAGTTTACCTGTAGAAATTTAAACTAAAACCCAATTAGTGTGTGTTTAATTAAAATTTAAAATGCCATTTCAAAAATATCAAGATTTAGGGAAAATTACTTTATTGAAAGTTGTAAGGATTTTCAATTTGAACAACTTTTATATTTGGGGTTTTTGATGTTATGCAGTGAGATTTCAAAATAAACTCCAATGAGTGTTTTGAAATTTGAAATTGAAATGCTATTTCAAAAATGGGAAAATTAGCTGTAGGACACTGCGAAAATACATAATATGCTGAGACACACCGCGAACGCGCGATTTTGTCTAAACACACCGCAAATTTATGAATGTTTGCTCAGACACATTTACGGTGTGTCTGGGCAAACATTCACAAATCTTGAATGTTTGCTCAAACACACCGCAAATGTGTCTGGGCAAACATTCACGAATTTGCGGTGTGTTTGGGCAAATTCCCGTGTTGGCGGTGTGTTTCAGCATATCATGCATTTTCGCAGTGTCCTGTGGCAAAATTCGCCTTAAAAAATTATTAAGAATCTGACAAAACTCCTTTAATGAAAGTGGTAGGGATTATTTAATAGGACAACTTTTATATTTGGGTATTTTCAAGTTGTTAAGAAAAGTTTTGAGTTTTCAATTGAATTTGAAATAGATTTAAAAAGGGCAAATTACCCCCTTTTAAATTATTCAAAATTTGGATGAGGTGCAAAAACAAAATCTGTTCACCACAAAATTTTCTACAACTTTTATGTTGGTGATTTTTCAACTTTATTCACAAAATAAAAAGTAATTTAGAGAAAAAGTTCAGGGGAGGGTTAGCTAAGCTACAGTACTAGGGGGTACTCTGCCCCTGCGCACGCATGGGGACCGGCCGCGCGTGCTGCGCCGCGCGCCGGCGACGCCAGGGGCCGGCCGGCCGCGTGTCGCCGTCGGGGCCGGGCCCGTGGGGGTCCATCCCACGTCTCGCCATCTTCCCCATCCTATATGAGCCGCCACCGCCGCCATAGTTCTTCCTCCTTTCGGTTCTGCTCGTCGCCGATCGCCTCTCGGGCAATGGCAAAATTCGTCGTCGCCATTCAATCATCACCCTCTCCACTTCGCCACTGGCTTCACAACTTTCCTACGAGTCTATTGAACCCACTGGTGCCGCTTCGCATCGCCGGAATCGCTCCCGCGACCTTTTCTTCTTACTGTCCGGCGGGAGCGCCACCGTGGGTATCTCCATCGCAAACCGACCACTCCGGTGAGCTAAGTTTCAGTCCTCTGGGTGTTCCCGCTTCTACGTAGCTCCACGAATCTCATGCATCTGACCGTATCCCAGTTGGTGCGTAGGACACGCCGGAACACACCGTCGCCGCCAGTTTCCGCCGCCGTGCTCGCCCTCACCGACGACGACTCTTCTCTGTTCATCCTCCGTCTCTACCAGTGCACGCATCACGCTCTGGTGAGTCTCCTAGGTATTTTCTGAACCTCATCTCAACCTATACCGCATACTTGCGGCTGGAACGGCGCGCACCGCCATGACAAGCACCACCGTGCCGCCATAGCCGTGTTAGGGCTCGCCGGAGGCACTGCTCTCCTCAACCAAGCTCCCAGATAGGTTCGCAAGCATATTTCTCACATAGTGGTACCCTAGTTTTCGCTGGGGAGGCTGCCACCGGCCAGCCGCCGCGGCCGGACTCGCCGCACCGCACGCGCGCGGAGGACTGAGCGGGAGGTAGGGGATGAGCTCGGTTGGGCCTTGCTGGGCCAGCTGCCCGATTCGGTTGGGCCGAGCCAACCTGTTGGGTTAGGTCAAAAAGGGAGCGCGTGGGTGGGCCGGATCGGCCTGTCGAGTTGGGCCGGTTCAGGCCGAAATTAGGTTTTGCATTTTCTCACGCATTAATATGCATTTTCGGATTTTCTGATGAGGTGAATAATAAGGCAATTTGTAAATTTTGTATGAATATTTTGTGACACCAAAAATTATGAAATTAATTGTAGAGGCTCTCTGTGAAATATGGAACACACTAAAAATATGAAATAATGATTTTCAGCACTTTTTGCAGGGAATAAAAATGTACCTTTTAATTAATAAAGGAGGTTTTTCGGATTTTTGTAGGTCAAAATATTAATCCAAAAATCATGAAATTTGTTTTGGTAATGTTTGACGATAAGTACTATCTGTAGTAAAATTTGGAGCTATAATAGAAATAATTTAATTATTTCTTATTTATTACTTGATTAATTGATTAATTAAGAAAGGGTTATTAGGATTAAATTTTAATAATTTGTTAAATCTTTTAGGGTTCGGTTAAACCCCTTGTAGCACCTGAACCCTACTGTTCCAAGTTTTGATGATCATTTACTTTGTAAATATAAAATGAATTACTCTAGGTAGTAATTAAATGTCAAAACAAAAATCTTAATTGATGAATGGGTTAATAAAAAAAATGAGTAGAAACCCTAATTCACTTTTGTGTGGTGTGACATTTGGATTGAGTGATATCCCTGGGTCATTAACTTGAGATGATCCTTGGCACCTTAATTAGTGTTTGGGTTCTTAATTAAGTTGTTAATTTGGAACGCTAATAATTTAGGTTAGTCACATATGATGATAGGGTTTAATAATTTGCTTAGGCAAAGGATTGATATTGTTCTAGGGAAGAACCAATCCGACTTTCAACGACTGTTAAAATGGTCAATAAACCAAAATAGTTAAGACCCGATAGTAACTAGTTTCGTTGGTTTGCAACTTTATCGTAAAGGAAAGTGTACTCAACCTTCAAATTGAGTTTAATTTCTACTGATCAGTGATTTTGTGCATCTCCTGCATCATGGCATACATATCATCATGTTAAGCGTCGCGTTATTATTTCGTGTAGTGAACGTGCGGTGATTATTATCTGAAGCGTGTCCCGAGTAAGATCTTCACTCAGTGGACGTGGATCCTTCTTGGTGACTGACTTCAGGGTTTCGTCTACTTCAAGCAACAGGCAAGCCCCGGTGCATTCATCCTCTTCCTTGTGATTTACAAAATGTTTATAACTTGAGTAAATCTAATGCATTACGTTGATAGGAGTTGATTGTCACCTACTTGTTGCATTACCTACCTTGATATATTATCCCTAGAAACCTGTTTTAAAATGAAAACATTAGAAAATGCTTAGCCCTGCTTAAATAATGTAGATTTGCATAAATGCTATTTTGAGCTATTGTGATATGTTATTTAAACATGAAAAAGGGAATTGGTATTATTCTCGTTCGGTGGCTATGCACCTGATCAGTACACTGTCATCGACGGGAAGGGATTTCCTACTCAGTGATCGTGGCATTGGGTTAGAGTCCCAACAATTGTCACCGACGGAAACGGGATTTGAAAACCGAAGGGGCATTTGTACTTGGGTTAGAGTCCCAATGCATTGTCGCCGACGGAAAAGGCATTAGGGACCATTCGTTGTAGGCCTGTTGGATCGAGACTTTGCAACTAGCCACATACTACGGAAAGCCTCTGACTCCGGTGGCTCTACTGCTGGAACCGACAACCACGCACTGGGAGTGGAGAGATGGCGAGAGTAGCGTGTACCCTCGTGGCCGTCGTGCCTGGAGACTAAAGGGGTACTGTGCTCTCGGGTGGCGCAGGACCGGTTCCGGGGTACGAAAAGCCGTGGTAGGCGGGGTTGGCATATGCAAGCTTAAGTGCTACATATGCAGTGTGGATAGGTATCCCCAGCTGGGTACTAATCGATTCGAATCGTCGTTGCTCCTCGGTTATGGACACTTGATCCTTCGACCATTCAGCGAAGAGTGGTTCGGAACTAGAATGTTTTTGGGAATGATTAAATAATTGGAATTGAAAGATATATGAGAAAGAACTGAGAACTATTGATATTGATTATAATAATATTGAGTAAAATAGTGAAAGTAGGATTAGTAATGTTTTTATGCAAAATTCTTTGACTCTTACTAAAGCCTTACCTTGACTCCCCTCAGCCTGCATTCCTGAGTCTTATCCCTTTTTCTTAGTCGGGTAAGTCTTGCGGAGTACCCCATGTACTCAGGGTTTATTAACCCCCCTGTTGCAGGTGACTTAGGTGTACAGCTCGGTGTGGGACCGTGTCGGTCAACGGATCATGCATGGATGAAAAAGTATATGATGTAACCCTTGGGTAGGGTGTCTAGTTGTAAGATGCTACTCCACTACGAAACTTTGGTTTGGGATAATATCATTTATATTTGTAAATCTATGTTTATGTAATTCTTCTGCACTTTTTACTCTGATTCAATTTATTTGTGTAAACTGTTGTAATACTGCAATACTTACAATGAGATCCTCGGGAGGTTAGGGTTTCCTAGGGAACCTGGCAGGCTACCTGAGTCAAGGAGAACTCGTGCAGACTAGTCAAAAGTCCTTAGGGACGATGACAGGGCGCGTGGGCCCTATGATTAAGGCGGTTCTGTCACACATTATGTCCTAAAAATCCCGAGAGCTAAAAATGAATCTGCTGCTGTCGGGTGGAGGTCGCGGACTGTCCGCACATGACCCGCGGATTGTCCGTGCCTGTTCACCGAGCAGGTCGCTGCGACCCTCTGTAATCGGCCCCGACCCGCGGACTATCCGACCTCTCAGGTCCGGACTGTCCACCCCTGGACAGACAGACTCGATTCAAAATCGCCCGAACCAAGAATCAAAGAGAACTCGATCAAGCGGAGATGAACTACCACGATTTTTCGGCCATAGGGTCACAAGGTAGTCTAGAATCATCCCCTAAAAGATCACGAGCCAATTCAAAGCAAATTACCGGCAAATCGAAACGCCCCCAAATATGTTCTTGAAATCGCCCATGCCGAAGAACACACCCGATCTATGTGTATAGCTCGAATCAAACGATTTTCTTCAATAGAAAGGTTCTTCACATGGTAGACAACAAGCGCACATAAGAAGAACGAATCGAAACGGACTAGAGAGCGTGAATCAAGCCATACAACAAGGAGAACGTGAAGAACAACACATGAACACAAGACTTACTCCAAAAACCGGAGACGACACGAGGTTAGGGCCTCGATTTCCCAGCTCAAACGCGAGTTTTACACCACCATGAACAAGTGGAGGATCTCTCACTAAGCACTAGTCTTAACCCTAAGTAGAGGGGAACAAAATTGAGAGAGGGTGAGAGAGATAGAGAGGGGAGGGGCTACCATCCCCTTCTTATCGTCATTATTACAATTTGCGAATAACCCCCTAACCACTAACTACATCTACTCAGGTGAGCCAGCTAGCGCTAAGACATTCTGAAACAACCTGTCTCTGAGAATGTAATCGGACGACCCCGCTTCATGCTCGAGTTGTCATCGCCTTGACGCAACCTCGGAGATTCCGCCGCGTGTCGTCCCGCTTCGCACCGGAAGCAGCTCCGCCCGGGTTTTGAGGCCCAAACCCGAAGACCGTCCTGTGCCGCGTCCCGCCGGCCCACGTACCGCTCTGAGTCCCTCGACCATGGTCAATCGCTTCTATCGATGTCGCAGTGTCCACCACCACAGCTGGTGCTCCGGCGTCTAGTCCCTCAGCTCAAGTCCCGCGTCCGTCCTTTACCGCTCCCAGTCCATCGGCACGGTCCGCTCACTTGATCTTCACTCCGCCATCCGCCACTGCCTCCGAGCCCAACAACTGCACATCACAAACCGACCAACATGCCAACTGAACTCCGTTGACAATCACTCATAACAATCCGGATCAAGTCCCCACTTGGGTCCGCAACTTACTAGGTGCCTTGCGGAAACTAGGGAAATATCTTGTATCTTTTTTCCTCAAGTCATACTTGATGCAGTTCAACTGGGACAGTGGACACTTTCAAACTATTTAGTTTAGCAGAACACCATAAAATCAACATGTTCAGAAATCCACAGTTTTTGCTAGGATTTTGGGAAGAGATCGGCGTTCTCCGAACCACTGGAGCCAAATGCAACTAGTGCCTCACGTATGGTACTTGAAACTCATCCGCCCACTGGTCAGGTGCAGAGTTCTTTTTTCATAACAAATAGTTCGTCTTCATGTTCTAAAATACCCTTAATGATACATAGTTCACATTAGATATTGAGTAAAATGCACCCTAAATACTTAAACTATTGAGATATTACCGTATGGGTACTCGAACTGAAAAAAGTACCATGTGGATACTTAAACTATTGGGACATACCATCTGGGTACTCGAACTTAAAAAACCTTCTACCTGGGTACTTAAACAATTAGGCATTACCATCTGGATACGTGAATGGGCTGTTGCCGCCGTCAGGAGCGCGGAAAAATAAATTTTGATTCCTTTTTTTTCTAAAAATTGATGAATAGTGCTAAAATTTGTTATTTTTGGAAAAAAATTAGATCTCTAAAAATTCTAAATTTTTCAGTAAATAACAAATTTTATGAATTTTTGGAGGTCTAATTATTTTTTTTACAAAATAACAAATTTTAGCAATATTCATCAATTTTCAAAAAAAGAAAAAAAATCAAAATTCATTTTTCCGCGCTCCTAGTGGCAGTGACAACCAACTCGTGTATCTAGATGGTAATGCCCAATAGTTTAAATACTTAGATGGGGGCTCTTTTAGTTTGAGTATTCAGATGGTATGTCCTAACAGTTTAAGTGTCCAAATTGTAGCTTTTTCAGTTGGAGTATCCAGATGATAATATCCTAATAGTTTAACTACCCAGGTGCATTTAACTCTTAGATATTTTTCATAACACCATGCAAATTTAAACATAAAATAGCGGTAAAATGAAACTGTGCATTATAAAAATCTAAAACTCAAATATTATTAAAGTCTGACATCACAGTCTTGAACATCTGTCTTCGAAGCTTGAAAGAAAAAAAAAAAAAAAACACACCACAGCGCATTCCTGGAAAAGGCAAACTGGAAAGCCGGGGGCGGAAGCGAAAAGCACTGAAACGCACCACACCTCCAGAACTTTCTGTCGCTGTCCTCTCCACTCCTCCAGCAACGGTAGCATTCGAATCCTCCTCCTGTTGGCCCCCAAATCGCCACCCAGGCGCACCCAATGCTGGCAGCCTCCCTTCTCGCCCTCCTCCTCCTCCTCCTCGTCGGCGCCGCCGCAGCAGCGGGGGACGGGGCGGTGGGGGTGAGTGGTGGGGGCCAGCTGTGGTGCGTTGCAAAGAACAACGCGGAGGACGGCGCGCTGCAGAGCGCCATCGATTGGGCGTGCAGCGTCGACGGCGGCCGCGCCGACTGCGCGGCCATCCAGCAGGGCGGCGCCTGCTACGACCCGCCCGACCTCCAGCAGCACGCCTCCTACGCCTTCAACGACTACTTCCTCCGCTCCGGCGGCGCCGCCAGCCCCGCCGCCTGCGACTTCTCCGGTGCCGCCGCACTCACCGCGCTCAACCCCAGTAAGAACCCCGAATGTCTTTTCCACACTTTGAATGATTCGACATCAGCGGCATTCTTCGGGCTTGAACTTTTCTTTTAGTTCTCGTTTTTTTTTTGGTTGGATTGGATTGGATTGTTCCTACGGAGTGTGAATCTTATTGCGTCGATGCTGCGAATCGTTTTGCAGGTCATGGGAGCTGCGTGTTTCCTTCCAGGTTAGTGCACTGCCCCTAGCCTCCATGCCTGTGTTGTCCTTTCAGTTTCCTCGTTTTGGGTATTATTGTCTACTCTGCAGTATATATATGTACATACCATTACAATATTGAAATCCCGGATCTTCGATATTCAAGAACTGAACATTTCATGTGTTGTGCCATACGGACTAAGCAGTGCAGCGTGCATCCAAGCTATGCTTGTGTCTGTTTAAAGGGCAGGTTAGACCTCAGCTTGCCGAGCCGGAGGTGGCGCACAGAGCTCAGGGTTATAATGGTAAAAATGTAAATTTCCCCAGAGCTCAAGGTGCTATGCTGACACAACCTGAAGGGCTTGCAACACCTGTTGCCAGCCTGATGCAACCCAAGTCCTGTTGCCAGCCTGATACACGAATAGGATCTTACATCTGTCAATATGTCCCATTGATCCAAATAGTCTTAAATTCTTAATGGTTACCCATCCTTTTTCAAATCAATTAGTCACTCCACCTTGAAGTGATAATTCAACCATAGAGTTGAAACAACAGCACATATATTAAAGTCTTCATCTAGACAAGGATATCCCAAATTTCTGTTAATGTGCAATGTGCCCAATCATGCATGTTAATGTAATGTAATCAATCCACCTTCAATAACTTCATCTCGTTTCTTGCAATCATCAACTGAACAAGTCAATGTGCTGGGTGTAGAAATCATTTCTCAAATACCTCCATTGTGAACTTGTGTAGAAGCCACAATCCAAATCTGAATTATGTTCATTATGAGCATCTGGTTTACTGATGACAAGAGTATTCGGATTGTTTTCTGCTGCTGCCAGCGAGTACCCTTCATTTTCTTCAATCTTGCACTTTTATCATATGAATATGATCTTTCTAATCTCATATATGGCACAAAAGTTCCAAAACAAAACAAGACCTCACTACATCCGTGTTTTGGCCCTTCTTTTGGCCTCCTCTTAATGAAAAACGGGTAAAAGACCCGATTGAGAAAAAAAACCCAGACCTCACTACATCCAAAGTTCATTGTAGTTCTGTAACAAACTTTTGAATGTTGTGCTTGTAGTCCAGAAGCAAAACCTGGTGCTCTGCACAAGATGATTTATCCTAATTCTGGAACAAGATTTTTTTTTTTTTTTTTTTTACGCGCATATCTAAGGTCAGTCCTAAATTCTTTAAATGCTAAAATGCTCCATAACCAACTGAAGCATATTTGTTGGAGGACAAAAATATAGGTTTTCTACACCAGGCTGTTCAAGATGTTCAGTCTCTCACCACTTCCCTACTTTAGTTCTTAGAAATTGGGAAAGCATAATAAGTTGGAGCTACCTTGTGCTATTTAAGCTGATCTCCCCTTATTAAAACATGCATAGTTGAGTTTTGTTTTTGATTGCATCTTCAATAATATGCCTAGTCTCCTGCAAAACCATTAACCCTGTACTTTGGACACTGCAGCACATCTCCGAAAAATGGTAGCTTCACAGGAACGACAACCTATGGTACAACGGGTGCAGATTTCAGCAACAGTTTTTCATGGAAACTCGACTTCTGGTCGTTGCTATGGCATATTGTGTCTTCATCTGTAACGTTTTGTGCTGCCACACATGTGTTATAGTTTTTCTTAAACTGTGTTCTTTTGAGTATGATAAACTATCAGGCTGCAGAATGTGTTCTATTTATTCTCTCTCTGGTTTCCGCTTGAGTTTGCTACTTTGCTTGCTGCATTGTTTGGGGCGGCTGTGGAGAGAGAGAAAACGGTCCAATCTCTGCTGCTCTCTCTTTTCCCCCCTGTTATTATTTTAAATGAGCATGTGAAGAGGTCCAGGCAGACCTCTTCAGTTTTGTTTTGGTCATGTGCTTTCATCCTTTCTGCTAACTGTAAATTTTATCATAGCAAGTGCACTAACCGGTTGTCTTGGTGTGTGTACTATATATGTGGCAATTCAGGTTCCTGAATTTATGTTGCTCTGCTTTCAACAATGTAAACAAAGTTCTCCGTAATCTGAACTTAGTAAATCGCGAGCCCCTAATAACCGAGATGTAAATATGCTCAGGTTTCTAATGAAAATGTGTGCAAACTCGCATAAACTCTATATACAATTTCACTCTTTGCTCATCAACATCGATCTTAAGCTGCACAAGTGCAGCTCGATCTTTACAGCTGAGGGAACGGAGAAACTGGCCTAGTACAATCATCTTCTACAGGTCGGCGCGCGAGGATTTATCTTATGCAGGGGAAGGCTGAGCAAGCTGCCGGGGCGTCGTGTCCTGGCCGGCGGCGGTGGTCTCGACCTCGGCGGGACCAACCCTGCAGCGGCAGAGCGGGCAGGTGGAGCGCGACGACAGCCACAGGTCGATGCAGTCGCGGTGGTAGACGTGGCTGCACTTGGGCAGCAGCTTCACCATGGCGCCCACCAGTCGCTCCAGCTCGCGCCCTTGCCGCTGTGCCTCACCAGCCGGCTGTACATGAACGGGGGAATGCCCGCGGCGGCGGCGCTCAGCGGCAGCAGCAGCTCTTCCGACGACGACTCGGCGGTGGTGTAGTCTCCTGAGCTTGCCTGCGGCGACGGCGGCGGTCGGCGGTGCGCCAGGTGCCTGTACATCTTCTTTGTGTGTGTGCGACCGCGCGCGTGTGCAAGTAATGGGCCTGTGTGATGTGCAAATGGTCGGTCCAACTACCGAACCCAATTAAGCTGCCGACCGCCTTTCCTCTTGGGCTTCTGTACGATTACGGAGACAAAAGGGGAAAAAAAAAAAAAAGGTCCACTTTACCTCTCCATCTTTTGCCAAAGTCTGGTGGGCTCCCTCAACCCTAAAACCGAACAAACCACTTCCCCCAATTTTTTAAACCGTGCACTTTACCTCACTGGAGCGGTTTCGAAGATGGTTTGCGACAGTGAATGATGATTTTGCTACAATAACGGTGGTTTTGTCTTTTTCTTTTTTAATTATTTCGACTGAATTTTTGAAAAAATACAGTCAATCATAGAAAAATCATAAAATGAAAAATTCAGTTTTTTTGACTCCACATGAGTAGATCTAAGCAGTGACATATATTATGGTATGATTTAGTACAAAGTTTTCGCTATGAAGGTTTTTGTATTTTTCTTTTTTATTTATTTTTGCTAAATCTTTGATAAATCATAGTAAATTATAGAAAAAATTATAAAATGGAAAATCTAATTTTTTTAGACTCCGCATGAGCATATCTACACGTGAACATATAATATGGTATGCTTTACTATAGAATTTTTGTTGTAGTTTTAGATCGATGCTTTTCTGTAATTAATTAAAGTAATTCATAGCTATAGTTTCTATAATTATTTTGTTGGACTAAAGCATACATATTATATATTTCAGTGTAAATCTACTCATGTGAAGACCAAGAAAATTAGTTCTTCTATTTTATGATTTTTCTATGATTTATTATGATTTTTCAAATATTCAGCCAAATAAATAAAAAAAAGACAAAACCTTTATAGCAAAAACTTTGTACTAAAGCATACCATACGTAGATCTACTCATGTGGAGTCCAACAAAACTGGATTTTTCATTTTATGATTTTTCTGTGATTTACTGTGATTCTTCGAAAATTCAGACGAAATAGTTAAAAAGAAAAAGACAAAACCACCACTGTAGCAAAAGCACCATTCACTGTAGCAAACCGCCCTCGAAACCACTCTAGGGAAATAAAGTGCACGGTTTGAAAAGATAGGGGAGGTGGTTTATCCGGTTTTGGGGTTAAGAGAGGCAAAGCAGATTTTGGCAAAAGATGAGAGAGGTAAAGTAGACTTTTTCCGAGACAAAAGTAGCTTTTGTTTCTCCTGGTGGCCCATATTTCTGATCTGTCCCATGTGCGTGAAAATCCAGTTGAGCGACCTTTTTCCTCCTGCTTTTCTTTTATTTTTTTTGAGCAAATTTGCCTCCTGCTGCTGGCGACCAAACGTCAGCTCCACGACGAACTAAGCGCAACAACCACTTATTTTTGGTGAAAAAGCTCCATTGCCATAGTATCCATCATCTAACATGCCTGTTTCAAATTAGTCCGATCGGCCTCCTTATGAAGTATGAACAAAAATCGTGTCCAATAAGGCACCATGAAAATAACTTGTAAATAAGAGTGTAGCGCTTTTTTCTTTAATAAAAAACTACCATTTTTGCCCAACCACATAGACCAAAAGATTGCATTTGCTCCACTCGAATATGAGATTGCAAATTTGAATCAACTTGTTGTAACCATGTTTGGAAAAATCGTTCTATTTGTTGGCGGTTTTAAGCCAAAAGCTACATGAACAATCCTCTAAACAAAATCGTACTACATGACACTTTAAAACAAGTGTTGGATGGTTTCATTGTTGTAAAAAGCAAGACTTTTCATCACCCATCCAATTTCATTATCGGAGATTCACTTTTGTTAAAATCACCACTTTCTCAATAAGAACGAATCAAATATCTTAACCTTTAGAAGTAATTTCATATCCACGATGATTTATTTATCTATCCACCTATTGCACAGTGAATGTCCCCCCGACTAGTGAGGGCCCATTTAATATTAATAGGAGTGGCATTAAAAAATCGAGCAGCTGTCATAAGTTTCTTTCTTATGATGTTATATAAAGATGGATAATATTCTTTGAGGGTGAAGTTACCCAACCATTTATCCTCCCAAAACCTTGTTTCAGCACTGTTATGAACGTTGAAAGTGGAAAACTCTAGGAATTGGTCTTTGACCTTCATAAGGCTAGACAAAAAGTGTGAATTTTCTGGTTTTAAAATCTGCTTCCTTGCTAGATATTACCACTAACAAAGAGGCCTCCATCAGCCCACATGACAATAGAGAGGAATTACATACAATGCGAACAGAAATATAGTAATGTAGTAAATACTCAAACACATAGCTTAACTTTTGCAAAGCTCAAGGCTTCGATGATACAATTCAATTAGGTTGCATCTTTCTTACATCTTTATTTTATGCACTAAGACAACTACATAGATGCCTCCTATGCATCTAAAACACACGTAAATTAGGATGGTATTGACTTGCTCTATTCCCATTTTATTTTTAAGGTGCTGCTTTTGTAGATCACTAGTACTCCATTCCTGGTATCTAGCTCGGCCTATGGGCCCCACCTATCAGTTGGTATATATAGAGTGAACTATAAAATTAACTTTAATGGTCAGCATTTAATTAGCCTAAACTATAAAATTATGTTTCATGCACATTATTGTTGTTTACTAATATTTTAATGTCTTTAATGCACATATTGATGCTTTCGTTATTGATGGAATAAAAAGAGATACAATGAGCACTTGTGCTCTAGAAGAGAAATAGATGAAGAGGCACTTCTATGGCAAATAAGGGTATTTTATCCAAAGGGATTGCCCTCCTTTTGAATTGGCTCAAAAAGAAAAGTGATGATGGTTTTTCCTATATGGATGAATCCCTTACTCCCTTTATATAGATTATGTCATTAATACTTGGTGAATTGACTAAGATTCAACTATTTATGTTGCATTCTATGCAAGGATTCTGTGACAGAACCGCCTTAATCATAGGGCTCACGTGCCCCGTCATCGTCCATAAAGACGTTTGACTAGCCTGCACGAGTTCCCCTTGACTTAGGTGGCCTGCCGGGTCTCCTAAGAAACCCTAATTTCCCCGAGGATCTCATTATAAAGACCTTACAAGTATTACAACAGTTTACACAAATAATTTGAATCAGAGTAAAGAGTGCGGAAGTATTACTTAAACATAGATTACAAATATAAATTACATTATCCCAAACCTGAGTTTCGCAGTGGAGTAGCTGTATACAACTAAACACCCTGCCCAAGAGTTTCATTATATACACATCTTCATCCATGCACGATCCGTTGACCGGCACGATCTCTCGTAGAACTGTTCACTCAACTTACCTACAACAGGGAGTAAACAAACCCTGAGTACATGGGGTACTCCGCAAGACTTACCCGAGTAAAGGTGTAGAATTAGACTCAGGAATGCAGGCTGAGGGAAGTCAAGGTAAGGCTTGAGCAAGAGTCAAAGTATTTTGCAGAAAAGCATTTCTATCCTATTTCATTATTTGATCTCAATATTATTTTATTCATATACATAATTCCAATATCAATTCTCGTATATTATGTACTTTCAAATTCATATTCATTCTCAAAAACACCTAGTTCCGAACCACTCTTCGCTGTAAGGGTGAGGATCATGTCTCCATTAACCGAGGAGCAACGTCGATTCGAATCCAGAAGTACCCAGCTGGGGATCCCTATCCACACTGCATATGTAGCACTTAAGTTTGCATATGCCAACCCCGCCTACCATGGCTTTTCATACCCCGGAACCGGTCCTGCGCCACCCGAGAGCACAGTACTCATCTCGTCTCCAGGCATGACGGCCACGAGGGTACACGCTACTCTCGCCATCTCTCCACTCTCAGTGTGTGGTTGTCGGTTCCAGCAGTAGAGCCACCGGAGTCAGAGGCTTTCCGTAGTATGTGGCTAGTTGCAAAGTCATGATCACAGTAGGCCGACAACAAATGGTCCCTAGATATTTTTCCGTTGGACACCATGCATTGGGACTCTAACCCAAGTACACTGAAGACCACCCGGTTTTCGCATCCCTTTTTCGATGGCGAGGATCGTTGGGACTCTAACCCAAACAGATGGTCAACCAAACGAAAAACCCATCCACGTTGATGATAATGGACTGGCCAAGTACACCATCACCAAACGAGGACAATACCAATCCCATAAAATGATCCATTTGTTTCATATCATCACAATTTTCAAAATAGCATTTTTGCAACTCTATCATTAAGCATGACTAAGCATTTTTCAATACTTTAAATAAATCAGGGTCTCAGGTATAATATGTGGTCAAGGAAAGGTAATGCATCAATGGGTTATCACTCAACTCCTATTAACTTAATGTAGTAGATTAACTCAAGTGATAAATATTTTTAAATAATAAGGAGGGGCAAATGCACCGGGGCTTGCCTGTGTTGCAGGTCTGTCACGTCATCCAGAAATCGGAGAAAACCCACTTGATTTCTCCTGATGAACAATCCTTCCGTCGGACATCAAGCAAGGCTTCCGAAAACTCGTTTACTACACGAAATAAAAATGCATGATATCTATGCCACGATGCAGGAGATGCACTAAATGGTAATTTGATAGAAGGTAACTTAATTTAGAAGGTTGAGTATAACTTTCCTTCACGATAAAGTTGCAAACCAACCAAACTCACTATCGATTATTACTAATGTTTTAAATTAACAAATTATATAGTTACATGAAATAACATTTAAACATCATAATTAACATGATTAACACAAGCTTAAACAAGTTGGCAAGATACCAAAAGTCAGCACAGGATAACGATCCAAGGTTAACACACATCCCAAAGTCATATAAACCCTAAAAATGATTAAGATTTCGATTTATTTTTATTAATCAATTCATCCATTAGAATTTTGTTCTGTTATTTAATTATTACATAAAGCAATTCATTTTATGCTTACAAGGTAAATGATCAACAACTTAGGAACAGTAGATTTTTATGTGTTCCAATGCATTTAATCAAATCTTAAAATATTAAACAAATCAGTAACTTTAATCATAGTAACCTTTTCTTTATTAATCAAATAATAGGGCAGCATATGACAAACAATTAAACTACTTCCATTTGAACTCAAACTTTACCAACAGCTAGATCTTTGCCCTAAAATAGTGCCAAAATAAATTTCATGATTTTTGGATTAACCTATAATTTATTAAAATTCCTTGATCTTGCATTTATTAATTAACAGAGGTATTTTTAGCACCTTTAGAAAGTGACCAAATTATATATTTCATATTTTTAATAAATTCTTAACAGTCTATAGCAGCTACACAAAAAGTTGTGTATTTGTATACCCAGTATTTATTTAATTGTGGAATTAGTAAGATTTGCTTCTTAGGAAAAATGTTAAAGCAAGAAAAAGAAAAGAACCTCTCGGGCTCCCACTGACCCCAGACGGCCCAGAGCCTCCACCGCGCTACTGGGCTGGCCCAGCTAGCCCCCGGCGTGGCCCAGCCGGCCTCCTCCCTCCCCTCATCTTCCTCCTCCCGCACCGGCCATCGCGCACGCGCAGGGACGGGTTTGGCCGCGGCGGCTTGCCGGCGACGGCTTCCCCCCCCCCCCCCGCAAAGCCGAGGGTACCCCTACGTGAGCAGCACCATCGCAAACCTATCTAGGGCTCTAGAGCATGACTTGGGGCTCGTGCACGAGCTCACTGACAGCCATGGCAGCTCGGTACGCAGTGCACGACACTGCGCACGTGTTCCGACGAACCCGTGCGGTATGGGGCCTAACCGACTACGTCTAAAGACCCGGGGCACTCACCAGAGTTGTCGCGCGCACTGGTGAAGTCAGAGACGGCCCGGGGACGTTCTGTTGATGTGGACCGCGGCCACGACGGCGAACTCCGGTGACGATCATGGTGTTCCGAGACACCCTATACACCAACAGCAGAACAGAGAGGCCGTAGAGCATCACTACGATGTGGAAAAGCTTGAACAGCCGATTGGATGCGGTGAAGCTCACCCGAGATGACCAGCTACGACGAACCGAACGTGGTGGCGCAGTTACCGGCCGCGAAGAAGAAACCGGCCTCCCAGTTGATTCCGGCTACGATAGAGGACACAAGAGGACTCGGTGGGTGCGCAAGGACGTGGCACAGCTAGTGGCTAGATGGAGAGAGCGTTCGTCGAGTGTGCATGACGAATTTCTCGTCGAACAGCAGCTCGACGGCGGCGGTAATGGAAGAAAGAAACGGGGATGGTCGACTGTGGTGCACTTTATATGGCTGTGGATACTTGGGACGTGACCAGGGCCCCCTACGAGCTCGACTCCGCCGTCGACAAGCGGCCGCTGGGCCCCGGGCATCGCCGGCGGTAGGCGCGGCACGCGCGGCAGTGCGTGACAGGGAAGGGGAGGGTCCGGCACTGTAGCACTTTCCCAAGGTCAACTCCCATTGTGATCATTATCTCCCATTTTTTTGTAGGAACATGAAAATCCCCAAAAATGAAAGTTGCAGAGAATTTGGTGAAGAACATTTTTTATTTTTGGATCAAGTTCGAATTCTGCACCAATTTGAAATCATTCAAAAAGGGGTAAAAGGTTTTTTTTTAATTTGGATTTGCAATCCAGTGAAATTCTCCAAAATTTTCTCAATAACTTGAAATTATGCAAACATGAAAGTTGTTCCACCAGTTGAGCCCTACAACTTTCATTGAATGAGTTTTGTCAGATTCTTGATACTTTTTGAGTTAATATTTCAAATTTCAATTCTAAAACACTCATTAGGGTTTAATTTGAAATATCAATGTATAAGTTCAAAATCCCTAAATGTAAAAGTTGTTCAACTTGAAAAGCCTTACAACTTTAATTAAAGGAGTTTGCCCAAATCCTTGATAGTTTTTGAAATGGCATTTTAAATTTAAATAAACAAACACTAGTTGGGGTTTAATTTAAATTTCCACTAGTAAACTTTAAAATCTCCAAACATAAAAGTTGTTCCATTTTGAAAGTTCTAAAACTTTTATTAAAAGATCATCATTAGATTCCTACTAGTTTTTGAATTTGTATTTCAAGTTTAAACTTTGAAACCTAGATTAAGATTTTATTTGAAATTATTTTTAATAACTTCAAAATTACCCAAAATATAAGTTGATCCACTTTTAAAGATTTAAAACTTTTGTTTAAGGCCCAACACCTAATTCTTTTTAGTTTTTGATTTAGGGTTTCAGGTCCGATGTAGGGTTTATAAATGATTCCTTTTAAATTTCCTTTTTGGATTTAAAGGCATACACACAAACAAATATCTAAATCATAAAGTCACTCAAAGATACCTAAGTACAATCATATGTGGAAATAAAAATTGTTTTAATTAGTACACAGTGATCAGTTTGATGCGAGATGATTTGCAACTAAGGATGATGACATGGCAGGTTTTAATTAACCGTAACACCAGGGGTGTTACGGATTCGATAATATAGTCGCCAATGGCACTGGAGTAGAAGTTGAAGCTATCGGGCAACTTCCATTAGTGGTGCACAAAGTCTTCACTCTTCATTAAAAAAATATCCTCTTTTTAGTTTCATGACGATGTTCAATGTCACTTTTGAGAAAAGATGTGTTATTAGTTTAATAATAAGGATGATGCTCTTTCCTTTCAACAAGAAAAACATTATTTGCTTTGTCTTGGTGATGTCGATAATGTTAACTCTTCTCCAAGTAAGTAACAAGCATAAGAGAAAAGAGAGGATGAAACCTCATTGGAATTATGGCATTTACATTGTGGCCATATTTCAAAAGGGAATTGAACGTCTCATAAAATAATAAATACTCCAACTGTTAGTTTCCTCATTGTATTGTGAAATTGCATTTAGGTCTCGTTGTATGTTTTGATGGTTGAATGACAAAAAAATTCAATGACTAGTGAGTTTGAATAAGCTTTTGCATAGGTTTCATGCAAATGATCGCTCATGTCATATCTCATATGAAAAAAGACAAAAAAACCATATAGAAAATTAGACAAAAGGAAATGGATATGGTGTGGCTTCAACGATGGATTGCTTATGTGAATGAGATATTTCACTCATATTGATCAAATTAATTAGAAGCATGACGAAGGACATGATCAAGAACAATGGTACTATGAAGAAATCATAAGATAAAATGTAAAAGTAGAAAGAGACATGGTCATATGCATATATGTGGTCTCATTGTTTAGGCTTGTGCCTAGTAAAAGTGAGGTGATCAATGGTCTTGGTATATAGTTCAATTGGGTATGTTTTGTGATAAAAGGATTTATAGATTTAAAATGAGCAATTATTGTTGGTGAGAAGCAAAGTTTGATTCAAGGTAGTAAGATAATGTGCAGAAATAGGCTAAGTTGGGCTTTGAAATACCAAGCATAGATGAAGCGCAAATGATGACTTAGCACAAACGAATCAAGGCTAAGGTGAAAAAACACTTTAGAATTCTGAGTGACTAATGAAACCACAAGAAGGTCATTCTTGGTGAAGCATCGAATCATTGTTGTATCATTAGTGGGAAGTGATTTGAAGCCATGAATTGAACTAACATATGTTTAAATGGCTTGATTCAAATTCTCAAGTCATATTTGCTCAAAGGATCGAGAGAAATTTGGCTGCAACATTTGTGAAGACATATTATGACGAAATGACATATGAAGATGATGCAAACTCAAGAGGTTGAAATAGATTTTATCTTTATCTTGAGTAAAGGTATGTTGTAGTATCAAAAGGGATGCAACATTAAGTGTGTGGACAAGTCATAGGTATATCGAACTATCAAGAGGGATGCAACATTAGTGTGTTGACATCAATTTAACTAAATCCATGTCCTAACTTGAGAGAAACACTTTTCACAACATTTGCACATGATGATCTTGAAGAGGTTTTTTAGTTAGGATAGATATCCATCTAATTAATCTTTCCATAGAGTCTGAAATAACTGAAATGGGAGTTCAAAGTAAAAATTATGCACGTTTTAGTAAAAGACCGTGTTGGAAATTTTGGGACTAGATGGAATTTTCGTAAGGTTAGAAGTTCAGAGGGAAAAGTTATCAATGTAGATTATGCGAGGAATCTACTCACTGCATCTTCAACAACCCTTTGTAACAAATATATAATCGAATAAGCTAGCGTAATTCCCTATTGATTTATATGTTCTCAATACCTATTACCGAACATCTAGTCCTATGAATTTCTAGACCATATATCATATAAAATCTAGATTAGGTCCTGTAATCCAATGCAAGACTAATAAACTTTATAGGAACTCCTACTTACCCCTCTCTAGGCAACATCGGGATCCTTTGATTGGTAATGTCAGTCTAATTTAGAAATTGATACTAGGAGGCTAGAAGACCTTATGTTATTTGCAAGATACTAAGAATCTTTAGGTTTGTAGGTTATATGTTGACACACAATATCATGATATAGATTCATGCATGAGCAGAGTAGTTTGGATTAGATACGAATCAAGAGAGACGTGAGAGAGTGAAAAAAAGTAAAGGAAACGAGTTGAAGAAGCATTTCCCTATTTGATATTCTTATATATAAGAGAAATAGATAATAGATATACAGATCCAAGGCTTGTGCTTTTGAAAAGCTGAAAATATGGTTTCTAAGAAATAAACTAAAAACTGAAAAGTATGCTGAATTAAGTTTTTCTGGATTTGGTGTACTGATGAGAAGCTTTTTCTTTTACAGAAGTCAATAGGAAATCCAACACTAATAAGCTAAATGTCAGAAAGCCAGCTATATATTGAATTAAAAGCCAAAAATTTGTAGCTCAAACAAAAACTCGCTCTATGTATATAGATACATTTAGAGTTGTAGACTATCACCTGATTCTCTCTGTCACAAAATAACAGCTAAAAATATACACTGCATTATTTATAATTATATTATTATGGTACAAAAAATAACGAAATTCTTTTACAACGCACCTACTAGTTGTCTTGTGACGCAATATCATACACTCCGTCAAGGCCTGAATCCGACGCCAAGAGCGCCTAAACCGGCGGAAGCAGGCCGCCGTGCATCGCCGGGTCGTCAGTGCCCGAGCGGCACAGCGGGCACGTCGAGTGCGCTTCCAGCCACGGGTCGATGCACTCGACGTGGTAAAGGTGCAGGCACACCGGCAGCAGCCGCACCGTCTCCCCGACCTGGAACGCGCCGAGGCACACGGAGCACGTCGTCGCCGCGTCGTCCCCACCGCCCGTGCCCGTCACGTTGTGCCTCACCGCCCGGTTGTACGTGAACGACGGGAGGAGGCCCGCCGTCGATGAGCTGTTGGCGCGCCGTGTGCGGCTCCCGCGGCCGTCGTCGTCGTCACGGTGGTCGCTGCGGTGGCGGTGGAGCTGCAGCCACTGCTCCTCGATGTCCCAGGGCTCTGGTCGTCGTGGTGGCGCCGGCGGCGGCCGCGCAGCCAGGGCGGCGGCGGCCGCTGCAGCGTCGGCCGCGGCATTGGCGCGGCTGTTGCGGTACCCTTGGCAGAGGCTGCACAGGAAGGAGAGCACGAGTAGGAAGGCGCCGACAGCGATGGCGACGCCTGCGATGACCCCGCCGGGGGACGTCGTGCCGTTGTTGTCGCTGGGCTCCGGCGTAAAAGACGATGCCGGTGGCGGTGGCGGTGACCACTCAGAGCGCGGCGGCGGCGGTGGAGAAAGGAAGGGGAAGCCCGGAGGCAAGTAGCCAGCCATGGGTGAAACCAAACTTGATATCAGCTGCGCTGATGATCAATTGTTAATTACCTGCTGACCTGCTGTTGTTTGGTGCATGCATCGGTTTTATTATCCCGCGCGAGCAGGAATTTTGAACGATCCGTGTTGAACGAAGAAAATGCGCAGCTAGCTAGCTAGCAACCTGGAAGGCATAAAACCGATACTATCTTTTAATTTTATATATACATGCCTCCACTCTGGACTTCTTCAGAGAGAAGTCATCAATTCGGAGATTGAGGTCCAGATGGTTAGTTTCTGAATCATTGCCAAATGCGCGTCTTAGCTATGAGAGGAAAACGATCGACACACCACTGGCACGGTTTTGATTTGTTTAAGTGTGAGACAGCAACTGGCCGGCGACGGTACTCTTACGTCGTCATTTGTCATGTTGTGTGAACGTCAAGGTTTGGTTCAGGTTATAGTCAGGTAGAGACAAAAAGAAACATTTGCAGCGAGTGGTGAAATTTGTCAACTATTGATAGAATGATAGTGGAACAATGTCACTAGCTAGGACCTATTTAGATCCCTTTCAAATTCTAAATAAAAAGATCATATCAATTTTTAGACATATGCATGAAACATTATAGATTTGTGTAAAATCCACGAGACGAATCTTTTAAACCTACTTAGGTAATGATTGAATACTTATTGCAAAATATTTCCTGCTACTGCAGTTCAAATTCTATTTTTTTTTTGGTTATAACAGGACCTAGGTAAGTTTGTTCGCGTCGATCCAAGAGGATAATAAGGTTGGTCGATGGTGCTAAAAAGGATATGGTCGTCGGACGTCAGGTGGTGCGTGTACATATGTACGTGCTGGGGTTAATTGATTTGATCAAGGTACGTATAGTCTTTTGGCTCGTACGGTTCTTCCCTTCTAGCTAGCGTGACCCCGGATCATCATGCATAAGCGATAATCGCCCACCGAAAACCACAACCTTTATTTTCATCATCGTCTTCTTATGGACCGAGAGGTTAAGGATGGGCGGCGGTGGCACGGGGCGAGTGAAAAGGTAGGCGAAGCGCACCGCGGCATGCATGCTCGTGCGCGCGCCAACGGCGGCCGGCCGCGAGTATGGTCGTGTCGAGGCTAATAGCAGCGGAGCAGAGGGGATTAGGCTTAGGCTTAGGGTTTAAGCAAGTGGCGGAGACATAGGAATTGACCAAGACTACGTCCAAATATGATGCTAAAGTCGTGGTCCTCTTCATCTTGTACACCGTATAAATGTACAAACCGCGAAAGATTGAAAATTGAAAGAGGCAGTAGCTGCAACTGCTATGTCCCTTAGACGGTTAGTCCGATCAATGTTAGCTACGTAATTCCTATCTTCCTGGATGGCTCCACTTGGGGGAGGGGGGGTGCTGGGGGCGGCGGCAATGGCCACCGCTGGGGCTTAGTGGCAGAATAGGGTAGAAGTTTTTTAAATAGCCCTATAAATATTGCAATCTGTAGTATATTTAGATGTTGATTCACTCATTTTATAGCATAGTGTCGGGTATCAAAGTATGGGGTACCCAACTTCGATGCAAAAATATACATTCACAACACGACCCGGCCCAGGTAAGGCCAGCGGAAGCCCACGAAGGCTGCGGCTGCGGAGGCCTACGATGATGATGCATCAACACAAACCTACCCTCGGGCGCCAATTCTTCAATTCGCCCAAGTCTCCCCGAGAGAGCTCGGGAAAGTGGCACCCTCGGGCGCCAATTATCCGATTCGCCCGAGCCTCACCGAGAGAGCTCGGGAAAGCAGCACCCTCGGGCACCAATTCTCCGATTCGCCCGAGCTTCACCATCTCTCTCGAGCGCAATCGTACAAAGGCATCCCATGCATAGTTGACGTTAGCAGAGCAATCTTGGACCGCAAGGGACCTCTCTGACCACTTTGCAGGTATAGTCCCATCGGATGGGCCTCTCGACACAACAACAACCTGAACGCGCACGTTCGCCGTACCAACTGCCCCATCTCCTCTAGCAGGCGATCTGACGGTCCTCCTCCTCCCACGCCGCTACACGGACAGTCAACCGTACGGCTCCCCAGGCTGACAAGGGGATTCGCCGACTACGAAGGCGACCGCCATACCCCGGCCACACATGTGACACCAGGAAATGGGGGACGACGGTCGTCCGGCCAACCAGGGGGAATGGGCAAGCCTTACGACCGGTCTTGCCAACCCCCTGGAATGTACCTCACAAGGAAAAAGAAGCGACGGAGGGAGGACACTCCCCCCGCTCTGTCCCATCAGGTCCCCGATGGCACCAAGGCTTCCCGAACCTCGGGGGCTTGTACCTAGAAGTCAACCTATCTACTCGTTGCACTATGTAAGGACGACACGACGGCATGACGTATCGCCATGTAGCCAAGCATAACCAGCACTGTGAAGCACCTTGGAACTCACCAATGGAATAGTGGCAGATCAGCCGAATGACTAATGCCATGCCACCGAGGTGCCAAGACGAAGGCGCGGCTGATGATTGCCACCAGTCATCACCAACTCCGCCATGCCGAGTACTGTAACACAGGGCAACACGTGTAACTCTACCCCTTTCCTTGTAACTATAAAAGGGAGAGTAGAGGCCAGCCTTAGGAAAAAAAAAACTCTCTCACAAGCTCACACATACTCACACGCACTCAACAACAAACAGCAACAAGCAATCTGTACGCACTTAGACACTCATAAGAGACTTGGGAGCACTTCCCTCTCTCGCTCAGCTTATAACCCCTACCACGAGCACCCCGGTGTAAGGCAACACGACTCGATCCCACGCTGGACGTAGGGCACTCATTGCCTGAACCAGTATAAACACTATGTTCCCCCTTGCACACCACCCGTAACCTCAACCGCAAAACACAAGTTTACTAGCCGGTGTTAGCACTCGCTAAAACTAGCACCGACAGTTGACGCGCCAGGTAGGGGCCTTTTGTGTGTTGACTCAGGTTACGGATGACAGACACCTCCATGACGCTTCCTGCTGGCGCGATGCTCCGGTTCGGGAGTCTTGAGTTCGTGGCCACCGGCCACGGGCTCGAGATGAACCTGCGCCCAACTGAGCCCCGCACCATCATCGTCCTAACTCCGGCCCATCAGGCAACCGGGGAAAGGACCACGGCGACGCTTCCTCCCGTCCCAGAGGACGAGGGGAACGCCGCACGCCGCGCCTCCCGGTGGACCAGGAGGAGGAGGCGCAACCGTGCCAACCTGCCCTTGGTCGTGGAAGGCGCGGCCAACCAGGTGCCCCCAGTAGGGGACGCCAACCTGGCACCGGCCACCACCCTGGCACCTCCGGCGCCGGCGGCTGCGCACCCGTCAACCGCCCAAAGGCCGGGCGGGGGCAGGATCGCGGCGTCAACGGGTCTCTCTCTCCGCCCTCATGGCGGGAGGAGGACGGCGCCGTCATCTCTCTTCGGGCTCCAGAGCGCTATGGACGCCCACGTCCGCGCGGTCCACGCTCTGCTGCACGATCTGGTGGAGACACCTGTCCACCGCCTCGAGCGTCTAGATGACCTCGTGGGCGACCACGTGGCCTCCCCACCGTCTTCTTCCGGGAGCAGTCCCAGGGCGTACGGCGGGGGGGAGACGGACTCCACTGACAGCCTCACTCCCCGAGAATACTCGGAGGAGTGGGATCGTCGTGGTTGGACCTCGCCGTCACGACGGGGCCTCAGCAACGATGACGATGAGTTCTGGGCGAGCGTGGACTTCACCGTCCACCTCGACGACTCAAGGGAGGACGCTCTGAGCGTCACCACCGACTCCGACCAGTCCTACATCGACCCCACTCGGGAATGCTACCACTTGGTGCACCCCGAAGATGGACGGGTGGAGGACGTCCATTCAGGGGACGACAACGACGTATCTTCCCCGCTTTAGCCACAGCACACCCCGCCTCCTGTGACTCCGCGGCCTGCGCGATCAGCTCTGCCGTAGGACCCGGGGGCTGGGACATCTCGCCCCGTGCACCTGTCTCCGGAGCTAGAGCAGCTCCGGGAACTCAAGGCGTGGGTAGACGAGGACCGCCTACGCCCCACCCAGCTGCGAGCCGTGCTCGAGCGCGAGGAGCAGCAGGGCACCGGTGGAGCAGCTCGTCGCCGGGCCCAGGACATTCAGGCTCGTATCATCGCCGACGATGGAGCCAGAACGCCAGGAGCCCTGCCTCGAGCAAGCCGTAAGCTCACAGAGGCAGCAATGCTGCTCCGGAGCCTGCCTGAGCCCTCCACCGAGGAGGCACGGCAGCTCCGGAACCAGCTCAAGGACCTCCTGGAGGATGCAGCCGTCCTCCAGGCGAAAAGTTCAGCGTCACGCCAGTGTGGCGCTGAAAGCCGCCAACGTGGTGGCGCGGCATGCCACGAGCGCGAGCCCTCGGTACATCCCGAGGTCCCGAGAGCCTCGTCGGTTCACCAATGGCTTGGCAAGGACGTCGACGTCCGAGCCATACTTCAAGCCTGCAGTCGACGGAAGACTGACGGAGCTGCACGTGGCTACCATGTCCATCGGGGCGGGCGCTACGACTCGGATGAGGACCACGAGCCCTCGCTCGAGCCCTCGGGTCGTCGCGTCTTCAGCGAGGTCATCCAAAGGGCCAGGTTCCCGCCCTGGTTCCGACAGCCGGCAAACATAACCAAGTATTCGGGGGAACCAACCCCGAACTATGGCTAGCGGATTATCATCTTGCGTGCCAGTTTGGCGGTGCGCAGGCTGATCCCATCATCATCCACAACCTCCCCCTGTTCCTTGCCGACTCTGCAAGAGCTTGGCTGCAACATATTCCCCCGCGGTTGATCTTTGACTGGAGCGATCTGGTCAAGATCTTCGTAGGGAACTTCCAGGGCACGTACGTGCGCCCTGGCAACTCCTAGGACCTCATGAGCTGCAAGCAAAAGCCGGGCGAGTCCCTCAGAGACTACATCCGACGATTCTCCAAGCAGTACAATGAGCTGCCCCAGGTCATCGACTCCGACGTCGTCAGAGCATTCGCTGCAGGAACTTCCTGCAAAGAGCTCGTTCATGAGCTCGGATGCCAGACCCCCACTAGCGTTTCCGAGCTCATGAAGATAGCAACCAGCTTCGCCTCGGGGGACAAGGCGGTGGGAGCCCTCTTCTCCGACCCAAAGGGCAAATGGAAGGAGGAGGCCCCCGAAGGCACCTCTTCCCGGGGCCCAAACAACAAGAAAAAAAAGGGAAGGGAAAGGACCCCCTCCGCAGTGACCCGCTCGTGGCAGCGACCGAACCCAAGAGGGAACGACCCCCTCGGGGCCACTTTGACGAGATGCTTAGCAAGCCGTGCCCTTATCACTAGGGTCCGGTGCATCACACGCTTGGGCAGTGTGTGATGCTCAAAAAGCATTACGGCCGGCAGGCATTCCGGGACGCCGCTGGCAAGAAGCCCGTGTTGCCGAGGCAGCGGCCTGGCCCCTCGCCGCCATGACCTCCTCCTTCAAGATGGTGTTGTCAACACTCGCTTCGGCGAGCTTGGAGGTCACGGTGGCGAGCTCGTTCTGGGCACGGGCAAGGGCTTTCCCCTTGAGGTCAAGCTGCTTCCAGAGCCCGAGCCCGCCGCGAAGGAAGCGGGACTTGTCCCGGGAGGTATGCATAAGGTCCTGGAAAGGAGAGAGGAGCAGGAGACGGTAAAAACAATGCTCATACGCAGGAAAAGTTACAAGACACGGGGATTCATCTGAAGCTGGGCCGGGAGGTCCTTCTCGAGGACGTCGGCAATCGCGCGGAGACCCGCCGCTGAGCTGAACCCGAGCTCCTGAACGGCGTCCCATTTGGGAGCCTCGAGGTCGTCCCGGAGCGAGAAGACAGGCGGCGCCTGAGGATCCGCTCGGTCCGCCCACTCGATCCGGGAGGCGGTTAGCTCCCGTGGTCGAGGCTCCCTCAAGGCCAACGCCCAGGGACCCTCCTCACGGGCGGGGGGAGCTCCTGCGCCGACATCCATGACCGACGACCCCGCGGCGGCAGGCTCCGTGGGGGCGGCATCGGCTGGCGCTCCCGAGGCGCCTCCAGAACTGACTGCCGAGGCCTTGGGAGCCCGTGCTGGCTCTGCCTCCAGGTCGATGACGGGCGCGACGATTGCGGCCACGGCCAGAGCGACCTCTCCCAAGGGAGGAACCTCGGACGCCACGACCGGACCCGTAGGGGGACGGTTTTCTTCGTCCGTCGACCGGGCGCTCCCCCCCAGCCGTGTTGTGGCCCTGCACCTTCAGGACCTTCAGGTGTGACACCGGGAGGTCCGACCCCGAGCGTTTCCTGAAGCAGAGAAGGAAGAAAGAAACGTTCAGAGCGCCAAACAGGATCTCCGATGAAAGGAATAACAGGTAAAGAGATCTACCTCGTCTTCGGCACCACCCTCCTCTTCTTCGCTGCTCCCGCGCTCGGCAAAACGACGGACGGCGTGGGCTGCATCGGCAGCGGAGGAGTGGGCGCCGACGCGGCGTCCGGGCCGGCACCGCCCTGAGGCGGTGGCCCTGCTTGGGCGCCAAGGGTCGCCTCGACGTTGCCGCCCCTCGGCGGGGAAGCTTGAGTCTGGGAGGACCCCAGCTCAAGTTCCGACGTCTTGGCACGGGCCGGCTCCGGCTCCAACGGTTTCTGCTCACCGCTCCCCCCGCTGTCGGCCGTCGCGCCGATCAACGACGCGTCAGAGGGGAGGGTGCGCAGAAACAAGATCTCCCCGGTCCCGCCGGCAGCAGCCAGGCTTGGCTCGGGCGCTGGGTCAGGGCCCGTTCCCGGCCTCTCCAGCGAGCCCTCGCGGCCGCTGGAAGGCGGAGCCGTGGCTCCGGTAGTCACGCTGCCAGAGGCCGCGCCTTCAGACACGGTCCCCGGCAGTTTCGCCTGGGGGCTCGGGTCACGAGCCCCGACACTTCCGCCGGCGGGCGCCGACATTGGAGCCTTCCCAGGCTCGTCGGCGCCCACCGCGGGCTTTGTGGCCATAGGGGGCCGGTCCAACACTGTGAAATCAAAATATTCTTCTTCTTCATCCTCCGCGTCTTCGTCGGAGAGGGTGTCCTCCTCTGGCTCCCCCGCCTCCTGACGGCGACGGCGGCGCTGGGAGGATTCCTCCGTCCTCCAAGCCTTCTTCTGCTTCAACACGGTCTTCCGGTCCTTCTCTGCCTTCGCCGCTGGTCCCGAAGGCGGTTCTGGGTTCGCTGAACCTTGTCCTCTGGGATAGGCGGGAGGGAAGGCTTCTCGGTCCGTGAAAGACCCTGCGACGAACGAAGAAAGAAGTCAAGAAAAAGACTGAGGAGCTACAAAATCGACGAAGCAGACGACACTCACCAGCGCGATAAAACCCGTACGGGGGCGCATGGGTATCCGGTTCACCTCGTCCCAGGTATGGTGACCACCCATGAAGTAGGCGATGAGGTGCTTGGCCTCCTTCGCCGGGCACCCCCAATCCCATTGAGGGAGGGGAGCGACGAACGCCCTTCCCGTATACTTGGGGAAGGCGTCCCCGTCGTTGCGGAGGTAGAACCAGCCGTGGTGCCAGCCCTTGTTGGAGGAGGGGGCCTTGCAGGGGATGTACTCGCCGGAGCGGATCACGAAACCGCATCCTCCCGCGCGCGGGATCTCCCGTGGCTTCTTCGGACCGGCCATCTTGGTGTACCAGTCGATGCGGGAGATGCGCCGCCATAAATTCCAGTGCGGGGGTACCCCGAGGTACCCCTCGCACAGGGCGGCGTAGATCGATGCCTACGTGATGGAGTTGGGGGTGAGGTTGTGGAGCTCCAACCCGTTAACGAAGAGCAGCGCCCGGCAGAAGCGGCTCGGCGGCGACCCGAGCCCACGCTCGTGGTAAGCGATGAAGCTCACCACGTACCCCTCATCGGGCTTCGGCTCGTCGTGGTCGTCCGACAGCACGACCCACTCCGGGCGCTCCGCGTTGGTGCGGGGGCGTAGGAGCCCCAGCCCCACGAGACGCTCCAGGTCTGCCTCCGTCACAAAGCTGCGAGGCCACGGCTCCATTCTGAGGATACCAGCGGCGGCGTCAGCGGCGTCGGTGCGAACCGGGGAGGAAGACATGGCGAGCTAAAGGAGAAGAACGGCGGGAAGGCAACAACGTCAGTCGTGGCAGCGCTTCTTACTCGAGCGAGCAACGAAGGCGAAAGGGCGGACAACGAAGGCAAGAAGCGAATGGTTGCGCGAGGAAATGGCTAGGGTAGAAAGAAAAACCGTGAGTTTTTCTTATATACCCGGGCGACGGATCGAGGGAGATGCGGAGGATCCGCCGCATTAACTGCGCGGGGCCCGCCACGATCCCCGCGTCGCCGCCGGCCTCGCGCACGCAACCGCCTCGACTGCCCCAAACCGTCGCGTCCGTCAGGCTGCGCGCCTCAAAAGGTGAGCCGAATCTTTACGCCAGCCTACCTCGATTCCGCCAATACATTCCCCTTCTCGACGAAGGAACCTCGGGCTCGGGCGCCCGTTACGTTCCCAGGGGATCGAAAACTGGCCCATAGTGGCTCGAACAGTCGCCCCAGGGAAACCGAGTTAGGGACAGCTAGCGGATGGGTCACGAAAATGGCCAGTATCCCGACGCCCGAGCGTCACAAGGGACATCCCGTGCTGTGTCCAAGTCCCAGTAGTGAATCGGTTACATGGAATCCCTCAGTGAGAGGCATCAGGCCCTCGGGACCCATCGAAGGGACCCGACATCCACTAATTGACCCTCGGAAAACATTTGGAGTGTGCTCAGGCCACTAGCCGACCCCTAACGAATGGGGTACGGACCTCCACTTGGACCAACCCGTTTGTAGCTCACCGGAAATCCGACTCATGCCCCAGCGGGGAAGTCGAGTAGGACCAAACCTTCCTCTTCCTGAAAAAAGAGCGTGAAGGTCGAATTAAAAGAGACAGGGAAGAGCCCGATCGATCTCCGATACGAAAACGGAGGCTCAGAAACTTGCTCTGCACCTTGGAAAGACCACCGAACGACCTCCCTAACACGATGGGAGGCTCGGAGGCTCCGCTTCCAAAGGAACAACCCCCCTAAATAAATCAAATAACACCCGAGGACTAATAATCACGATTTTAAGCCTTTGGACGGATATAAGCCTCGGGGGCTACACCCGGCGGGTGCGCTCGCGCGCACCCACCGGAAAAAACAACCCATACTTCATCTCCTCGACGAGAAGAACCACCGTGAACCTGTGGAAGAGTGCCTTTACTCCGCCACAGTCTCGGGGGCTACTGTTGGGTACCAAAGTATGGGGTACCCAACTTTGATGCAAAAATATACATTTCCAACACGACCCGGCCCAGGTAAGGCCAGCGGAAGCCCACGAAGGCCGCGCCTGCTGAGGCCCATGACGATGATGCATCAACACAAACCTACCCTCGGGGAAGCGGCACCCTCGGGCGCCAATTCTCCGATTCGCCCGAGCCTCACCAAGAGAGCTCGGGAAAGCGGCACCCTCGGGCGCCAATTCTCCGTTTCACCCGAGCCTCCACGAGAGAGCTCGGGAAAGCGGCACCCTCGGGCGCCAATTCTCCGATTCGCCCGAGCCTCACTGAGAGAGCACGGGAAAGTAGCACCCTCAGGCACCAATTCTCCGATTCGCCGGAGCTTCACCATCCCTCTCGAGCGCAATCTTTCAAAGGCATCCCATGCATAGTTGACGTCAGCAAAGCAATCTTGGACTGCAAGGGACCTCTCTGACCACTTTACAGGCATAGTCCCATCGGATGGGCCCCTCGACACGACAGCGCCCTGAACGTGCACGTTCGCCGTACCAACTGCCCCATCTCCTCTAGCAGGCGATCTGACGGCCCTCCTCCTCCCACGCCGCTACAGGGACAGTCAACCGTACGGCTCCCCGGGCTAACAAGAGGATTCGCCGACTACGACGGCGACCGCCATACCCCGGCCACACGTGTGACACCAGAAAAAGGGGTACCAGGGGGAAGGGGCAAGCCTTACGACCGGTCTTGCCAACCCCCTGGAATGTACCTCATAAGGAAAAAGAAGCGCTTGAGGGAGGACACTCCCCCCGCTCTGTCCTATCAGGTCCCCGATGGCACCAAGGCTTCCCGAGCCTCGGGGGCTTGTACCCAGAAGTCAACCTATCTACTCGTTGCACTATGTAAGGACGACACGACGGCATGACGTATCGCCATGTAGCCAACCATAACCAGCACTGTGAAGCGCCTTGGAACTTACCAATGGAATAGTGGTAGATCAGCCGAATGACTAATACCATGCCACCGATGCGCCAAGACGAAGGCGCGGCTGACGATTGCCACCAGTCATCACCAACTCCGCCATGCCGAGTACTGTAACACAGGGCAACACGTGTAACTCTAGCCCTTCCCTTATAACTATAAAAGGGAGAGCAGAGGCCAGCCTTAGGAAAAAAAAAACTCTCTCACAAGCTCACACATACTCACACGCACTCAACAACAAATAGCAACAAGCAATCTGTACGCACTTAGACACTCATAAGAGACTTGAGAGCACTTCCCTCTCTTACTCAGCTTATAACCCCTACTACGAGTACCCCGGTGCAAGACAACATGACTCGATCCCACACTGGACGTAGAGCACTCATTGTCTGAACCAGTATAAACCCTGTGTTCCCCCTTGCACACCACCCGTAATCTCAACCGCGAAACACAAGTTTACTAGCCGGTGTTAGCACTCGCTAAAACTAGTACTGACACGTAGTATGTTGATTTTTTTTTGTTGCAAATACTAGTTACATATAAAAAATATTATAAAGTTGTTGAAATATACGCTTTTATATATATATTTTTCTCATTTAGAAGTATTATAATATTTGTTTGGACCCTTTAATCAAAGTCGTTGATTCTGCCTCTGCTGGGGGTTGGGGCACTGCCTCGCTGGGCAGCAAGCGGTGTTGTGGCAGGGCGGACATCCGGTAGCCGTGCAGATCGAAGCCACGGAGGACGGAATTGCCGAAACGGAGAGGGCTCCCAACATTTATTGGAAGCCCCAATCCAAACCTCCATATATAGTTGAAAATAACCAGGTGGGAGCATCCCACCCATCCCACCTCAGCAGAGAGTGGTTCTAACTGAACTCACGCATGGAGAGACCAGCAGACACGCGTGGTCCCCCTATTGTGCTAGGACACTGTCGACTCCCCGTGTGATGCAGCCATGACGTGGCCTACAGAGGTTTCTATGCGGTAACAAAAACGTCTCTATGCAACTTGGCAAGACAGGGGTGGAGGAGTTGGAAAACTTGTCATGGGTTTTTGGTACACCATTTTATAGCTCTCCACCTCATTGTGTTTAGTAATTTATATGGTAATTAATATAGATGTTTTGCGAAGTATTTAGTCTAGTTAGACCACTTGTTATGCACTTGCTCTAGGTTTAAGCCAAGGTTTACATACATCTTTTGCATGCATCATGTTTATACACTGAAGGGGCTTGTAGTCTTTTGGACCACACCATCCGTGTTTATGGTGTCGCAGTTTCATCACTCCCCATCCAATGACATCACTTTCTTGCCCGATCAATGTTATCAATGAAGCCTTGATGAACTTTGATAGTGCAAACAGTACAGGTCACAATCGGGATAATCAACGAATTAACCATATGTAGCCTACCTGAGTAGGACAGCCACGTCGAACATGCAGATAATCTTCTTTCAACCCTGTCCATGATAGGCGAAAGATCTGCTTTCTTTGGCTCCGTAGTCCTCATGGATTTCTGTTGAGATTCTAGGCTTCATAATTCTTCGCGCCTTTGGGACATTGAGTGAAGGATGCGTCTTCCTTCTGCCGCCATGGCTAGCCTATCCTCTAGTTCTCCTACCTCTGTGTGTTGGCTGCTTCATATATGATTTACTATTACTTTTGCATTGAGCCATATTGTCCTCAAGGCTATATATATCTGTGAGGACCTGCCAAGATTATAAATACAGTGTTGTCCTTCCAACCAACTCAACTTGAGAAAATTAACCCCGGTCTGGAACGACCTGTATGCACCTCATGCATCCACTAGCGCAAGATTTGTTTTTATTCCACGGACGAAAGTTTAGTCCCAGTCACAATTACACACATATGGAGGCTAATTTGTAATTGTAACTATTTGTTTCGACCAATTTGTAATTGTAACTATTACAAAAACTAATTACACAGATGGCTGCATATATTAATCGAAAAATAAGTCTGAAAAGAGATCGATTTACTGAAACCGCAGTGTTTATTGTAACCATTCCTCTGGGGTCTCTGTACTGACGGAAATTGAAAAACCACCCAAATTACCTGATGAAGCCGACCACGTACGCCTAAACCGGCGGAATCAGGCCGCCGTCCATCGTCGTCGGGTCGATGCCCGACCGGCAGAGCGGGCACGTCGAGTGCGCGTCCAGCCAGGGGTCGATGCACTCGACGTGGTACAAGTGCAGGCACACCGGCAGCAGCCGCACCGTTTCCCCGACCTGGAACGCGCCGAGGCACACCGAACAGGTCGGCGCCTCCTCACTGCCGCCGCCGCCGGTCACGTTGTGCCTCACCGCCCGGCTGTAAGCGAACGACAGGAGGCCCGCCGTTGGCCTGGCGCGCCGTGGCTCGCCTTCAGGTGCGGGTGGCGCGGCGCGGCGGTGCTGCTGCTGCTCGCTGTGGCGAGAGCGAGACTGATCTGACGCCGTTGGCTGATGAGGTCGTCGTAAGGTGAGAGCTGTGGACGGCGGCATGGCAGTGGCAGTGGCATCGGTGGCCGCATTGGCGCGGCACTGGCGGCGATGCCCTCGGGCGAGGGTGCATATGCAGGAGATCAAGAACAGCGCGAACCCAACGGTGATGCCGACACCTGCCATGGCCCCGGGATTGATAGAGTTACGAGGAGGAGGCGACCACGGTGGTGGAGGTGGACGCCATGGTGATGGTGGCGGGGGTGGAGGAAAGAAGATGCCTGGCCACCAAGGCAACGGCGGCAAGTTACTGGACATGATGAATTTGGTGCACGGCTGTACACTACGAGCTCAAGTTTCCAGGAAATTGTTTGTAGCTAGTGTACGTAGGGCTCAGTATATCGGATGTCAAATGCGTCAATTTCTGAATCATTGCCAAATCCGCGTCTAGGAGAGGAGGAAGACGACGACGACGATGAATTATTGGCATCGTTTCGTTTGTTCTTGGTGAAAGCAACCTACCGGCTGGCGACGGGATGCTAACGTTGTCGGGGTCCTTTGTCGTAACGTGCAGAACTGCAGATTATCACGCAGTGGACAAAAAGAAATTAAAGGCTTCATCATCATCTTGCATGTCAGTCGTACGTACCAAAGTCGACAGTGCAGATCCTCGCTGCAATACGTTTAGGTTCCTGTTGATAGAAAGAAACGCTGCCACCGCCCGGGAACCAAGAGCAGAGCAGCGCACCGACAATTTCGATTCTCCAAACCACGGACGAGAGTGCGCGCTTTCGAAACGACGAGCGAGAGTGCGGCCCACGGGTCTCCTAATCCAACAATGCTCGCGGCCCAAGTCCCACTCCCACGGCAACACGATAATGACATTTTTTTGTTTTCTTTTTCTTTCCTCGCTTATATTCCATTTTCTTTTTTTGTTTTTGGTGATCTATTTATTTTTACTTTTCAATTTTTATCTCTTTATTTTTCATGTATTTTATTCTAATTTTATTATTTTCATTTCTTTTTGTATTTTTACTTTTTTTGTATTTTTATTATTATATTTAATTATTTTCCTTTTTTTTAGTTTCGGTATTCTATGATGGTTCATATGATATTCAGGTATATATTACTGCCCCCCCCCACCCCCCACCGGTCCACGCGATGCATTAATTAATATATGCCACCAAGATGCATTCATATTTTTTATTCTTATGATACAATTCGTAGTTATGTGGATATGTGACCAAATCTCGGAACAAAAATGATAATACCACCATTCTTCACCACTATGAAATAGATGCAATTAATGTTGCGGTCGACCAACAGAGCTTCTATCATGCCTCACTAGATCCAAGAAAAGATGGCTTCGACATTTCTAGGATAAGTACTCTGGTAGAATAAAAGTACTATCCTGCTAATTTTTCAAGTCAAGATCAATCTCACATGAAGAGTGTCAACTACCATATATTCAGCTTAATGATGCAACCATCCAGAGCTAAGTACATTGCCATCAGCCCGGCCTTGGCTAGTAAAAGAGAGCCCTTGCCCTCTGTGCCATTAAAAAAGTTGGCATTTCCTGTGTGCAACTAAAAAATTCGAACTTTTTTCTGTGCCATCACATTTTTGGAATTTGCTCTACACGCCATTCCGTCGGCATTCTGTCTGTTTTCTGCCGTTTACCAGTGCTGACATGTGGGTCCCGCACGTAAAAAGATACAAAATGCCCTTCTAGGTCACCGTTCGTGCTCGCCTTGGTGCATGCTCGCTGCGATGGGCTCGCCGCTAGCAGAGCTCGCCACGCGCTCATCCGGAGGCGAAAACACCGTCGACAAGGAGGGAGAATCGGAGGGAGCGGAAGAAGGAGCACCGCTGCAGGGCGCGGAGGCAGGCCGCGGCGCGCGCTCGCGCGACAGTTGAGGCGGAGGCGTCCGCGGTCGACCCCGAGGAGGAGCGCCACCATCTCGAGATCCAGGAGTTCGAGGCGGCCGCGGAGTTCGAGCGTGCGCTCCGCGCCTTCGAGGCTGCCGCCGCCCGCGCCGCAAAGAAGGTCGCGGCTGCTGCGGCCGAAGAGGAGGCCAGGGCTGCGGAGGCGTGCGGGCCCGAGGCCGCCACCGCCATCTACGCCGCGCTGGTCGACGGGTACTGCCGCGCGGGCCTGCTCGAGCGGGAGAAGCTCCCCTGTCCCGATGCCGACGAACAGCCGCGCCGTGGGGGGACGCGGCCGGCACCGCGGCAGTGTGACGCGGCGAGCTCCGCCTGCCCCGACAACAGTGCCACAAAGCCGTCGCCGATGCGCTGACTCACCAGCATCTCCACCAGTCACAAGAGGTTGTCGGCCTCCAGCGTGATCCAACGGGACGACGACGAGGCGTCCGCGAACAGCCGCCGAAGCCGGTCCAGGCAGCCACGGCACAAGCCGTACAGCGTCTCGGTAGAGGAGATGCCGTCCTCCGGTGGTGATCCGTCGGCGGTGCCAACGCCATGGCTACGGCTGCTGTCTTTGAGGAGGTTCAGGACTAGGGCCTTCATCTCCCGGCGGCCCCGCTCGTCGATGCTCGTCAGCACCATCTCGGTGATGCTCGTGCGTGTGCGGGCCAGCATCGCGTACGCCTACAACCCGCTCATCCACGCCCTATGCGAGCGAGTGCGGGTCACGGACGCCCTCAGGGTGTTCGACGTCATGCTCTGCAGCAGGTGCGCTCCGGACGTGGTGGATGCTGATGAGCTTCTAGATGAGATGGTTCGAGAGAATTGCCCACCGAATGAAGCAACACTTGATGTGATCGCCAATACCTTGTGCCGAAAAGGATTGCTCCAGAAGGTTACTCGGTATCTAGAAAAATATCAAAGCATGGATGCAAGATAAATGTTGTTGCTTACAATGCTGTTATCAGTGGGATGTGTGAGCAAGGGCATATGGATTGGTAAAAAAAACATAAAAGAATAATAAAACGTGTGCACCGAAAATAGCGCGGCGTTGAAATTGCGACGTGGTCAGTGGCATAGGAGAACAAGGAACTTTTTGTTTCACATTCAGAACTAAGGGCATTTTAGACTTTTTCCATCTTCGTTTAACACCGTTTGCAACAAAACCTGACGGAATGGCGTGTTGGGCAAATCCTAAAAGTGTGATGGCACAGAGGAAGTTCGAACTTTTTAGTGGCGCACAGGAAGTGACAACTTTTTTAATGGCACATAGGGAAAGGGCTCAGTAAAAGAAGAGGATCCAAAAAAGGATATCACTCAAAGTTTATACTCCTTAACTAGACCACGTAGGAACACATGATGTTGAAATAGTTTCCGTGATGGAACATAGTTTCGTTGTTCAGCAATAAATCATTTTTTCTTCCCTTGAAAGTACAGTAAGCCCCACCCTCAAGACACACCGTCAGTTTATAGATTTTTTACATAATGGAAACATTATATTCTTGGAAGAGAGATCAGACCACCTTAGTACAAACTGCACACAATGACACAACAAAGTCCCAGATGAGCATTCAATGAAAAAAAGAGTCGCAGATGAGTTTATATAACACAAAAACGAGTAATAACTCAATTCGTGAAATAAAAGGTGATCCTAAGGACATGAATAGTTGCATAGCTCAGCCTCTAGCTTGTGACACGTCTCTAAATCCAGTCTCAGTAGGAAGTTTCATGGTGTTATTTTCTAGAATGACATATCATATAGAATGAAATTAAAACATGGACGAAACACCCATCCCCTATAAAACTCGCTTATTCTCTGTTGGGTATGAGACAACACCAAAGATGAAATCGAAGCCACGTAGCAAGAATCGCCCACGTGTAAAGTAACTTTATTCCTTGTCCCACTGTACATGTCAGAGGGGATATTTATAGAGGTCTGGTCTTTGCTATTGTACACTAAAAGACCGTTCTACCCCCTCTGTGACTTTACAATACAAGTGTTTACATAAGGGACGAAGTTGTCATTTGCACTTCGCCAAGCCAACACAACACTAACTCTCTCAACTATTTTCTCGCAGGACTGTTTTAGCTCTGCTTGGTACTTCTGGCGAAGGTTCCTTCAAGCGTCTTCTCTGCTCTTCTAGCTTCTCGGATGTCTTCGCCTCTCTTTTCCTCCCCTATAAGCGAAGCCGACTACGCTCTTGAATCTTCTCAAGTCTTTAAACTGAAGTCAGTCGAAGCCAGTTGAAGCCGAGCGAAGCCGAAGTTCGGGGCTAAGTTATGGTTCGAAGTCAAAATCCCCAACATTCTCCAATTTTTAAAAACATTGTTATATCACCAAAAGTGCTTAAGCTAATTAAATGTTGATAAATATCTGATATAGTAAAACATTGTGAGTGGGCCTAGAACCGTAGCCAATGTATTTTCTATATAAGACCTACAAATAAAAGAGTTTTTCTGTCTATATTTGTCAAACAAAAGGGTTTGGCTAACGCACGGCCGCCAGATTTTGGCTTATCACACGGCCCTTCCCCTTTGGGTAAAAAGTGCAATTACTTTATTCTATTTTCGGCAAGGATATTAATTAGCATTTATTTTTGGTGAGATGCTATCAAGACCTGATACTGATCGCAATTTGCAAATCTATACGTTCAAAACAAAAAGCAAATAAAGCCCAAACATATACTTTACATATAGTATACGTTTACAACAAATTGGCGATGCTTTTCCAATGCCAGCACGCAAAACAGATGGTGTTCACAAGACAAAAAAAACAGCAGGTACGTGTATAAATATACAAGAATACTATCACCTGCAGCTTTCTCTGACACTAGAATTACACAAATGATAAAAAAAGAACCTAAGCTAGATTTGTTCCTAGAAGCTGTTCAGATATTTTACATCACTTGATATCAGATCTGTTAATAGAAGCAGATTTGACTAACTGATAAAGCAATTCAGTTCTATTGCAAAAGCAAATCAGTTGTTTTGATTAAGCAAAACAATTTTTTAAAAAAATTAGTACTACATTTCCTGCTGCTTACTACATAAGTAGATCTGATTCCTTCATATTCCTACTACCTACTACACATTTTGTTATGCTATTGTGCAAATATCCCCTGTTGCAGCATCATTCTTTATCCCTCGGCAAAAAAATTACATTTTATCGCGAAAACCTATGGATGAAAACAACACATTAGGTATCATTCATTATATTAATCATGAGGCAAGTCTATACAAAGAACACATCAGTACATCACACATCTTCGAATTAAAAAAAAAATACTGCACAAATTGAAGTGGGGCAAATTAGAGGAGCCACCTTTTGTTTTCTCTATGAAAACATCACATTTTCTAAGCCCTACAGTTATTGAAGCAAATCCAAATTTCAGTTCATCGTACCCATGAAGAATAATAATCAAGCATGAGTTTACTAATGATGTATTCTAGTAGAAGCAAATGGTCAATAAGTAAAAACACATAAAAAAGTACTAAAAATCTAGAACTTAAAAAATGCTTAGCTAACATGAATAATTTGCTTGTTGATTTAGTTTAAGTTGCTTACAAATGACACTAAAATTGTCTAACAGGTGACACTTAAATTGCCTACATGTCATGATGTACCAGCCCAGACAGAATGTTATCAGCCATCACAGAATTATAAGAAAGTTTTGAAAGGACATAAGCGGGTGATAATAAGTGTCACTTTTAACATTTTGTTATGATGAGAGTGAAAAGGGGAGCCCCAGGTAATAAGCAGCAGGCACGGTGGCAACTGCATTGCAGCAGTGTGTGGAGCAATAAATAGCTGTGCGCGGTGCCTGATTGGTGACCTGTGAGCACTCCAAGTTTCAGACAACTGAAATGCAGATGTGGTTATCTAAAACATAAACAAACAGCGTTGAAACCCCATCCTTTGGTACCAAATCATGGATTGGGAACATCATCATTTGGTCAATCACGAGAGCACTAACAATGTCAATCACAAGAGCACTAACAATGATAAAATTGGAAAACAAAATTGCTAAACCAAAATGCTTAAATTGCTTGTTGATTTAGCATAAGTTGGCTATGGAATTTTCCTTATTGGCATAGTCCTTGAGCTGTTTGACCACGATCTGACACTAATTAAGTTTATTGACACAAGTTTACTGTCCCAATGGATACATAACCACAGAAAATCTGTGGAAAAACCAGAGAAGTCAAAGTAACCTAGCCAAGAAGCAGCTCAGCAAAGAACACATCCTTCTAACCAAATAGGAGCTCTAGACCTCCTCCTCCCAGGAGAAATCGCGTAGAAAAGGCATGCAGCTAGACCTCACCTCGCCACGCCAGTTGAAAAAAAATGATGCATGGATAATAGCAAAAGTAGGTCCAGTTGAAAACTCACCTGAAATCTGCAGTCAACAACAGGGCTGTGCTCATGCTAAGGGGCAAGGGAACCACTAAACACAGCTGTCACCGAGAAACATCTAAGTGAAACAAAGCAAAAATATCAATTCAGAGTATGAACTTGACAATCAAGCATTGTTTTCAAGTCGTCTGCGATTAGTCGTCCTAGTCGGTCCCTGGTGATCGATTAGGGGTAGTGTCGACTTGTACAGGTCGTCCGATTAATCGTGCTTAATCGCGATTAATCGCCCTAGTCGGTCCCATGGCAACTAGGTTCGACTAGACGATTTGTAAACATTGCAATCAAGTATTTCCATGTATGCTTAAAAATCACATGAAGAAAATATAATAATGATGCAGTTGATTGCATTTTCTTAGGCAATTTAGTATCATTCAATAGACAAAAATATCTTCCTAAATAGGCAATTTATGCATTCCGAAAAAGCAAGTATAATGTCTACATCACCACCCCACCCTGGTTTAATAAAAATATACAGCTCTATTTTCATTTTTATGCATGGAACCTGTTTTGTGTAACGAGAAAAATACATGCTTCATTGTAGGCTACAAATATTACAAGATAAAGCAAAACTAGCTAATAAGTTTTGGATGCTTAACCTGCAGCTAGGACATGAGTTTATTGATTATAGTACAATAGCCCACAAAGATGGACATACCACTAATATTTAATTCATTTCACAGCTGCAGCATTCAAGAAAGTGGAGCTGCAGTAGCATTTCATTCTTAGATAGATGTGAAGCGAAGTAACAAGTACAAAACAGTGGGCACATGTACAGTTGAAATATATTGTATGATACTACTGCAAAAGAGAACTACATAACTGCTAACCAAAGCATGTAAATTTAATTAGAAGTAGCATTTGGTTCAATATATAATCACATGATTTAGGACCGCAGAAAAAATGTACTAGCAATTTAAGTTTCGGACAAAATGTAGGTTCATTTTAATCATAATAAACACGACCACAAGATGTCTAACAGGTTGGATCATATTTTGAAGCACCAAAAGCTATTCACCTGGATGCTACCCCGTTGATGGGCAACTTGTAGTCGTAGCTTAATTGCTGGAGATTGACCTAACTGATGTGCTTGCATCGAGCAAGACAGAGGAGTGCCTGCTGGGGGTGACGATGGATGAGGTGTGGGGAATTAAAATCTAATGCAAATCAACATCAAAATCAATCAGTTCGCAATCACAGCGAATCGATTAAAGCAAGAGCGACTTGCCTCATAGCACCATCGGTGCAAAACAGGACCGTTAGATCGTGAATCGAGTTTCTAGAGGATGGAGGCACAGATCTGAGCCACAAATAGCAACATAGCTCACGTTAGGGTTGGGCGGTTCACGCAACAGGAAAGGGAAAGGAAGGCACGGGCAAACGAACCTGGTGGGCGCGACGTTCCCTAGGATCCGCACGGATCCTCCATCGTCGGCGCATGGGGCAGGGAGAGCTCGGCGCCGGCACGGGGAGGTGAGGAGTGAGCGAGCATGAGGAGGAACCACCGGGGAGAAGCTTGTCAGTCGCCTGGTTGCCTGTCGTCATGCGTGCTTGGGATGAGGAGGAACCACTGGAGAGAGACGAGGGGAATGAAGAGGATAAGAACAGCGGTCGTGTGCGTGGGATGAGTAACGCTGCATGTGGGATTGGAATGTGCATGCAACAGGACAAACGCACGGCCGGGTGGAAAGTAGTCTTTACCAAAAAAAATAATATTTTTCCGTTAACCAAATAGACCAGTAGATCGCCGCTGCACCCGTCAATAAAAATGGATGTAAATATTTTATCCGTTATAGGATACGGATTATGTAAATGAAAATAGGTTCCCTTAATCTATTATCAGAAGTACTTTAAGCGTGTCTTATTAATTACATGCTTCTCTATTTGTCCTCAAAATGTTTTATAGCAAAAAAAAAAAAGTCAAACAAAAGGGCTAAGTCAACAGTGTAATCTATTTATTTAATAACAAATATGCGTGCCGCACCGCCGGTAGAGAGGATTGACAAGAGGTACCTGGAGTTCAACTTCAACTCCAAGATGCCCTACCTATTTTTTACAGGAAAAAATTTAGTATTCTAATATTTTTCACTTAAAAAAGACATGCAAAAACTGAAATAGGAGATCTCCATGGAACACACGGATTAGAGCAACTCTAGCATGACCCCCTATTTAAGCCCGATAGCTAAATTTGGGAGCTCAGGTGAAGAAATGAGCTCTAGCAAAACCCCTATTAGAATCCCCAAATTTTGATGGGCACCAAAATCAACCCCTCGGCACCAATTCCTGGGGGCTCACCCCTGAGCCCCGTGAGCCCCCATCCCACAGTTGGTGGCATTTCATCTTCTCTCTTCCGCGTGCTCACAAAGAAAGCACGTCGTGAAGCCTAGGGACGGTGTGCGTGGCCGTTCCTCCCGACGAGCGCGCGCGGCCGCCCACCCGTCAGCTCACGCGATGACGCCCCTCCAGCGGCCCCTTCAGGACTCAGCGACTCCTCGCCCTTCAAGCCATCGGCATGGCGCTTGGCCTCTCCGCGCCACTCGGCCACGAGAGGGAGTGAGCGCCCCAGCCATGGAGCCCGGCCCCTCCGTGCCACCCGGCCATGGGTGAGCTTGAGCGAATGCCACGGCACGGCGCGCGACCCTTCTGTTTAGACTGGCCACGGGCGAGCATGCGCCGCGGCCATGGTGTCCTGCCTACTCTGGCCATGGGCCAGCGCAAGTGGATCAGGCAGGTGGACACGGCCCCTCTGCGATGCAGCTCCCTCCCATGGCGAGAAGGAGACGAGGAGCGGTGGATCTGAGAGCAATCGGAGGAGGGAGGAACGGGAAGAAGAGCAGGGGAAGAGAGCGTCTGTTGGTGAATGACACATGAGTCCCATTTGCCAGTGACTGTGATTACACTTTTGAGAGCTCTGGTTTGGAGCTTCTGCTGGAGCAAATGCAATAGAGGCTCTGATTTGGGTGCCCTTGCTGGAGTTGCTCGGTGGAGAGATGAAGATGAGATGGTCCAACAAAGTATCCATGTATAGTTATATACACAAATGCATTACACAGGTGACAAGCTACGGTTTAACGTGTCCGCCGGATGCACAAACTAACAGATCATGCATCAGCGGCGAATTACACTGGCAAAGTCTCCGGCGGCTCCGTCGACGACGCTTCCCCCGGCGGTTCGACGTCAGACCGGCAGAGTGGGCACGTGGCGTGCGACTCCAGCCACATGTCGATGCACTCCACGTGGTACAGGTGCTTGCACAGGGGCAGCCGCCGCACCATCTCGCCGGCCTGCACCGCGCCGAGGCACACGGAGCACTGCGCCCCGTCGCCGCGGCCGCCGTTGCCCCTGCGCCTCGACGACTGAGTGTACGCGAACTCATCAGGAAGCTTGCTGATGTCCACGCCGGCACGGTGGCCTGCTTCTGTCCCTGCGGCAGGATTGCTCTCTGCTCCGGCGGCGGCGGCGACCGGCGCTCGTCGGCGGAACAAGTATTGGTAGCAGTAGAAGCAGAGGACGGCGACGAGCGCTGTGCCCGTGAGGCCGACGCAGGTGTAGCTGAAGACCAGCGTACCTTTGGTGGTGGTCGCCTGGCGGTGCTCCGATTCTGAGACACTCGGTGTGGGCACGAAAGAAGCAGCCATGCCGGCGGCGCTGCAGCTCCAGCTGCGACGAGATGCCACCGTTGTCCTTTCGCCGAATGGAGGTGTGTACGGCCGGCTTGGGTGATGAAGAGATGAGTATGAGTACGGGCCGGGGCCTTATGATGAGAATGGTACGGATGGCGTTGACATGGATTCAGGTGTTGACGGGAGAGGATTACGGCTGCGTTTAATTACCGGTTGTAGTTGCAATTCTGCACTATTGCACTTTCGTTTGTATTCGATAACTTTTGTTCAATCATGACCCAAGTAGGTTTAAAAGATTCGTCTCGTGATGTACATGCAAAAAGTACAAACATGCAAACATTTTGTCTACATTTAATGCTCTATACATGTGCCACAACGTTGATATGACTAGTTACAATTATAATTTGTAGTGCACCTAAACATGGCCTATAGCTGTACTTCTTACTAATTTATGATGGAAACTTTGTACTGGAAGCTTCATACCGGTGGGCGGTGCATGCACGCAGAGCGTTTACCCAGAAGAAAGTGACACTTGCGACAGTGTCAACTCTTTGTTCCGCTGACTAAGGAGCTGGTTTGCATAGCTGGTTGGTTAGTTGAATCATCGTTAAACATAAGAAATCACAATGGCAACTTGGCAAGGGAGCTATCATAATTAACCTGTAGTCTTAGTTTCGTGGGAAAATGGAATCAGTTGATCATATATCTTCTGACTGTTTGCTCTGCCTCAATTTAAATTGTTCGGAGTTGATTTAGTGCAGTGTTTACTTATTGGCAACGGTTCTCTAAATCCATTGCTGACTTCTGGGGATGTTTGACTGCCTATAATAAAGACAAAGGCTCTGAACATATTAGTATTCCAAGCACAACTTGGGCTTGTTTTTTTAAACGAACGAGGCAGAAGGAACTGCGTGATATATTAAAAAGAAAGTGAGAAGATATGCGAGAGACAAGGCTGTCAGCCTGTCAATATCATAATATGTTTTCCTCCTGCCATGATCTAGGCTCCACTTTCATTCCTTATTTTCAATATTTTCTGATTGCAAGCTAACTCTGTGACTCAAATTTGGGCATTTCTTTCGTTCACTGCTACAAAATTGATACGCTGCCCAAATATTAATGCAGATGGTCACAAAATATAACCTTCCCCTAAAATACCCAACGATTAACGAAGGGAGCTGTTTTATTTACGGAGGTAGTCATTCCGTCTTGCAAAATCGATTTACATAGAGACGGTTAGGAAAAGAATACTTCCGAAAATAGATATATGCAAGCAGACGTTTTATTTATGCAGGCAATTCTTTTTTTTTTAAACAGACCACTTAAGACGTCTGTTTCTCCAAATCCATTTTCACATACGTGCATTTATATAAAAGATCCGCGTCGAAAATTTGGCCTGAGGCCCAAATTAGCCAGAAGGCCTGTTAGCCATGTTACGCATATATTGATTTCTTAAAAAAAAATGTGTATATTGTCGAGTTAGGGTCAAGCCTCATCCTGTTGCTTTGTCTCAATTGTCTCTTGTTGTCTCAGCTCCTGATACGCACCTCCCTCTCTCCCTCCCCTCTCCCCTCTACCTCTCTATTGTGGGGGCTACGTGGCGCAGGGCTGACACTAGCAGTGGGCGGGAGGGGGCCGGGGTACCAGTGCCGAGAGATTGGCGCACGTGCGGGGGGTGTCTCGGTGGCGGCCGCGCATGCGGAGCCCCTTTCGACAGTGGCGTCCACCCTGATGGCAGCTCGAGGGATGTGACCTCCTCCCCAGCTAGATCCGATCTAGGAGGCAACGTGAGGGGCACCAGCTCGCATGCCGGCGATGGCATGGGGGATGCGGCGTCCACCCCGACAGTGGACCCCCTGAGTGGAGGCGTGCATGCACAGATCTGAATGGAGGGCGGACTCGATGAGTAGACTTGGTGGCCGATGGCGTCCCTGATGTACGGATCCAGTGGAAGAGGGCATCTCTTATAGCAGTGACGTGGTGGCATTGGGCTTGCTGGGGCCCATCAATGAGCTCAGGGGCCATGGAGAACACATTCTTTTCCTAGAATTGCAAGGTACACGGTTAACACTATGCCAGAATAGGCAATCAATGCCGGCTATGCTTGAGGCAGCAACATCATTGGCCTGGGTAGTTAGGCAAAATATCCAAACAAAAACAACGGGAAGCTATAATCACCCAGCGGTGATAGAGACTGTCACTGTCGACTAAAACCATAATGCGGCAGTGATGTATCACTCCCAGTTCATGGTATGAGCCGGCAGTGATATACCCCTACAACGTTAGGCCACAGCCTAGTAGTGAAATTTTACATATCTATTAGTTGTTTTCATCTCCGTTGGATCCACCCAACTTCATCACATTATTTCTCCACCATTGTTCCCACCAACCACCGTTGATTTTGGTCATAAAAAGTGGTGTCCTGATGCCTTCGTGGCCAAAGATGAGTCCCCCTACAATTTTGTAATTCAAACTTTATTTTGCATTTGAGATCGTTTGGATATTGATATATGCATCACAGGATTTTATATAGTTAACACCAAAGTAATCCATATGTCGTATAGTCACAAGTGAGTGTGTAATATAGTGGTATGGAAGGATCTGAGATGAAAAATTGACAAAAACAAAGGTTGTATATCTTGGAATGTTATGCAAACTTTGTAATTGACCATTTTTTCATTTGAAATCATCTATCCAATAAAAATTATGTTTAAATTCCTTACAATTGAAATTTGAGTTTTATACTCATGAAAAACCACATGACATGTGACTTTCAACACGCGACTTAGTTTATGAACTGGCGGTGACAGGTTCAGACCCTGCAGGAATGTTCTGGGGTAGTGCCACACCACACACACACACATCCCTTTCCCATGCAATCTATAATATTTTTCAGTAATTCTCCTATGTAAAACTAATTATTCTTTGAAAATTACAGTCCAGCTTTAGTCTACACGAGGGACGTCAGAACAAGTTTATATTACATATTTGGACAAACTAGGCCGCGATGCCTACCCAACCATGCATGATGAGATGTATATATCGTAGTGGTAGGGATATGTCAAAATGGCCTATTAACATAGAACATTTCGCATAGTCAGCCAGTCTGCCCGTTTGTGTAAATTAAACTTCCCCTTTCTAAAAATTCTTAAAAGGTTACACCCTAATCAGAAATAAGAGAGGCTATATGTATAGACTCACTCTATCTCACTCTTTCTCTCTCTCTCTCTCTCTCTCTCTAAAAGCATGCCATGCCATTCCTCCAACCGTTACCACAAACACCCTGCAGGACTTGCCAGGCGTGGTCGTGCCTCCGTTGCTGCTCGCTCCAGTTATGCCTCCGACTCCTGTTGTAGGGACTCCGGTTAATATGTAAACCTGTTGATTCCTTTAGCTTTTGCGCCACCCCTACACATACTCATGATTTCGCTTCTCCTTTGTGTAGTCACAGTCAGCGGGTTCGGCCCTGACTCCACACGGTGGCCCTTCTCCAACGTCTGTGTGGCCAACTGGCCCTCCTCCACAGACCGAGCACTCTCCTCAGCAGCCCGAGTGGCCAGGACCAGGATGGTAGTAGGTACCTCTTTTCATGTTCTTCGGACTCCTCCTTTGTGTTCGTGATGCACTAGAGGTACTAGAGACATTTATATGTATGTGATGGATTATGGATTCTATATGATAGATTAAGAACGATATGTGTATGTGATGCACGATGGATGGACGATATATGTGTATTTCGTGGATTATGGATGATGAATGTGATATATTATGTGCTGTGTGTGATGATGTATATGATATATATGTGATGTGTTTGTTTGTTTTGATGGAAAGCAAAAAAACAAAAAAAATAGTATTTTTCACCACTTTGCCGAGTGTGGCACTCGGCAAAGAGGCCTTTACCGAGTGCATTTGCACTAGCACTCCGTAAATCTGGAAACCAGAAACCTGGTTTTGCAGATTTGCCGAGTGCCAGGACCATGGCACTCGGCAAAGATTTTTTTCAAAAAAAATAAAAAATTTCTTTGCCGAGTGCTGCTGCAGTGGCACTTCGCAAAGAATTTTTTTTTAAAAACATATGGACCATTTTCTTTGCCGAGTCCCACAGCTAGACATTCGGCGAAGAATTTTTAAAAAATATTTCAAAAAAATCTTTGCCGAGTGCCACCGCAATCGGCACTCGGCAAAGAAGCCATCAAAGTTGACGGTTGACATTTTTTTTGCCGAGTGCCCGATATTTGGCACTCGGCAAAGAAACTTTTACCGACAGGTTCTTTACCGAGTGTCCTTTGCCGAGTGCTGCACTCGGCAAAATCTTTGCCGAGTGCATTAAGGCCTTTGAACCCGCATCCTGTAGTGCACATTGGGGAGTCGCTATCGGCTTGTTCTTTTGGGCTAAAACTAAGCGCTGATTTCGGTTCGTGCTGATTTATTGTGAGAAAAAATACTGTTCCGTAACTGAAAATAAGCGCTGATTGTCCAAAAGATCAAGCTGATAACAGATGCTACTAGTTACAAGTTTCTGCCTAACTTCTGGTGTTGTATCGTGTTTAGCAGGAGATTATTTTGTCTCTCATATGGCAGTCACCGACGACGTTACTTACGATATACACAACAATATACGATAGAAACAATAATTGAAGTTTTAAAAAAAAAAAATCATCATCTGTAATACTGGTAAGATTTAAATGATAAATCAACATGCACATCCCCATAATTCCCTATTACATTAGATGCATCATGTAGTAAGAGTATATACCGGCCAGTACCAAACTACAGATTGCCAAACACAGGAAACAGCGAATTATTGGTGTGAGGTGGTCATATAGGGGGATCCAAGCTCACCACCTTGTAGGATAAAATCAAGCTGCGATCGACCGGCACAGCGGGCACGTCTGGTGCGCGGCGAGCCAACGGTCGATGCACCCAACGTGGTACACATGCATGCAGGCCGGCAGCTGCCGCACCGTCTCCCCTTCCTTCACCGTGCCCAGGCACACCGCGCACTCGAGCGTGCTGCCGCCATGTTCGACGTCGTCCTGGGGAGCGAAAGAGAAGGCCGGCATGGTCGTCGTCTCTACTCCAGGGAGGGAACAGATCGCCGCCGCCGCTGCCGTCGCCGCGGCCGCATCGGTGCCGCCGGAGGGCGTGGCGCCGGGCGCCCTGTTGTGCCCAGATTGGGAACCAGGAGGACGGTGCCTTCTCCGGCGACAGCAAAACATGCATGCTGTCGTTGCTGTGACCAAGACGATGGCGGAGGAGACGAATATTAGGGTCACGGCCAACGAAATGGCCAGTGTGCGAGGCGGTGATGAGCTCGGCGGCTCCGACATGACGGTTTATGATGAAAAAATTAGGACAGCTGCACAGCATTATACCTCACTCTGATTATGTGCTCAAGATAGCAGAGGTTTCTTCTCTGTGCGGATTATCTAGCTAGTAAAGTCAGAAGTGCGATTTGAGATCAACCTTGTTGATTCAGCACGCGTTATGTACATGTCTAGCCTAATCCCTGACAGCAGCGCTAATAAATGTACTATTGTTTGGTAGACTATGAGCTGATCTTAGTTTTGTTTATTTGTCTTGTCCCTTTCGAATGAGACTTCAAACCCCCCATGTCCTCATCCAAGGGAGGCGAGGCCGCGAGGGGCAAAGCCTAAGACAGGCTGCTTCTCTGCTGCTTGGCACGCGTGATATGTAAGTATATACCAGCAAAAGTGGTCGTGCGTTGCAACGGAAGAAAAAAATATCTTTCTCGAAAAGTGTCATGCTCTATATTCACATATGATATGAAGCACATATATAAAGAGAAAGAAATGATAGTATGTCTCTTCTAATATTGCCGGTTGCCACACGTCGAGGTTGCCGCGCTAGGGGTTTGCAACGTCGTAGGTGGCGCAATACCTCATATTCGTTAGCTTCATGTCCACGTCCGCTATTGGTTTTGTCTCCTTTACATCCAGATTATCTAGTATAATGTCTGTCATACTACCAATGAAAACTTTTTTGAGCAACTACTGCTACTGAGAAAATGATTCAAATTTCACGGACATCTCTAGAAAAAACATGGAAAATCATATGACTAAAGTTATAGCATCGTAAGCACAAATATAATCACCTTATAAACATGAGGAGGCTTCCATGTTTTTATATGGATGGTTCGTATGCGAGAGTCTGTGGGTGGTGGGCTCACGAGGGCTGACTCTGGACCGGAGCGGACGCGAACAAAAATGGGAGCGGACGGGACACCAGAACAAAAAAGAGGTTGACAAAAAAAGTGAAAAGAAATATTCCCTCTTTATTAGTAGGTACAGATATAAGCAGAAAAAGCTGGCATTTGAAGTTGTGTGGAAGTTGCTAATGAGGTGTCTTGGCGCCCAAGAATGTGTGTGGTCATGTTTGTTATTTTATTCTTCAGGTTGTCTGGTAGTACGACGTCGACTTAAACCATTTCTCAGTTATTATTGCTCCTAGACCATTGAAGCAACACGTTAGAGGCGGTCAGTGAAGTTGCAATCTTCATATAAACTACTACGGAATGTTTTTTAGGCTGTGTTTAGTTAAGAAAAAGTTGGAAAAAAGTGCACTGTAGCACTTTCGTTTGTATTTGACAATTTTTATCCAATCATGATCCAAGTAGACTCAAAAGATTCATCTCGACCTAACCAGGTAAAAAGTACAAACATGCAACAGCTGCTACGTCATTTGGTGCTTCATGCAGACGGAAAGTACAATCGATGTGATAAAGATAGAAGGAAAATTTGTGAACTAAACGGAGCCTTAGAGGCGGTTGTAGATGTTTTAAAGAGATGGCCGGAACAGCTGCTTCTGAGCTTAGCTAGATTGCTAGAAATAAGCGTTTTGTAGGTACGGCTGCCTAGCAGCCCCTATATTAGGATTTGTAGAGGTTCGAGTTTTCAAGCCTCATGCGTAGCTGCCAGAACCACCCCACCCCGTCATGTTCGACTAAATGGCACAATCAATCCCCTTATATTCACTTCACCCGATTTTGAAATGAGTATTCAGATTTCAGAACTCTAGATTTTTTTATATAAAAAAGTCTTCAATGGCAAATTTGTATATAATGTTGAGTGCTACAACTTTGTTTTTGTTAGTTTCTCCATCCGAGTTTCATTTGAAAATTTTAAATTTTAATTGTGTGAAACTAACAAAATCATCTAGCTCATCAAGGTCTATAACTTTGGTTTTTGTCACTTTGTGTTCGTTAGTTTCACAAGTTAGATCAAAGGAAGAAAAAACAGTTTAGGTGATCATCCTGCTTAGTTATGGCTCTCCAGAGATATCAAGATTGTATTATAATTTTGATAAAATATAAAGAGGACATTGTTAAAGTATTTCCGTTACTTCATATTATATAATAATATCATAATCATTATAAGATAAACTATACCTTTACAAAATTATAAAATGGATAAAAAAATTCTATATGTATCGTTCCGGTTCTCATTTTCAATAAATGTTTTTAATCCCATTGTAACTCACAGATATATTTGCTACTGAAAAAGTAATGGACATAGAGGACTTCAAACTAAATTTCTATAGCTTGGTTAGAATAACATTTTTAAAGAAGGCTATATATAGATTGAGGCACCTCTATTGAAAAAAAAAAGCATATCTACAAATGATTTTCTAGAGTATGCATATCTAACATGAACCCTGCTATGTAGGAGTCAATATTGTAATATCAGACCAACGACTTAATTATCTTTATCTTGCTATTTTTCTACGATAATGATATGTGGCGTGCGTCCGGAACGGTCTCTCATGCATGGCTCAGCCCATAAAAAAAATCACCCATCCTTTTTATCCCCAAACCTCTGCCTCATGACCAATTCTCTGACTCGTTTGCCGCTTGATCGCCACCTCCCGTCATGTGTGCTGCCTGTTCCATCCCTGGCCAGCAGCGACAACCTCCCCCACCCCGGCATCCACCCTACCGAGAGCCCTGTAGATCCGACGGTCATGGCGCTCCCTAGCCTGGTGTCCTCCCCCTCCCCACCCTGATGGCGCCCTCCCCACACATCGGCGTCCTCCCCAACCGGAAGCCCTGCAGATCCGGCTGCCATGGCGCTCCCCGCGCTATGCTCTCTCTCTCTCTCTCTCTCTCTCTCTCTCTCTCTCTCTCTCTCTCTCTCTCTCTCTCTCTTTCTCTCCCTCTATTGTAATTGTATGTTTCAGTTGTTTCAGAAGTTTTAGAGGTATGTTGCAGTTGAATCAAATTGATGTTGTAAAATTAGATTGGGGGAATCTTGCATATGTTGCAATTGTTTCATAGACATGTTGCAAGCGTCTATTCAAAAAGAGTTTTCATCTATTTTAGACGTGTGTTGCAAGTGTTTTTTGTCTGGATGTTTCCTATGTCTCAAACCCATGTTGCAAGAGCATGTTCCAAATGTTTCTGTTGTTTTATTCTTATGTTGAAGTAAGTGTTTTCATGTTGCAAGTTACAAGTGTTTCGCCTAGATGTTGTATATATTTCACGCATATTTTATAAGTATATGTTCTAAATGTTTCATCTGGCTCAGACGTAGGTTGCAGTCAAGTTTTCTTAATACAAGTATTTCGTGTTTCAAAGGTGTTCAAAGAGTCATAGGGGCATGACCTGGGCGCCGGGAAAGGGTTGTGGCGAGTTGGTGTTCGGTGCGATGGGGTCTTGCGGACAGGGGGTACTCGTCCTCATCTTGGATCTTAGGTCGCGCGCGCGCACACGCACAGAGAGAGAGAGAGAGAGAGAGAGAATTGAGGTCAGGTGAAGAAGCGGCGATGCATAGGGGTGCACGTGCTGGGTGAGGAGGATGGGGGTTAATTAACCTCTTTACTCGAAGCGAGGACAAAAGCATAAGTGGGGTGGTGATAGGTGTGGTTCGCTCAGCGTGCAGAGTGGATCTGAGCCATTTGCACTCTAGGCATTACATGGGGCTAGGTGAGAACGGATGCGCGCATGCAGTGGCAATTAGAGTGGTAAGACAGATGATCTAGCGGGCTGGCACAGCAGCATATGGGGGGCGTCCGGACGCGTGTGCATCTATGCCGGACGTCCGGGTGCAAGCAAGACCGAATATATATTCTAACTAGTAAACATTTACGTGCAGCCCGTAATATATGAGAAAAATACATACTAGATGAAAACAGGAGCGGAGCCGGGATCCATATATTGGGGGGTTAGTAACTCTTAGGGCATGGAGTGACGATAGAATTTATAGGAGAATAATAAAAAAAAATCTCAACATCTAGAAAATACTATAAGTCCAATATGAATCATCTTTCATTTGGAGGTCATATGCGTCCGCGTCCCACCCGATCCTGATACAAACACTAGATCTACATGTCCGCACCCCAATAGCATATATGGGGGGTGTCCGGACACGTGCATCTGCACCAGATGTCCGGAAGCACGTAAGATTGAATATTCTAACTAGTAAACACATACATGCATCCCGTAATGTCTACGAGAAAAATACACAATAGATGGATGAAAACATCAAGTCACAAACATCCGAAATCTATTCTACCCGCAGCATAATTTGAGCGCCCACCGGCAGCGCGGCATTGACCGGTGACCGGCACACCGGGCAGGTGATGTTCGATCTCAGCCATGCATCGATGCACCCCTCGTGGAACAGATGCATGCACGCGGGAAGCTGCTTCACCACCTCCCTGCGCTGCACCTCGCCGAGGCAGACCGCACACTCGTCGCCACCGCCGGACTTGTCGTCGTACTCGTACGCCGGGAGGGCGGCGATCCCGGAGGCACCAAGGCCGTTGCAGTAGACGCCACGCTGCTCGGCATCTGTCGACGGTCGTCCTGGTGGCTCCGTCCCCGGTGCGGCGGTGCCGGCTGCTGCACTTGCACCGGCGGGAGGCTTCCGCGCGCCGCCTGCTGCGTTGTCGTTGTCGGCGTCACCTATGTGGTCGATGAGGACCGGCCAGTTACGCGGAGGAGAACGGAGACGAAGACGAGGACGCCGAGGCCCCACCGCTCGCCGATGACATACAGCGTGACGCCGACGAACATGCAGAGTGGTATTAACACAATGCACGCGATCCTCACAAAGAGCGAACCCCTACTTCCTAAGAAGAAGAACATCGTGCACGGTGAGTGCAGGCGGGCTTAATGAATAATAATGGTACTAATATCCGAAAGAGGATGCTTATTTCAGCATAATTATTTGTGTGACGAACAGCTAGCTAGTCTTTCTAGGGAGAGTTCGTCGTTAGTGAAAAGTAGACAAGAGAGATGCCTTGAGGTTTACAGCTGATCATCGCGCGCCTTAGTTTTCAGCAGTTTTCTCTTTCCCCAGGAAGCTTGCATACTGGCCTACGGACCGGCCCAAGGCCGAAGCAACCGGCCTTTGGCCTCCCCGGCCCAACTCCTTTGCGTAGCGCAGAGCACTTCCCCACTACCGACCCTAGTGGGAGGGAATAAAATTAGGTAGACGCTTTTTTATTAGATATTTGACACGTGGCAAAGAGAACTAATCATGCGACCATATGAGACACACGTCTCCACCAAGCGCGGGAGATGGTAACCATCTGGGTGTCCGCATGATGGTCTCATATCCTAACCGACCGTCAGATAATTTCTACATACATGTGTCATATATTAGGGTGGGGTCGCATGAGCTACACCGCGGGCGAGGAGTCCATTCAATTTATTTCCAGCGGGAGTGGTCGCTTCCAACGCGCATCTACGCGTAGCGGCTACCTCCACATCGCCATCTGCTCACGGTGGCCGAGATGCCGTTCGCCTGTGCTCACTCTGCCTTGCTGCCACGACCACCCTCCACCGCGGCCCATCCCTCACCGCAAATTCATCAAGGCACAACAAGAAGATGAAGTTGGAGCCTTGTCGACCTAAAGATGATGCTCAAAAAAAAAAGAGACCTAAAGATCTCTGTGGTTGAGTAATTCTTGCATGTACTGTAGATAGGAGATTATTTCAGGTATTTAATTTGTTGGTTTAATTATTGCACCTTGATCTGGATAAGATAATGTAATTTACCCTGCTGTCTCCTGAACTTTTTGAGCTCTTGACTTTTGGTAGATTTTTTGTGGCAACCGGCAGCTCACTCGCCCGGAAGCAGAGTGCATTTGGAGACTTTCTTTCACTGACAACCCGTCATGGCCTGTTTGGTTTGGAGATTTGTCTCACTCAGAATAGATCGATAATTCGATATGATCTGGCATGGAGTGAACCGAGACTTCTCAAGGAACGACTACATCCGTTGTTAATGGCCTATGGAAGTTGTCGGCTGATAAGCGAAGCCAGATTGAATCAACTTGCCGGCAAGAAAACTGTTAGGATTACAACAAACACTAGTATAGACAAGCTAGTTTGAGACGGTCTGTAGCGTCAATTAGTGACGGTCAACACAGACGTCTGCGATGTGTCCAATAATTATGACGATTTTTTCCACAATCTTAAATAAAAGCCATAAAAGAGACGGCTATTCTAAGTGCGTCTCTGATAATTTAACTATTACAGACATTTTTTTAGCAAGAACAGCCTTACATAGTACACTCAAACAGACGGTTGTCTACAAGCACTCGTCTCTGTTATGATGAAGAAATCATGACGGCAGCTCCAAGGAACAGCCTGTCTCTAGTACTCAAATGAGGCACCGTTGCCTGATGGCGCACATCGATCTCCACGCTCGCCGGCGCAGCCGTTGCCGCTGCGTTGACGGGACTACGGCACACCGGGCACGTCCGGTGAGACCCCAGCCACATGTCGATGCACCCTTCGTGGAAGAGGTGCGTGCACACGGGTAGCTGCTTCACCGTCTCCTTTGGCTTCATCTCGCCGAGGCAGATGGAGCACTCGTCACTGCCGCCGCCGCCGCTCTTCTTCTCGTACTTGTACGCCGGGAGACTGGCGATGGCAGACGCGCCGAGCCCGAGCGCCACCGCCGACTCCTGCGGAGGAGCGGCCATGGACTCAGCATCAGCTTGTCGTTGATGCCATGGCGACGGCAGCTGTCTCAAGCGGTCGAATAGCGCGATGACGAGGAGGAAGGCGACCAGGACGACGGCGACGCGGGCCATGACGTCCCAGGTGGCGCCAACCACGCACAGCACCACAATAGTTACCATCACCGGAGGGAGGACGATCATGGCGAGCTTCAGCGGCATGGCGTACGACGAGGCGATCAACTAACTGAAGGCTTCAAGCTGACTGGACTCTGCTGGCCAGCTTCTAAAACCATGTAAGCGTCGGTTAGATCGCCAGGAGCAATTGTGACGGCCTGTTAACAGTTAGAAGAGCTGAGCTCATCGGTGCCGACCAGATCGATCCCTCCTTGTAATTTACGTATACTCCGTTTTTCCCAACATATATACAAGAATTTGGAAGTGGCCATACAGATGTGGGCACGTGTGGGTGTGGCAATGTCTGCACACTGTCTCCAATGGTGAAAGCGCAAAAACGAGAGGCATTCCAGGTATGGGTCACGGTATAGTAGACTCCCTCACCCAAATTTTATCCTCTCCAAGAGACGCCACCCAAATCTCCTTGCATGCGCCGCCACGGCCGCAACATTCCCCCCTCTCCAGCTTCTTCTTCGCGGCGGCATCCCGCGCCCACCACCACCACCACCACCACCGGCGAGCACGAGCGGGCGCCGAAGGGAAGACGCACTCCTCCGCCGCGGACAGGGGCGGGCGTGTGCCGGCGAGCAGGGACGAGCGCGGGCCGGCGAGCACGGGCGGCGAGCAGGGTCGAGCACGGGCCGGCAAGGTAGCGAGCAGGGGCGAGCGCGGACCGGCAAGCACTGGCGGGCGCAGACCGGCGGTGCGGACGCGAACTGCTCCAATCGGAGGGAACATGCGCTCCTCCGCCATGGACCGGCGGACCGGCGAGCAGGGGCAGGCACGAGCCGGCGAGCAGGGACAGGCGAGGACCGCCGAACACAGGCGGGCGCGGACCGGCGATGGACGCGACCTCCCCCGCGCAGATCTTCCAGATGCGGGCGTGCCTCGCCGTCGTCGTCCGCTCCCACCCCGCTGCCTGCTACGGGCCCACCAATACCAGCGCTAGATTTTCGGGTCCTAGGGAATCAACGATGCATCTTTGCGTCCTGGCACAGCTCGAACCCAAAATGGGTGTCTCGCTTGCCTCTGCTGTTGGAGCCTGTGTTTGGTACCCAAAAATACAGTAGACGAGTTATTATGCGTGTCGGTGCTAGTTTTAACGGGTACTAACACCGGTTAGTGATTTTGTATTTTGCGGTTGAGGTTACGGGTGGTGTGCAAGGGGAATACGGGGTTATACTGGTTCAGGCCAAGCGGGCCCTACGTCCAGTAGAGAGGAGAGTCGTGTTGCCTTGCACCGGGATGCTTGTAGTAGGGGGTTACAAGTTAGGCGAGAGAGAGAAGTGCTCCCAAGTCTCTTATGAGTGTCGAAGTGTATACAAGTCGCTGGTTGTTGTGTGTGGTGTGGAGTGTGTGAGAGCTTGAGAACTTGGAACCTGTCTAAGGCTGGCCTCTGCTCTCCCTTTTATAGTTTAAAGGGAGAGACTAGAGTTACATGTGCTGCCCTGTGGTTACAGTGCTCGGCATGGCGGAGTCGGTGGTGACTAGTGGCTATCGTCAATCACGCCTTCGTTTTGGCGCCTCGGCGGCATGGCATTAGTAATTTGGCTGATCCCCCACTGTTCCATTGGTGAGTTCCAAAGTGTCTCACAGTGCTGGACAGTGTTTGCTGCGTGGCACTATGTCATGCCGTCGCGTCCGACCCTGCACAGCGCAACGAGTAGATAGGTTGACCTTTGAGTATGAGCTCCCGA